>CM057933.1:465347-1665347 GCA_030141595.1 Chydorus sphaericus
TCTGTTTGACAATCTCAAGCCCTATATGAAAACTACTATTATTTCTTTACAATTGGATTTAAATTTGAGTAATTTACCTTTGGTGAAAGAGTTCATGAAATAGTCTGAAACTCCAGCTGGAGAAATAGGTTCTATCAATCCAATAATATTTTTTGCTTCCAATAATTCAACAGCATACTGCAAATTTTCTTTGTAAATGTCCCACATGCCGGTATCAATAATTTTGGAAAAGGTTTTCCCAGCCATAATATGGATCCTATTTTTTTTTATTAAATTAAAATAACTACAAAATTGACATTCCTTTGGAATAATTTACTTATTGCAGCCAAGGGCTTGGGCATATTCAATTGATTTCTCCAAACTCAGCTTGAATTCAGCTTCTCTTCCGGGAATGGCAGCTAGACCAAGATCTCCATTAGCCAAATTTCCTATGAAGAAAGCAGAAGTTAATTAGCTATGAAAATATAATATGACAATGACAATCTAACCTGGGTCAGCGTTGATGAGAATTTGATCAACATTGGCCTTTGTTTTGGCTTCAACGAGCTCTGGAAGCGGAATGTTGTAAGGAAAAGCGCACTCGACAGCTTTGAAACCGGATTTAGATGCAAGTTCATATCTTTCAACTAAACTGTCACTCTCGTTGAACATGAAAGCCAGATTGGCGCAAAATTTGAGGGGCATCTTTCTTTACAATATTTTGTATTAACTAAAGTAAATTCAATCTTATGTTTTTCTTAACTGCGTGCAAACGTTTTCAGGTGGTTCCACGATTCATAGCCTACTAGAAAAGGGATATTCACTAGGAAATATTCACGGTTCACCACCATGGCGCGCCAATCGCCGATGGTGGCGCCACTTTCTACGTGAATTATATACCGGCTTTGCGGCTTGTGCCTCAGCTTATCTCTAAATACTGTGGAACCAAATTATCAAGTAGGCTATGTTTGTTTACATTTTACATTCGTGAAAAAAAGTGAGAGTGGGAGGAATTTTGCATTTCCCTCTTATAAAGTAGCGATCATGGATAATAATTTCATGAACCAGCAAGAAAACGGAAGATATGCTGCTGAAAGTAAATTTCATCCAATTATTTACAAGATCATTTTCTAAAATTATTGTTATTTTCCAGAAGTTGCCAAGGAATCTGTCATTCGCGAGTACAACGATTTCCTGACAAAATGCCAGTCAGATTTGGATTCTATAGATAGGGCATATCTCAGTTTGAGTACAGCTGGAAGCTGCCATCAGTCTCCCACAGTAGTGATCGATGTGGTGCCCACTGAAGACATCACTCTCCCGGATCTGATTCAAACTGATCATGAAGAGTTGAGGAAAGTCATGCTCACCCTCAGCTACCTAGTTGAAGAGATGGACAATCTGGTCAGAGAGCTGGGCTCATTCTACTACCCGCTGCTCTACTACGGTGAGGGATAGATGACAAACTCATCCAGCAGGGTGAAGCCCACGTCTGTGCTGGCCGGATGGTCTACCCCCTCCAGCAGCTGCTCAATCTGATCAACCACTCTTACAGGGTGATCAAGAATGTCATCTCTCAGCTCTCCAAGCTCTACTGCACCTCAGATTCTGGTCCAAAATATTTTGATGTGGGGGAGAGCCACTTTAAAATCATCTTTGAAAGACTCTCCAGTCTTCTAGTAATATAAATCAATCAATATCTTCTTTTATTCTCATTCAACACTTTCTTTTCCATTCAGGTTTGTCTAGTTACTTTGGACTCTATCATCAATCGAAACGGTTTACTGAGGGAACAAATCGCTCAATTCCAGCACGTCATCCGATCCGTCCAGCACGGCGCTTCCAAATTCGACACCACTCCAGAAGAGCTTCATCTACTCGACTCTACTTTAGATGAAATCACTGAAAGAGTCCTTTCAGGCACGATTTTCATTCGATGCGTCTCTCAGGGCTTCCCAACGAACAAAGTTCTACTCGAAGAAGTCTCTGCCAACATCAAAGGTTTCTTAGAAGAGCTCTGCTTCCGACTGGAGAAAGAAGGAGAGGCGGATAACTTGGACAACCTGCAGAAATTCTTGGCTTCAGTCTGCCTCCACGTCCTTCACGCCCATTTAGGGTTGAAAGTGGATAGAAAACAATTAAAAACCATTCTAGATGTCTCTAAATCCAACATCGTCGCCGTTCCACTGATCGGTTCTTGCCTCTGGTTCCCAGATCAGTTTCTATCTCTCTATCTACCTCGAGGAGATCGGGCAGTGGATGCCAAAACTGTCGAAACCATCTCATCCGCTCGTTTTACATTCCTTCGCAACAGAGTGGCCGGTTTAGCCAAAGATCTTCCGACCTGGAACGCTAAAATCCTGCTATGGTCACTCGACTCGGTGGCAACGGACGTAGTCAGGAAGAATGACGGATCAGTGCGTTCTTGTGCTACAAGGATTGAGATACGCGTCCAAGTTAACCGCAACTGTCCGACTCATTAGTATTAAATCTTCATTTAGCAATTCAGCCAGTTATAGCGAAAACTACCGTCCTGGCCGTCTTCCAAATCTTCGAGCTCATCAAAATAATTCTAGTAAATTTAATTTTTTAATCAACTTTGAGAAATTAATTTAAAAATTCATTTTACAGGCAGCGGTGGAGAAACAGTTGACGATATGTCCTCAAGCTTGGCCCCACCTTCAGCAGCAATTACGTCGCTCCATATCTGAGATGATAACGTCAGCCAAGAAGAAAGTGTCTAACTTGAACGATCCTAAAAAACCGCGCCGAACGGTTTTTAACGCTCTGAAATTAGCCGAAAGGGTTCTCAACGGTCCTTGCACTCCATCCAGAGTTTCTGTCGCCCGTCTATCACTGGCTCTCTCTTGTGGCGCTTTTAAGGACGAGGAATTGACTCTACTAGCTCAGCGATTGCAGAAATGGAGCTGCTTTCCACCGGAATCCGGAAGCGGCTCGAAGAGTTGACCGACTGCGAAGTGTTTTACTGGCACAAAACTCTTCTGCACACTTATTTGGGTGAAGCTGGGCAGCGTCACTATGAATCTGACCGGTTATCTCACGCTCTAAGAGCCGTACAGGATTTGTCAGAAAGCTTTAAATCAAGCTAAACATGTTGCCGATCCTGTGAACTGATTAAACTCCACGAATCCTTCATCCGCCGGCTTCTGGATCGAAATATCTTGGAGCCAATTTGCACTGCGCGTCGAGACTGAATTGAGGATCCCATCCCACTCGACATCTTCGGCCGGATTGGACCGAAATCCTTTCAAATCTGAGATGTGTACCCCTTCGGGACAGTTGAACGGTTACGTCTCTCCTAGGACGGCAGGATCGCCTCTGTGTTTCGATTCACGTGGAACAATATCTGGCCAAACTTTTTACAATCTGGCAGCCCTGGCTTCACACGATTGGCGTAAATACAGTCAAATGAGGTAATAGTATTAAGTTAATTTCTTTAAAATTATTTTTTAAAATTTAGATTTATTAAATAGGCTTTTAGCTGGACTGGTTTTTGGTTTGAATCCGTTGCCGGATCGACTACCTAGTCAGACTCAAGAACAAGGATTGGATGTGCTGGAAATAATGCGCAATATCCACCTCTTTGTTACGCGATTCGGTTACAACCTCAATAACCAGTTCTTCGTGGAGCAATCGTCCAGCAGTAAACATTTGAGCACCATCGGCATTAAGTAAACAATAAATATAAGCAATAAAAACTTATATAACATCTTTATTTATTAGCACGCTGCCAATTCCATCCGCACTCATGGATCCGGAGTAGTGAACACTGCCGTTAATTTCACCTATCAATTCTTACGCAAGAAATTCTTCGTCTTCTCCCAGTGGGTTATTTCTTCTTTACATCTATTTTATTACATAATTAATTGTTATCATTATAGATTCCTTTATGATGAGCACATTAAATCGAGGTTGATGAAGGACGCCCGCTTTTTAAGAGATCTCGGAAGCAATCCCACTTATCCTTACGAGAGAGCGGAGAAGTTCCACAGAGGCATCCGCAAATTGGGACTCAATAACGGACTGAGCTATTTGGATCAATTCCGGCTGCTCGTCACTCAATTAGGCAACGCTCTCGGCTACGTCCGAATGTTGAGAAGCGGCTCGATCCACTGCAGCGCCCAATCCTGCGCTCCCGTTCCCGATCTGGCGGAACTGGTCAATTTGAACGAATCCGGATTGGAGAGATTGGCCGGAAGCAGCAGCACCGGAAGCCTTAAAAACGACGTCTCCATGGATACGGCTGAAGGATTGTTCGAATCCTTATCCAAGAGTAATCCTGGGTTGTCCAACCTGACGGCTTCATCCGCCAAAGCGCTGGATAGGGTGCTAGATGATCTGGCACACAATTTATCCGAAGGATCGGATTACTTTTAAACTGCTGGTGGATGTCTTCCAGACCTTCTTCAGGGATCCTCGTCACTCCCATCTGCGCCATTTCTACCTCATCATTCCGCCGCCTGACGGTCAACTACGCGGAGCACATCGTCACTTGTAAAGAAAAATTGAGCAAGATGAATAAGAGCGTGAAGCAGGAAGGATCGAGCATCTTTACGGACGACGGTCTCGCCATGGGTTTGGCCTACTGCCTCTCCGTCCTGGATCAGTGGAAGGATTTCGATTCCCTCCAGTGGTTCGCCAGCGTCAAGGATCACTTTGAGAAAGAGAGGAAAGCATCCGGACTCCTTCCTCAGGACACTCTTAGCCTTACACTCCATCGTCTTAATACCTACCAACAGGTAATTATCTAATCAGGATCGTTTTTAAAAATCAGGATCTTTTTTTAATTTCTTAAAATATTTAATAGGAATTTGAATTGCTGTTTTACAACGTGAATAGCGCCCAGGATCTTCTTCCGCCGGGATCGAAAAATGTGATTCATTTAAATATCGTTATGGAAGTCGTTTATTATTGAAATTAATACAGACTCGAGAGTGAGAGAAGATGTAATAAATAGACGAAGAAGAAAGAAATTGAATTTAAAAGAGTCTAGCAGAGAGCAACAAGAAGATGAGGGCATAAGAGAGCAGGATTGACGGGCGTGACGATCCTGGGGCGGAGTTGCATCCGTCTGACTGGCATGTCAGGATGCATCCTGTCAGATGTTCGTGCTCGTACCGGAACGCACCGCACTGGTTCTCCATCTATTACATGAATTTATAATTTCAATTGCCGGGGGAAACAAATCAATAAAATCTATATTATTAATTATTACGTTTTCAAGTGTGCAGGTACGGATGACTAGTTTCTCCCTGGTTCCATCTGTCGACAGTTGTAATTATTTATTTGTAAATATATATAAAAGAAAGGTTTGTTTATAAAGACGTACAAACAGTGCCGACGACTTTGACGCAAAAGTTGGCAGGGAATTCGCCCATGTGACCCTCTTTGGGCACTTTACAGGCGATCTTGTAATCGGAATGGGCTGGATGAAATGGATCGTCACAGTTGGGATCGCTCCCGTTCCGAGTTGTGCATTTGTAACAGCTGATACTCCCTTCCACTGTTTAACAAAACAAAGGATAAGAAAATTGGTTTTCAATGTTAGGTAATAGTACTAACCTTTGGGCATAGATGAAATGAAGGCAATAAAAACGATTAGAACTCCAATATATGTCGTTTTCGGCCAGTCAGTAAGCGC
This sequence comes from Chydorus sphaericus, assembly GCA_030141595.1. Lineage (NCBI taxonomy): Eukaryota > Metazoa > Arthropoda > Branchiopoda > Diplostraca > Chydoridae > Chydorus > Chydorus sphaericus. The sequence goes on from CM057933.1 coordinate 470,989, forward strand.
CATCATTTTATTATTAAATGGTTTTTTGAGGAGCAGTTGAAAAGTATGGCCGCCTAGCGAGGGAATATCCAAGACGGCGGGGAGCAGCTATTGATGTTGTCTATGTAACTCTGTGATGACGTCATGGACGCTACTACTGGCAGTAGGATCGGGTCGGAAAGCAGCCAGCTGGAAGGAGCACATCATCGCTGCTGCTAGAGATCTCCTTTGCAGTAGACGCGGGCGTGCGGCGCGCGGGAACCATCCGGGCGCTCGATACGTACAGCGCCGGTGGCGCCTCCAAGCGGTTGTGACCAAAACCAGTACCGAAAAGAAGTCTTTAAATTAATCACGTGCTGATCGGTCGAAATCCGATTGTTTGACGTGCTAGCTCTTAAGGGGAAAGCATTCGAGTCCCTCAAGTGTTGTATAATAAGCTTTTTTTTTGGTATTCCCACTCGAAAAAGATGATGCATGGGTTTCGCTCATCAGTGAATGTTAACAGCTGCTACACTTGACTTAAATGACGCCAATATGTTCATAGGCAGCACACACCTGCATAAGGTTAAACACGTGCTTCAAATTTTCAGTAAAAACTTTGATTCTAAATCATTGTCGTATCGAGGGCGTGTGTGAAGCTCTCCTCCTGTCACGTTATTATTTGTTAGTCCCCTCATATGTCTCATTGAAATTTCACCACGTTAAACATGCATTATTAAAAATGAGAGATTCAGCCATCATCATCATCATCATCAAAAATCGATAATGCCCAGGCTGTAGCAACGTCGGCTGCAGACGACGCAGAGAATTGAAAAGTTTATATTTGAAACATGATGAAAAAAAAAGAGAGCCGGACGTGGCCCTGGCAGCAAGCGGATCGAATGCTGCTGCACACGGTACATAAAACTCATGGGTATAGTAACGATCATCAGCGGCGGCGGCGGCGACCCACTGGACCGCGACGCGTTTATGACAGAGCTACACGCATCACCCGTAGGCTAAAATAAATCCGGCCAAGAATCCCTCAAAACTCTGCGGGATGTCCCCCTTTGCTGCTCGCTCGTTATTCTTCTTTTCTACCTGAAGAGTCGAGGGGGTCATCCCGACAAAAAATGTCGGTTCTTTTCTTTCATTCTCTCCCCCCATCATTTTTAGTGTGTAGAAGGCCGTCCGGTCATGCGAACTAGCTAGACTGCTAACCCACCTTGAGTTATAAAAATGTTTAGAGAGAGAGAGGTTGGCCTCGGGCTGATGACTCGTTCCCTCCGCCCTCTTCTGGTCCAAGGTCGGTAACGCGGGCTCCATGCGCGCGCGCGGCTGGCGCGAGTGTTTTGTTTTGCCCTCCTCCTCCTTCTCTATGCTCCGGCCCGTCGTTATACTCCTCCTCCCTCCTCACCCCCTCGTCTCTCTTTTCTCGGACGCTAATATTATTTTACCTTCCGCCATTAGGGGTTGTGGATAGATGTAATAATCCCTCTCCTCTGTATAAACAAATCGTGGTGCCATTTGTTTTCTATATTCTTATAGAAAAGTACCAAAGAAATATCTAGTTTACAGGGGGAGGAGCTAATTGAGAGTGAAAGTGTTTTGCAGTTGTACAAACATCGTTTTTCTTTTTTTTTTTTAAATAGAAAAAAAAAATTCTGAAAAAATTTGAGTGTCATGTTGACAGCGCTGGGTTCTTCCATCAGTCACGGAGTTTCAGCGCCGAGTCAAAGAAGTGCTGAGGGGAATGGATCGATCCTCGTCGTCGTTTCTGCTGAATCGTCGTCAACAGGAACTTTGGACTTGATGTTGGTGGTGATCATCAGTGATTCTGGCACTCTGGCAGTCTAGTTGTTGTACTATTTATAAATCTCTCTGTACCTACCGTTGTTGGATTAAACTCTGTGAGACTTGACTGACATCATTCTCCACCATGGCCGCCCAGGAAGCAGTCCACAGCACACCGTAACTCCTCAAATTTCAACCAAAATTTCTCAAAACTAAATTTTTATGAATTTCCAGGTATGTCAAGAACGATTTGGGCAGCAAGGGGTATGACTATGTCAACTACCCACCATCAGAAGGACATCACCAGTATGGCAATCAGCATCATCACTACAATCCTTATTACATGGAGCCTCCACCTCACCAGCATGCTTACCCACCGCAGCCTCACCCCTACCCTCAGAGTGGTGGTCCCAGTCATCACGATGGAGGGCACTACCCTTCTCACCACTACGGTCACCACTCAATGGAGGCCCAGAATCATTTCAACATGATGCCCGGTCCCAATCATGGTATACATCTCAATTTCTTCAACTCTTAAAAATTTAAATTAATTGATATTTATAAATTCAGCTGGGATGTACAAAGAAGAGCCGACAGAAGCGGATCCTTACAGTTTTGTGGACGAGGATTCAATGATGCAACAGAGAGCTGGATCAGCTGCCATGAAGGGTATGGAGAATATGGCAGGATTGAGCCCCAATGTAGTCCCTAAAAAACGGGGTAGAAAAAAGAAATCTCAGTCAGTGGAAGAGTTCGAGTAAGTTTTTTAAAATTAATTAAATCTTCTACAAGATGACTAATTTAATTATGAAAATAGGAACGGTGATGATGATAGTATACCTCCACTAACGATGGACCTAATGCCCTCCGTCCTGGATGCGGACGGGCAGCCTTCCTCAGCTCTGAAGCGAAAGTATACGAAATCGGAGCACTACAAACAGCGGCGGAGACACGATCGCTTCAACGGTATGACTGAGGACGAAGTCAGGACCAGAACACTTCCAGATCATCTAGCATCCAATTTAGACGTTGTTATCGTAAGTCTCCTATTTCATAACTTTTTTTTTTGTTCTTTAAAATTTAAAATTTAAAAATTGTTTACAGATTGGTATTAATCCGGGTCTCTTTGCTGCATACAAAGGCCACCATTATGCCGGTCCAGGCAACCATTTTTGTAAGAAAAGAAATATATTTTTTCGGATAACAATGAAATTGAAAAAAAAAAATTATATTTATTCAGGGAAATGTTTATTCCTTGCCGGCTTGGTGCCAGAACCGATGACGGCAGATGACGATTTCAAGCTGCTCCATTTCGGCATCGGTTTCACCAACATGGTGGCCCGACCTACCAAAGGATCTGCGGATCTCACTAGGAAAGAAATCCGGGAAGGTGGCCGGATATTATTAGAAAAACTTCAACGGTACCAACCCAAGATTGCCGTATTTAACGGCAAGGGTATCTACGAGGTTTTCAGCGGCAAGAAAGAGTTCACCTTCGGCAAGCAGCCTGAATGTATCGACGGCACTAATACGGTATACAAGTTTTCCCTCTTCTATAAACTTTTTCTCGAGAACTTTAGTAATGACGATGAATAAAGTCTCTTGCTGATCGAGTTGTCAAAAAAAAAAAAAAAAAGTTAACATGTCCGCTCCAGCTGGATGCAGCAACTTTGCTGAGACTCCCTTATTGTTCAGTCAAGCAGACGACGAAAGACGACTTTTTTTTTTTATATACACTACTCGGTATCGATCCTGATGATAATTGTTTACTTTTAAAGTTCATTTGGGTGATGCCGTCGTCGAGTGCCCGATGCGCCCAGCTCCCGCGTGCCATGGACAAAGTACCCTTCTATTCGGGATTGAAGAAATTTCGGGATTACCTCAACGGACTCATTCCGGAGATCGACGATAGTGAAGTCATTTTCAACGATCCTAAAATCAGAGCGGCTGACGATGGAACGGAAATCAGCGAACATCTCAAAGGTATAATTTCAAACGATCCTTGTAGATTTCAGGATTCTAATTTATTTATTTTTTTCATCAGTTGATTCCCTTTCATCGGAAGATTTGCCATCTTTAGTCGGTGTTCCAATCGCAGGAGCAGAGCCCTACCCGATGGGTATGGAGGATCCAGCAGTCCCTTTCGATCCCAGTCTACAGATCCCTGTAAAGAAGAAGAGGGGCCGGCCCAAGAAAATCAGGATCGACGGTGTGATCCCGGTGAAATCCACTCCAAAACCTCAGGCGTCTACTAGTGCTGCATCTAATCAGGATTTCTCTGATGGACCACCCAAGAAGAAACGCGGAAGACCCAAAAAGATCCGGACAAATCCTGCGGATACTCCGGCACTGATTCCTCATATTGACATGAACGGGAGTATGGGGAGTAATAGCAATACGAACCATTCCATAGAGAATGGAGGGCCTCCTTCCGCCTCACCCAATCCGTCCTACATGATGCAACAGCAACCTCATCATCAGATGGATTATTACGGGCGCTCATCAGGTGGAGCTCTATCCGGTCTCTGTAACGATGGATCTCCTCCTCAGCAGCAGCAACAGCAGTGCTCTCCGACTTCACCTCCACCCAGAAGGGCTGATCCTCCTCCACCTAAAACAGAAGATCCTGCACCTCCTTCGAATTACAGAACTCCTTACCTCACTCACAATCAGGTATTAATTAAGCACAGCGTTGCCATTTCATGAGATTTGTTATTAAATTAATTTTACTCTATAGGACGTGGCGAGCAAGAGCTTGTCAGGATTGGAATCGCTCGTGGACCAAATCCCTGCCAACTCAACTGGCCCGGCCGATGGAGTGGAGCACCAGCAGCAGCATCACCATCAAGCGGCCACTTTCAATCACTACCCATCCAGCAGTAGTTTCTCATCCTATCCGTCGAGCTCCTCTTTCGTTCACCACTACGCTCCTGCACATTATTCCATGGCAGGATCGTCGGGAGCATTCCCTCACAATTCCTACAATCAAGGTATTGCAGTTACCTTATTTTATGTAACTCGAAATATATTTAAATTGGTTAATACATTAAGGTCCTCCTGAACACGGTTTCGGTCCTTCAGGATCGTCCTACCCGTTTCACGCAGGATCGGGCTCTGCTGGAGCAGCGCACTCTTTTCCGGGCTATCCGAATTACGGTCAGTATCCACCGTACTCTTCCTATCCAGCCGCCTATCCAGCTAGCAGCACCAGTAGCGGTAGCGGCTACTCTTATGGCCATCACCATCATCAGGATCGCCCCAAAAATGACTCACCTTTTGGAGGGTATTGAAAAGAAAAGAAAAATATTATTATATAACAAAGCCAGGGTAAAAGGTTTTTTATTGTCCATTTTTTGTGTTTGTTTCTTTCCCCTTTGTCGTCCTCCATATATTTTTTTTTTCATGGCAATAATAATCCTATAAAAAAGATAAAGAATTCCAGTGCTCAAAAGAAAAGAAAAACATCCCGGTATCTGTCATATCAGTCTATTATATATTTCAAAAAACCACTAGAAAATAATTTGATAAAAGAAATTGGGATTGATCTCATTTTTACACCCTGATCCGGCCAATCACCATTTGTTTTGCCCAGTATTAAAGAGCTTTTTTTGCATCACATTTAAACCCCACACTATTAAATGAAAAACCGGTGCTATATAAATGTATTTTCATCACTTAAAAGGATCTTCACGGGATAATTATGGAATGCACATGAAAAAACTGATCCTTTTGTGCCAATTTTTATGTCATAAATGAAGAGTGTGCAATTTTTGCACTTGAATAAGCTCAACCTCGATTGAATTTTGTTCTTACTTGTGTGTGTGTGTTTCCCCCCTCCAAATTCATGGGTATATATAGCACTCCCCCTCTGTCGGCAATATTCCCCCCAGGATCGATCCTGAACATTTTGGTTCCTGTTAAGACTGCGTTATTATTCTTTGTTTTTCTTATTATTGGTCTTGTCTTTATGCCATACTATATACTCCCAATCGTATGTTACTGTGTTTTCTCTCTCACTATATAACTATCTCTCTCTCACAATTATTTGTTTGTCCACACTTTCAGTTGTATGATACACTTATAACATGTTTACAATAAGAAAAATCTGGAAGACTGGGATTGTGAAAAAAAAGTTCTACATTTTTCTAGGATCCCTCTTTAAACAAATTTATATTTCAATAACAAGAAAACATGTAAATGAATTAGTTCTGGAGACCGCCGAAGCAGACGTATTTGGTATGCACGTAGTCATCGAGTCCGTGGCGGGATCCCTCACGACCGAATCCTGACTCTTTGACACCCCCGAAAGGAGCTGTTGGGTCACTGATGAGGCCTTCGTTGACCCCTACCATGCCCGATTCCAACTGTTTGGCGACCCGCCAGACTTGGGAATAGTCGTTGCTGTAAAAGTAGTTGGCCAAACCTCTTCGAGTGCTATTGGCGATCCTTACAGCCTCTTCCTCCGTCGAAAACCTGTCAATTTATTATCTCATTTTAGATCCTTTTCATTATATAATCAAGCAGTTTTTTGTTTTACTTGTAAAGAGGAAGGACAGGGCCAAAGATCTCTTCTTTGTAAATCTCCATATTCGGTTTGATATCAGCCAAGACAGTGGGCTCAAAGAAGCGGCCTCTTAAGGTCGGATGGATCCCTCCGCCGGAGACGAGTCGAGCCCCTTTATTCACGGCATCCTTTACGATACCGTCCACTTTGTTCAACTGCTGGTCGTTGATCATTGGACCCTGAGTGACTTTGGGTTCGAATCCGTCCCCTAGGACGATCTGGGATTTAACGGCCGCTCCGATCATTTCGGCGAAACGATCGTAGACGTCTTCGTGAACCAGAACTCGATTGGTAGCAACGCAAGCCTAATAAAAAAAAATTTATTAATTGAATATAAATCAAATTTCAAATTATTTACTTGGCCAGCATTGCGGAATTTAGAGCCCATGACTCCCTGAAGAGCTTTGGAAAGATCGGCGGTTGGGAAAATGATTAAAGAGGCATTTCCTCCCAATTCCAATCCGAGGCGCTTCACAGTATCAGCGCACTGCCTATACAAAATCTTTCCAACGGCCGTCGATCCTATTTTAAAAATAAAAATGATTAGATTAAATCAAGTTACAATTTAAAATAGTTATTAAACCTGTGAAAGAAATCCCGGCAATTTGAGGACTGGCACAGAAAGTCTGGCCGATGGATGCTGCGTGAGTTCTCGAAGATGTCACGACGTTAAAAGTACCGGCGGGAAAACCGGCTTCTTCAACGAGAGCGGCTAGAGCTAGAGCCGAGAACGGCGTGTCTTCAGCCGGGCGGGCAACGCAGACACATCCAGCTGCTAGAGCCGCCGACATCTTCCGGACGAGCATGGCTAGAGGAAAGTTCCAAGGAGTGATGAATCCCACAACACCGATGGGTTCTTTGAGGACGACAAGTTCCCTGGTGGAATTGGGAGCCACTCCGACTTCTCCGTATATTCTTTTAGCCTCCTCTGCATACCACTCGATATAGCCTACATAAGTAAATATAGATTATTGGTTTGAGTGAATATTTTAAAGAGAGATAGTCAATAATACCAGCAGAGTAGGCAACTTCAGCTCTGGCTTCGGCAAGAGGCTTGCCACACTCGGCAGTCATCAATTTAGCCAATTCTTCTGAATGAGTGGTAACCAAGTTGAGGAGATTTCTCAACAATATTCCTCTCTGTTTTCCAGGTGTGGATGCCCAGCTTTTGAAACTTCCAGCTGCTGCGCTGATGGCTGATTCTGCATCTTGGGATGTGGAGTCCTGGGCTGTGCCGATGATCTTGTCATTGACAGGGTTCGTGACTGGGAATGTCTTTCCGGAAGTGGCTGCCACCCATTTTCCTCCAACGAAATTCTTGTCTCTTAAGAGAGAGAAGAATCGGCGACCATCACCAGCGCTCATCTATGAAAGAAAAGTGACATTTTTTTGAGAAATGGAAAGAAAATTTTAAAAAATGTAGACTTGCCTTGGAAAAAGACCAACAAGCTTGCTTGACAGCCAACATTTTTATGTGATGTTATCTCTATAGAAACAGGATTAAGTACTTATTAGGTAACAAAATATGTTTATCAGGTTGTTTTTGAGGATGAGTTGAAAATCCCGATTCACGAGTTTGTTTATTTTGGAAAATCAATACGGAATTTTTTTATTATAATGGCAATGTCGCTTTTACGCCATCTAGCGCTCAATATTTCAACTTCACCAATTTGTAAACAAACCTTTTTTCCCTTTTCATTCTTCGCCCTCGATTATTGCTGTCATTATTACTTTTTTCGGGAACTTTTTTCGGGATTTTAGAAGAAGAAATATTCATAAATCAAAATTGTGTAAGAATGAGCGAGGATTCCAGTCCTACCATTGTGGAATATTTTGGAGGGGATGCTGAAGGACACAAATGTGGCTACTGTAAAAGCCCCAAGTCAAACAGGAGTCATGGTAATGAAATTTTTTTTTTTAAATTAAATTTCCAATGCTTATACAATCATTACAATTTTAGGTATGTGGGCACACACTATGAGCGTGCAGGATTATGAATCCCTCATCGATCGTGGCTGGAGAAGAAGTGGTATACAAATTATTTTAATATTCTTTCTTTTTAGAAATTTAATTGATTTGAATATTTCCAGGGCATTACTGCTATAAATCAATGATGCAGTCCACTTGCTGTCCCTTGTACACCATTCGCTGTGATGCCACCAGCTTCCAGTTGAACCGATCCCACAAGAAAGTACTGAAAAAGGTCAACAACTTTCTTCTCAAAGGGGGCAGCATGAAAACCCAGAATAAGGATGGTGATGCAGGCACTTCTGAGGACCCTGCTCCAGCTCGTGAAGAGATCCCTCTAAACACTTCAAAGAAGAAGGTGAAGAAGTCTGAAGCAGTTGTGGAAAGCAGTGAGAGAGGTGACAGCTGGAAGGTGCCCCAGAAGAAGGCCAAAATTTTAAGGATGGAAAGGAAAATGAATAAAACAGGGGTTGTCACAGATCAAGCTGCTTCTCAGACACCTTCAAAGACTATAGAAGAATTCTTGGAAGATTACAACAAAGCAATAAATCCTGCTCATAAATTGGAGATCAAATTGTTCAACACCAGTTCGGCCGAATTCAAGGAGACGTTGGAAGAGTCGGCTAAATTGTACGCCAAATACCAGATGACCGTTCACCAGGATAAAGAGGACGAGTGCACTGTGGATCAATTTAAAAGGTTTCTCGTCAAATCGCCGCTTCAGGTATTTAATTATTTTTAAAGTTGATTGACTCTTGATAATTATGAATATTTAAAAAAATAGAAATCAGATGGCAGTTTACCCACTGGATATGGAAGCTTTCATCAGGTAATAGAAATATTTATTTTAAAAAATAATTATTAATTTGAATATTATTTGTTTTATGCAGCAATATTACATTGATGGAAAAATGATCGCTGTTGGTGTGATTGATCTCTTGCCTTCTTGCTTATCATCCGTCTACTTCTTCTACGATCCGGATTACAGTTTTCTCTCTCTCGGAACTTATGCAGCTCTTAGGTAATTCTTTTAAATAGGTCTTAGTTGTAATATCATTAATTCTTCTTTATTTTTACAGAGAAATCGCTTTTGTGAGAACTCTGAATCAAACATGCCCAGAATTTGCGTGGTATTATATGGGGTTCTACATCCACACCTGTCCAAAAATGTATATTTATTATTATCAAAGACTCTATTAGAAAATATATTAATTTATTATTTCATCAACAGGGTTTACAAAGGCCAATACAGACCCTCATACCTCTTGTGCCCAGAAAACTACACTTGGCATCCCATTACCGAGTGCATACCAAAACTGGATCATAGCAAATATTCAAAGTTATCGTCATCGTCGGACTCATCGGAAGATGCTGACGACAGCACCCAAATATCTGAAGTAAGTTATATGATGAGAAAGAATGATTATGTTTTGTCAGTTGTGTAACAATAATTTATAATTAATTTGAAAGGTTGGAATCTTGTTCAAGAGACGAGCCATGACTTACTCCATCTACAAGATGTTGAATCGGCAAGCGAAGAGCGCGGATGAGGGTGAAATCAGAGAATATGCCTCATTGACTGGGATGGAAACTGCGCGCCGGATGCTTCTATACAGATCGTGAAGGCTGTTAGATTAACATATTTACTATTAACAAAATTAAGTGTATTATAAATGAATCCTTTTTGGCAGCGCTACTCTTATTTGATTCAAAAATACAAAAACAAAGGTCCTGCATTGTGTAAGCTGCTATCGAGGTCAATTGTTTGAACTGATTCATTTGATGAACTTCTTAACAAATAAGTAAAGCAATAAAAAATAATAATGTGGGTGTTATGTGTTAATCCTTTACAAAATATTTTAAAGAGTATAACGAAAAAGACAAAGAGCTGCAGCCTCAATTTTTCTGCTTTAACTATACATATATATTTGCAATCCAACTTTTAATATTTAAAGGGCCGGTATATAAATAAGCTTGCCTATAATATTCAATTTGTACATAGTCTATAGTAGGCAACTTTGATGGAATAATTTAAGTTAAGTTTAAATTAAGTTCAAGTACGATCCAACTTTTACCATACATATAGTGTATATAAATAGGCTTAAAACAGGTATTCTTACATCATCATACTTCCTCCAATCACTTAGTAATCATTTGGGTGGTAATAATAGGCGTTAAATGAACATGTTCCTGATCCAAAATGAGCATAGTTGTTCTAGATCACAGGGGAAATTGCGCATGGGAAACGATCAGTAGGTATCGTAGGATTAATTATGAATATCATCACCCATCGAATCTTTGTCAACCTTTCCTCTCGCCTAGTGCTGTCAGTTGGGCGGTTGATTAAGCTCTTCTGTGACGTTCATTGTGCCTTGTCGGTAATTCCCAAATTTTCCTTGTCATTAAAAAACCTTATCTTTTCTGTAAAATTTTGAGGGTATATATGGATGGATAATGTAGTGATATTCTGAAGAACTTCCTCCAATCAATTGGTAATAATTTGGGTGGTAATGGGCGTTAAACGAACATGTTCAGGTCAGAAATGATCAGTAGGGCAGTGAGACAATCAGATTGGTCCGACCAGATCGTAATCAGATTGTGGGCACATTAAAAATCCCTGTGACGTTCACTACACCTTGTCTGTAATTCCCAAAGATTACCTTGTTATATATATTTAAAAAAAAACATGTTTGTAATCCACAAAAACCTTGTCCTACAAAGTGTTTCGATAGCCTGGTAATAGTTGATGGGTGGTAATTGTTTTTTTTTCAGCCTTAAAAGATATAGATAGGAAGTCTGGTCATAGATGATCGACATCCATCGGCATCTTGCTCTAGTTCTCCAACTAATCGAGCTGCCCATTCTAGAATAAGATCAAATATCAACCATGGGTCATCTTCCGGGCACAGTAGAAGCCATATCGAAACACCTAACCATTGAATAAATCATCCAATTAAATCTAGAAATTACCAATGACCTATTATTTCTTATCAGGACCATCGGAGTAGATCTAGGGATGATCGGAGATCATGTAAACCCCATCGGAACCAAGCTGATGACAGTACCCAAATATCTTAAGTAAGTTCTATGATGATGCCCGCCGTATCCGTGATGAACGCGCTTAGACATCATACAGTCCCTCTGTTACCAAATCGGCCCTTTTCAGGACCACCAGTTGATTCTGAAAGAAAGATGCGCCAGCCAAATTTCTACGCTTAATTATTATGTCATATGTAAAATGAAGGCGATGTGGTACGGTAGTGAAATTGCTTCGCACTGCACCTTATAAGAATTATTAGTACTGTTTATGTTGCACGTCGTGTGTGTAAATAACGAGTATTTAACCTTTTTTTTTACAAGACGTGGTATTATCTCCATTATCCTTAAATAAATTAAAACAATTTATGAGCCTAATATTATATGCTATTTAGTTTAAGTACTGAAGTAAACATATGTGGCAGTGAACTGCAAAAAGGATTCTGGTATCCTCTTCTACGTTAAAAATTGGTTATGCAATCCGCCCCAGAATAAGAAGCTCTTCGCTTCGATAATCAAGCAAGTTAAATTACATTTTTATATAAAAGTTAAAACTTTGCAATGGGCGCTCAAAAAACTGTATCAATATTTAATTGAAACATTAGAAAACAATTATACCATGTAAATTCATTCAAAGTTGAATATCCTCGGTGCCCTGTGCTGGGCATTAAAATTATATGGTTTATTGTTGTTTGTATACAAGTCAAGCTATTATTTATTTTTGAACTACCTATATGAATACTTATATTACATATATATATATATATATATATATTATAATCTATTGTGTGAATCTAGTTTTTTGCTGCTTTTGCTGCAGGTCCCAGATTTAAAAAAAAGTTTAAAATGTAGTCCGCTAAATAATTTTAGTGCTTTAAAAATAGTTATATGTATGTGACACGTATGATGATGCGTTGGCGCATTTAAATTTGTCCATGGTAAATCAGCAGTCTAATTCATTCCCAAAAATTTAGTCTGCCAACAGATTTGATCGTCGCCGCAAGCGATCATTTAGTAGTGGTTAAAAATGAAGACGATTTGGCCACTTTTGGCCAATTATTTCTTTAGTTTTAGAATTATTATAATACTACTACTACCAGCAGTCACTTTCGCCAATAGCATTATTGAAGGTATGAAAAGTCTGTGCTTGATTTGTATAAAATAATAAAATATAAAAATTTATGTAGATTCTCGTGATGACCGATTGAAGCAGTTAGAGTTGCAAATCCATCAACTCTATCGTAGAAACGTACTTTCTGACCAGAGAGATGACCAGCAAGATAGAGAAATTCAAATGCTGCAAACGCTCATATCCGAAAATATCATTAAACAGAATAATAATCAGGAAATATATGCTTCTGATGATGATAATGAAGACAGTAATAACGTGTTTATGGTGCGAAAGAGGCCTGCTAGGCTCTTACCATCATCTCTCTTTAGGTACTCGCGTTGTTACACATGTGTAACATAATTAATACAAAACATTATCCACATTAGGAAACAAGAAAAGAAACCGTTCATTGGACCTCCATCGAGTTGCAAGGATTTGAACGAAATAGGCCACACTTTAAATGGAATCTACTTGGTCGGCAATAATAAAAACAAGAAGAGCAATTTGAATCATCCAAAAATGATGATGCCAATGAGTGCCATCTTCTGTGATTTCCAGGGGCTTGAAGAGCATATCCCATCATCCCAAACGCAAAGTATTTAAATAACATTTAATCTACTAATTATTTTCAATAATAACATGTCAATATACATAGTAAAACAAAGCAGGCTTGGATACGTTGGATTGAAATCAGCCGAATTTGGAATTCATTTCTACGTTCAATTTGGCGATAATGGATCCGTCCCTGAAAAAGGTGTCATTACTTTCGATCGTCAACTTTCCAATCTTGGCGGTGGAATGAATTTGAAAACGGGCGTGTTCACAGCTCCGAAAGCCGGCGTCTACAGTTTCTCATTTTCCATTTCTAAGAGTACATACACTTTTGATTATTTGGAGGTATTACTGCGTCTGAACGGGGTGCGAGTTGGACATTCAGTGGCCGGTAGTGGTTTCTTCTCAGTCCCGGTAACTTTTAGTCTACCCTGAAATTGAAAAGAAACGATCGTATTGATTTGTGGAAATCGCACGGGGATCTTCACAGAGGATGCGCTGGATATTGCCACCACTTTACTGGTTCTTTGATAGAGGAAGATTTAACCGAAAATGATCCTATTTCCAAATCATACAAATGAGTTGCTTATACTTTTCGGAATATTTTTAATCATTATGTTTAACTTTTAAAAATGGAAATAAGATACTACATTATGGTAATTGCAAAATAAAATTCGATGAGCAAGCTGATGGATTCTAATAATTTAAATGATAATATAAATAATCCCTGGGGTTTAAGATTTACGAAGTAATTTACCGAAAGGTATTTAATATTGTTATCCCTAGAGGACATCAGCCAGGGAGAGGCTCCAGGACTTCTCCTAATGGTCTAAAAATTTATAAATAAATAAAAACATGCTAGTTACGAATATATTTTCTACAATAATTTTTTTTGCCTATTAAAAAAATATACCGTATGTAACACAAAAGCAAAGTCGCAAATCACCAGAGCATCGAGCACCACATCAATAAAAAAATTACCATTAATTTGAAGTTCAAAACTGATGAACAAAGAAAAAGCAGCTTGCTCGGCTCTGTAGTGTCTTATGTACACTCATGCAGGATGCCTCATTCAATACATTTTCATTCGTCATGGCTCGTACCAAGCAAACCGCTCTTACGTCTACCGGAGGAAAGGCTCCTCGTAAGCAGCTGGCCACCAAGGCTGATTGTAAAAGCGCCCCGGCCACCGGTGGTGTTTTCGGTGGACACTGGACAGGCCATGAACGAACGGTAAAAAAAAATGAATATAAAGGATTACAGAATCATAGAAATGACACTCAACATTCTCCTCCCTCCATTACTTTTGAAATATTTATTAAGAAGGCCTCGCTAATAAGGCCATCTTTTTCAATTTGATGATTTTACTCGTTTAAGTAATCGTTTCCGCCGTATAAATTATGTCTGAAAAGTTGAACGCTAGGCGTTGAAAGGTACCCATGTTGTAATGAAACAAAAAAGCTGTACCAAAACAGGTTTTTACCTGGATCAAGAAACGCATGCTTAGAGGATAGAAACTTTTTTTAAGTCTGGAAAACCTGAATATCTAAATAAATGTTTTGAAGTAAGTCGTTTTTCGCAATTTTTTTTTCACTCATCTTTGGTTTTCTTTTTTTAAGTTTTGTGAATCTTTCATGTCAGGGATTATTTTATTTGAAGCGGTCATCATTTAGAATGTTGTGACAAAGCTTACATATGAACGTGGGTTCAATATTTTAGTGCCGAGCCCAAAATAACCACAAAATACATAAAGAAATAGAAAAATATCGCCTGGAGATAAAAGCGGAGAATTCCCTCTCTGCTCATATTGACTGCTAGGAAGATTCCATCTGTATAAACCAGAAATTCGAGTTAACAATAACATCTCTTTGTTCAGTTTCGTGTTTCAATCAAGGTTTAGCACGCAGTTTGTTTGAACCATATTTGTGAAACGAAACTATACAACGAATTTACTCCAAAAATCTGTTTTGCAATTTTTATTTTCAAGTGATGGAAAACAATATTAATATAACTCCAATTGGAGGGACAAAGTTGCTGCCGGTGAATCCAAGGACGAAAGCAAATTTTCTCTCCAAACTCTTTTTCTGGTAAAAGTAATTTTTCTTATTACTCTGAAATCTTTCATGTATATCGGTATATTATTATAGCTGGGTAACACCTTTCATTCGACTGGGTAACACCAGAAAGTTACAAGTGGAAGATCTCTACCAAGTTCTCCCAGATGATGAATCCGAAGGGTTAGGTCTCCGATTGCAAAAGTATTTCGTCAATCATAATAACTTTAAAGATTCTAAAGTTAATTTTTTAATGACAGGGAGTGGGAGAGAGAATTGAATGAAGCCAAACAATTCGAAGTCGTTCACGGCGATGGCAAGACAAAGAAAATCCAACCAAATTTGACGAGAGCTATGCGGCGAACTTTTGGACTTAAGTCGGCTCTCTTAAGTCTCATAAGTCTCACAGAAGAATGTGGTATGAGGTGAGTTGAATTTTACAGTTTTATTGTTGATAATATAATCACTAAAAATAATTCATTTATCACGAATAATAGAATCTTGCAGCCGTTATTATTGAGTCGGTTAATTCGATATTTCGACTCATCGAGCGGGATGAGTGCGACAGAAGCGTATCTTTACGCAACAGGAGTTATCCTGTGCTCCGCATCTTACGCACTCACAAAAGATGCCTACTTTTTTGTAACACGACATTTGGGAATGCAAATGAGGGTCGCTTCCTGCTCCCTTATGTTAAAAAAGGTAATAAGTGCAAACCCAATTCGATGAAAATCTAAATCTGAAAACTATGGTAATAAAGACTACTGTGAACTTTTAGTATTTGTCTTAAAATTTGTTATTCATCTAAAATTAATTTGAACATATGACAGTGTTTGTTACTGAGTCAACGAGCCCTTGGAAAACAGACGAGCATCGGTCAAGTGGTCAACTTGATGTCAAACGATGTTAACCGCTTCGACATAGGTGCTCTGTACTTTAACTACCTATGGATCTCTCCACTTCAAGCCCTAATTACAACCATCATCCTCTATTTCGTCATCGGCCAATCATGCTTCGTTGGATTGCTCACAATGCTCCTCTACGTCCCTCTCCAAGGTGACATAAAATGATACATAGCTGGAAAAAATCACATTAATTTTATTCGATTTGTTTATGATTTTAGGATGGGTTGCCAAAGAAGTTTCGAAATTAAGGTTGAAAACAGCCGCTAGGACGGACGAACGTATCCGAACGATGAACGAAATCGTTACGGGCATTCGAGTCATCAAAATGTATACCTGGGAGAAGCCCTTCGCCACTTTAATCCATTTATGTCGAAAGTATGATCTGCTTCAATTTTTAGTTAAAAGTTTTTAAAATGTAAAATGCTCCATTTCAACTTAAATAGGATGGAAGTGAATGTTATTCGTAGAACAGCTTATTTCCGCGCATTGAATAGTAGCCTTTGCGACACTTCCTCCAAATTGATTGTTTTTCTCACCTTTGTCGTCTATGGACTCATTGGAAACCACCTCACTCCCGAAAAGGTTTTGATGTTCTATTCCTTATTACTTTAGTTTTTTTAAAATTAATAATGCGTAACATGCATTTCAGGTTTTCTTGGCCGTTGCAATGTTCAACAACTTTCGTATCGGCATGACGCATTATTTCCCCAATGCAGTTACCCTAGCTGCAGAAGCAAGGGCATCTCTCAAACGCATTGAGGTAAATGTTGACATACAGTATTATTTATATAAAAACAACTCTGATTTATTAATTATACTCCAAATATCGCAGGAACTCTTATTGCTGGATGAAATACCAAAAAAGAGCAATCAAACAACTGCTAAAGGGAAAAAAAAGTTTAGTTAAGTTGGATAGAGTAACTGCTAAGTGGCCTTCTGCAACTGAAGGGAACACACTATCTAACCTATCATTCACTGTTCGGCCTGGTCAAGTAATGGCAGTTGTCGGTCAAGTTGGATCTGGCAAGGTATATTTCGAATTTTGACCTTTATTTTCTTAACTTACTATTATTCTAATATATTTCAGAGTACTTTATTAAATGCTATTCTCGGGGAATTGCCGCTTCTCTCCGGTAACTGTCGAGTGCAAGGTAAAGTGGCTTACGCACCTCAAGAAGCCTGGATCTTCTCCGGAACTATTCGAGAGAACATCCTCTGCGGATCTCAATACATCGAGCAGAGATGCCGCCAAGTGGTCGAAGCGGCAGCTCTGGAAAGAGACTTGACTCTTCTACCAAAGGGAGATCAAACTGTCATGGGCGAAAGAGGCATCTCTCTAAGTGGTGGTCAAAAGGCTTGAGTTAATCTAGCTCGCTGCCTCTACGTCGACGTCGATGTTTATCTAATGGACGATCCCCTCAGCGCCGTCGACACCCACGTCGGACGTCACCTGTTCGATAAGGCCATTAATGGGTTCCTGAAAGACAAAATCCGCATTCTTGTAACTCACCAGTTGCAGTATTTGAAGGACGTTGATAAGATCCTTGTTCTCAAAGAGGTTAGTGAACCAAATACTCAAAATATAACTTTAGATTCATTTATTGAATAGGGGCGTGTAGAAGCATTTGGAAATCCAGCTGCACTTATGGCTTCCGGTCATATCAATGACCATCTCAGCTCAGCCATTGATGAAGGTGAAACTGCTAAGGCCCATCCAGTTCCTGAAGTAAAATTGCTTGAATGCTTTAAAATTCCATATATAATTACATTAATCAATGTTAATTGTAGTCAAATGCTGACGATGTTCCTGATGAATCAACGAATGAGGAATCCCGGCAATCTGGAGGCGTAACCATCAAAACCTACTGGAAGTACCTCCGATCTGGTGGAAGGATCATCCCTCTATTTTGTCTGCTCTGTTTCTTTTTGATCTCCCAATTGTGCTTCACTGGAATCGATGTCTGGCTCAGCATTTGGACCAATGCTGAATTCATTCGGTACCATACTAAACCAGTCCTCGGTATGGACGCTCGCGAAGTGGTAGAACAAGCTGAGAAAAACACTTTTACCTACAAATCTTGGAAGGAAGAGGTGGACACTTATACGGGAATCTACGTTTATTCTGTATTCATTGGAGGTGTTTTTGTTTTCGCCATGGTTCGATCAACCCTTTTATTCGTAACCTGTATGTTTGCCTCTGTCAAACTACACGACGACATGTTTACATCAATCGTTCGCGCTCCACTTGCCTTCTTCGATAAAAACCCTATCGGTATTATTCATTTCAAAATAGCTCCATATTAGGTTTACAACTGATTGAATTCGGTAAATTTTATGACAGGTCGTGTATTGAATCGATTCATCAAGGATATCGGCTGCATGGATGATCAGCTTCCAAACACTTTCTATGAACTGTGCTCGGTACAATTTCATTTAATCAATTCAATTTTCTACATTGCCATGTATTAATTGTTTTTAAATTCCTAGATTAGCTTAACTATTTTTGGAGTGTTAGTCCTTGTGATGGTAACGAACTGGTGGCTTACGCTCCCCGTCATATTACTCGTTGGTTGTTTTTTCTTGATTAGGCGGATGTATATTGTTACATCACTTAATGTTAGAAGATTAGAGGGCACAAGTATACGTTCACTTAACCATTTTATTATTTACCTAATAACTTTTGATTATTATAGCTCGCAGCCCTGTTTTCACCCATCTCTCTTCATCGTTGGCTGGATTGACCACTCTAAGAGCTCACCAGTGCGAAACCTTCTTTCAGCAGGCTTTCTATGCCCGGCAAGATATTCACAGCTCAGCCTTTTACCTGGCTTTAGCCACTGCACGTTGGTTCTCTATTTTGTTGGACTGGACAATGGTCACTTACTTGTCTTGTGTTATGTACGGAGTTGTTGCCCTTGGAAACAGTAATCAGATATTCTACTTATTTGATTATCTAGTAGACGACATTCTAAGCCGATTGAACACAAAATATTATAGAACTGAGTGGAAGTGAAGCTGGATTGGTTATGTCATCCCTCGTGTATATGGCAACCACAATTAACTACGGAGCTTTTAAGTTGGCCGAAGCGGAGAACTTGATGACCTCCACTGAAAGAGTTATCGAATATGGAAATTTACCTGCTGAAGCATCACTGGTATCTCGTGAAGGTTGTTCAACATATTGTGTACCTTGTTTGAATTACTAATAATTAACTAATAACCTCCTTCTTAAAACCAAGATCGGCCCAGTGGCCTTCGGAGGGCAACGTCCGATTTGAAGATGTGAGCTTGTCCTACGACGAAATCTCTCCTGTTCTTAAAAATATCGCATGCAATATTCGACCCAGAGAAAAGGTACTAAAACATATTCTATACATGGTCTATACTAATGAACCATTTTTCTAATGATTAAGATTGGTATCGTCGGCCGAACGGGAGCCGGGAAATCCTCTTTGATCGCCGCCCTTTTCCGTCTTACTGAGCCCGATGGAAAAATTATTATCGATGGGATTGATACTAAGAGTATAGGCCTTCACGATTTACGTTCGAAAATCTCAATCATTCCGCAGGATCCGGTATTGTTCACTGGAACACTGCGCAAAAACTTGGACCCCTTTGAACAGTTCAACGACGACGTCTTGTGGAACGCGCTGGAAGACGTCCAACTGAAGGAGTCCATGGCGGCAGATGTCCAATTGGGGCTTGATTTTCTGGTGGCTGAAGGTGGATCGAACCTGTCCGTCGGTCAGAGGCAACTGGTTTGTCTGGCTAGGACCATTTTTCGTGAAAACAGGATTCTGGTCCTTGACGAAGCTACCGCCAATGTCGATTTAACGTAATAATATTTAAGTATATTTGCCTCTTTATGAGGTTCTGTAAAGGAATTCTATTTTTTTTTTCAGAACGGATCGGTTGATCCAGAAGACCATCAGAGAGAAGTTTAACGACTGTACTGTGTTGACCATCGCTCATCGATTAGATACCATCATGGATTCGGATAAAGTTATGGTTTTGGATGCAGGATATCTTATGGTACACCATAAATTTCTTTTTTAATTTTTAAGTTCCCACTATAGAGCTCAATATCATTATATTTTTCTTTAGGAATACGATTCGCCTTCTAATTTACTCAATAATAAGGAAAGTCGATTTTATCAGCTAGTGGAGCAAACAGGAAAACAGCAAGCGGCCGAGCTAACCAAACTGATAAAACATTCCACAATGAATACAAATTATTAATCCAATATAAAATAATGTTTGAAACATTTATCGAGTAATTCTAATTAATAGGAAACGTATAGGAATGTTCATCTTGGTCATGTAGTATTTTTTTTAACTTAAATTAAGGAGTGTGCAATTTTTTACTATTAATTATGCTTAAAAATAATTTTTTTAAAAATATATATTCTTTATGGTTTCTTGGAAGTCAATTATGTTAGTATATTTTTATGGCTCCTATACCAAAACCCAAATACAACCCGAGTAAAAGACTCAAGTATAGGGTCTAGTCAAAGTAGGGAACCGCTATTTAGGGCAACTGCTATAGCATCCTATACCGTACTATCTATAGAATAGGCAATAAATACATCGCCGTCAAACGAAATCATGCTTAATAAGACGGAGTACTTTGAACACAATGTATTACAATAAACACGTCTTTTGTTTAACAACCTTTGTTTTACAAAGGCTGCAGGTTTTCAGTTCATGTGATCCAGCAATTACATAGGCATTTTCCAATTAGGATGTATCAAGTAAATGACAGTAATATCAAGGGCGGTTCGTTGGTCCGCGGTAGGATTAGGGTGCGTGAGAAATAAACCTAAAAATCGGAATGTCCCGACAGCGATCGTTTTGGTTTCTAGAAATCGTTTTGGTTAAACTGTAAATGAATCGATTTGGTTGTTCTATTTTTATTGAATGTGCAATTGTGCATATTCTTGCAAGTTTATTAAAACTAAATACTTTACCACCGTACAAGCTCTCATAGTGTAGTGGTTATCACGTCACCTTTACACGGTGAAGGTCCTCAGTTCGATCCTGAGTGGGAGCACTCCAGCTCTTCTTTCTCATTGGTTGGTTGAAATGGAAAACCTTTTACATTGAGCGGATATTTTCTTTCGTTATTGAAGTTTATGTAGTTGAAAATGGTAGTTAATACGGCGCCCATGTAACAGCCGACATATTTGTTGCCATTCCATGCTAAATGATATGCTTAGTGATAGGAGTTATTGGTGTAGGCAAATTGATTCAACACGCATCACACAGTGCAGTGTTTTTAAGATCAATTCTGCAGAAATATCTAGGCAAAGCAAAGAGTTCGAGGTTATCTTTTCAAGTCGTTCAGGTTCTGGATGCGTTACCATCTAAATTGGATGGGTTGTTAGACTTCGATGTTAGACTCCGATTAACTAAATATTGGTAACTACGGATACATATATATATATATATATATATGTATGTATTTCTTTATTATTTTGAAGTTATAATTTTTGTTATGGAACCCATCTTTTAAAAAGATCTATTAAATTTGTCTGTACAACAGTACTAACTCATCATTATATCGGACAGGTGAACATGATAATTAATAAAATTTTATCATCATCAGCTACATAGTTAATACTATTGAGCTAATGGTACACTAATATAGAGCTAATTTCCCCCCATAGGTGTAAGGGGAAAAAAGCCTCGAGTCATGTAATTTGTATCCTTCCATCTCTTGTACGTAACATTTTAAATCCAATAAGTAACAAACCACAATTATCAAACGGGGCCAATCATTAAACTGAAATACATAAACGGCAAAAAGAATTAAATGATTAACGATTCAACAATATAGAATGGTTGAAATTTGAAATGAAACCGTGTCCATATTGTTTTTATTTTAGATTAGCATTTCCCATTGCTTCACATGGACTATAATCTTTTCAATTTTGTTCAAGTAGACCCAATTTGATGATGTTTAAATCAGCTTTGCGCAGTGGCAATATCATAACCAATGAGGGTCTCCCGAGGTGTGATTATTGCTAGTTGAAAACTTTAACCAATACCCCGCCTTGACGATGTGAAACACCATCGACAACGGCAATTTTTGAATGCTCGAAAGAGCACCTCATATAAAGGAATTTCAACATCTACACTATATTTTGTTGAATACGTATAATGATAAGTTGCTGCCAATAAGAACCAAAGAACTACATAAGAGAATGAATCATAAAGCACTGACAAATCAATTTTTAAGCCCCTACAATTATATAAAAAAGAAGAAAAATTGTATGCCAACAGCATCCCGTATTCCCAAGCGGTCACCCATCCAAGTACTAACGGGACCCGACGTAGCTTGACTTCCGGGAGCTGACGAGACCGGGTACGTTCTACGTGGTATGGCCGTTGACACACAGAGGGAGTAAAAGTAGGTATTTATATAAGAATAAAATGCTGTTCTTGGTTTATGATACATATTCACCTTCTTTTTTGTTTGCTTGTAGGCAGTACCTACAAGGTTAAATTGTTTATTTATACTGAAAGAATACTGACGTTTCGTTTCTACGTGTAGTAATACATTTATGAGCGCTTATATGAATGGCTGGTTTCAATGAACTCAGAACAGAGGATTTTTTTTATAGGCCTGCTTCGTCTTAAATAGTGGAATTAACTTTTAACAAAAACTATTCGCACTTTTGCATTTTTTAAAACATAGTAATTAAAAACAGGATGAGTGCATTTAAGAATAAATGTTTCGAATAAGAACGCGTCATACACGAAAAGTATAATACAACTGAATTCTAAAATTCCAGATGAAAAGTACAATAATAATAAATACAATAAAATAAAATATAAAAACTCTTTCTTGTTTCATTCAAGTGCCATACTGCACATTAACTATTCAAGCATTTCTATAATAAAATAAACTTTCTTAAAATCGCTATCTGAAAAAATAAAATAATTTAAAATTTTTAGTTTACTTATTTAATCTTCCTCTTACCAATAATAATAGCCATAGAGCTTACAAACAATTAAAATTACCGGTAGTGATTAAATCTTTTTTAAATCGTTTGGTGGCCCTGAAAAGGGCCGGTTTAGTATAGAAAAAGGCACAGAATTTAAGCCTTAGCGGGCTTGTCGGTCTTCTTGGGCAGAAGGACGGCCTGGATGTTGGGCAGGACACCTCCCTGAGCGATGGTCACACCGGAGAGAAGTTTGTTCAACTCTTCGTCGTTACGGATGGCCAGCTGAAGGTGACGGGGGATGATGCGAGTCTTCTTGTTGTCACGAGCAGCATTGCCGGCCAACTCGAGCACTTCAGCGGCGAGGTACTCCATGACGGCAGCCAAGTAAACGGGAGCACCTGCACCGACACGATCAGCGTATGATCCTTTACGGAGCATACGGTGGATACGACCGACGGGGAACTGAAGTCCAGCCCTGGAAGAACGGGTCTTTGACTTTCCCTTAACTTTGCCTCCTTTTCCGCGACCAGACATGATTGTAGGTTTGGAGAGTAAGTAACTGCGAAAGAACTACGTGTAGCTCTCGAACAGTAAATGTATTAAAAGAGGGGAGAAAGACCGGTTTATATAGCTCTCGACGAACAGAAAACAAGAGCCAAACGTAAAAACCATGAAGCTTATTGGGTAGCCACGGTAGGTAAAAGCCTCTTCGATGGGCGTGCCTTTCTCCCCCTCTCCCGCCATCCGCTCCCTTTGTTGAAATTTGGCTCCCCTCGTCCTGATGACGCGCTCGTCTTTTGGCTCTTTCTTTCCTATGACAGAGGGGGAGATTCGATATAAATAGGGGTAAATTTCTCGCTCACTCCTCATTCGTATTTTCAACTCTGAGATACCGAAATGCCTCCCAAAGTCAGCGGAAAAGCAGCCAAGAAAGCCGGTAAGGCTTCAAAGAACATCGCGAAGGGTGACAAGAAGAAGAAGCGGAAGAGGAAGGAGAGCTACGCCATCTACATCTACAAGGTGTTGAAGCAAGTCCACCCCGACACTGGCATCTCCTCCAAGGCCATGACCATCATGAACTCTTTCGTCAACGACATCTTCGAGCGCATCGCCGGTGAGTCTTCCCGCTTGGCTCACTACAATAAGCGCTCTACCATTACGAGCCGCGAAATCCAAACGGCCGTCCGTCTCCTCCTGCCCGGAGAGTTGGCCAAGCACGCCGTCTCTGAAGGCACCAAGGCCGTCACTAAGTACACCAGCACCAAGTAGATTTTCTACTTCATCTCTTAAACAAAACGGCCCTTTACAGGGCCACCAATTTTTTAAAGAAAAGTTAATCCTCTCAATTTTTTATTTTACAACGTTGGAAATATTACTATGGCTTTTTCTTTCCTTTACATTGGCGAAATAATCACTTTAATATTAGACCAGGTATATGTGTTGCTGGAATATGAAGCCATGACATTTTAATGAAATCGTCATGTAGTAGTTTTGTTGAATCAGTGCTTCTCTTACAGTGCTTTTGATGGAACAGGCATAGATAAAGGGGGAAAATGGCGGGAAGATTGTACAACTCTCAACAAATATATGTACTCGTACACGGCATACCGCTGTATGGAAACATCATCATTTAATAATAAAGTTTGGTGGATCACTGTATGTTATCCTTTTTTATTTGCATTACAATTTATATGCTATATTCAAAACGAAAGACCGAATGAGTGACCCAAACAAATGAAGTGTGCAGAGGTTTTAAAGAACAGAATTGGCGGGAAAGAATGCCGCGGAAACGGATCGAGAACTTTTGACAATATAGCATATGCAAAGAATTGGAAAATCCTTATGAGAGGTGGTAAATTAAGTTAAAAAGTAATTGCGTGAACACTTAAAATGTTCTTACTGTCAGTTCTCACATCTTCCGTCAGTTAGTTCTAATAAAAACATACCTTGAACTTATGTGCATCATGCTAACGGTCAAAGAGACCGCTGGATAACTCGGATATATAGTACACACATGTTTAATTATTCTTAAAATATAAGTGCTATAGTTGAGTTAGTGAAATAGCTCGATTGCATAGAAATACTACATAACAAATTGATTGTGATGCACTTTTCTTTGTTTAAATTGGTGGCCCTGAAAAGGGCCGTTTTGTTTAACTATTAATTCGTTCGGATGGTATAGGGTAGATGTTTAGCCGCCGAATCCGTAAAGAGTACGGCCTTGGCGTTTCAGAGCGTAGACGACGTCCATGGCGGTGACGGTCTTCCTCTTGGCGTGTTCGGTGTAGGTGACAGCGTCACGGATGACGTTCTCGAGGAACACCTTGAGCACACCACGGGTCTCCTCGTAGATGAGGCCGGAGATACGCTTGACACCTCCACGGCGAGCCAAACGGCGGATAGCCGGCTTGGTAATGCCCTGGATGTTGTCACGCAACACTTTCCGGTGACGCTTGGCGCCTCCCTTTCCGAGCCCTTTGCCTCCTTTGCCGCGTCCAGTCATTGTAGGCTATTCAAACTTTGAAAATAACTTGAATGATTTTCCTAACGGAAAATAGGGGGCTTTTATATCCGACGAACCTCACCCTTCCTGCTGTTTCATTGGTCGAAGTTCAGTAGAGGGGTGATTTTGCCGCCACTTCTCCCCTTCGCCAATCAGACATAAAGAAAGAGGGGAGATAACATTCTCTCTTCTATACCGCCACAAGCACTACTATGTAAACGGTTCCCCACGGACTCCTTACTTATCCATTCATCGTCATTCGCCATGGCTCGTACTAAGCAAACCGCTCGCAAGTCTACCGGAGGGAAGGCTCCTCGTAAGCAACTGGCCACCAAGGCTGCTCGCAAGAGTGCCCCGGCCACCGGTGGTGTGAAGAAGCCCCATCGTTACCGCCCCGGTACCGTCGCTCTTCGTGAGATCCGTCGTTACCAAAAGTCGACTGAGCTTCTGATCCGCAAGTTGCCCTTCCAGCGTCTCGTCCGTGAAATCGCCCAGGATTTCAAGACTGATCTCCGCTTCCAGAGCTCCGCCGTGATGGCCCTTCAGGAGGCCAGCGAGGCTTACTTGGTGGGTCTGTTCGAGGACACGAACTTGTGCGCCATCCACGCCAAGCGTGTGACCATCATGCCCAAGGACATCCAGCTCGCCCGCCGCATCCGTGGTGAACGCGCTTAGACATCATACAGCCCCTTTGATACCAAATCGGCCCTTTTCAGGGCCACCAATATATTTAGGAAAAGGATATAAATCTTGCCGGTATTATCTTTAATATTGTTTATTATAGAGTTTTCGACTACTTAATTGTTCGAAGTTTCATGTACTGTAAAGCAGATCATCTTATTGCTACATATATTTTCTTAATCTTTACGACAAAGAGGTAACATGTTTTAAATAATAAATTCAATGGGAGAAATTGATATGCATGATAATAGGCAATTGGCTGCTTTTGACATCATTGGAATAGTGTACCAATGATTAATGTTTGTATTATATGGCCTATAGTTATATGGCTTGTATGATATGTCCTAATAATTCTCATTTCTCATTTTATTTCTATTCATAGTTAGTTGATTTGATATAATAACAACAGTCTAAATAATTTTTTCTCCCTAATAGCAAGGGCCATCACTAAATGATATAATATGTGACTCCGCATCCTAAATGATTGCCGGCAAATCTTTCTCCATCAATGAGCCAGTAAAGTGATGACAGTAGTCGGTACAAAGTTGGTTAAGTATTTTCACAAAAATTAACACGATTTCCACAAATCAATTCGATCGCCCTTTTTTCAATTTCAAGGTGGACTGCTGGGCTGCCGTGTTTGCAGATGGGCCAACACCTGCCCCTGAATGTCTCAATTCAGCGCCGTTCACACGAAGGTGTATATTAATGAAATCAAAAGCGTAACTACTCTTCATAAAGGAAAAGGAGAAAATGTAAACACCGGCTTTCGGAGCTGTGAACACGCCAGATTTCAAATTCATTGCGCCACCAGCGTTGAAAACTTCTGCTTCATGATCGAAACGAAGAGCTGCTTTATCAGAGAAGGTCCGATTTCCGATTTGAACGTAGAAATGGATATTGGATTCAGCTGATTTCACGTCCACGTATCCCAGTCTACTCTCGACAACTAAACGAGTATAATAATTGATCATTTTAATTTATCCTTAAATAGATACAAGATGGAGATGGCTTTTGAGCTCCAGAATTCGCTTGGAAATCACAAAAGGCAGTATTGATGATTTTTGAATTAGTAGATTTGCTGCTGTTGGTTCTGATCAGGTAGATTTCATTTTAAGTGTACCCCAACTGGTTGAGATCCTTTGCAACTCGTCGGAGGTCCAATTATCGGCTTCTCCTCCTCGCCACGACCCCTGTCATTCTGTATAAGTATAACATAAATGACAAGGCATTGACCCAAAAAATATGCTTAACACGAATTAATTTCTATATTTTTACATGAGTAGAGGGTAACAGCCTTGCAGCTTTTTGTTGCACAGCCGATTTTCCCATGTCAGTGTTATTTCGTTGTCCGTTGACGATGTTAGTAAGAATGGTTTTTAAAAATCGGATCTCTCCATCTTGACGAACGTTTTGCACCTCCTAAAGTCCAGTTTTACGATTCAGATGATTCAATTCTTGGCGCAACTCTTGAATTTGATCAGCAACTATTATGAATAAATTCAATATTATGTTATTTACTATATTAGACATAAATTACCCTCAATGTCGATCAGTCGATGGGTGAAATTGTACTGGCCTTTATGGACATTGAACAGCAAATGAAATAAAGTAACAAGAAAAGTACCGCAGTTGAATTGAATTCCAAGTTACTCACCTTTATAATCAATACCGATTTTTAAAAACAAATACTTTGAATAAATGATGAAATACTATTTAAAAGAGCTTAATACTGCTGATGCACCTCAGCATTCTACAACGGTCTACAAGCTGATTTTCGTGGAATTTTATTCCGCCGTATTCTAAATTTAAATTCCCATCACCAGCTCGATTTTCTGATCTCAGACTTTGTGATTGGCTTTTAAAAATACGTATATATAATGGCATATTTTTGTGATAGAGTGAACGAAATTTGTTTTATTACAATCAATACATTTTTTCATCCAATCTTTAGCTGGTTTCCGGCTGCTGATTTAGTGTTGCTCACTGAAACATTTTACTTTTAAAGAGGGAAAGCTGTTAGTTGGATTCTCCTCATAAAACCACGGATTATTTCTACATCTGAATCATTTAACCTATCCCTTTGTTACTCTTAGCTCGTATGATGATAAAAGTGTAGTTCTGCATTTGGTTTCGTCACCCACCAATTTTCCTACTAAAATCATCATGTAATTCATAAAGAATGATATAAAATTAATGGATAAATTTCCTCCAACCGTTCAGAAGCATTGTGATAACGTCAAACGATCAAAAACGAAACCATTCTTCAATAAAGAAAAAGAGAACATGTAGACGCAAGCTTTTGAAGCTGTGAAAACGCCCGTTTTCAAGTTTAATCCGCCGCCAACTTGATAATCGTAGCAAAGAATCCCCTTTGTTGGGTTGGTTCGATTGCCAATTTGGACGTAGAAATAGATTTCTCCGATTTCAGGTCCACGTAGCCCAGTTCGCTCTCAACAACTGAAGTATTTAGTATGTTACTGATATTACCACAATAATATAACTTGTCAATTTTAAGGCAATATTTTTTTTTTAGGTTTTTGGAGGTAAATTAAATAGATCATTCTTTTCTTTTGAACCCCTGTAATTTGCAAGTAACAAATGCTAATTATAACTGAAACATTTGACATTAAACAGCAATCACAAAAATTGTGATTAATATTTTTTTAAAAGTACAGTCGCGTACGAAACTCAACATAAAAAGTGTGAAGATTTTGCTTAGTTGACTGCTATCCGTACAAAAAAAGCAAGGATAACATATGCGCTTGTTTTCGCTAGTGACCTAGCCTTCATCAAATCACCGATGCAATCAAACTTTTTCTGGTTGGAGATTATATATCAATGTCGAACTACTTCAATAATTGGGTGGGGGTGTTAAGAGTGGGTTGTAATGTAGATATCTAGCAGACTTTGATATGAACCATCATGTGCGGGACAGGAAGTGAGGATATGATGTACGACCTTCGGGTACGACACGCCCAACCAATACGAGATTTCAACAGAAATGTTTAAGAAATATCGTGCAGGGATAAACGCTATAAACTGATTGATTTGAAAAGATTGTCAGTTTATTCATAGTTTTCACGTTCTAGCCGGTGGTTGTAGTAAAGTTTTTATGTAAATTAGATGGGTTTCTTTTAGACTTAAGGGTAGCTTGTTGTGGGATAATTGTACAATTTATAAGAGACAGTAAGATTAAAATCACCGATGCAATCCAACTTTTCTAGTTGAAGAAAAATATAGTAAAGTCAACGCCTTAGTTTCTTTTTGCCCTTTGTTTAAGGCCCGTTCAGACTAGACAAAAAAACGCCTATAAAACGCCCTTTTTTGCGTTTTTCTGCAGCAAAGTTTGAAAAAATTTCAAACTTTCCTGCAAAACGCATGGCGTTTTTTGTCTAATCTGAACGCCACTTTAGATCATCATTTGCGTTATTGAATTAGCAGTTTTAAAAAAAACCTAAAAAGGGTGGTGTTTCAAACTTGATTACTTTCATAATGATTTTCATATGAGCATTGGTACGTGAATGACAAAACCCAGTGTATACAATTTTATCATATGAATTTAGATGTAACAGAGGGATAAATGAAATGATCCAGATGTAGAATGAATCCTTTAATTTTATGAGACAAATGTAAAACTTCTTTTTCGAAAAAAAATGAAAAAAAACCTTTTTCAAACAGTAAAATGCTGTAGTGTGCGCCATTAAATCTGCAGCCGGAAACTAGCTATACAGAATGCATTCATATGTATTGGTTGTAATAAAGCAAACTTCGTTCACTCCATCCCATAAATATACCTTTATTATAAAAATTTACTGATTTTTATCAACCAATCACAGAATCGCAGATCAGGAAATCGTGCTGGCAATCAGAATTTCATTTTAGGTTACCTTCTAGCAAGTATGAGTTCATGAAAATCAGCACGTTCTAGACCGTTGTAGAATGCTAATGTGTATCAGCAACAAGATCTTTTAAACAGCATTAATACTTATATTAATGATAAAGATGAATCGCTTAGAATTCAATACAACTGAGGTACTTTTCTTGCTACTTTATTTCATTTTCTGCTCAATGTCCATAATGGCCAGTAAAACTTCACCCATCGACATTGAAGATAATTTATTTCTAATAAATAGTAAATAACATAATATTGTATTTGTTATTAATAGTTGCTGACCAACTAAAAGAGATGCGACTAGAATTAAATCAACTGAATCGAAAGAGTGGACTTTTGGAGCTCAAAAACGTTCGCCAAGATGGAGAGATCCGATTTTTGAAAACACTTGTTTCCAGCATCGTTTTCCAAACAAGTAATTCGACCATGCAAAAGAGAGCTGCTAGGCTTATACCTGCGCAACTACTCATGTAATAATTGTCATATATTATGTTCGTATAAGTTGGTCATCATATGTAAAATTAAAGGAATCGTGGCGAGGAGGGGAAACCGATAGTTGGACCTCCATCCAGCTGCAAGGATCTCAACCAGTTGGGCCACACTTTGAATGGAATCTACCTGATCAGAACCAATAGAAGCACATCTACGAATTCGAAAACCATCAATGCAGTCTTTTGTGATTTCCAACCGAAATCCGGAGCTCAGAAATCATCTTCATCATCTCCAACTTGTATTTATTATGAATATTATAAATGCGAATAAAAATTAAATATCTTTCTCGTGCAGTTATAGAGAGTAGACTGGGATACGTGGACGTGAAATCAGCAAAATCGGGAATCCATTTCTACGTTCAATTTGGGAATCGAACCTTCCCTGAAAAAGGAGTCCTTCGTTTCGATCATCAAGTTTTGAATGTCGGCGGTGGGATGGATTTGAAAACGGGCGTATTCACTGCTCCAAAAGCCGGCGTCTACTCTTTCTCCTTTTCCATCATGAAAAGTGGTTACGCTTTAGATCATGTTGTTATACACCTTCGCCTGAACAGCGCTAAATTGGGACTTTCAGGAGCAGGCGTTGGCCTAACTTCAAACGCGGCAAACCTGCAATCAATCTTGAAAATGAAGAAAGGAGATCGAATTGATTTGTGGAAATCGCGCGGGGAAGTTAACCGACAATTTATTGACTATTGTAACCACTTTACTGGCTCGTTGCTGGAGGAAGATTTACCGGAAATTATGTAGCACGCAAACTCACATAATATCATTCGTTGATGGTCGTTATTATTGGGGGGGAAAAATTATTTAGACTGTTCTTACACCAAATCAAATAACTATGAATAGAAATAAAATGAGAAATATTATGAGTCATATCATACGATTTATGACTTTCGAATTAGTTGATAAAATGTGCTATTGGTTTTGACCAGATATATTCCATTCAATGTGTGACCCATTTGGCTTAGATCATTGCAACTCGATGGAGGTCCAATGAATGGATTCTCCTTCTTGGGACCTATGTAATTCACAGGTTATTAATCCGGATTAACATGAACATCTTACATGTAAAAGGTACGGTATATAACAATTAGTATACACGAACAATCGGCGAGGCAATAGTCTAGTAGGTCTTTTTTGCATCACAATTCCTAGTAATATTACGGTTGCCATTGGCGATGTTGAAATTAACTGTTTTAAAAAATTGGATCTCTTCATCTTGGCGGACGTTCTTAAGCTCAATAAGTCCGGTTTTACGATTCAGTCGATTCAATTCCAATCATATCTCTTTTAGTTAATCACCAACTATATTATAAAGAAATATGCAATAATATGTTATATGCTATTTATTATAAAAGCTATCAATTACCGTCAATTGACAACGTTGTATTGGATCGAGTTATTGAAGTCTGATTAGTGATATTGCAAATGTGAAAATATTTCAACTATTGTACACCTATTAGGAATAAAAAGTCTATGCCAAGTTGCCAACATCATTTCGTATACCCAAGCAGACTCGCATCTAAGTACTAACGGAATCCTATTTAGCTATTGACTTCCGCGAGCGGATCGAACCAGGTACGGTATTGTGTATATACTGGTATAGTATGGCGGTTGAAGATTAGCCTATTCAAAAAGCATAGTGTGTTGTTACTTGTTAGTTGTTTCTCCCACTCTAATCCTGAGAAGACGGTACGAGAAGGATTATAGAACGATGGCAATTTTCTCTCTTTGATGTATGGTGGCCCTGAAAAGGGCCGATTTAGTAGAGAAAACGGCACTAAGAGTTTAAGCCTTGGCGGGCTTGTCAGTCTTCTTGGGCAGAAGAACGGCCTGGATGTTGGGCAGGACACCTCCCTGAGCGATGGTGACACCGGAGAGAAGTTTGTTTAACTCTTCGTCGTTACGGATGGCCAACTGAAGGTGACGGGGGATGATGCGGGTCTTCTTGTTGTCACGGGCAGCATTACCGGCCAACTCGAGCACTTCAGCGGCGAGGTACTCCATGACGGCAGCCAAGTAGACGGGGGCGCCAGCACCGACACGGTCAGCGTAGGATCCCTTGCGTAGCATACGGTGGATACGACCGACGGGGAACTGAAGTCCAGCCCTGGACGAACGGGTCTTGGACTTTCCCTTAACTTTGCCTCCTTTTCCGCGACCAGACATGATTATAAGTTTGAAGAGTAAGTAACTGCGAAAGAACTACGTGTAACTCTCGAACAGTAAATGTATAAAAAGAGGGGAGAAAGACCGGTTTATATAGCTCTCGACGAACAGAAAACAAGAGCCAAACGTAAAAACCATGAAGCTCATTGGGTAGCCACGGTAGGAAAAGACCTCTTCGATGGGCGTGCCTTTCTCCCCCTCTCCCGCCATCTGCTCCCTTTGTTAAAATTTGGCTCCCCTCGTCCTGATGACGCCCTCGTCTCTTGGCTCTTTCTTTCCT
The DNA here is from genome assembly GCA_030141595.1 of Chydorus sphaericus. Taxonomy (NCBI): domain Eukaryota; kingdom Metazoa; phylum Arthropoda; class Branchiopoda; order Diplostraca; family Chydoridae; genus Chydorus; species Chydorus sphaericus. The sequence continues at coordinate 503,900 of CM057933.1, forward strand.
TTGATAGAGGGGGAGATTCGATATAAATAGGGGTAGATTACCCGCACAGTCCTCATTCGTATTTTTCATCTCTGAAATACCGAAATGCCTCCCAAGGTTAGTGGAAAAGCAGCCAAGAAGGCCGGAAAGGCTTCCAAGAACATCGCTAAGGGCGACAAGAAGAAGAAGCGGAAGAGGAAGGAGAGCTACGCCATCTACATCTACAAGGTGTTGAAGCAAGTCCACCCCGACACTGGCATCTCCTCCAAGGCCATGACCATCATGAACTCTTTCGTCAACGACATCTTCGAGCGCATCGCCGGTGAGTCTTCCCGCTTGGCTCACTACAATAAGCGCTCGACCATTACGAGCCGCGAAATCCAAACGGCCGTCCGTCTCCTCCTGCCCGGAGAGTTGGCCAAGCACGCCGTCTCTGAAGGCACCAAGGCCGTCACTAAGTACACCAGCACCAAGTAGATTTTCTACTTCATCTCTTAAACAAAACGGCCCTTTTCAGGGCCACCAATTAATAAAGAAGAGTTAATCCTCCCATTTTTTTTGTTTTAATCAAGGTGATTTAGTTCCTACTGAAGTTGTGCGGGATTGTTTTGACGTTGGTTTTTAAAATGGGTTAACTGAAACTGTTTCCTTATAGTTTTTTCTTGGGACAGTCAAGTTGTGGCTAATTAAATGTTTAGCGCATTAAGATGCTTCTCACAACCAAATACGGTTACTCATACAAGATATACCACTCTATGCAAACGACACTTAGATTTACTGCTGATTTTCACCTTTTTTTTTATAATGTGCATTACAATTTACATCCAATATTCGAACAAAAAGAGACGTGACCATCTCCACTTCGAATTCTGTGATACAATTTCCGATGGAAACAAATTATTTCCCGGAAAAAATCTTGGAAATCAAGTTTTAAAGCACTCATAATTGCAGATGTTTTGACGGACAAAATTAAGTCGACTGCGTGTACTCAGAAATATTCATACCGAAAGAGAGAACTTATATGAACCAAAGACAAAGAATTGGCGGGAAAATCCTCATAAGTGCTATATGTAAATATTAAAAAATAGATTACTGTCTCGCTGATATGCTATGCCCGTATAACTTGAACTCATACGAATCATTCTAACTATGAATTTCTAACGGTCAAATAATTTTTTTTTTGTGTACCATTCCATCTTTTGCGGGTTTCATAGAGGGGGAAGGGGGAGGGGTGACTATGCAGTAAATTGCCTTCATAAATGGGACAAAAATTGGCGGGAAACTCACTTTTGTACATACATATGCTCGTAAGTTTGTAACATTCATACAGGAACCACTTTTATTTGTTGTTTATTTGTTGTTAACAATCATAAAAGAATTCATAGCAAGATTAGCCAATAATTTATTGTTTCCTACTATACATCATATATAATAATGACGGTAATATCAAGAGCGGTTCGTTATTGGTTCCCAATTGCATTAAAGCGCGCGAGAAATAGAGCTCAAAATTCTGATCGCCCACCACTCATCGTATTGGTTTCTGTCAATCGAAGATTTAAAGACCTAATCTATAAATGAGTCTTGAGCCTATTTGGTTGTACTTGTCTCATAAGATATGTTTGTTCTTACAAATAATATATCACTAATTTCAACATAATTTAACAAGCTCTCATAGTGTAGTGGTTATCACGTCACCTTTACACGGTGAAGGTCCTCAGTTCGATCCTGAGTGGGAGCATTTCTAACATGACTTCTTGCATCTATCACGAACTTGTTGTCTTTTGCACTGAACACATATTTTCTTTTGTTAATGAAGTTTATGTAACTGAAAATAAAAGTGGATACGGCGCCCATGAAACAAGGGAACATTCTTGTTGCAGCGCATATATTTTATTCATGCCCATGGGGTCGGACACTCAAGAATAGGCAAGAGTCCGATAATAGTGCAGTTTATAGAAAAATAAGGTTTCTTCAATTTAATAAAGCCCTACTATCTTAAACTAAATAATCCTTTCCCATTTACTGGCTTTTCATTAACAATTTTTGGTCAATTTATGAGATTTATTGTATTTGCCAATTGCGAGTTCCTTAGTTCCAAGTTAAAGTTGCAATTTCTGCTCTGCTTAATATCTTTGCTATTTGAGTAGTATTGGACATTCCACTTTTGGAAGTGCCCCTTTTTGTCTTAGAGTATTTAGACAATAAATGTCAATTGTATAATATTGAATAGAACTGTATAAATATGTTACTGAAATGAGCCACCTCCTCAAAATTTGGTTGGTACTCTTGCTTACGTCTATGAAAACAGAGATATCAACAACTATATGTCAACGATATGTGTAAGAATATTGCGATTCAAGTCGATTATAACTAATTCTGACTTTCTTATTTCCTATTTTCTTTAATAATACTAAGCTATTTAATAATACTAACGAAGCTACTTTGCTAATATTCATCGTAATATCCATGAGTATAAACACTAGACAAAATGTATTATTTCTTACTGCTGAGAAACCGTACATTATATTCAATATAATCACTTTTTTTTGTAAATTATGTTAATAAGAAATTTAAAATGCAATATTTCGCTTTAAGGGTATATAATGCATGTAATCAAAGTGATATTATATGGTACACCACATCCGGAAGTGATAATCAGTTATGAGGTTTTCACGTCTCAAAGGCGTGCTCTGCAGGCAGCATCATAAATTAAGCTTATTGCCAATCCCAAGCCAAAGCAGTGTACATAATCGAAAGTAATATTTAATACTTAGTCGCTGGTTAAATTATATTTTAATGCGAATGTTATTTACAGCACGCGATGAACGACTATTTGACCATCTTTACATTGGTGATTGGTTCCTTCTTGGTGCAAGAATACGAAACGATTACACCCACAGATTCAATGGATTTATTTGAACTATTACATGCATCAAACAGTAGAGTAGATGATATCCAAGGTTTTCAATATTTATTTAATTTATCTAAAATTCAAAAATACTTGTAATGGAATGAGTTTATATTATTAAAGGAATCGAGCTTTTAACTCCGGAAATGAGTAATCCAATAGAAGGATTTCCTTTCAGCTTGCTTTGTCAATGGCATCATCAGCACTTTCAAAATCCTAGCGCCGTGTGGCGTCTTACATCACCAAATCAAACTACTATAACTTATATGAATGCCACTTATACTCCTATCCAAGGTATACTAATTTGAAAATAAAACCAAAATTCGCTTGTTTTTAAGTTATTCATTAAATAAACTAAACAATAACGATCAAAGACATTCGGATAAACATGAATACTGATGACGCAAGCAAATTAATTTGGAGTAATGTTCCAATGAATGCTAACGGATCCTCATTTGCCTGCATTCTCAATAACACCTATACCTCTCCAAATTACACAATGAACGGTATAGAAGTAAAAATAAATAATTTAGTTGTAAATTCTATATCTGTTTTTAATGCCGATATAATCACTTGTAGTGGAAAGTCATTTATTGAAAACTAATGTCAGCGCTGATTCAAACTATATTGAGCAAATCTACGTTGATCCAGGGATGACATTGGCTCTCGTCTGTCCCGTGGATGCAACATTTCTACCTAGACCTCAAGTTGAATGGACTAATTTAAGAGTAAAGTATTTAAGTAATAAATCTAAACAGACCAATAACTAATTTAGATAAATAAATTAAATTAAAATCGTAATAGGGAGTGATAAACGATAGCATCAAATTCACTTTCAACAATACTGATGATGCTTCTATACTTTCACTCGACATTTTACCCGGTTTTATGGCAGACGAATTCAAGTGTACTTTTATTAGTAATAGTACCACGAATAGTACGACGACCTACACTTTTAGGGTTCCGTATGATGAATAAACCCTTTACAATCTGGCACAATGTGGGATTTTTCGTTGCTGCCATTGCATTTCTGATTCTAATTGCACTTTTGATTCGCGCCATTCATTTAAAAATGGTTCGATACATAATTTTATTAATTATATTCAAATAAGTAAATTATATTACATTTTGACCAATATATTTAAGAAACAAAAGAAAATGACGAGAATTATTCGAGGAAAACTACTTCAAGGGGATCCACGGAATGTAAATCCAGATGTACCACTTGAAGGGCAAGTAGCTCTGCTTCCTTACGATTCTAAATGGGAATTCCCACGAAATCGACTCGTCCTTGGTATCACCACCAATTATTTTAGCATACAGTTAATTTCCATATAAATTTATGTGCAGGAAAGCAGCTGGGATCCGGGCAGTTTGGTTTCGTTGTTGAAGCTAGAGCACTGGGAACAGTTCAAGACCTTAAAGACCGTACGGTTAGGCAAGTGGCAGTTAAAATGGTGAAACCTTCTGTCGATCCAACTGCTCTTGTATTTCTTGCTTCTGAATTGAAGATTCTGATTCATTTGGGACCACACTCAAACGTCGTTAACTTATTAGGAGCTTGTACTAAAAACGTTATCGAAGGTGATAATGCATTAAATACGTTTAATCAAATTATGAATATTTAAATTAATTGAAAAGGAGAGTTATTGATCATTGAAGAATTCTGTCGTTATGGAAATCTGCGTGATTGTTTAATTGCGAATCGCAAGTCTTTCGTCAATGAGTTGGACGATAAGGGGATTTTGAAACCATTGAATTCTGAAAATATTAGGTAATGTACCTTGACATTAAAACCAATTTAAGAATGACAAGTTATAATTCCTGGTAATATGTAGAGACAGAAATCTGGTACTTTCATCACTTCCAGATTCTTCCAATAATTACAGTAACAAGCGTTGCTTAAATAGGACTAATTCTGCGGCTCAATATCACAATTCAACGACGAGCTATAATAACACCTCTAAGCACTTGGTTTACAAGATGCTTGGCTATAACGGTATACTAAATGCGAATTTTACGTGATTTTATCTGATTCATATAAATCCACGATGGATTACTTACAAAGTTCCCGAAAGAAGTCCAAATGAAGTTATGGAATGTAGATTAACAGTAGATCGAGAAGATGCTAATTTAGAGCCTAAAAAAGAGATTATCATCAGCACACGAGATTTGATCTACTGGTCGATTCAAATTGCCCGTGGAATGGAGCACTTGGCTAGCAAAAAAGTAAGTTAAGTAAGTCTACTTAACGTTCATTTCATCTGAAAAATCAATTATAAATCAGGTAATTCATGGAGATTTGACAGCGCATAACATTTTACTAACTGAAGGGAACGTGGTTAAAATAGCCAATTTCGGGTTACCTCGTCAAACAAAGTACAACTATGATGGAAACTATTTGAAAAAGGGGCCAGGGGTATGATATAGTATTACGAAAATGAAAAATTATATTTAAAAAAAATTGATATTTTAATTAGGAAAATCTTTCAATTAAATGGATGGCAATAGAATCGTTAATTGACCGAATATTTTCGACGGAATCCGACATCTGGTCTTACGGAGTTGTTCTCTGGGAAATGTTCTCTCTAGGACAAATACCCTACGCAGGTAAACATGTTGAAACGTAATTAAAATGTTGATTCAATTATTATTTTTTTCTTACAGATATAACTACTTTGAAAGATTTGATTCGGTTCTTGAGAGACGGACAAAGGCTTGAGGAGCCGGTCTTTAGCCCAGTTTTGGTCGGTCGTCTAATGACTCGCTGCTGGGAAAAGAAGCCTCGCGACCGGCCCATTTTTAGTGAAATAGAGAGAGAGTTTGGAAATTTGTTGGGATAGAACCAGTACATTACAGGGGTTCGATCAGTACATTGTATAAAGACTGGTCAATAAAACGGATTAATACAGTATCAAAAGTCCGGTTGAATGCACTTAGTAAAAAAATTATTCGAAATTATCTGATTAATTATTTTTTTCTGAATCTGAAGAACTGCCATTTGTGCCATCGATATATAATGTGACAAAACTCAAAGTAATCTATCGATAAAAATGGTTATTGATGTGAATTATACAGACTTTTGGATTTCTTTTATTGGCATACATTAAGAGCTATAAGTCTTCTAAGAGCAATATTTTTTACTTCAAGGAAATTATTTTCCAAATTTTTCCATTCAACGACATCTTACTCATATACAAATATAGCGTTATAAATGTAGTAATTTATTGTTATGGTAAGATTTATTCAAAATATCTTTCTGAATCCTTATTTTTTTAATGAGACTTTAAAATAATAGATCTCCGTGTACTGTACGTGATATTCACCCGTACTATAAAGTATATCCTTTTGGTTCCATTTATGTAACCAACACTTTAGATACCAAGATATGACGAATAAGAATTATGTTCACTTTATATTTTCTATAACTGTGTTTTGATTTAAAAAAAAAAATTATGAATCTCTCTTTTTCAATTAGATTCAAAAGAATATAAGTTAGTTATCGGTCAACTATTTTTATATTTTATTATTATTTATATGGGAAGTGATGTCAGATCAACTTTACAATCTAAAGTTGTTTTCATTTTACCACCGCCTTGATAGCGAAGCAAAACAGATGATGTACCATAACGTAATATATATAAATTATAGACCAAATAAAAAGGTCGGAAAGTTATATTGATTTTCTGGTCGGAGAGGTAACATTTTATTATCGGGAAACAATTGTGGTCAAAAGGGTGTCCAGCCGTACGACGTCTCCTCTGCCGTACTCGAAATGTGAAATATGTAAGAAGAAACACACAAAAAGCTTCAATATGTGAAGTACGTGACGCGACTCGCGCATAGTTAACTATATAATGTTTTCAATAAAAGATTTGCAGTTCTATTTTATGCCACCCATGTCTATATAAGGACCTGGATATAAGTATAGAACTACCAGATTCCCGATCGGACGGGTCGGGGAGGGGGAAGCCGGACGGATGCGGGGTGGGGTTGGACCGACCAATTTTTATGCGAATGAACGATCTAGAGGTGCAATATCCCAGAGCATTTTCCCCGGAGAAATGGGGCTCACCAAGTCCTTAGTTGGCTACGATTCGGTTGGGAATCGTTAGGATGGACATCGTGAGGGTTAATGTCAACCAGCGTTAACCGCTGGTCTTTAAAAATAGACACTAACTAAGCGATGATCTCAAAGCCCATGTGGAGTTACATAACATCAAGTAACTCTGAAAGTTCGAGTTAAAATATTCGCAAAGACTCGTTGCACTCATGACGGATCGTTCCAAGAACTATTTTTTTTATTATTATTATGCTTCCATATAGGTGAAAGTGAAAAATTATTATTATTTTTCTCTCATATTACTAGCATTTAATTTTTGTGGGGTTTAAACGCAGGTTTGCTAATTGCTATATCCTAAAGAAGCGGAGAGCGGGAAATTAGGCGTCTTGTCATTATTCTGTTCAACAAAGGAACGATGCAAAGATTGTAATGACGGTGGCGACGGTGGTAATCTTGACTCTATCGTCTATCATGGAGAATGCCTCCTTGATTGTCATGAACGATTCATTGATAAAAATTTTTCGGAGCAGTTACTATTTTTTTTTAATTTCAGACTGTTTCAATTAATTTATTATTTTAATTTTTCCCATCTCATAGACCAAGTGACAAAACCTAGCTTATGATGGAAAAATCGATGAAACAAAATCGCGCACTTTAAAATTAACATTAATAAGATGCCTTTTATGTATCGGGCACAAATAATAGTGTAAATATGAAATATTATGGACAATATGAATTCGGAAAGCAGTTACTATATCGGTAAATCGCCTTTCAATAAGAAAATTGTTTAATAAAAAGAATTAAAAGCATAGAAACTTCAATCTCAATTGGATTATAGATTCTTAATATTTTAAATTCCTCAAATATTTAGTTATCGACAGGTTGTTTGAAAAGTTACATGTTTGGTTTGTACTTTGTAGTAAGAGTGTTACACACGTCATCTGACTGGTACATCCAAGTAACTTCAATGTGTCCAAATATAAGTAAACTATTTGAAAGTATGATAAATCTTCCATTTCTTAGGAAAAAAAATAACTTAAGTTATAGGGAAATTATTTTCTCAACTTTGTTTCCATTCAACGACATTTTATTCATACACAAATATAGCGTTAGAAATGTAGTATGGTAATTTAAAGTTATGGTAAAAGCTGCATTTTTTCTTTTGATTGCTTTATATTATTACATAATATTATTTTTGAAAAAAGTTAATTTGAAGTTTTATGTTATTAGTGTTGTAGCTTGTACTATAAACTGATATAATACAAGTTAAACTTAAAACATTAAGATGTGAAATCGTTAACCGCTAATAATTTTAAGAAGTGGAACTATATTATGATTAAGAATACAATATGGAATTTGGGCACTATTACATAATTGATCTAAATACTTTCGTATTTCGTAATGAATATATGCTCTTAAACTGATTTTCTGTGCGGGAGACTACAGCAGATACAATGTTACATAATAGTATTGGAAAGGAATTTTCGTTATACATAATCATCATCATTTGTAAAACAATACAGTATGGATGTAAGTATTAATCATTAGAGCCACTACCGGAATCGCACCCTCCACCGCCGGAATCGCAACCTCCACCTCTGGAATCGCACCCTCTACCGCCGGAATCGCACCCACCACCACCGGAACCTCCAAAACCACTGCCGCTGGAATCTCCTCCGCCCCCAGATTCACATCCGCCGCCGCCGAAGTTTCCTCCGCATCCGGAATCCCACCCATCACTGGTTCCAGAATTATCCCAAATATCGGTAAATCCTGAGTTCCATTCACCATCATCATTTCTGGAGCTCATATTGGATGAAGAAGAGCCAGAATGTCTCTTAACTTGTCTCCCTCTTGGTATCCTAGTTAATATTTTTTTTAAATCTTTGCGTTTTTAAAGAATTCTTTGTTCGGCTACTTTAGAACGTTTTTACTGCAATACACTAATATTGATATTATTAATTTCAAAAGTTATAATTTGGGTATAACTCGATTTTTTTCTCTTTTTCAAATTCCATAGAAAACTCTAGTTGAACCTTGGTAGTATGAATTGCGTCATTTGGTCAAAAGGCAAATTAATTTCATACAATTTAGAATTTACCTATAATTTGCACTATATGATCAAATTAAACTAAAGACTCCTCCTATAACCTATGTATATAACCATGATATAAATAATTAAATACTATTATTACCAGTAAACATTATTGGAACCAGCAATTTGAGCTCTTCTTACTTGTCTGCTACGAGGCTCAGAGCAGGCGGAACATCAGCACAGTGAGCAGAATACACCAATAATTATAATGGCGACCACGACACAATTACAGTTGTTTCATCAACGCCCGACATGTTTAAAGTTTCTCCTCTTAGAAGCTGTAATAGCCTGCGTATAATAAAATGAAATGAATGTTAACAAAAGCTATGAATACAATAGAGTTTAAATCATTATACAGGTCATAAAATAATGTGATTATGTGACAGTTTTTATTTATTTATTATTTTAACTAGATACATAGCTGTTTCAGTGCAATATATATGCCGAATGTATACCCGATGGCTAACCATGAGATATATAAAGGACCAAGTTACCATAAACAGATTATTTAAAATGTATTAGCCTATACATACCATGCGTACACTGCGATGTAGCCTATAAACCTGCTGATTCTAAGGTCCATTAATGCTCATGTCTGTTTATGTTAAGAGAACAAATATATGAATACATAGTCCTGGTCCTCTCTAATAATTTTTCAAATAATGGAAAATTGCGGTTGCTTGACGAAACACTACGATAAAGGTGTTGCCAAAAACCGCGTGACATACTTTATGTGACCTCTATAACTGATGTATATACACACGCTAATAAGGAAGGCAAGATGCATGTTTGTCCTACTAGAGTACTAGACTATATCTATACAGCGTCAAAATGATGAGGAAGAGTCTTACCAAAAGACCTTGTTTTTTCATTTCAAAGGCTAGAGAAAATGGATGCATAATCAGCATGTATGTTGACGTTTAAGTGATGCCGTAAGATAACGCAGTGATGGTGCAAGGTTGATATATGTAGGGAGGCATTGTGGCTCAGGCTGTTATAATTTTTGGATCTGAGAAACATAACCATTATGACCAGATAGTGCCATTATATATTGATTGTATATATTGAAAAAAATGTCAGGTAAATTTTGCATTTTGATTGACCTATACATCAGAGTTTCTCATATGCATAATATGTAGCGTATAAATATCTATTCTGTGTATTCCAAGTTTCAACGGACTGTTGAAATATGCAAGTTTCTTATTTTTAGTTGGTATCGTCTTTTTCAGAATGTTGGTTCTGTTTACGATTCAATTTGAGAAAGCTCCACATCGACTTCTTCTCTTTCTTTAAAGGAAGTGATGGTTGATTGATTAATTTTCGCCCTTCAGTTTATAGTTATTGCAGTATCAGTACCATCGACGAGTTAACTTCGAGGAAAGAGCAGAATATGAAAAAGAGAGAAATATTGGTCTGGGATCAGCACTTCCTTAATAGTTAGCACTTTAGACTTTAGTCCGACAATAGGATGATTGGATAGCGACCAGTTAGTACGGGATCCTCCACTTGGGCATTGCCAACCCATATGTTGGCTGACAGAATGATGTCGAGAAGTTGACAATCTTTGATGAGTGCGCAAAGTTGCTGAATTAAGCCGTAGATGGAGATAATACTACAGTTTAAAAGATTGGGTCAGATAGAGTGGCAAAAGCTTAAACGGCTGCTCATTGGCTGTCTAACAATATGAATATCATTCGACTTCTTTAATGATACAATATAGCTGCTAGTTGTGCAACCATTCTGTGTTTTGTCTTAAGCAATAAGAAAGGATAACATTAGTATATATTTGAGGGAAAAGAGCTTCCAAGATAAAGTCATGCGCCAATGCATATTTATACATCACAACACTCTAAACTGCGGCACTGCGCGCACCGGATTCGGCTGATAAGTTTCATAAGTGACATACATATTATACTATTATTTTTACAAATTTGGGGCGTATACTCTTTTTTTCTCGAGTTTTTCATCATAATTCACATCATCAGCATTTTCAAGAAAGAATGACACGAAAAAGGCAACGAGTAGTATTGTGGTAGCCATAAGTAAACTATTTCTAATTCTTATTGTAGTTTCTTATTGAAATAAGGATTATCATTCATCTGAAGATAATGTTCTTGTACGTTCTCTTCCAGCATATTGCCAAGCTCTCTTTCTAAGTCGTTAAAAGTGGGTCTGTCACCAGGTTCCTTTTCCCAGCAGCGGGCCATTAGATCACCGATCGAGTCGGGGCTGAAGGCCGGCTTCTCGAGTCTTTTCCCGTCTCTTAAGAAGCGAATCAAGCGATATAAGTCCGCCATCTTCATTACAGTCATATCTATTATTATTATTATTTTGTTATCATTTGTATCTCTTCGTGTTTTTGTTCCTTTATAAACCTGAAAATGGTAATTTGCCTAGTGAAAAGATCTCCCAGAGGATAACTCCATAAGACCAGACGTCGGACTGCGTCGAAAATGTTCCATCTTTTAAAGACTCGATAGCCATCCATTTGACGGGGAGAGCTTCCTAATCATAATAATTCTTGTATAGGAATATTCCAATTATTATTACAAGTAAATTGTAAATTATTACCTCTTTCGTTTTCCAATAGTCCCCATTTTTGTACTGGGTTTGACGGGATAATCCAAAATCGGCGATTTTCACCACATTTCCATCTGATAAAAGAATGTTACGTGCTGCCAAATCTCCGTGAATTACCTTTGTACAATTTACAGAGTTAATCAGACAATCGTAATTCAACTAAGCTTTATCCAGGAAATATTGTGAGTCTACATACCTGTTTATCAGCCAAGTGACTCATTCCACGGGCAATTTGAAATGACCAGCAAATCAAATCTCGAGTACTGACCCAGTGGTCATCTTTACTTATTCCTAATATAGGAACCATCTCAACATTTTCTGGGCTAGCTTGTTTTGTTCCCAGTTTGGTTCTGATGTATAAGTAGCCATTGGCTTCATCCAGAGCATTAATGTCATCGACTTAATTTATTATAGTGAAATTAAAGAAGATTCAATATCGTTAATCAACATCCTGTAAATAATTAGGTTAAAGGTAATAATTATTACCTTCAAGCATTTTGGAAACCAAATCCCTTCTGTTACTATTACTCAATGCTGACGACGACGGCTGACCAGATATTTGGTCTAATTGCGTTTGACTTGCAGCTTCCATTCGTTTCTCAAAGCGCTGACGGCTGTCAAGCAAATAACCGTGAAGGTTTCCATAGCGACAAAATTCTTCGATTATCAAAAGTTCACCTAATAAATAATAATTTACCCAATACATCAGAGCCCTATATCACAAGGTTTAATCCTGACCTCTATCAACGTTTTTAGTGCAAGCTCCTAATAAATTAACAACGTTTAAATGAGGCCCCAAATGGATCATGATCTTCAACTCGGAAGCGAGGGATTGGAGAGCTGAAGAATCCTGAGAAGATTTCACCATTTTCACAGCCACCGTCCTAGCTGTGCGGTCATTTGGGCCGTGAACTGCTGTTCCCACAGCAGTTGCTTCGATAACGACACCAAACTGACCGGACCCTAACAGTTGCTTCCCTTTTTGTTTCGGTAATTAGATTTTTTTTAAATGTACGAAGAGTTCGGGAATTTCGATTTATATATTCATAATAAAAATTTATTTACCAAGAACGAGTCGATTTCTTGGGAATTCCCATTTAGTATCGTAAGGAACTGAGGTCAATACATGTCGCTCTTCCATAGGAATAACATCATCAAGATTAATTCTCCTCTTATTTCTTTTCTGATTTTATAAGTACTTTATGATATAGACTTTAAGAAAAATAGCATATTTGTATGTAATTACCTTGTTGTTTAAATGAATAAAATAGGAGATTGAAATTAAGAGCACCATTACAGCCAATAAAATTCCCACGATATGACCAGCTGTGAGCATAACTGATGGCCCACTAGCATTCTGATTAAAACGGAGCCTGAAAGTATGAGTGGCCGTATTGTTACTAAGTGGACTACTGTCAGTAAACACACAGGTGAAATCGTCTCCGCTAAAGTTGGCCGATGGGATGCGGAAAGAAAGATTTGTGCCATAATAGAAATCTCCCGAAACTGCAGACACACCTTCTTTGCCAGTGATGATGCTGAATACGCTAGCATTGCTATTCAATAATTCATCACCTTCGTTGATCAGACCCTATATTATTAGAAAGAATAATAATAATAACAATAAGAAAACGTTAAGGAGGAGGTCTATATGTATATAGTACCTTTGAATAGTTCCAGAAAGTTTTAGGGCTTGGCGAGGCGTCCACTTGACAATACAGGGACACTATTTGATTTGGATTAACGTAATATATTTCTTCTTTCGTCTCTGGGGAAATCTTAACAATACTTGGAGGTCTTGAGTCTGTCATTGAGTATGAAATTTTGCAATAATCATTATCGGTATTTTATTTATTCTTTATATAAGAAAGTTACTGTGAATGTTTTTCATAATGGTGTAAGATAATGAGTATTTATATGAATTGAAAGCACATGAGATAGTTGATCTGTTGATTGGATTTACTGAGAAATTTGTCCATGATATTTCGCTCACGTAGAAACCACCCGAATCAGGCCTATCTGAGTTTTTTATTGTTATTTCTACATGTACGATTTGGAATATTCCAGCCATTAATCTTCGTTTTTTTTAAATATACATGAATAAGGATATGTTGTATGTGGTACCTTCTCCGTTAACTAAGATCAAAGAAGTGGAGTTAAGTCCTGTTCTAATTGGCGTGTTTAAGGTCCACACAACTTTGTCTTGGTGCTTATCATCGGAGTATTTCAAGTTGTGTAGGGGGACGTTCCATTTACAGATGAATTTAAAAGGGTATCCTTCAACAGGATCATTATTCGGATTTAAAATCTCAATTCCTTAATAAGATTCAAAATGATAACTATAAATGTAATGTATAATAAGTTAGTTTAATGTAATAGAAAACAAACCAATGACATTTATTGTGAACGAGTGGTTTCTCTCGATGAATTTAATCCACCGGTTTTTCTCGAAGTCGTCTTTATTTAATCCATGTGAGTAAGTGGGTTCAAACTGTCCCTTGCACAGGTAGTCTCCACCCAAATCCCACGTTACAAGTTTAATTTTGAATCCTTGAAAAAAGTCATATTCCCAGTCAGCATCAGACGATGACTTTCCTTTCGTATTATTATAACCCAGAAATGGGGAATAAACCTTGATTCATATTTACGAATCAATTGCATTATGTTTAGTATTACATCATTACAATTCATACCATCTCTAGTTCACTTCCGTTTCTAATGCGATAGAGTGCAACTTCAGCTGATGGTGTCGTTGGAACACATCCAATCACGGCCTGATGAGCTCATGAAAGTGACATTATTGGAATTTGAATGGCTGAACGCAGGTAGAAACATCCGATCCAAATCTTTGATTCAATTGAAACAACATATTAAACAAGCTAAAAAGAGATAGATGAGATAGGCGATTATCATATCATCACCTGGAATGAAAACGAACTGTTTTGCAAAAATACTTCCATTAGCATCTTTATTAGATGATATCCTAATACAAGTGTAGTAACCAGTGTCGAGGTAACCAGCTACTTCTACCGTTAGTGTCGCAGTGATTCGACTATCATTTAGATTCTGTGCCCATTTTATAAAAGTAGTCGAATTCTTCTTCTCTTTCGATGATGGAATGCTCCAAGTTATGTTCCATTCAGCACCAATCTCGCAATTTAAATGGAAGGTGTAACCCTTTTGAAAGACGAGGAATTTAACAGCTGGTCGAATCACCGGAATATCAAAATTGATGGCGCCTCTCTCAATTACTGAATCTAATGATATTCAAAATACAATTTTAAATTATAATTATACTTGTATTACTTTACGATACCTTCAATGGCTATTACAAATGCCGGTCCATAGGTTTTGTGTTGTTCCCCAATGGCAGCCAACCTGTATAAGCCGAAACTTCCAGCAGCATCTTCTTCGGTGAAGTTCATCATGAGACCGGTTAATTCACCCCACTTCCAGGGTTCAATCTTATGAAATTGGAAAGCGGATTTCCATTCTCCCCCGATTCTGAACTGAAGGCTCATGTCTTGTCGGATGCTGCTGCCTGTAGCTGGACCATTTAAATCCCAATACCATGGCAGAATTAACGATGATTGTTTCGGTAATGTACCCACGATGTACACCGTCTTTAACGGGATCATTTGAGAGACTTCAAGATACATTCCTAACAGATTTCGAACGTATAATATATAAGACATCAATTATTAATTATATGATTGATTGATGAATACCCGATCTATTATCAGGAAATATGTAGATTCGAGCTGACTTATTTCCACTTCTACAGGTGTAGTAACCTTCATCCCATTTCTCAAACTTACGAAAAGAAAGGGTAGCAGTGCTGGTTCCTTGATCCTCCTTCTTAAAGAAATTCTGAACAACTTTTTGAGTCACGTCGTTCATCATTACGTTGCGATTATTGCCGGCAGTTTTCCCATAAAAGAATACCTATAATATTATTTAGATTTAGTTCGATTTTACTTGATTTGGTGCGTTTATTGATAATAGTACCCCATTACTTGGTAATAGTGAATCTCCGCAAAGTTAAGAACAGGCAACTCCCAAATAATGGTGTCGTTAATTGAGCTAGAAGTGCAGCTTAGGGTAAGTTTAGGGTTCCATTCATATGGCCCAGCCACGGCGACCGGACCCGGGGGTGTAATCTGCAGGTCTCCTATCACTCTGCTGATCATGATCAGCAGCTGTAGCACTGAAATGGCACTGCTGATCATAGCAAAAATGAAGAATAAATAAGTCCTAGTCAATAGTCACTAATAAAGTTTGCTGTATTAGTGCGTCGCATTGATATCTTTTTTTCTGAAATAAAAGCGTTAAATGACGAAATCTATATCCTCGTATCAGCAACAGCAGTTTTTCTAGTGTGCGACTGCATTATGTCGATAATTTTTTTAGCTTCCTGGAAAAAAAAATGTAAGAAGACATTATTTGTATATTATATTATCAAGAGCAATACCGCATGTATGATAATATCCCGGATGGGATAGAATTTATTCGATACCGGAGGTTCTACTCCTTCTTATTCCCCCCCCTTCTGGAGCGGGTATGAAAACCTTTATTTCCCTTGCTTTTCCTCACTTCTGATTGGTCGACGGGCGTGTACTCTCTTGTACTCACTTGTACTTTCATGTATCACTTGTACTTTCTTGTACTCTCTCGTACTTTCCCGCACCCTCTTGCACTTTCTTGTACTCTCTCGTATTTTCCCGTACCCCCTTGCACTTTCTTGTACGATGCGTTCTATGCCATCTACCGGTCATTTTAAATACTCTATATTCCCCTTTTCTTTATCCTTTTTTTTATTTCTTCCAGTCTTCCTTATTCATAAAATCAATATACTTAAAATCAATATCCTGTCTTCCTTATTCTTAAAATCACTTCCTTATTCATAAAATCAAAAATCTTTCATAATTAAACTATGCTCGATAAACATGAATTATAACGTTTGGATGTTAGAGTGTTATTTTAAGTTGGTTCCATTTTCTGCTGATTCATTTTTTATTGATGTGGTCTCAGTCATTCTCAGGTAGCTTATACATCTGCTGTTATTTTTCTAATTTTACTAAGCCTATTCTTTTATTTTCCCTTTCCATTGTCTATCGTGTGTTAATCATAAAAAAAATTCCGGCCCATCCGGTCGATACGAGGAGCGGATCTTGTTAATATACAAAAGGGACAAGGCATTTTTTCACTGTGTTTTTTGTGATGGGCGTATTTTAAGAATAAAGTTTGTTGCATTCATTTGTCAAAAAAAAAATAAAGAAGAAATAGTATGAAAATATTATTCATCTTACACAATAATCCAAGATAGAGCGTGACAAACTACAGGCCTTCATTATACATTCATGGTGAAAAAGATTTTATGAACGACTCCTCGAAGTTCATATTAGGTAGCTTATAATATTTCCATGTTTGTTACGAGTAACAGATTATATAAACAAATATTGTAAGTAATGCGCACATAAAAGAAAAGGCTTTGGGGGGGGGGGGGGGGGAGGGGTATGTTTTTTTTTAAGTAAAAAAAATGTTAGTAATAAAATAGTATAAAAAGGATAAAAAGTAATAAAATAGTATTTAAAAATAGTAATAAAATAGTAAAAAAATAATAATAAAATAGTATTTAAATGTTGGTAAGTAAAAAGTAAAATAGTGGAATAGGATTGGTGATATAGGTGACACCACAGAAGAGTAGTAACACGACCCTTGTTTCACCTAACAATTTCTATCATCATTGCTTATACCTCTTAGTATAGTTCATGTTCATGTAAGGCTTACTATTCATAATATTATAATGATGCTGCACATCCTCTCCTAACATGTTTCCAATTGCTCTCTCTAATTCGTTAAAAGTAGGTCTCTCACAAGGCTCCTTTTCCCAGCAGCGAGCCATTAGATCGTCAATCAAGTCGGAGCTCAAGGCCGGCTTCTCAAGCCTTTGACCGTCTCTTAAGAAGCGAATCAAATCGTCCAATGTAGGTATACCTATAGGCAAAAAAAATGATCGCTCATTTTAAAACAACATTTCTTGAAAAGAGTTTTGTCAATTCGATTACCTGCGTAAGGCATTTGAGCTAGAGTGAAGATCTCCCAGAGAAGGACTCCGTAAGACCAGACGTCCGACTGCGTTGAAAATATTCGATCAATTAAAGATTCTATTGCCATCCATTTGACCGGAAGGGCTTCCTGAACAAATAAGAAAAATAACCAATTCCTCTATTATTAGGTTAATATGTATTATTCATTACCTCTCCCTTTTTCAAATAGTTTCCGTCTTTGCTGTATTTTGTTCTGCGGGAGAGCCCGAAATCTGCTATTTTCACCACGTTTCCTTCGGCTAGAAGAATGTTTCGAGCAGCTAAGTCTCCGTGAATTACCTATTTATATAATATAATGAAAATGAAACTTATTCAAAACATTTCAAGACGCCTTTTTATGACTTTTTTATTGGCCAAGTGATCCATTCCGCTGGCAATTTGAAATGACCAAAAAACCAGATCACGAGTTCTTATTTTGCGTCCTGAAATGACATCACCATTATCCATCATGTCTACTGAAGGAGCAACGTAACCATCAATTTCTTCTAGACGAGCGCTGTTATCTTTATCATTTTTTGGCATGGATAAAGTGACTGTGAGGTAGACAAATGATTAAAATCAATATCAACTTTTATATAATATGTCTATACACATATAACCTTTGTTTCCAAGCATTTTTAAAGCAGAAGATCTTCTGAAACTGTTATTGATTCTTGAAAAAGCATCAGTGTACTGATTCTGACTGAAATTATAGATTAACCATTAAATAGTTATTTCATAGTTTTTTTTTATTAAAATGGATATATTACTCATCTGCTTCGTCAAATAGTTCATCATTTTTCTGTGCAATTGGCGATGTTATAGCATTATTACTAACGTCCAATACTAACTCGTTCACAAAGTGCTGTCGACTCGAAAGTAAATAGCCATGCAGATTCCCATAGCGACAAAATTCTTCGATAACTACAAGCTCTCCTATATAAAAACATTATTAGTTCAAATCAAATAAAGTGTAATTAATTATATGCAGATGAGCAGTACACCTGCAATAACGTTTTTAGTGCAAGCTCCCAACAAATTAACAACATTCAAATGCGGTCCTAAATGGATCATGATCTTTAATTCTGACGCAAGGGATTCAAGAGCAGTTGGATCCAGAGATGATTTCGCCATTTTCACTGCCACTGTTCTCCAAGTGTGGTCTTTCAGGTCGCGAACAGTTCCCAGAGCTCTAGCCTCAACAACGACACCGAATTGTCCAACTCCAAGTTGCTTCCCTGTTCATTAATCATTACCAAATCAAACTAAATAAATATATACCACATATATAATTTATGGTAAACATAATATCATGCCTAGAACAAGCTTATTTCGAGGGAATTCCCATTTTGAATCGTAAGGGAGTAGAACTACTTGGTCTTCCAGAGGAGCATCTGGGTTCATCCGATCAGGATCTCCTTGAAGAATTCTTTCTCGAGCCATTCTCGTCCTTTTCCGCTGTTTCTTTTATATATAAATTTGCCAAATTAACATATTACAACGGATGTATAATAATGTGTGTGATTCGAACCCTGTTTAAGTGAATGGCGCGAGCCAGTAGAGAGATTAGAATCAGACACACGAGGGCAGAAAATGTGTATCCGAACAAGTGTTCATATGAGACTAAGTTGTTAATATCTCTGAGCCAAAAAGTTTCACTGTCCGTCTGATTGAGATTATTCGTGAATCCACATGTAAAATCCTCTGAATTAATATTGCTCAAATATTGTCGTGAAAGTTTCAATGAAGTTTGAGTTGAATTAGTATTAATAGTGTAGTCTCCATCACCGGTTAAATTGTCATCGACAATCACTCGTCCCTTTGGATTATGATAAAAATGATGAAATTGGTTATTTTTATCAAACTGTCAATTTAATGATATGATACTCTTCTATTAGTCCAAACAGCTTGAGGAGTAGGGTAGCCATCTACAACACATGTAAGAACCACTGGGTTAGTATAATCAAAGTAGACTGGCGGCGTAGGTATCGGGTAACTGGTTTCAAAGCCACGAGCTATCACATAAATTGCAATAATCTTAGGAGGTCTCACTTCTGCAAATAATTTTTAAAATGACAATATATTATATATTTAAAATAGTCATCGTTCTATTTGATACCGTTCACCAAGTCTCCTTTTAGAGCATTGAAGAAGAGATTCATTGAAGTAATCAGTAGCAGGAATGATGGGAAGTGAGTCATCGCGAAAATATATAGCTAAATTCACAGAGATTATGGATTGCTTTTTATATTACAAATATTAAAACGATGTAATGAAAGTAGTGTTTAAAATAATGGGTTTTATCCACCTGCTTGATGTGACGAAAGTTATTCCTATAGACTTGTTCAAAGTAATGACGTTAGTGCGTAAGTAATAATGAGTTTTTTTTTTAAATATATATGCATACGCATACACATATTAGTTTGTTTCATCACATACGCCATATCCGAGATATGGCGTACCGCTGCATCCGCAGTATATGGACCACTGTATAAAAGCATACACGTAAAAAAAAATTCAAATTTTTGGTTTTAAAATGTTGCAATCTTATTCCCGTCTAAAAGACAGTACAAGTGTGTTTTTTAAAGTTTTTTAAAGCAAATTAAAAACTGATGAAGCTTGTATGTACTGTACTTTTAAAATCTCTTTTAACTATCCTTTACCAAGGGCCGAATTTACTAGCATTTTCGGCCACCGAAAGCCGAACCTTAAGTATATTATGTATGTAACATTATATTACATATGTAACATATATTTAACATTCTATTGCCTATTTCGTCGAATAGGCAAAGGGACGGTAACAAGCAACCATATGGAGGATATGAAATATCTACTAAATCGTAACAAATACCAGCGCTTTCGATGTCAATCGACTTCCTTCTTCTCTTTTGCCGAAAATGCCAATTTTAGATTCCGAAAATCACCAGTAGCCTACACACAATATTATTAACTGGTTGTAATTCATATGCTTGCCTTCCACCATAAATTTATGTATTCATCAATTCATGTTATAAGGGGTTGATTATTGTAACCTCTTAAATTTCAATCAAACTTTTTTTAACATTCCAGCATAATCATTTAAAATATTTATATTTGGAAAAATATTTTTCTATTATCTTAATTATTTATTATGAAATATATATTTTGTATGATAAACTTATTGTGTAGCGTATTTAAAAGTATGTTCTGAACAAGCAATGCTAAGATTGCAATAGAAAATAATTTCAATAGATTAATGTGTAGTAACTGAACCTCTATTCTTCCTAACAAGTTGCGTTGCAGAGCCATACCAGCATCATTTTTGGCTTGCTGATTCCTCATTGCAGTATTTCATATTCAAATAAGGATCATTATCCATCTTAAGATAATGTTGTTGGACATTCTCTCCTAACATATCTCCAAGGTTTTCCTTCAATTCATTAAAAGTAGGCCGGTCGCTAGGTTCTTTTTCCCAGCACCGATCCATAAGATCACCAATCGAATCGGGGCTAAAAACCGGCATCTCCAACCTTTGCCCTTCTCGTAAGAAGTGAATCAGATCTTTTAATGAAGTTATATCTAAATCAAAGTGGAAAAATGAATAAAATAGCGTTATTTTTTCAAATATTTAACTTACCTGAGTAAGGCATTTGACCTAGAGAGAAGATCTCCCAAAGGAGGACTCCATAAGACCAGACGTCGGACTGAGTCGAAAAGATCCGATCCATTAAGGATTCAATGGCCATCCACTTAATCGGAAGAGCTTCCTATAAATGTATACAAGTTCCTATCACAAGTTCAATGAGTTTACTTAATTTATTCGTATAGTATACCTCTCCTTTCTTCAAATAATTTCCGTCCTGCAGTATTTGATTTGACGAGATAATCCAAAATCTGCAATTTTCACCACATTCCCTTCGGCTAGCAGAATGTTTCGGGCCGCCAAATCTCCGTGAATTACCTATAAATATTAGTTATAAACGACCATGAATTAATGAAATTAATAGCTTGGTCGTATTGCTATAGCTGCATATAATTCATACTTTTTTATTAGCCAAATGATCCATTCCGCGAGCGATTTGAAATGCCCAGCAAATAAGATCCCGAGTGCTGACTATTCTGTCCTTATCTTGATTACCATCCACGTCATTACTTTCAACTCCACTAGGAGCAATGTATCCATCGAGTTCTTGTAGGGTTATTACGTCCTCTTCGTTAACTGTCAGAAATGAGGCTGAAACATTGAAATCTTAATTACTAAATCGTATTGAACGACTTAACTGCCAAATATTCTCGTTTGCAATATTACCTTTGTATCCAAGCATTTTGAAAACAGACTCCCTAAAACTTCTACCCATTGAAGGAGCATAGATAGCGTTAGTAGATCTCTTGTACACCTGACTAACACCATCAGCTGACGATGAAGCTGATTGAGGAAAGCAGGGGTGAAATACATGGTTCACCTCTAATATAATGAAATATGTAAAATAGATGCGAAAACCACGAATGAACAATGTATTTATAATATAATACCCTTCTTCGTGATTTAATTGTTCGTTCTTGTTCTGTGGTGGTCCCAAAGCTCCATTACCTAGTTAATTCGTTAACGAAGCGCTGGCGACATGTAACCAAATAGTCGCGCAGATTTCCATGGCAACAAAACTCCTCTATGACCAAAAGCTCTCCTAAATTCATTAAAAAATTATATTTTCAATCAATCATAGTGTATAATTTTATATTAATACCTTCAATGACGTTCTTAGTGCAAGCTCCCAACAAATTAACGACGTTTAAATGAGGTCCCAAATGAATCAGGATCTTCAATTCAGAAGCTAGAGATATCAGAGCAGTTGGGTCCAGAGATGATTTTACCATTTTGACTGCTACTGTCCTTGCTATGCGGTCTTTAAGGTCGTGAACAGTTCCAAGAGCTCTAGCTTCAACGACAATACCGAACTGTCCCGACTCCAAGTTGCTTTCCTGTTCATTATCCCCTTAAAATCTCAACTGAATGCTTATTTAATTGACTGTAATACCAAGAACAAGTCGATTTCGTGGGAATTCCCATTTAGGATCGTATGGGATTAGAGCTACTTGGTCTTCTAGAGGAGCATCCGGGTTCATTCCGCCCTGGATCCCCTTGGAGAAGTCTTTCTCGAGTCATCTTCGTTCTTTCCCTTTGTTTCTTTTAATTTTCGTGGTAATAAAAATCAGCTTCAATATATATATTAAGTAATAAAAGTTAAAACAAATTGCAAACCCTGTTTAAGTGTACGGTGCGAGCCAGAAGAGCGATTAGAAGCAGAAAAACAAGGACAGCCATTATGATTCCCACTATATGCCCAGCTGTGAGTGGGCTGGTCATTCGGACTCTAAAAGTGTGACTGTCAGTCTGACCTCTACTATTAGTAAATTCGCACTTTAAATCGTCCCCGGTAAAGTTGAGCGAAATGTCGAACGAAAGAGTTGTTGATGAATTGTCAGCTTTATTGCTGACTATAGTATAGACTCCACCGTTTAACTTGTCATCAATCACTCCCTTTTCATTGAAAATGTATCCTTGTTGATGAATATTCAATTAGATAAAGTCTTTAAACTAAATACTTACCTTTGAATTGCTCCAGACAATTTGAGGAGCCGGCAAAGCATCTACTTGACAGGTAAGATTCATTTTAGACCCCGGATTAACGTAGACATTCTCCGATTCTGGGAAAGTGGCCTTAATTCTTGGCGGTCTCGCTTCTGTAAACGATAGTTCTATGAGCTTATTATATCACAATATAAAAATTTGCTTGAACTTACTTAGAACGTTCAGAGTGTAAGATGAAGAGTAATAAGGATCGAGAATGCAGGTGAGAGAAGATCCTTTAGCATCTATTGAAACATCGTTCCAGGACAGATCGCTTACGTAGAATCCATCATTAGATACCTTGGTCTTCTTGATTTCAATGCCTTAAATTTGTTATTGAATAATAAAGTAGGAATAGTTTAACGCAAATAATCGAAAATACCTTTGATTGGTTTATTAATTGTAGCACTCATTATTGTTGTAGTTTTATTGGGTGAAATAAGCCGCCACAAGGCGCCGGAATTTTTTGAGTTTCCGTCGTAATATTTCCATTTACATATCAAGTTGAGAGCGTACCCTTCGATTGGATTGCTGTCCGGAGGTATAAGCTCGATTCCTGGAATCGAATTTTATACCGTATTATACCTTACCGTATAATAGCAGTTGCTACTTTTTAAATTAAATTGACAACCTTTCACATCGATCACGAATGAATGATTTCTGGATATTTTGTTGTAACTGATGACGCCACCAGAGAGAGTGGAAGGCGTCTGAAACTCTCCCAAGCAGATGTATTCTCCGCCTAAATCCCAAGTTACGTTTCTAATTATGAATCCTTGGTAGAAACTGTACTCCCAATTTCCATTTATTCCACCATCCAATGACGAAAACACCTTCATTTAAGAAAGTAGTTTTTTTTATCAATTCGATCAACATTTAAAGCTATAATACCTTCGTGAGTTGAGCCCCGTTCCTTCTGCTAAGTATTACGTCAACTGAAGGTATTGTCGGCACACATCCAATGATCGCAGAGCTCATAAAGGTAACATTCGGCTTTGAATGACTGAATGCTGGAAGTATCAACCTATCCCAATCTACGAATCACAATATAAGTTTATGTTAATTTATTTATTCTTTTAATTTATAAGTACTAAAAAGACTAAACCCTGGATGAAAACGAACTGTTTTGATTCGACAGTTTCGCTGTTATCCAATCTCTTGCAGGTATAAAAACCCATATCAAGGTAGCCAGCTTTTCTGACCGTGAGTGTTGCTGTTATCCGATCGTTTGCACTTCGTGCCCACCGAGTAACTGTCGTTGAAGTCTTCTTCTCGGTTGATGAAGGACTTTGCCAAGTAATGTTCCATCCACCACCAATTTCGCAAGTCAAATTGAAGGTAGATCCCATTTGAAAGACGAGAAACTCGACAGCTGGTCGAATTATGGGCTTATTATTCCCATTTTCTGTGGTTCCTATTATGAATAACGTTATAAATATCAAAGTATGGTAATTTGATTAATTGTTTTAAAATACCTTCAATGGATAGGACAAATGTCGAACCATAGATTTCAGAGCGGAAAGTAGGTATCCAGCCGGCACATCTGTAAAGACCAAAATTTCCGGCAGCTGACTCTGAGAATCTTAATTCGATACCGTTAAAGGTGCTCTCTATTTCCCAATATTGAATGTTGATTCGATCAGGCTGGTTCAATTCTAACCACCGCCTATCATCTGTTTTGTATTGAATGATCATTTTGACCAGAACTGAAGGCACATTCCAAGAGCATGACAGAATGAGTGATTGCTCCGATACAGGCTGATTCACTACGTAGACCATCTTTAAAGGATTCAAGTCTACATTTATTATAAGGCCACCTACGTTCACCTCATTCGTCCCTTTAAAAAATAAACTCCTTTTGCTTATTAAACAACTTGATGATCATTATTCCTTATTTATATTACTTGTTTTGACATAGACGTAAATTCTAGTAGACTGACTGCCACTCTTGCAAGTGTAGTAGCCTTCATCCCATTCCAAAGGGCCACTGACAGTGAGAGTGGAAGTTGTAGAACTATCCGCATTCTTAGTGACTCTATGCTGAGCTCTACGAGGGAGATCATTAGTTATTTCTCCATTTAATCCAGTTCTGTTCAAGTTCTATTTTAATATACGATTATAGTCATAATTAGTCATAATCTTTTCAGCTGCAATACATAATTTTAATAGTTACATAGTATTCAAGAAAATCTGCAAAATAGAGAACAGGCAACTCCCAGATAATGTTATCGTCATTAGTGTTGGTTGAAGTGCAGCTAAGAACAAATTGCGGATCTTGTTGATAAAACACGGCAGCCAGACCCGACGGAGTAATACTTAAATCTCCTTTTGTTGGTAAGATAAGTAATAAGTTCATCAGAACCAAAAAAACTATACTTTTTAAGTATCGCATTGTATTATTAAGCTTTAAAAATTGTGTGAAAAATAGTAGGAGTAAAAAGTGATTGAACCGAACAACGATTTACAATTTTACATTGGGCAGCATGAGGCACTTCTATAAAATTGTGACATAAAGATGGGGAATGTAGTGGGAACTGGAAATGAGTCACTGTATTTTTCTTCGGATGTTGTGGTAAACCATTGCTGCATCCTATGATGTATGTTGATTATGTGAAGCTTGATGTTCATAGTAATGCGACCGCAAAGATACGCTATTTATTTCTATAATTTCGTTGTGCTTCTAGATCAAATTCAATTTAGTTCTTTGTAATGGTTCTAAATCGATTTCGTTACCCTTAAAGTTCAAATGAAGAAAACGAATTTTGTCATTATTCTTACACCTTCAAATAGAGACCCATACGAAACAGGAATATAAAAACGTAATTCGTTATTCTTATAGTTCCTTATTTTCTAATAATAAATAAAAATAATCTTACAAAAATATTTATTTAATCTTTTCTCAAACCTCACTCGAATCTCAATCTTTACTCAAGTTTACTGAGGCCATATTTAATGTTACTGAGGCCTAGCTCGTGTTTTCTCTAGCCTTTATCGGGGTGACCGATCATTTATTGAATATCCGTCGGCAATCATATACTTTTGTTTATGGGCTTGGCTTGTATTTTTTAAAATTTAAATTCATTTTCGTGTTTTTGAAACAAAGAAATGTATTCTTTTTTTTAAATTATATATCAGAAGAGATATTTCAACAACAGCTATTACATTTGAATTTACGATTTTAAAGTTCGTGTGAAACAGAACAAACGTTGTGAACTGATGATAGGCTAATGAGTAGGCCTAACAGTGATAATTCAGTATTGCAGAATTTTAAAAACTCACACAATTTCAAACGTTTCAACTAAACACTAACATAAATAACAATTTAGAGTTTCATAGTCGACTCATTATTCGAGTTATTGATGCGTCGTTTTTCTATCACTGTGTTTCGCCTGATTCTTTACCACAATTGTGACCATCAAATTTTGTATCCAAATAAACTGATATCGGGTCGCTTCTAGAAAAAGTTTCAAACTCTATTTCATCTTCTTCTGTAATAACAACAGGTGGTCTATGTAATTGAATTTTCATGGACGAAAACCCGCTCGTAGATCGCAAAAAGGTGGAAATAGTGAAGATAAGCTGGGAAAGTCTTTCATATTTGAATGATCTGCTGGTAATTCGTATTGCGTGCTGTGGACCCAATGTGTCACTAACAAGGACCTTTGCCTTTTAGATACGTCTCCCCTCTTAATTCACACCGGAATTCCTTCACTTTCAACCAATCTGGCGGTTCTTTCAGTCACCTTCAATAAAGGAAAGTACTTTAATTGAAATACTGGTAATTCAGTAATACAACGTACCTACCTGAATCTTGCCAAGTTTGCTAGTACTCTCAAGACGTGAAGCCACATTGACCGTGTCCCCCCAGATGTCGTAAAACGGTTTTTGGGCTCCTACGACTCCAGCAATAACCGACCCATAATCAATTCCTAAAACAGGAATTATTAATATATTTTAGAAGATTTTAAATAGTTTTTTTTTAATTACCAGTTCTGAGTTGAAAGTTTTGCGAGCATCTTTTTGTTGAATTTTCCTAAAATTGTCGTCATGGCTGCTGAGAAACGGAATCATGATGGATAGTGGACTACCAGATCCTCTGAATTCATCAACAGCACCTGCATTCTCGCGGTCAAGTTGGTAATGGATTCGTTAATAGTGCTAATAGATGTTGAAGCTTTCCTAGCAGCGGTTGGATTGCCAATCCACAGGCCGCCATGTATGTTGTACCAATCAGTTTGATCTTTTCAATTCGAGTGAATGGTTCCTCGAAAGTTAACTATATAAAAATACTTGATGTAAAATCCCTTTTGGCCTCATTCGATTTTTTTTAAATTACCGCATCAAATTCACTAATAATTTGATTGAGAATTCCAAGAGAGTGGAAACCATAGTCGAAGTCACCATATTTTTCGTAATATTGGTCCATGAAAGTTTGGAATAGAAGCGAACATGACAGCTACACATTGGTAATCTTCATGGTATAGCTCGTCGCTTGAACGACTTATGTCCAAGTAAACCTCAGCTGGTATCAATATTAGTTACAAATTTATTTAAAATATAAGGATTTGGTACAGCAATAAATTACCAACGTGAAGTGGGAGTACATTGAGTAACAAAAGTTTATTGACCGTTCGAATGGTATTGGTCTCTTCGCGTTCTTTGACCAAATGGCGGTTCCAAACGTAGTCCAACCGGTGAATAAACTTCAATCTATGGTAATAGAACTATGTTCAATGCATCTAAATTTCAATTAGATTTTTCCTCTAACCTGTCGATCAGTGACGTGAAGGATGACCAAAATAGAAAAAAGATAGAGAATATGAACTATTTCT
Source organism: Chydorus sphaericus (assembly GCA_030141595.1). Classification (NCBI taxonomy): domain Eukaryota; kingdom Metazoa; phylum Arthropoda; class Branchiopoda; order Diplostraca; family Chydoridae; genus Chydorus; species Chydorus sphaericus. The sequence goes on from CM057933.1 coordinate 532,054, forward strand.
GGATCTAAAGATGGACTGAATTGGCAGGTCAAGCAAAGTTCCAGACTATCAAACAGCTATAAATAATTATAAGAGTTATATAAACTTAATATAAATACATTATGATGCAAGATTTATTTAGTTTACCGTGCATATAGAAGAATAATGTTCGGTAATTTTGATAGAATAGACAGCGACAGCAGTCACATACGATGCAAATTTGATCAAATAATGTATTCTGTAGAATCCAAATATTACCGTCATCGTTAGAGCACAGCTATATGTGAAATACTTTTTGAAAATAAAGGTATAAAAATAATACCAAATATAACTTATGAATCGGAATAAAAGGTGATACCCAAAGGAAGATACGAGGATCGTCATCTTGGCATAAATCACTGGATACACTCTTAATTAACAAAGTATCGTTATCGTCGTTACTATTGCTGCGAATAACCATATCCTGTTTTTCGATTGTAATATTTATAAGTAAGTTAAAAAAAAAAGAATCTATAATTATAGTTTGAACTAACCAAATCAATCACTGAGATAGAACCAACAGAAATAGCAACCACCAGGAATACAAAGATCCTCACGGCCAGGAGCTCTCTTAAGGATTTTAACCGAAAAGGATATTTGTTTCTCAACTCTTGGTTCATCATTGACGATCCCACGACGACTGCTTCTTCATCGTGCTCTCTATTATTGCATTTCTTTATCCAACAACGAATCACAGGTAGCCATAAATAGAGAACGACCAGAACCACTAAACCCAGAGACACTCCAAAGACCGTCCAGAAATAATGTAAACTTTTGATAAAATTACATTTTAGTAATCGTATTTCTCCCTTTTTGAGGATTAAATATTCAAATATACTGGATGTAGAGATAGAGTTGAATGGCTGCAACGCACAGTAAGACTGGAATCGCTCCAAGGATGTACAAATTGAAAAGAGGATCCTTCCGGGTGAGAAAAGGGAGCTCCCAATCCCATCGAGAAAAGTAGAGGAGGAAATTGATTTTCCACTGCTGCTGTTCCGGCTTAGGAGCTTGTCTATAACCATAGATAGTAATATATTGTTATACAATTTTATGGTACATTCTAATTTAAACATTAACTGAAATTTGTTGAGCGATATTTATAGATATATTTATCTATTAAAGGTAAAATGTTTATGTATAGTTTATTCACCTAAATTTATTGAGATGCATTGTCTCAATAGCGTGTTCCATTTTGGAGTCAGCTTGATCCATCATCTGGCGGAAGGTAATCAAACTTGAATCCATCAAAACGGCTCTACGTCGGAAATGTCCCCCAGTCACTGCTGAACGCCTCTGCATACGCATATTGTATAGCACTACATTTTATAGGACTACATCCAATAATTTTTTTTTAACTAACTTTTGAAAGGTCTTTCCCAAAATGAAATCCTTCTGAATTCCTCTTTTCGGAGGAGTTGCCATCACTCCACGAGCTCAAATTATTTTGTTCATCATCATTATTTATTTCGGTTTTTGTGATGGTGATTGTCGGTGATTCTGCTATTGGAAGAGTGGAAGTTTCAGAGTCAATACTACTAGTTGGCCTCTGACTCGAATCGTCTGATAACGGTGGAACTACTGATTATTTAACATTAAACAAATATGACTACTCGAGTTCGCCTTCCTTTTTGGTTTATACCTATTAACATTCGTAACTGACGGGAGGCGATTAAAGAGTCCCGAAATGTAATATTTCGACTGTCTTCCGCTTCATCATTATTAGAGTCAATGGGTATTTCGTCATAATGATCCATAGGTAATACAATGAGGAAAGTATCGATTTCGAATTTGGCGAGTAAACTATCTCGCCGACCTCCTCCTCCGGGTTCGAAATGAAACGAGTCTCCTAATAAAGCTTTGGTTGTCATGGAAACGTGAACCCTCCTAGAATTGTCAAGATATCAGCATCTTTTTATGCAGTATAAAAATAATGCGATATAATCTTTTAAATAAACATCACATGATTTTTCACGGTTGTATAACTCAACATTATCGTGATGTTAGTCCTTGAACGTACGATACGGTATGGAAGGTATTATATGTACTTACCCAGGTATTCCGGACTGCTCTATGTGATTAGCGATGGTGACATCACGAGACCAAATGTCAAATTGCCATTTTCGCAATCCGAGCAAGCCGCTAATAACGGATCCGCTATGGACACCAATCCGCATGTCGACGTCGATTTCAAACTCTTCTCTATACAAAAATAAATAATAAGCCTTATTTTTAATTATATTGCAGAACTGATATATTCTATACCTAACTTGTTTTATGATTTCGATCATTTTGAGGCCCATTTCAATGCAGTATTTAGCATGTTCATTGTTGGGTTCGGGCATTCCACATACACAATTGTAGGAATCTCCAAGAATTTTTATCCTCAAACAATTGTTAACCTATATGAACATATATATTTTTGTTTACGTTATGGGTCAAATATTAAAATATACCTTGGCAGCTTCATCGAATCGATCAAATAGTTCATTGAGCATAACTACAAGAGTGCCAGATGGTAGTATTTCTGTGAGTGAAGTAAAATTCACAATATCTGCAAAAAGGATTGTTACATCGGAATACTTCTCCACGTAGAGCTTACTAATAAAAACAATTATTCATCACAATCGGGCACATAATTTTTATAATTAAAATAAAGCTATACTCAAAAGGTTTTTTGGTAATGGTTGACTTATGATTAAAAATTTGATGAATCTCCTCTCGAATATCCTCCCTAACTTCAGAGGCAATATGTTTTGGCAGAATGGACATCATGAGTTTCTCCTTAAATGTAGCAAACAATTAACAGTGCGTTCATTATTTAAACATATACCTTAACAAAACTAATAATTATAACGAAGATATCTTCCTGTTTTAAAATTGTTTTACCTCTTGGCTCTTTTCGTAGTCGTATCTGATGTTAGTATCGATACATTTTCTCCGATCGAGGAAGGTTCTTCTTAACGTTATCTCTTGCAGACTTTTCGTAAAGATTCCAACGATGTTAGCTGATAGGAAAAACATTGTATCAGCCTTAATCTGTATGATTTTTTGAAAAGTCAGCATTCAATACAATTTTTGTCTCATTTAATGACAACGTGTGTTTAAAATAGTACTGAATTATTGTCGTTGGAATCGTTTGAAGGAGTAACTATAATAGTCCATATAAGCACGTGAATTACGCTTATCACGATGCCAATGACCATGGATTGCCAAATCCAAATAAGCGGTAAGAGATTGTAAATAACCAAAATAGCGTAAAAGGTTGAAGAAACGTGTACTATGAAACCTATAATAGTTGATAACACCAACTTAGACTTACATTTTAATCGCAGCATCCGATTTTTTGTAATGGTAAGTAGTACCAGATAATCAAAGGACTAATAATATATATATACAGTATATATACTCACCATCGAACCAGAAACACAAAGATAAGTCGACAGCTACCAAAACAATGGATATCAATATAGATGTGGTGCAATAAAGCCATGAGTGCCGTCGGTACCAATTTTCATGGTATGTCAGAAATGAGAAAAAGCAGACCACGACAAATATCACGAGTTGGCCCAATACTTCGGGAATGATAACAGTCAAGTCCCTCTTGATATTTTGCACACGATAAAGTTTAAATAAATGTAATTACTAAAACATATTATAATTATTATACACGTTGGATTGGATTAGTATATACAGACATTGATCAAATGGTACATATTAGATTCAAAATACATTAAAGACATTTTCATCATAGATACCTAATATATATATATATAATGTGTATATAAGGAGTATGATGTATAAATATGTATACTGTATGTATAACGTAAAATAATTACGAGCAAACAAAGACCTTTAAAATGTTTATATGTTTTTGATTTTTTTTTCGATAGTTTATCTTACCATCCAATTGACAGAAAGATGAATGATAATGTAGAACAAACAAAGACACATTTGTATATGAAGATATGCCTTTAAAGTGACATGCCTCATACGCTGCTGGTATCTTTGATACAAAGTTTCCAATCGCTTGTTTTTGAACCGTTCCTATACAAATAGAATTTAACCGTTTTATTAATCACCCGACAACTAAAATTGTAAATATTTCTGATCAGCAACTACAAAATTCAATAAATTAAGTCTACAGTTTGCTTTTAAACGACTAATCCACGTGGATAACTTACTCTTAATCTACTAAGGAGCAAGATGTTATCGTCCTTGTCTCCGTCAACTTCTTCACTAGTTGTGCTGCTTCGTTCTCCTCCAAAGGTAGGAAGGATTAATGAGACGATGGACTGAGAACGAGACAAATGGTTGCGATCGGCATTATGCGACTGCGCGCTCGGTGGAAGATGAATACTTTTTCGGACGAAATGTTTCATAATATGGATACTAGCCGGCTGACCATCGTTAGCCCTCTTATTTTCGTCCGCACATGCATTATTTTCCTCAATTGTGCACTTAGGCGAATCTGATGCCATACTTACGGAAATGAATAAGATTCTTCCCCGTTTAACTTCATTCAAATAATTTCCCTAATATAAAAAATAAAATTGATGCATCGAAATGTTAATGTATAGCTGATAACTAAATTACTGAAACATACGTTATGTGCAGATAAGAAGTCTGAAAGTTATTAAAACAAAGCAGAGTATTAATTGAATTATATGACAACTGGAGAAAAAAAATGAATACCTTTGTAAGTCAAGGTATACTGTATATAACTATATGCTATAAAACATAATGACTATAATTAAAATAAAACATTTTACAATAGTCAGTGAATATATAAAACAGAAAATAAGGTAAAAATACACGAAACGATAAGAGCAATTATATCAAGTCAAGCTCTTTGTTAGGTTTCCTTTTCAAAATGAGAACGAGTCCTGACTATCTGGAATGCTTACTGCATTTTAAGTACCGTATAACCTTCGAAGGTCACGTGGAGAATTAATTCCAAAAGTGGGTTTTGAACTCGGAATGTTTTGAAATAAACAATACCATTTCAAGTGGTGCGAATACTAAAATATATGCATTAAATCAGTGATTGACCATTTTTAGAAAGATTATAGTTTATGTTGAAAATAACAACGTATTAAAATATTGGCGAGTGTACGAAGATCCGCAATTATTTTATATCGTAATACTGTACTACATCACCTCACAAATAATTGCATTATTTTTCTATTTAAAAATGAAATAAAAATAGAAAGAATCCTCTGATAACTTTTACAATGCAACAATTGATTCAATAAACATTGGTTACCTCCAGTAGAAGGTAATACAGAATGCTGATAGCAACAAGAGAAAAATAATATGTACCATCTGTCAATTGGTAAGAAATTTATGTGCACTTAATTGTTTTTACCTCTGCCGAGACTGTATTATTAAACCACTCTTGGCCCTCAGATGGGTTATTCAACTACTTTAACTAATCCATGATATAGCACGAAGTAACATTGTTACAATGAATGAGGAGAGGAGTGATCGTTCAGTGTCAAGTCACAGGACCAACTAAGACCACCAGAACCGTGTTGACCCTGTCGGAGTTGAAATTTTTTATATGCGGTTCTATCTTCCCAAATAGATAAGACTTAGAGGTCACCGCGCATTATTCTTGTATAGAAAATAAATTGTTTTCCTTGAATGTCCATTTAAGCTGATACATTTATTCTTTTGTTGAGTAACTATCACTCCGTGTGACATAAATAATTAATAGTAATAAAAACGTTTATTACTTTACTTCTGTTGTTTAAATAGTTTTTTTTAAATTTACATTCAATTAAATCAATCGTGATAATTAAAAGTTTGACCATTAAATAAAAATAAATCCGAATGCATTGATCCAGATTTTTAATCTATCCTATCTGCAGTGACGATTTTGTTGATGTTTGTTCCATTGCCGAGATTGAGTAACCCTTGATAATGATATACGGTTGCATAATACATGAAATCGACCTTGCTCTTGAACCAAAAATTCTTTATAGTTCCCGCGTAATATCTTGGTGTACACGCTCCAATTTCACTTTTTTATACACACAAATTTTTATATTTCATGCATATAACACAATAGTTAATATAAAATATACGATATACTTGCTGTTTACAGTTGCCATCAGCCACGGATTTCGTCGATGCGGTTTCAGTCAGGTTGTAATGGGAAAAGTATGTTTGCCAAAAGAAAGCAGTAGCATAACAGGCACGGCTTAAGCCCCCCCCCCCCTTCTCTTATGGCAACTTATTTCCTATGGCTTCAGAAGCTTCAATTTCTATTGTGCTATTATAATCTTCAAGATCTATATTCTATGGAGTAACTATCTATTTGCAAGAACGCATGATGGTCCTAACAGTAACCATTGCTGCGTAGAGAAATAAAGATATATGAGCTACTTTAATTTATATTTGTATCACTATAAGTATGAGGTTACCATAATTTGCTGTGTTTATATACAGCTTAAGCCGCTTTCCAGAAAAGATTGTGCTTCTTTATCGTTCGTCGAGTATGTAAGCTATAGTCTAGTTAATTTAAACTAAGAGTGAGTAAAGGAACTAAGAGAATGAATTAAAATAAACTAAGAGTGAGGGTGGACTTCATATTAGGAAAAAGCGCGTGAATCGCGTAAGGTTTTTATATGTTATAGGTATCATTCGAGTAGAAACCAACAAAAGGATGAAATAATCATTGAGATCATTGTTAAGTTAAGGAACATACCATCTATTGTATATGCATATTCCATGCATTCATGAGAATTATTATTTAAAGAGGGAAAAAATCATTTTTAAAAATAAAGCAAAAAATATTATAAATATGAGAACGTGAATTTATTGTACCCCCCCCCCCCCCCATTTACCACTTTTTAAAATGCTTTTTAAGAACCACAAGTTTCCAGGTAGTACCTGATGAAGTGCCCTAGTCTACTGAGGTTTCGCCCGCTTGGTGAATCAAGGGAAGCCCAGGGGGCAGCACGAGTCTATAAAAAAAGGTAATATATTACTATATGCAGTAATAATTGTAAATCTTGTAGCATTGAAAAAAAAAATTCTGCAATCTGAAAAAAAATAACCTTTTAGAAGAAGTTTTAGGTACCAATGTTCACCAATTGTTTGAATAATAAGTAAGATTTTAATCAAACTTAAGTTGATTTTCTATTATATACTTTTCATTATAAGTAAAGTTGTCAAAATGTATTATTCTGGAACAGCACCTAGAATTCTCATTGTATATACTGAAGTAGTTGATTAGTACCTTCGATACTATACGAAATAAGGGTCACGTAAATAAAGCGGCGATGATACATCTGTGCTATTGTTTGGTTAAAATGACTTAAGATTGGCCGACTTTTTTCAGGTTTTCCGCCGTATCTTCCTTATTGTTATTCCCAGTTTTTTTGTTTTTTTTTACAAATGTAGTTATGCTTGATGAATATGATAATAAAACCGGTTTTATTCTACTATTTAAAGCTATTTGAAGAAGGCAACATCAATAATGTAAAGGCATTTATGTATTCCTAAAAAGGAAATAGCGTGCTTATTATTTCTAAATATATCTTATGCTAATAATTCCAACTCACGAATAAGTATTTTTTTAAAATAGGAATTAATTCTGTCTTAGTTTTGATTTGTTACATACAATATGCCAAGAATGTTAGCTGCTGGTCCAGTTTTTTTTCCTTCTATTGCTCGCTGTCTAATTAAGCATACATTAAGAAGGGGGAAAATATGTGCTTCACGACTTCTATCTAAGATGGGAATCACCTCAGCATAACATTTTCCTCGTTACAATTCATTCTCTCAACATCTACTGTAATTATAACGGGAATTTCTCAAACAAAAGTGACATGAAATTCGATACATTTCAATATATAGAAAATGAATGTTTTTTAACTCGTCCCAGGTGGCGTTGGTCAACCACTAATCGGTTTCACTCAAAAATACAATAAGAATAGGCTATAGAATAGTAGTTCCCATCACCGCAACGGTTATAACAATATTCTCTAAATCGTCCACCCGGAAACCTTTGATGTTCAAACTCCTTGTCGTGCTAGCAGTAAGCAATAAAGAGAGCCTCAAGTTCACCGTTATCATGACAGTTCCTTTTCTATTCTCAGAGCAATTGCAAAGGCGGCGGCAATGTCGTATACAATCAAATAATAACATTGCAAAATGTTGTAACGGAATAAGTTTAGAAAAAGTTCCCCGCTATAAGTAATGCTCCATTTCATCTTCCTGAGAAATATTGGCAATGCTGTAAGCTGATAATAATAATCATCTCGTGAATTTTATTTTTCCGGGGGGAAGGATCTTGTGAACAATTACCGAGAGCTAATTAACCTGATTTTTCTTTTTCTTTTTTTAGAAAGTGTTTACACACGTATAAGAAGATCCTATTGATCAAGCAAGTTCATCACGTACTATTACGGACCTCCGTTATTACATACAAAAAACCCCTTTTCTCTTGTTTCATGACCGGTAGAAGATGACCTCAATACATCGTCCCGGATATTTATTATTATTATTATTAAGACGTATATAAGCATACTGTATATAATACTACTCGTATGTCATCGATATTTTAGTAGGTCGAGCTCATACATAGTTCACAACTTTTTTTGTGTGCGACGAAATTAGAGCAACTACAATATAAAGTACATTATTCGTAATTGAAATTTCTCCAACATACATGTATGTCTCTCTCTCTTATTTTCCTCCATCATGTCGTCCTACATTTTCATATATAGAGAAGAGGAAGTTGAGGAGAAAATATTGTATTACTACCTGCTTCTAGTGTCCCTGAATGAGGTTTGTTGTGGGAGGAGCCTTTGAGGAGTCACGTGACTCTATGCACCTTTAAGTGCCGGAGCTGCCAGCTCTTATAAAAAGGCTCGACTCGGCTGCCAACAGACGTTCTTATTATTTTTCCCACCGGCGTCTCAACGTGATTCTCTTATCATTTTTTTCAGGTAAATAAACCAGTTCAAATTAATTTTTATGCAGATCTTCCTGGAATATTACGATACAAGCATTTCAGTTTACTTTTTTAAGATTGTTTTAAAATAGAAAAAGATTCCTTAAAGGGGTGGAATAAGAAATTTTTAGCTTGTTCATCATCACACTTGTGTGAAAAAGAGGGCGCGTATCTGTGTCACGGCTCAACAAACGTGTAACGGGAACGCGCTCTTCTTCCTCCATATTGTTCTCAGGAGATTTTCTATTTTTTAATGACACCCTAATTTTTTTCTTTTTATATAGAAATTATTAAATAAACCACAAGATGCGTCAACAAACTCTGGGATGGAGCTTAGTCCTCCTGGTCGTTTTGCAGATGACTCTGCCAGCACTGGCTCTACCTCAATTGCTCAACCGGATGGCTGAACAAGGTTCGAATCTCGATGGCTCCTTTTTTTCTAAGAATAGCTTTTTTAATACTTTTTTTTATTATACAGGAAGGAAATTTGCAGTGAAGCCTAATGCCAATAAGAAGGTCATTACCGAAACGAATGAAATTACGGTAAAAATTATTATTATGACTTCGTGAGAAATACTGTAATAGCGTGATGAATTGGATTATTATTTTTATTCAGCCGACCGAATCCAACTCCCAGCAGAGCAACGGAGGATTCGCTTGGGGCAATATCCTAAATATGCTCCTTCAAATGTTCTTGGGTGGAGCTGGAGGTGGAATTGACAAAGCGGATTACCGGAACTAGCGGAGCCGTTCAGGTATATAAACATCTTCTTTATTGTTTTTTTTTATTCGACTTGATCTATATAGGCGCATCGCATAGTATTATTTCTTGAGCTCTTCTTTATTTTATTCACGCACACTTTCTTTCCTTTATTATGAATGCCACAAATTTGTGAATGACTATATAAAAAAAGGGTGGTTTCAACTGGATGAATCTGGTCAACTTGGGTCTACGACTGATGCTCTCAACACTAAACGGCGGAAGCGGCAGCGGAATTGACAAATCAGACTCTCCTTCCGGACCTTCTGCCGGAAATTCCGCCATGCAGGTAATTAGGAATGACGATATACGAAAAACTCCTCATCTCCTTGACGCACTTTCCTTTCTTTCACGCTGTATTATTATTATATAAGACTTGAACGAACGACGCACAACCTAACCCAAATCACAATTGACGAACGACACTTTTCTTTTATACAAAATATTACATAACCAAATTATAAACAAAATCAGGGTTTGCTGGGTCCACTCTTGGCCAGCTTCATGGGCGGTCAGGACAAGGCGGATGTCGCCTCCCTGGCTAAACAGGCTGGAAACGTAAGTTCGTTCAGGTCCTTATATATGTAATAACGGGCTTTCCTCTCTTATTAACCATAAATATAGTCATTAATTAACATTTACAAAATTTACAGTTGATCCAGCTCATTACCAGCTTGATGGATGCCCTCAAAGTGTCCTTCTCTCAGCGTTCCAATAACGCCCGATCTTTAGGGCTCCAAAGATCCCTTCTCCGACGCCGCAGTGGCCGCCTGTTACCATCATGAAGGTAACATCGCATAATATCTATTACAATCTTTGAATATATTTTAAAAATTCATTTTAATTTCAGGGTTACGTGAACACGCACAAGACACAGGATGAGGTCTGCATGCAGCGCGTCATGTGCGAGGCTAATAACGAGTGCTCCCGCGATGCCCCCGATTCCGGCTACCTCTTCTGCCAGCTGGGAACTTATGCTGCCAGCTACCTGTTGGAGCGCTCTACTTTCACTCCTCTGGATGCCTTCACTCAAGCCGGAAGACAGGGACGTACCGGAGAATCCTGTGCTGAGATTTACCAACAATGCAATGAACTCTGAACATTTTAAAATTTAACTTCTTTTAACCTTCTTTTTGATAATAATATTTTAAAAGCACCATTCTGTTTATATATACTAGGCTGGTCCTAGATATATTCTCTCTCTCTTTTTATTGAAAAAAAAATCCACTCATTGTGATGGCCCGTTTATTTCATAAATTATTGTTTCTTTGATTTTAAATAAACGAAAAATAAATGTATTTCCATTTTTCTTTTTTTTTCCTGTGAGGTGAATAAACCTTACCCACGTACATAGCCTTGGGGATTTTCTCACAACGCGGAAGTGCTAGAGCACCTTTTTACCTGAAAAACCTGAACCAAGTCCCGTTAGAATTTCGGACCATCTGCTGTGCTTTAAGGAAAGAAAAAAGAGGGCTAACAACAGAAGGGGGAGAAGAACTCACACAATTTCTACTTTTAAGTGAACGAACCTTTGTGTTAAAAGAGGCATGACAATGAGGCTTAGGGCATCAATCGGTCGTCTAGCTGGCAGGGCGTGAAAACTGAAGTACCTCGAGTGAGGAAAAGAGCAGCAGACGACGCGAAGCAGCGAGCAACCCGTTATATCAAGCGGTCACCGAACTTGGTCGATCTTTTCATCTTCCTACAACTAGTTCAAACAAGATTGTATAAAATTGGGGAGAAAAGATGAAGAAAAAAAAACTTGTTTCTTAATCCCATTATGCAATATAGGATCCTTTTGACCTAGATAAATAGATAATTTAAGGCCAACTATATTAACTTTTTTTATTGTGTGAATAACAATGTTAACTCGATCATTCGGTTCATTGGTCTGTTACTTTTTATCAAAAGATGACTGATTATTATGCCCTTTAGAAGGGACTCTTGTTCCGGGTACTATTACTCTGTGTTACGGTAACTTTGAGCGTCTTGAGAGTCCCTTGCTCTCTCGGTTAAGAAACCCACCTGTGGCTGCAGCACATTTTTTTGTTATACCTGGATGATGAAAAAGGACTCGTCCTGTTCTCGCTTCCTCTCAGTCTCGTCCCTGAAGCTTCCCAGTGAACAACACACTCTTGTTTTCTTTTACACATCAAATATTTAAATAAACCAAAAAATGAAATTGGCTTTGTTGGGATCACTTGCTGGATTGGCTGTTGTTGCTGCCAACCCTGAGCCATATCAGCACGAAGAATATCCAGAAGAAGTTATTCCAGAGTGAGTTTTTTAAAACATTTATAAATTTAAATAAAAATTCAAACTAATTTATTTATCTAAATAGAGATGAAGATCCATTCACAAGCCGTTCATTGGCCACCAGCCCGGTTCCTTTCCCAGTTTTGGCAATGTTGACCATGATGAACTTCTTCAACGCCCTTCAGGTACCACTTAAAACCTCTTTTAAAACTTTTGAATCTGAATTGATTTTGGAATTTTGTTTTAATAGGAGGATTGGTCCGAGGAAGGCCGTGATGGAGACAACTCTGCCTCGAGCGGCAACGGTAAATGGGGATCAGGTGTTTGGAAAGCCGTCAAGGGGGTTCCCAACGTTCTGTACGAGACTTCGTCCATGATGGCCCCGCTCACCCTCCGCTACATGATCGGTGAGGGCTCAGACCACCCCCACTGCCAGCAGATCATGCTGTGCGAGCTCAACACTAAAGTTAAGCAGCGATTTGGCAAGCCTGGAGAGATCGCCATGCAGCTCGCTAGGTATTTTTCTTTTTTAAGTAAATAAGAGAAATGATTATACATGTGAGAATGTGAAACAGTTCAATGGCCGGTTACGCTCTGGGAGGCAAGGATGCTCAACGTTACGACTCGTTGGTGGACGCTGCCCGTAATGGCCGACGTGGACAGGAATGCCAAGAGCTCTACCCTAAGTGCACTGCCCGCAGTGATGGCTCCACCGTCCCGGCTCTTCTTAGCCTTGCTAGCCGTCTTATCAAGAACTAAATTGAAAATGAATTCCTACTAACTTTCTAACTTCTAACAAACAAACAAAAACCTACTAACAAAGACTACTCAAAAATAATAATAATTTATTTTTCAAAAATAGTGCATGGGGGAAAAAAAAACATTTAAAAAAAAAAAAAGTTACCAGGGTTTCTTTTTTTCAATCCTCCAATTTCCGTACCCTATGTACATATTTATTATGACATATTTATTTCCTGATCATCTGTGCTCCTTTTTCTCAGTCTCTATCTTTTTTTTTTCTCGCAATACACAGACACACCAAATGGTTACAAAAACAAGTGGACTAGAAAAATTTATACTTTTAGTAAGTTACAGCGAATTTAAAATGAGGAAAAAAGAAGCGACAGGTGCGCCCATTTTGTCGAGTGTCGACTTGAGACGGAACTACCGCTATATTTGATTATGGCTTTCCATTTCGTAATAACCGAGTGCTTCCTCTATCGTTAGTCAATCTAAAGCTCCTTATTTGTTTATCATTCAAAAAGTACCGGTTCTCCTGTTTCAACATATCCGGATGTGAACACGAACTTCTAAAATCGATCAGTAGATGGCGCTTGACGCATATAAACAAGTTGCGGCAAAAATTCCAAGGAAAACCACGAGAATGATAATCAGAAAGTTAATCAACTTGTTTAAACCTTCAATGTACGTTTTATTTAACAGGTTTAATGTGATCAAGTCCAAGAGACCGTGTAATACGAGGCTTTTGACTGGCCTTAGTTTAGCGAGCAGTTTTGTGGCTTTCAGTGAGGAAGAGGAAAACGGCGAGTTAATAACTCGCGATGAAAACGTCAAATTCACCATACCAGAACCGATAAATGAGTTCAGTAACACGTTTCAACTCCAGCAAGCTGCTAATAAGAGCCTGGATTCCTCCATGATGCTCCTCTCCAGCACTTTTCGCTCCTGGCAGATCGTGCACCAGGACTACCTCACACTGCTCGAGAGAGCCATCAATGCCCTGAATCTGGCCCTTCAGGTGGACCAAACTGTGATTGAGCATCTGGGAGTTGAAGAGAAATTGGCTAAATTGAAGAATGATATCTTTGCTCACAAATCCTCAATGAGTGACAGCCTTTTCATCCACCAGGAGGCTGTGAAAATGTTGAATTTAGCAGCCAGTATTTGTTTTCTAGTTGGGAATGAGACTACTTCAGGACTTGCACTCTCTCATTTGCATAATGTTCAACAAGAGGTAATAATTTCATATTTTTACATTCAGTATTGAATATTTAGGATTTTTTCTTTCTTTTAGATGTCAAATATGAAGAGGGAAGCTGAAAAAATTGAGCAGCAATACATGGAACTACAGAAAGAATTCATAGCCAAACAGTCATAATCATTGTATAATTATCAGTGTGTCACTATATAATACAAAAAATCATGATGAAACAGTTTTAATTCCAGACAAGAGGAAAACCGCCAGAACCGCTCATCATCACTTCTGGGTGCGTGCGAGAAGGCAGAACTTGATAGGTTCGCAACCAGTTTTCCGAAAGCTTTAAATTCACAGCAAGATTGTGTTCTCTAAACTGGGAGTAAATCTCACTCAGAGGCTGAAAAAATATTTTAGTACATTATTAAGAAATGATTTTTAACTGAATTAAGATTAGAGTAATTATACCTCTACGTGTGGACAGAAAATCACGAAATTGCCTGACGGTTTGAGAAGTTGAATCAGCTCTTTGGCGATACTGCTTGGATATCCTGCAAGCGATGACCAAGCCATCCAAAGTACCAAGTTCTAAAGATGGTGTCTTAATAGCCTCTTCATCTAGTTTGGGAATTTTGGCGGGTGTTTCTCCATTCTCTTCAGATTTCATCATATTTTCTTTAAGTCTATTCAGATTGCAGTCGCGAAGAGGTTTGCGATGCTCAGTAGAGAAGTTCATCGCATGAATAGCTTGCCTATAATAAAATGGATGATGAAGTTCAATTTTTGAAAATATATATTTAAAAAATACTTCTGAGGAGCGCCTTTGAAAAAGAGGTTCCAGATAAGACCGTTTCCCTGAATTCGGTCGAGCATAGCTGCTGTAATCAATCCTTGACAACCTCCGTCGAATATTGCGTAAGATCCCTCACTCTTGACGTTGGCTAAAGACATAATCATGGCAAGCATATCAGGTCGAAGATTCCTTTAAAGAAAAAGTTTTTAGTAAGAATTTTTAAATAGATTTTAACGCATTTTCTTACAGAACTTTCATGGCGTCGTGAGTGTGGTAATATTTGGCAAGAAGCCTAACACTTGGTTTGAGAATTTCCACCCACTCTGAATATTTCTCTTCCTTCTTGTTGAGGTATTTCTCCTGAGAGAATTCTGTTTTGATTGCAAAAGTTTTGCTGTTCTCCACCAACTGGGAGAGGATCTCACCACCAGTGAGCCCCTGGTCTCTGAACCCCTCAATGTCCTCCTTCTTCAGCTGCTGTGATTTTCCATCATCCCAGATCTCCTGATTGCTTTCGCCCGAGTTGGCATCTTTGAGGAGCTCCTTCTTGAGTTCCACAACTGAGTCCACTGGTTCCAGAGTGAGGGCCTTTCCAGAAGTTTTGGACAGCTTGAACATGCCATGAGGTTTTCCCAAACAGGACGTTAGATCGATTAGATCTCTGGCTACTTTAATCGTCCTGTGAATAATGACAGTGTGAAATTTGAAGTGAGATTGAATTTTTATTTTTATTTTGGTACCATTTCTTGTCAGGCCTTTTGGGGAGTTGGTGGAGGCTCATTTGACTCTTTCTCTGGACGATAACATAGTGATCACTTTCAACAAGGCTCATAGTGAGGAATATTCTTTGGTAATTTGATCAAAATGCTGTTTTTAACGATTTCGAAGATTACACGTGCAGCCAAAGTGGTTGACGTAAAGCAGACGACTGAATCACAGGAAATTTAAAATTACAGCTCGGTTGCCTAGGTTACAAGCAGTGTTGAAACCTTGCGGTTACATTAAAATTAAATAATATGTATCAATTATATTCACTTTAATGAAATGAAAATAATATTAATTTGATTTAAATCAAATTATAATCAATATTTCATTAGACAGCTTAAGGTATTTTTGTTTGAAATTATATTTGAAAACTTGGCAACGTCACATCGCAGGGTGGGAAGAAAATTGGTTCGTGAAAGAAAAAAATAATATAGAAAATAGAAATGTCAAAGATAATGCATAATTAGTTGCATTTTCAATCTGCCTCGTACTTTTTCTTATTGGATTATGTCCCAACTGGTGTCGGGTATCCAATCTATTTTCCCTAACTGAAAGGGAGAGTAGGAGTAACTTCCTTTACACTCTAACTTATAGTAAAGCAAGTGAAAAAGAGTTATTCCACAGGTCACATTCACTCTCCAATGTTAGACCGTAATATACCTCGTAAGAAATCAATTTGTATTAATCGAAATGGCTGTTAGTTGGGATAAATTGAGCTCGATCACGGACTCGACCCATCTGAGATCACCCAATGCCCTTGAACAGCTCCTAGAGGAGGTCAGCTTCCAGCGGAGGAAGGAACGGAGAAAGTTATTCAAAGAAGGTATCTAACTAAATGTTTAAAAATGAACTTTAATCCTACATTGAATCTTTATTTCAGAATCTGAGTATGTTGTGCTGCACGGAAATCCATATTGGACAGATCTGTTTGTTCGCCACTTCTTGTTTGAGTCTGACCGCAGCATAGATGCAGATGATCTCCTATTTTTTGTGAGGAAAAGACCAGTTAAGGGCTCAACTAGGTTCCTAACTAAATATGAGGTAAATTTCATATTTCTTTGATTCATAATTTACAATCTAATTCCATCATTATGCAGACTGAAGTGGAAGTCTTCCGTAGAGACAGCAAGAAGCTGCCAATTGGTGATCCCGATGTGGTCTGGGAGGAAACTCTTTACCTTAACCTCATCATTCACCAGTTTGATTACATGCTTACGTTGGCCGTCTGCACACGAACTAGTCCAAAAGATCTCCAAGTCTTAAAGCGCCATTGTGTGGTAATAATAATATTATAAAATGTCTCTGTTCAATAATCACTTTTGTAAATTATTCATAGAGAGTGTACGCGTCGCCCAGCAGACGAAGAATGGACGTCAAGGGGGATGTAGAGGAAATTACATATCCAAACATTTGTTTCATGGTTGATAACTTTGAAGAGGTATTTTATCATTTTAAATATTTTTAAATATTTATTGATCATTCATTACTTTTTAAAAAGGTTTACGAAGATATGCTCGTGAGAGATGGCGAAATGGTTTGCGTAGAGCTCACAGCTATGAACCGGAAAGGTGTCTGCCAAGGTGTGCTCTTTCTCGGTTCTATCAGATATGAAGCCTTGAAAAAAGTCTACGACTCAAGAGTATGTTCGTATTTCTTGCGATTAATCATAAAATTATTAATTAAATTTATTTCATTAATAGGCAAGTTTGGGTACTAAAGTAGCCCAGAAGTTCTCAATGGGCTTTTGGAGCAGTGCTGCCAGTCAGCGAATGGAATTCGTACGAATGAAAGGTCCACAAGGTAAAGGGCATTCTGAAATGGCCGTTACCAAACCCAAAGGTCTGTAACTTTAATTAATACTTTTTAAAATATAATTTTTACAGCATTCAATTTTAAATAATAGGATCTGGGTTGGATACTCCTTGTTCAGAGCCTGGTTTTAGTGCCACTGAATTGTGGGATCCAGAATGGGATTCTGAGCCTGAAGATGACTACAGTTCCAACACCAGACAGGTTTGGAATTATGTCATAAATTATTTATTTTTAAAATTTAAATGATAAAAAATCTTTCAGAGGAGGTTGAGTGAACCTAGTGGAGGTACTCCAATCAACGGTATACGCTGCCACCAGCGTCCCAACAATCCAGTTTCCACGAAATCTCGTTCAGAGAATGAAGGCCTAGATCGGTGCAGCAATGCTTTGAATGAAATTGAAGCTGGAGATGTCCGTGATGGTGGGATCGCTTAATATTTTCTCTTCTGTTTTTATATTATTTCAATTTTTTGTTATTATTAGAACGTTCTAAAATTGTTGTTAAGAATGGCTGTCGGATTCACTTTCAGTGTGATGAGGATCCATTGAAAAAATCTTCCCGCATGGCTTCCACTTTTAGTTCCGTATTTTTCTTTTGTTTTCAGTTTATTATTTGTTTTTCTATTTTTAGTAATTTTTCATAGGTTTCAAAATATTTTTTTATTTCAAATTTTTAGAACTGGATGATGGAGTTTGTAACCCACTTTGGACCATGAAAGGGTTTACACAAACTTTCCATCTTCTGAAAGAATCTCGACGGGCACAATCTGTACCATTGAACGCTCTGTTAACTTACGTCACTGTCCCTTGGTACTCTATAATTGCTGGTATTTAAAACTTTTTCAAACGTTGACATGGTTTTCACTTAACTTTTAATTCTATATTTTATAATTTGTATTTCTAGATATACTGGATCGTCATGAAAGTCCAACTCTAACATTCTGAAAAAGTCATTCCTCGAGAAATTGCAAAGTCACTTGAATTATCTTGGAGATCTCAGTCACATTTTTTTCCTCTACCCAAAAATTATTTTCTTGATGTCCATTGATTGTCCTCCATTTTGAATCTAGTTATTTACATTTTCGTCTCCTATTCATGTTTCATGCTGCCGCTTCGATCTCCGAATCGTTTCTATGTGAGATTAAATACATCAGCCGTGTTTCCTGCCGCTTACTTGGCACTTAGTTCATTAGAAACCAAGGATAGCCTTAAGGGTCTACAGTGAATTGATAGGGAATAAAATTGCAACAAAGTTAAGAAAGTCTTTTTTCTTTAATAAGTTGGTGGCCCTGAAAAGGGCCGATTTTGTATGAGATAGGCTGAATGATGTTTAAGCGCGTTCACCACGGATACGGCGGGCGAGCTGAATGTCCTTGGGCATGATGGTCACTCGCTTGGCGTGGATGGCGCACAAGTTTGTGTCCTCGAAAAGACCGACCAAGTAAGCCTCGCTAGCCTCCTGAAGAGCCATCACGGCAGAGCTCTGGAAGCGGAGATCAGTCTTGAAATCCTGGGCGATTTCACGGACGAGGCGCTGGAAGGGCAACTTGCGGATGAGAAGCTCAGTCGACTTCTGGTAGCGACGGATCTCACGAAGAGCGACGGTACCGGGGCGGTAACGATGGGGCTTCTTCACACCACCGGTAGCCGGGGCACTCTTACGAGCAGCCTTGGTGGCAAGCTGCTTACGAGGAGCCTTTCCTCCGGTAGACTTGCGAGCGGTTTGTTTCGTACGAGCCATGGCGAATAACGATATGTTGTAAGGTTGGAGCTCCCTGCATGGGATTATATAGGAACATTTGTGGCGCTACAGAGCCAAGCAAGCTGCTCCCATCTTTCTTTGTATCTGATTGGTGGAGGGGACAAGTTGCGGCAAACTACTCCCCTCGACCAATAAGAGAACGACACGGGTGGCGTTCGTTGGGTATAAAGACCTGCTTTCACCACCAACAGCTCCATTCGAGTTAATTTCAATCTTCGATTCTCTACAATGACTGGACGCGGCAAAGGAGGCAAAGGACTCGGAAAGGGAGGCGCAAAGCGTCACCGGAAAGTGTTGCGTGACAACATCCAGGGCATCACTAAGCCGGCTATCCGCCGTTTGGCTCGCCGTGGTGGCGTCAAGCGTATCTCTGGCCTGATCTATGAGGAGACCCGTGGTGTGCTTAAAGTGTTCCTTGAGAACGTCATCCGTGACGCCGTTACCTACACTGAACACGCCAAGAGGAAGACCGTCACCGCCATGGACGTCGTCTACGCTCTGAAACGCCAGGGTCGAACTCTGTACGGTTTCGGCGGCTAAACATCCCTCTTCCCTCATCTGACTGATATTAAACAATCGGCCCTTTTCAGGGCCACCAACACATATGTTAAGAAAAATAATTAACCTGTTTAGTAGTGCCTTATGCTTTAATTTGATTCACAAACCATTATTAGTCAGCAAAGCGCCTCTAAATATATATGTGTCTTACACTAAGTCAGAGTACAATGACTCAATGCTTTCAGTTTCATAACGGTTTTTTTATTGCCACAATGGCGGATCAAAATGTACTGCGCAAGCGCAGTTTTATACTGACAGTAAGTCTCAAAAA
Source organism: Chydorus sphaericus (assembly GCA_030141595.1). Classification (NCBI taxonomy): domain Eukaryota; kingdom Metazoa; phylum Arthropoda; class Branchiopoda; order Diplostraca; family Chydoridae; genus Chydorus; species Chydorus sphaericus. Next base: position 551,950 of record CM057933.1, read on the forward strand.
GTTGAAGGGAGACATGGGAAATTTGACTAAGCAGTTTTTTTTCAATTACTTATAGGCTCTTAATGATGAAATTATTATCAAATTAACGTAGATAGTTCATATATGTAGAAACTATATGAACAATAACAATATGGAAACTTCTGGTATTGCGACGTACAATTCCACTTGCCCATTTAAAAAAAAATATTAATGCACTGACATACGTGTACAATTTATATATTTTACATTTTTTCTGGATATACATCTTATGCACATCATAACATTGTCTTCGAGAAGAATATATAATTCTTACTTATATTTATTATATTTTTGCATTTATACAATAATACAAATAATAATTACAATAATACAATAATACATTTAATATTTATGCAATAATACAATTTTGAACGGTCTTGATATATTTTTTCTTTACTTGTTTGGTGGCCCTGAGAAGAGCCGTTTTGTTAGAAGATGATCGGGTTTGCATTTTTACTTGGTGCTGGTGTACTTGGTGACAGCCTTGGTGCCTTCAGAGACGGCGTGCTTGGCCAACTCTCCGGGCAGAAGGAGACGGACGGCCGTTTGGATTTCGCGGCTCGTGATGGTCGAGCGCTTGTTGTAGTGAGCCAACCGGGAAGACTCACCAGCGATGCGTTCGAAGATGTCGTTGACGAAAGAGTTCATGATGGTCATGGCTTTGGAGGAGATGCCGGTGTCGGGGTGGACCTGCTTCAACACCTTGTAGATGTAGATGGCGTAACTCTCCTTCCTCTTCCGCTTCTTCTTCTTGTCGCCTTTGGCGATATTCTTGGAAGCCTTTCCGGCCTTTTTGGCTGCTTTGCCACTGACTTTGGGGGGCATGACTGCTATGTATTAAAGAGAATTGTCAAGTAATGGGTAGAGAGAGCAGGCACCTCTTTATATGGGAAGCCTCCCCTATTGGCGGGTATAGTAGAGCCAAAAGTGTGTGGCGTCTACTCGTTTCGAAGAGCCAAAAGCGAGGCAATATAAACTGCTGAATGGGCGTGGCTAAACGTATTTTGGCTCCCCTTTTCTGTTCGTCGAAGGCTATATAAGCCGGCCATTCCCCCCGTCATTGTATTCAGTTGTAACTTGTTAATTCTCTATACTCACTCATCATGTCTGGTCGCGGAAAAGGAGGTAAAGTTAAGGGAAAGTCAAAGACCCGTTCATCCAGGGCCGGACTTCAGTTCCCCGTCGGTCGTATCCACCGTATGCTCCGTAAAGGATCCTACGCTGACCGTGTCGGTGCTGGTGCCCCAGTCTACTTGGCTGCCGTCATGGAGTACCTCGCCGCTGAAGTGCTCGAGTTGGCCGGTAACGCTGCTCGTGACAACAAGAAGACCCGCATCATCCCCCGTCACCTTCAGTTGGCCATCCGTAACGACGAAGAGTTGAACAAACTGCTCTCCGGTGTGACTATTGCTCAGGGTGGTGTCCTGCCCAACATCCAGGCCGTTCTTCTGCCCAAGAAGACCGACAAGCCCGCCAAGGCTTAAGCGCCACTAGCATCTCTCTTTCTCTACTAAATCGGCCCTTATCAGGGCCACCAATACTTCAAGAAAGAAGTTGCCAATCATTATATTCTATGTTAACCAAATCGTATTTCACAACACACGTCCTAATTTATAACTGTTAATTTAAATTTTTGTACATTGATCTGGGGGAAAACAACGTTCCTTCAAACACCATGCACATTATTATCAATAATTCTTTGTAAATAGATTCCCTCAGCTCGTTCGCTGACATTTATATTGCCATCACCATAATGTAGTTTTTCATCTAATTTTTAAATGATATAAAAATGATTAAAAGGGAGATAGATACAGAAAAACCCACAAAACTATAGGCTACACAATTGTATAAGTTTAAAATAGAATTATTTTTCGATTAACTCCTCTTCCATTAAAGAACCAGTAAAGTGGTGGCAATACCCAGCGCATTCTCGATGGAGGTCCCCGTACGCTTTCAACAAATCAATACGATCCCCCTTCTTCAGCTTCAGGATGGACTGTTGGGTTGCCGGAACTCCGAATATACCACTGCCGGCCGATGAATGTCCAATTCGAGCTCCGTTCATCCGCAATGTTACTTCTAAAAAATCAAAAACGAAAGGATTCTTTACAATGGTAAAGGAGAAGGTATAGGCGCCGGCTTTCAGAGCTGTAAACGCGCCCGTTTTCAAATTCATCCCACCGCCAACATTAGTCATTTGACGATCAAAACGAATGACTCCTTTTTTTCAGAGACGGATCCATTATTGACATATTGAACGTAGAAATGGATTCCAAATTCAGCAAATTTCAATCCAACGTATCCAAGCCTGCTTTCTTTTACTATGTATATTAACATGTTATTATTGAAAATAATTAGGAAATTAAATGTTATTTGAATTACTTTGCGTTGGTGATGATGGGATATATCGCAGAAGATGGTACTAGTTGGCATCATCATTTTTGAATGATGCAAAATGTTGTTCTTAGTGCTATTATTGCCGACCAGGTAAATTCCATTTAAAGTCGTTCAACTCCTTACAACTGGATGGAGGCCCAAATATTGGTATCTTTCCTTCCTTCCTAATGAGAATATTTTGTATTAATTATGTAATACATGAGTAACGACGCGACTACCCAACTAAAAAGATATCAAAGCAAGAGCCTAGCTGGCCTCTTTTGCACTATAAGCACGTTATTACTATCTCCATGATCATCAGAATTTTAAAATTCCTGATTACTATTCTGCTTACTGATGATTTCGGACACAATCTTTTGCAGCATTTGAATTTCTCTATCTTGATTGTCGTTTTTCTGGTCAAATAGTACGTTTCTACGATTGAGTTGATAGAATTGCAACTCCAACTGCTTCAATCGCTCATCACGAGAATCTACTTGAATTTTAAAACTCAATCATTATGCACAAATCAAGCACGTATTTCTGCATATACCTTCAATAATGCTATTGGCGAACGTAACTACTGGTAATAGTAGTGATAGCATAGTTGTGGAAATTAAGAAATAAGAGGCCAAGAGTGGCCAAACAGTTTTCATTTTAAACTTCAAGTGAATGATTGTGCGTACGACGACGATCAAATTTATACGCTGACTATATATTGTAGAAAAATTAAGCTGATTATTTACCACGGAAAAAATTATAAATGCAACTACGCACAGTAAGTAAAATCAATAAAACGCACAATCATAAGTATAATTTATAAACTACGTAAGCACAAATATAATATAGCGGAATATATTTTTTTGCTATAAAAATCTGGAACCTGCAGAATATATAGCAGGAATTTGGTTGCACACAATAGCTAGATTATAGAAAATCTTTTTCTCTAACATTATAATTTAATGGCTTAGCTTTTAAAAAAAAATAATAATAATAGTTCGATTTGTATGCAAACAGCAGTTAATGTATGTATTATTTTCATGCTTAGCACAGAGCACCGATGATGTATTTTCAACTTTCGATGAAATTATCTGGAATAATTGTTTTCTAATGGTTAAATGAAATATTGATACAGCATAGTGAGCGCCCGTTGCAGAATTCTATGCATTCATTTTACTCTTTTGAATGTTAATATATATTTAAGAATAATAAAGTTAATACAATGACTAATGATTTGAAGTTACGTTATTAGCACAACACTTGACGTGCAACATAAACTGCACCACCGTAATCAAACTACTTAGAAGTTGCGGGCGAAGTGTGAGTTTAGTATCGTACCACATCGTGTTCACTTTTCATGTTATAATTAATATTAAGCGTAGGAAATCAGTACTGTAGGCGTATCTTTCTTTCTGAATGAATTGGTGGCCCTGAAAAGGGCCGATTTGGTATTAAGGGGGGCTGTATGATGTCTAAGCGCGCTCACCACGGATGCGGCGGGCAAGCTGGATGTCCTTGGGCATGATGGTCACACGCTTGGCGTGGATGGCGCACAAGTTCGTGTCCTCAAACAGACCGACCAAGTAAGCCTCGCTGGCCTCCTGAAGGGCCATCACGGCGGAGCTCTGGAAACGGAGATCAGTCTTGAAATCCTGGGCGATTTCACGGACGAGGCGCTGGAAGGGCAACTTCCGGATGAGAAGCTCAGTCGACTTCTGGTAGCGACGGATCTCACGAAGAGCGACGGTACCGGGGCGGTAACGATGGGGCTTCTTCACACCACCGGTAGCCGGGGCACTCTTACGAGCAGCCTTGGTGGCCAGCTGCTTACGAGGGGCCTTTCCTCCGGTAGACTTGCGAGCGGTTTGCTTAGTACGAGCCATGGCGAATGACGACGATTAAATAGAAGCAAGCGAACTTACAACGGTTTTTATAAACAAGTTTGTGGCGGTGTAGAAAAGAGAATGTTATCTCCCCTCTCTCTTTGTGTCTCATTGGTGGAGAGGAAAAGTGGCGGCAAACAGTTCGACTCAACCAATGAAACAGCAGGAAGGGCGGCGTTCGTTGGATATAAAAGCCCCCTATATTCCGTTACAGCGTCATTCAAGTTTTTTTTTTAACTACGCTCTTCAACAATGACTGGACGCGGTAAAGGAGGCAAAGGACTCGGAAAGGGAGGCGCAAAGCGTCACCGGAAAGTGTTGCGTGACAACATCCAGGGCATCACTAAGCCGGCTATCCGCCGTTTGGCTCGCCGTGGTGGCGTCAAGCGTATCTCTGGCCTGATCTATGAGGAGACCCGTGGTGTGCTTAAAGTGTTCCTTGAGAACGTCATCCGTGACGCCGTTACCTACACTGAACACGCCAAGAGGAAGACCGTCACCGCCATGGACGTCGTCTACGCTCTGAAACGCCAGGGCCGTACTCTGTACGGTTTCGGCGGCTAAACATCTACCATTCGACCAACTTAAACAAAACGGCCCTTTTCAGGGCCACCAATATGGAAAAAGAAAATTGTGTCATAACCAAAATTGACTGCAAGTACAGCCTCTTTATTTTGTAAAAATAAAAATGCTATCGTAACGTGTACGCGAAGTTACTCGAAATAAGTTTTCTGGAGCGGTGGTATAATTGTTACAATCTTACGCGCATATGTATTCATACGTGAAAAAGCCATTTTTTCTATTAATGAAGGCAATCTTTGGTGCAGTACTCTATACTTTCCCCGCCCCCTCCAAAAGATCCCGTAAGCTGGAATTTAAAAAAATTCCAAACGAGTGCAGCTCATCATCTCCGTGCAGCTTTCATTTTGGCTATTGCATGTAAATTATAATGCAAATTTTAAAAAAATGGATGAAAATCAAAAGTAATCTAGGTGTCGTTCGCATACAGCGGTGGAAAGAGTAGAAGTATTTGGCTGTGAGAAATATCTTCCCGCCAATTTTTTGTTAAACCAATTTCTTGTTTCACAGCTTGACACTTTTTTATTATGTGCCTTACAGATTATTCGTATGATTTTACCAAGAAATCTGCAGAGAGGGTTATAAAATATTTAACCATGGCTCCATTATCCAGCGAACCAACTTATACCAAAGTGATAACAATTCTGTCCTGCCTTAAATAAGAATTAAATCGACAATTAAAAAATAGGAGGCAAATCTTTTCTTCTAAAAATTGGTGGCCCTGAAAAGGGCCGTTTTGTTTAGGAAGAGACGAAGTAAAGATCTACTTGGTGCTGGTATACTTGGTGACGGCCTTGGTGCCTTCAGACACGGCGTGCTTGGCCAACTCTCCGGGCAGAAGGAGACGGACGGCCGTTTGGATTTCGCGGCTCGTGATGGTAGAGCGCTTGTTGTAGTGGGCCAAACGGGAAGACTCACCGGCGATGCGCTCGAAGATGTCGTTAACGAAAGAGTTCATGATGGTCATGGCCTTGGAGGAGATGCCGGTGTCGGGGTGGACCTGCTTCAACACCTTGTAGATGTAGATGGCGTAGCTCTCCTTCCTCTTCCGCTTCTTCTTCTTGTCGCCCTTAGCGATGTTCTTGGAAGCCTTTCCGGCCTTCTTGGCTGCTTTACCACTAACTTTGGGAGGCATTTCGATGATTCAGAGTTGAATGTACGAATGAAGAATGGGTAGGTAAAAGATCTGTTTATATACGGAATCTCCCCCTCTGTCGTGGGAAAGAGAGAGCCAAGAGACGAGCGCGTCATGGGGACGAGGGGAGCCAAACTCCAACAAAGAAGCAAAGAGCAGATGGCGGGAGAGGGTGGAAAGTCACGCCCATCTAACCGGCTTTTCTTTATCTTGGCTACCCAATGAGCTTTTAACATTTTACTTTTGGCTCCCCTTTTTCGTTCGTCCAGGGCTACATAAACTGATCTTTCCTTCCCTTTTTCTTTACCTTTACTGTTCGAGAGCTACACGTAGTTCTTTCGCAGTTACTTATTTTTAAACTATCTCATCATGTCTGGTCGCGGAAAAGGAGGCAAAGTTAAGGGAAAGTCAAAGACCCGCTCATCCAGGGCTGGACTTCAGTTCCCCGTCGGTCGTATCCACCGAATGCTCCGTAAAGGATCCTACGCTGATCGTGTCGGTGCTGGTGCCCCAGTCTACTTGGCTGCCGTCATGGAGTACTTGGCCGCTGAAGTTCTCGAGTTGGCCGGCAACGCTGCCCGTGACAACAAGAAGACCCGCATCATCCCCCGTCACCTTCAGTTGGCCATCCGTAACGACGAAGAGTTGAACAAACTTCTCTCCGGTGTTACCATCGCTCAGGGAGGTGTCCTGCCCAACATCCAGGCCGTTCTTCTGCCCAAGAAGACCGACAAGCCCGCCAAGGCTTAAACTCTTTCTGCCTTTTTTCTATACTAAATCGGCCCTTTTCAGGGCCACCATATTTTAAAGATAGAAAATTGCAACTGATTTCAATCCTTCATGTTCGTTCGCTTTGATTGAAGGATCTAGTTTTACCTACTATCTAGATACTAGTAAATGCACAATTGACTGTCGTAAGATAGTAGGTAAGAAGTAAGAACACACAATGATCAACAATTTTGTTAAAAATACGGTCGCATACTCAATACATAAATGAAGATAAAACGTGTATAGATTTGGCTTATTTTATGACTGATGACGGCGTCTAGGTAGGTCTATCCAAAAACGCGGGATATCATATGCGCTTTTTTCGCTAAGTCAAACCCTTGGTTTTATTTTTGTGGTCCTCTGTTTTGATCATAATATCTACACTATTTAATTAGAAGTATTAAAAGAAAAAATTAATTAATTAGAGTGATGATTCAAACCTAATAAATTTCATAACGAGTTTAGATCTAAAATAAGGCAACGTAGAAAGAACCAGATGATGAACTAATCCATGATATTTTATGACGAAAATCCACAGCTTCTTTTGTAAATATATTACTTTTTCAAAGAGTAAAAAGTTTTATTGCGCGCCATTAAATCAGCAGCCGGAAATCAGCTACAGAATGGATGAAAAATTTATTGCTTATGATAAAACAAATTTCGTCAACTCCATCGCAAAAATATACCATACTTTTTACTTATTTTCATCAACCAAACACAGAGTCGTAAATCAGAAAATCGAGCTGGCAATCAGAATTTCAATTTAGGCTACGTTCTAGCAAATAAAAATCCATGAAAATCAGCAAATTCTAGACCGTTGTAGAATGCTAAGGTGCATTGTGACAAGCTCTTTTAAACAGCATTAATGATAACATTAAAATAATAAAGATGAATCGCTTAGAATTCAATACAACTGAGGTACTTTTCTTGCTGCTTTATTTCATTTTCTACTCAATATCCATCAGTACAACGTCACCCATCGACATTGAAGGTAATATATGTCTAATAAATGGTAGATGACATTATTTAATTTATTAGTAATAGTTGCTGACCAACTCAAAGAGATGCGACTAGAATTAAACCAACTGAATCGAAAAAGCGGACTTTTGGAGCTCAAAAACGTTCGTCAAGATGGAGAGATCGAATTTTTGAAAACACTTGTTTCCAGCATCGTTTTCCAACAAAGTCATTCGACCATGCAAAAGAGAGCTGCTAGGCTTATACCTGCGCAACTACTCATGTAATAATTGTAGAACATTGTGTCACATATATTATGTTTGTATAAGTTGATCATCATGTGTAAAATCAAAGGAATCGTGGCGAGGAGGAGAAGCCGGTAGTTGGACCTCCATCCAGTTGCAAGGATCTCAACCAGTTGGGCCACACTTTGAATGGAATCTACCTGATCAGAACCAATAGCAGCACATCTACTAATTCTAAAATCATCAGTGCCGTCTTTTGCGATTTCCAACCGAATTCTGGAACTCAGAAATCATCTTCATCATCTCCACCTTGTATTTGTTATGAATATTATTAATTCGAATAAAAATAAAATATCTTTCTCGTTTAGTTATAGAGAGTAGACTTAGATACGTGAACGTGAGATCAACTGAATCCGGAATCCATTTCTACGTTCGAATCGGCAATCGAACCTTCCCTGAAAAATGTGTCCTTCGTTTCGATAGCCAAATGTCCAATATTGGCGGAGTCCTTCGTTTCGATCATCAAGTTTTGAATTTCGGCGGCGGGATGGATTTGAAAACGGGGGTTGTTCACTGCTCGAAATACCCGGCGTCTACTCTTTCTCCTCTTCCATCATAAAAAGTGGTTACGATTTAGGTTATATGGCTATACACCTTCGTCTAAACGGCGTCCAATTGGCAGTTTCAGGGGCTGGCGTTGGCCTATCTGCAAACGCGGCAAACCAGCAATTCACCTTAAAACTTAAGAAAGGGGATCGAATTGATTTGTGGAAATCACGCGGGGAAGCTAGCCGACAATGTACCGAATATTGTAATCACTTTATTGGCTCGTTGCTGGAGGAAGATTTACCGGCAATTATGTAGCAAGCAAAGTCACGTGATAATATCATTTGGTCATGGTCCTTGCTAATATAGGGGGAAATGAATTTAGACTGCTATATTACCAAATCAAATAACTTTGAATGGAAATAAAATGATAAATTCGAATTATTGAGGCCATATAATACACAGCGTTGGATTCACCTTTCAAATAAAACCCTTTAGCCATTATAGAATCCGCGAGACTTACTTGTTGAACGTGAATTTATTTTACAATATCTATAGTTTCGTACATATCTGCCTTTCATATGAATGAAAACAAAAATTTCGGATTTTATATATGACCGTATTCATTCTCATTATCAACTACATATTAAAAACACCATTAACGAAGAAAAAATTTCGGTCAGTGTAAAAGAGTGCCTTCACCATGCATGAACCTTATGGAGAAGGAAGAGTCGAAAATGCTCCCACTCAGGGTCGAACTGAGGACCTTCACCGTGTAAAGGTGACGTGATAACCACTACACTATAAGAGCTTGTATAAGCTGAAAGTATTTAGCAATATATTTCTAAGAATCTACAAATTCAATAAGAACAGCACAAACAAATAGGCTAGTTTTTAGTTTTGGCCCTAAAATCTTTGACTAATAGAAAACAAAGACGATAACTGTCAGGACAATCCGCATTTCGAGGTCTGTTGCTCACGCATCCTAATCCTATACCGCGGACCAACGAACCGCTCTTGATATTATCTTCATTATTATTAACATTCTTACATCGTATTCATGGTAGATAAGGAGACCTTAAATGCTGCCTAGTAGATTTGTGTATTCAATTCCTCCATCATCTTATTGTACAATAAAGACATGTAATGAAAAGGGAGAGAAGAAGAAAAAAATGATGACAATATCCACTGTATTCTTGCTGAATTTCTCCGTGATTTTTCCATAAATCAACACGATCGCCCCTTTTCAACTTAAGGGTTGACTGTAGGGTTACTGGGACGGTGATGATACCACTACCGGCAAAAGAATGTCCAACATGCACCCCATTTAGACGCAGCCAAACTTCTAAATAATAAAAAATGTAAGGATGCTTCAAAATGGCAAATGAGAAGGTGTAGACGCCGGCCCTTGGAGCTCTGAAAACTCCCGTTTTTAAATTCATCCCGCCGCCAATATTATAAATTAAACGATCGAAGGTAAGGACCCCTTTTCCAGGAACGGATCCATTAGTGAATTCCGAATTCAGCTGGTTTCAAGCCCACGAATCCCAGCGTGTTCTCTTTCACTGTAATAAATTGATACGTTATTAATTAGGACTAATTATAAAGATAATTGAAGTGAAACACGTAAAAAATATAGGAATATTAGTAATATTTACCAGGAGGAAGTAAAAAAGGGTTCTCGTCAAGCACTTGGAAATCGCAAAAGACGGCACGTAATGGTATATCTCCGATTGGTTCAATATACTATTGATGTTGCTGCTGCTTTTACTGACCATGTAGATCCCATATTCTACCAGTAATTTGATTCTAATTTTGGTAAAAATAAATTGATCTGATTATTCCTTTCAGTTTTATTTTCGTAAATTTGTCTCATTTCACTAGTCTATTTCACCCAATCTAATCACTATTACCCGAGGCGGAACCCGAGGCATATTAATAGAAATGGTTGTGGACCTCATAATTGTGTGGCTACCAATAATATTGATCATATCGAGCTTGTGGGTTCCATCGCTCGTCTTCTTTTAGATTTTGGAGCTCACCTGGGTGATAAGTCGAGGTAAAGGATGTATGGAGAAACGGCCGTTCACTATAGTATCAAGAAGAACAGCAGTAAACGTCGATGTCGGAGTAAATATCGTCAGGAAGCAAGCAGCGAATGAGCTGCCCAGTTGGTGTCGTGAAGGACTGAAGGTCCCCGCCACTTGAAACCCGCAAAATGAAAAGTTTCAGTGTGATAGCTATACTGGTGATTATACGTTATGATACTCCTTCCCGTCTTATCCGACCCCCTCCCACGATTTGTTAAAATGCGTTCGACAAATTTGTAGTTGTGCACAGGTTTAGAAATCGCAAAGGCTTTTGTTATTGTACTTCACAATGAGCCTTTATTGAGATAGTTTTTGGTTTCATGACAGACATGGCACATGAACCAATTTAAATTAAATTTCGACAAGTTTTAATTAGTTTGAAAAATGGGAAAAATCTGACCGTTTTATACAACCGCAATGGTGCGGTTAATTGATTGACCAATGATCAAGTGTCTATATTTCTTATGGAGTAAGGAAAATTAAAATTACTTCATTCTGTTATTAAACTTGATCATCCGCCTCTATCAATGAGCCGCTAAAGTGATGACAGTGGTAAATGCATTTGTGAATTTCCCCTTTCGATTTCCATCAATCAATTCGATCCCCCACTTTCAATTTCAAGACGGATTGCATAGTTACTGGAGCTCCAAATATGCCACTGCCGGCAAACGAAACTCCAATTCGAGCTCCGTTCCGACGCAATGCAATATCCAAATAATCGAAAACAAAGGCAGCCTTGACTATGGAAAAGGAAAAAGAGTAGACGCCGGCCCTTGGAGCTGTGAAAACGCCCGTTCCCATATTCATCCCGCCACCAATGTTGGAAATGAGACGATCGAAGGTTAAGGCCCCAATGCCAGAATTTTCGGATACTGCGTCCTTTATTTGAACGTAGAAGTGGATTCCATTTTCAGCCGATTTTAAGCCCACAAATCCCAGCCTGCTCTCTTTCACTGTTTGATACATTGTAAAGACAATTCAAGTGAGACACTTGAATAATAATATGTCAATAGTTGTGTTTACCAGGAGGAGGTAAAGAAGGATTCTCGTCAAGCACCTGGAAATCGCAAAAGACGGCACGTAATGGTAATATCTCCGATCGGTTCAATATACTATTGTTGCTGCTGCTTTTGCTAACCATGTAGATCCCATTCAATGTATGACCCATTTCGTTCAAATCCTTGCAACTTTATGGAGGCCCAATCTTGGCTTTCTTTTCTTTGGTCCTAATTAAGTTAAATTATTTAACATAATCATCAAACTGGTAAAATTACAAATTCGATTAAAATACTTGAAAAGATAAGAAGGCAAGAGCCTAGCAGGTCTCTTTTGCATCATTCGTTCATTATTTATGTCTTCATGAGCTGCAGCAGCAGTTACTACTACTTCATTATTGTTTCTTTCTGTATTAATGATTTTGGTCATGAGCGTTTTCAGAATCTGAATTTCTCTATCCTGGTGGTCGTTTTTCTGGTCAATCAGCATATTTTTGCTATCGAGTTGTTGAATCTGCGATTCCATCTGTTTCAATCGGTCACCAGCAGAATCTGCTTTAGTTATAGGCATTGCTATCATATGCAATTTATTAAAAGTAGCTTTTTAAATACAACATACCTCCCATGCTGTTGGCGAACGTGACTGATGATAATAGAACTAACATAAGCATCTTGGAAATGAAGAAGTATGAGGCTAAAAGTGGCCAAATAGTTTTCATTTTGGCTATATGGAAAATCAACCAGTGAATATCGAAGTTTACTGATGATGACTGAATCTACCTGCTAACTAAAGATTAGGGGGGATTAAACTGCTTGTGCCGTGGAGCGGTTTTTTTTTGTAACAATATAGATGGATCTATAAGCACCATCATGTACTGTAGATATTATATAAGGTCATGGAAATAAGACTTGCAACGCTCCAAAGTTATCAAGCGGAACCAATTTAATATATCTTGATGCGCAGTTTTATGCTATTAAAATATTTGTGACCAGCAAAATACAGTATATCAGTTCCACACAAGAGATGCTATAGAGAATTTTTACTTACAACATCATTGTAGTAAAATAATTAGTTTTTTTTTTCATTTCTGTACAACCGTGTCAATATTAAATTGAAAAAAAATTGCTCAGCAGCACGCAGAACAAGAATAATTGACGCGGGTTTCCTATTTTAATCCGATTTCAATCTTCAAATTTACTTGTTGACTCAGTATTTAGATAAAATTCAACTGAAACTAAACTTATTGTAGCAATAAATATGCATCTAGACGCACTATCAAATGCATAGTGGATTAATTAATTGAAATAAGACTTCCGTCGCACCAAAGTTATCTAGCGGAACAAATTTAATATCTGAATGCGCATTTTTAATATCCGACATAGCCTTATTAAACTTATACATATATAATACCCCCAGCAGCACAAGAATAAAAGAACTGACGAAGGTTTTTTTTTTCATTTTTATCTTTTCGATTCTTTTGGTGAATTTACCTTACCTAATCTGTTCATAGGTTTGGTTGAACATTCTTACATCGTACCCATTGTAAATAGATAGAATTTTAAAGGGAAGTTATTATCCAGAATTTTAAAATTGTTTGAGTTAACTCATAATTAATTGATTTATACATAGAAACAGGGCATCTTCAGGATTAAACATGTATATTGCAGTTATACAGTCTTGCAGGGCTTTTCTAAGGTTCTATAATCATCTACGAGTTCATAATTCATTGAATTAAGACTTCAATCGCACCAAAATTATCTAGCGGAACAAATTTAATATCTCAATGCGCCTTTTAATTTTTTTTTCAATTTCATACATACATATCCGTATTAAGTTTATACATATATAATACGCAGACAGAATAAAAGAACTGACGAAGGTTTTTAAATTTTATCTTTTCGATTCTTTTGGTAAATTTACCTTACCTAACCTGTTCATCGATTCGGTCGAACTTTCTTACATCGTACCCATTGTACACAGGAAGAGTTTTAAAAGGAAGTTAACATCCAGAATTTGAAAGTTAGTTAATTTGACTTATAATTAATTAATTTATACATAGAAACGATAATCTTCAGGATTAAACAAGTATAATACAGTTATACAGTCTTGCAGGGCCTTTTCCAAGGATCAATAATCCTATTTACTACGCGTTCATCGACTACTCGATCTGTTTATCTTTTAAAAGCTTTTTTTAAAGACAATTTAAAAAATATACTGGCTTATGATGCACGTTTATAAGCTGCACCAATTTGTGATTCTTTTTTAAAAATTTTAACGATCCAATTTATTAATAAGATTCATGAATGCTGTTTAACTCTAACCCTTTTATTCATTCTTATAGTTTTTAACGTTAACAAACACCATGTATTACACAAAAAAAACAAATTAGCGAGCGTAAATAATGCCTAATAGATTTGTATGTAATGTTTTCATTATCTTATTACGATAAACATAATGAAATGAAAAGGTAGAGAAGAGAAGAAAACTAAATTCCAGGAAAAAAAAAAACACATCTTGGCTTGATTTAATCGATACTTATTCGATTAAAGCTTCCTCTATCAGAGAACCAGTAAAATGATGACAGTACCCACTGCATTCTTGCTGAATTTCTCCGTGCGATTTCCACAAATCAACGCGATCCTTCTTCTTCAGTTTCAAGATGGACTGCAGGGTTACCGGGACTGAGATGATACCACTGCCGGCCACTGAATGTCCAACTCGCACCCCGTTCAAACGCAAAAATACTTCCAAATAATTAAAAATATAAGGATGCTTTACAATGGAAAAGGAGAAAGTATAGACGCCGGCTCTTGGAGCTGTGAAAACGCCCGTTTTCAAATTCATCCCACCGCCAACGTTAGAAATTTGACGATCATAGGTAAGGACTCCTTTTCCAGGGATGGATCCATTATTGCTAATTTGAACGTAAAAATGAATTCCATATTCAGCTGGCTTCAAGCCCACGAATCCCAGCCTGCTCTCTTTCACTGTAAAATTGAACCATTTGAAAGACAATTTAAGTGAAATACATATTTCATATATATATCAATAATTATTATTACCAGGAGATGGTAAAGAAGGGTTCTCCACATCAAGTACCTGGAAATCGCAAAAGACGGCACGAACTGGCAAAATGTCCGATCGGTCCAGAGTGCTATTGCTGCTGCTGCTTTTGCTAACTAAGTAGATTCCATTCAGTGTGTGACCCAATTCATTCAGATCCTTGCAACTCGATGGAGGTCCAACTATTTGCTTCTTTTCTTTCTTCCTAATAAAATGATTTGATACAATATATTTGACCAATATATTTGACCAATATTGACTACCTGAATAGGGGCCTGTGGCGCAATGGATAACGCGTCTGCCTACGGAGCAGAAGATTCCAGGTTCGATCCCTGGTAGGCTCGAACAGCATTATTTATTTTATTTATTACTAATATATGTTGCACTCAAAAATATCTATTATAAATCTATAATAGGTGAATTGGTGCATCGAAAAACACTGAACCCGACGATCGGAGGAGCGGCCCCTACTTTTGGTCGCACCCCTCAACGCGGTCACCTGGCTTTCGTCCGTAATTTAGTCGCTTTAGCTAACGCCTCTGCAGGAACATCTACTATAGCCGCTCATCTTAAATACGGCGGGCTCACCCTCTTCTTGCTGCACTCTATGGATATGAATTCAGCATAGATGCAGAATCAGAGACGAATGATGTTATCGGCGATAGACTATTCAAACCATCAAAGGTCGAGCGGACCGTCGAAATCATCGCAACATCAGTCAAAGCTCATCTCAGCTGCAAGTTTATGTTACGTGAATGTTCCCTATTACGACAAAACGCCTCTGTACATTTAGCTACTCTTCAATCGGGTGATTACGAAGTTGGCCGACCTGCCGAAGATGTTCAACGACGACATCATTAACTCCTTGACTAGTCGCTGATTCCTTGCTGAATAGTCGAGATGGGTGACATGAATTTGGTTACAATCTCATGCACATGACCATTGCAGAAGATCGAATGATTAACAATCTATTGGCAACCGTTCGCCTCCAACTTTGAGCTACTGCCGACCCTAAACGATTTTGATCTACACAATAATCTATACGTGCCTTTCCTCCAGTAGACTTGCGAGCGGTTTGTTTGGTACGTCGGGTCAAGGCGATTGACGACGATTGAATGAAAAAGTGTCCTTTGAAAACCGGTTGTATAGGAGTGTTGGTGGAACCATTATTTGATGATTTTTTAACCAAATCGGCCCTTTTCAGGGCCACAAACATTTTAAGATGAAATAAATTGCCATCGTTTATTGCGTATATTTCCCTGTCAACCATTTTTCATATTAGTTTGTTGAACAAAATGGTATACTTGATTTCTCAATTTAGTGAATCCATATTTTTTTTTTTTATTCTTGGAAAAGTGTCCGAAGTTACCCGACTCGGGTCGGGTAACTTCGGACAAACGAGGTTTTTACGTAATAATAATATTTAATCGAGATGACTGAGACCTGCCCTAGTTGCGGAAACCTCTAAGCTTTCAAATGAGACCAAAAACTTTGAGTTTTGTCAACTATCAGAGGCGCCGGCAGTAAAAGAAAAAATCGGTCCGAAGTTGACCGGAAAAACGAATTCCCATTGAAAACGCATTGTCCGAAGTTACCTCTTTGTCCGACCCGGTTTGACGGTAACATTCGGACATCAACAAATGTAGATGGTAATCTATTATAAAGTGACATTATTATTATTATTATTAACTGAAAGCCACCTTTCCCAATTCCCACACCGCACTTGTTTTTCTGTGATTGTATATATGACATACGAAAATCGACAAATTTTTTCTTGTCAATATAAAAGTGTCAAAATAAAATCCCCAATTGCATTTAAAAGGAATTCATCCTATGTAGATGTTCTTAATCTATTCTAATTTATTTATTTTTAAATCTATTTATTTTTTCTAAACAGTAAATATTATGCAACAACCGCATCACCGAATAAAATCGTGCGTTTGTGCTACATAATTGCCGGTAAATCTTCTTTCAACAATAAGCCAGTAAAGTGATGACAATAGGGGAAGCATTCTTGGTGGAGGTCTCCATTCTGTTTCCAAAGATCGATCCGATCTCCCTTTTTCAATTTCAGAGCGGACTGCAGTGTTAGCGGGGCTGCAAAAAGGCCTCTACCCACCACTGATCCTTCGATCCGAATCCCGTTCAGACGAAGGTATACATCTACATAATCAAAAGTGTAACCATTCTTCAAAATAGAAAAGGAGAAGGTATAGAGACGCCGGCTTTCGGAGCTGTGAATACGCCCGTTTTCAAATTCATTCCACTACCGATATTCAAAACTTGATGATCGTAGCGAAGGACTCCTGCTGAAGGGAATGATCGATTGTTAATTTGAACGTAGAAATAAATATCGGAATCGGAAGATTTCACGTCAACGTATCCCAACCGGCTTTCTTTTACTATATTCAAATTATACAATGAGCTTTAAATAAAATTCAAGCTTACTATACTTAAAATAATTCTTACTAGAGGAGGACGATGAGTGGTGATCGGCTTCAATGAGCAGAGGTTGAAAATTGCAAAAAATAGCGTTAACTTTCGAATTCAATGTGCTGTTTTCTTTGACCAGGTAGATTCCGCTCAATGTGTGGCCTATCTTGTTCAAATCTTTACAACTTGATGGAGATCCTGTGAACGGCTTCTCTTCGTCTCTATCGTTCCTATTGTAATCAAAGTAAATAATCAATAATGAGATTACATAAAATAGACTTTATTGAATAACATTACATCAAATGTTGTAGATGAATTAGACTGGCTGGTCTCTTATTTCGCACCATTACACTATCATCTAATTGCCGATTACTATTTTTCATCTCTTCATCGCTGTTTTGTTTGTTGATCAAGTTAGAAACTATGTTTTTCAAGGAACGAATCTCTTCATCTTGATCATCGTTTTTGTGCTGTAGGTGCCCAGTTTTGCGGTTGAGTTGACTCATTTCTAATCGCAATTCTTTTAATTGATCAGCAACTAAATAAAAACAATCAATTGTAACTTGTGTAAGTGTTATACATGGGCTTAGTATAAGAATTACCTTCCATGGTGCTGGTAGACGTGACTGATGGCGATAGAAAAATCAGGGAAATCGCTAAATAAGTAACCAAAACTAGCACGATGATATTGGATAATTTAAAATCCCCAGCCGATTGCGCGATCGGACGAATTATCAGCCAGAAAATTAGCAATTCCTTTTAGAGCAGATATCTGTTGGAATGAAATTGGGGTTGAGCTACTATATTACCATCTAGATTCTTCTCTCGTAGATAAGTAATCTAATAGTCTAGCAAATAATACACTTCTAAAAGAATGAGTATATTCACCATTAGTTATATAAATATGCAGTGAGTGTAGGCGTTTGTCTCATTTGAATGAACATATTTTATTGTTGCTGGAAATATACGCATCATATGATGGGAGATCATTTTGATTTTTACGAAGTCCATGAAAAATGGTTATACCGATAATATATTGCACGCTCGAATACATACGAGCTGCACTGCTCAAAGATTCCTAAATTAAAAATAAATTCTATAGCGAGCAGGTTGTATATCATCAACAACATGATTTAAATCTGTAACTTTTTGATTGGTTAAATTGCACGCCGACCCGATTAGATTTTCTGATTTGCTAATCTGAGATTGGTTAATCAAGAATGCGCACATTGATTACCTTCTAGTTTACTAATTACTGATAAATATTTTTAAACATGAAATATGATCAAAGTTAATTAAATTTTAAACCATTAATGGTTTAAAATTTGTAAAATTCAGAAATTAAATAAATTATTAAGCAATTGCTTAATAATTTATTGAATTTCTCGTTATTATAGTTCCCCAAAATTGATTGCTTATGATGATTCTTTGATGCTCATAATCTTTTTTTAAGCTATCGGTTCAAGTTTTTTCCTCTACTTCAAATTGTGTATAGTAAATACAATTAAATTATAAAGTAAAAAAAAATTGCTAATCTTGTTATTAAAATTTTCGTGTAATTAAAACCAATTATAGTTTTGCTTAATTTGACATACACTGAAATCTACAATGTGATTGCATGTGTGGTACTTCCCATTATCCTAAACATTTCCCCAATTTTATTTCGAAATTAAGGAGGCATAAAATATGCATCGCAAATATACATAAAATGTCTCCTCCGTTTTAGTTATTGCGTGGTAAAATCAACTAAATCTTCCTCTATCAACGAGCCAGTAAAGTGATGACAATAGCTTTTACATTCGTTAAAAAGTTCCCCATTCGATTTCCACAAATCAATTCGATCCCCCTTTTTCAATTTAAGGGTGGTCTGCAGTGTTACAGGGGCTGTAGAAAAGCCTCTGCCGGCCATTGATTGTCCGAACCGAACCCCGTTCAGCCGCAGAGCGATTTCCGTGAATTCATAAATCCAGCCGTTCTCCAGTATAGAAAAGGAGAAGGTGTACATGCCGGCTTTTGGAGCTGTAAAAACTCCCGTTTTCAGATTCATCCCGCCACCAGTGTTGGCAACTTGATGATCGAAATGAAGCACACCATTTGCAGGGAATGTGGATCGATTGCTGATTTGAACGTGGAAGTAGA
Source organism: Chydorus sphaericus (assembly GCA_030141595.1). Classification (NCBI taxonomy): domain Eukaryota; kingdom Metazoa; phylum Arthropoda; class Branchiopoda; order Diplostraca; family Chydoridae; genus Chydorus; species Chydorus sphaericus. The sequence goes on from CM057933.1 coordinate 571,178, forward strand.
TGGCAGAAGCAGCTGATTTTACATCCACGTATCCCAGTCTATTCTCTATAACTAAATTATATAAGTTTACATTTTTAAATGTAGTAGATTTGGTATATATTAGACATTTTTATCTACTATTTGGTTGTTTTTTAGCCGAGGAGTTCTGGCTGGAAATCGCAAAAGACTGCATTGATGATTTTCGAATGATTCGATGATGTGCTGTTGATTCTGATCAGGTAGATTCCATTCAAAGTGTGGCCCAACTGGCTTAGTTCCTTGCAACTCGATGGAGGTCCGACGATGGGTTCCAACTCTTTTTCGCCCCTATAGTAATGATGATTTTTTGATACTATATAATCAATTGGAATCATTGGTATTATAAATGTAGATGTATTATACCGTACCTGAGTAGACGTATAGGCAATAGCCTAGCGGGTCTCTTTTGCATTGCAATGTTCACAATTTCGTCGTCATTTTGGTTGCTAGTAACGATGATAGAAAGAAACGTCTTCAAAAATCGAAGCTCCCTATCTTGACGAATGTTTTTGAGCTCCAAAAGCCCAGTTTTGCGATTCAGTTGATTTATTTCTGATCGCATTTCTTTCAATTGATCAGCAACTATATTAAAAAGAGATAATATGAATATGACGATAGATACAACATGTACTATTTAGTCTATAAATTACCTTCAACCTCAGAGGCTAACGATGACGTGATACTGGACGGAGAAAGTGAGAAAATACAATATAATAGCAAGAACAGCAGCGCGATTATATTATTCATGATATCAAACATCTTTTAAAGAGAAACCAAATGCATTGAGCATTGAATAATGAGAACCTACAGTAGTTACTGCTGGTGTACCACACCAGGGATACTGGTGATGGAAAATGGAAATAGTATATCAGTGTGATCAATTTGCATTGAATTTGCCCAAAACCCTTACCAATGAAACTCTTTATTGACTGGATACATTTGAAAATCGCGGAAACATATCAATTATTAATTTGAGCTGGTTCTATAAATTTTGTATTTTTAGTTGCTGCGATCGGTTTATTTGGTACACTCGCCGATATCTGCCACTCTCTGATTGGTTTGCAATAATTCAACATAGCTCATCTATTAGTTGGGTTAATTTACATAAATGCTTTAAACTTGCGGCGGTTGATTCAGCATGTTCTCTTAACCATGAAGCACGCGTTATCGTTACAGCTGAATCGTGTGGGGTCGTGCAAATATATGATACGGTACCAAACGTTTGAGGGGAGAGGGGGGGGGGAGCGTGCAGTCTCTATTCAATTTTTGGTCATATAACATTACCTTAATTACATGGGGAGAAAAAGTCTTTGAAGTCGATTTGATGATAAGAGAAATGAAGTTGAATCAAAAGCTTGAATCAAATTATAGTTTATATGTATAATTAAATAAAAGATATACAGTCAAGACAGAACTATCCATTGTGTTTTGGTTTTGTCAATATTGGAACTGATCGATAAAGATGAAATACGTCACATTTTTCGTTTATTTACGACTTTGTCAATTGGCAGTTTACGTAATTTGAGAATTTCAAATGTATATTTTTTCTCCTCAAACTTGCATTCGTTAGTTGATTTATTTTACTATGTATAGACTCTTTTTTGTTATGCAAACGGTAAAATATAATTCGACGGGTTTTATAAGTCAATAGTTATTCCAATTAACCCAAAAAGTTATTTGAACCAATAAATGCAATTTTGTATTCCAGACAGATTACAGTTATTATTGAAAACCAATTTAGGGGACCAATGTTAAAATTAATATATGTATCTGGTATCGGTTGATCTACATGTGGGTCTAAATTTATCAGTTCTTGGGATCTTCTTCTAGCAGCCATCCAGTAAAGTGATGACAGAAAGAGCTACAAACTGCATGAAGTCCACCAGCAGCCTTTCAACAAATCAACGCAATCTCCCTTTTTCAATTTCAAAGTGGACTGCAGCGTAACCGGTATCCCGATCAAAGCTTTACCCGCGAACGAATGTCCGACTTTCTTTCCATTCACTCGTAGAAAAATGTCGAGATATTCATAATTGAATCCATTCTTTACCATAGAAAATGCAAACGTGTAGATCCCAGCTTTTGGAGCGGTGAAAACTCCCGTTGTTAGGTTCATCGCTCGACCGACATTCAAAACCTGATGATCGTATTTAAGAACGCTATTGTCTGGAACCATTAGAGAAGCTCCACCAATGTTGACGTAGAAGTAGATTCCAGTCAAATTTTTAGGCGTATTAGTGCTTTTTTTCACGTCCACAGACCCAAAACTGTTTTCTACAACTAATTAAACTATTATAGAATCATATTATAACTTAAACTTTATAAATTATGAGCTCTTACTAGGAGACAATGAAGGGCGCTTTCCCTCCAGAAGAGCCTGGAAATCGCAGAAAATCACGCTAATTTTCGGATTAATTGTGCTGTTTTCTTTCACCAAGAAGAGTCCGTTCAATGTGTGGCCTATCTTGTTCAAATCATTACAGCTTGATGGAGGTCCGATGAATGGCTTCTCTTCCTCACGACCCCTACAAAGAATTAAAATAAAGAAATCGAGGATATTGAAGTTATAGATGTCTTTCTTATACATAACAATTACATAAGAAGTTGTAAAGGTAGAAGCCTGGCTGCTCTCTTATTTTGCATCACCATCCCTCCATTTTCGTGATTACTTTTCATCTTTTCGTCACCATCTTGTTTGATGACGAAGTCGGAAATGATATTTTTCAAGAACCGGATCTCTTTATCCTGGTCCTCGTTTTTGAGCTCCAAAAGCCCAGTTTTGGTATTGAGTTGACTGATTTCCAACCGCATCTCTTTGAATTGTTCAGCCACTATTAGAAAAATACGATAATATATGAAACATAACAAGTACATATCATTAAGATATTTTACCTCCATCAATGCCATTATTGGCGGACGATGTGGAGAAAAGGAAATAGAGTAACAAGAATAATACCGCAGTTATATTATTGAATCCTAAATGATTCATACTGGTAATAGTCTCGAAAAATGTTCAAAATTCTATTTCAAAGAGGCTTGAGAAGTAAAACTTGCTAAAGCATGGTCAGTCGATTTACTAAAAGTTTCAGGGAATCTTCAATGGCTTATTAGTTTACTCGATACTCTGATCTGCTATTCTGTGATTGGTTTATAAATATAAACCTTATTGATAGATTTAATCCTTAATGATAGATTTTTATATACATTTTGATCCATTTTTTTAAATATCGATGCTACTCGGATGGAAGTCCATAGAATTGGCTTATGATGGTTCATGATTTGTGATTGTAAGTGAACTGTGAATTCGCCCCATAAACTTATTTAAAAAATCGAATGTTACATAAAATATTTTTATATTTTTGTATTTATTGTAGAACTATTAAAAAATAGGACTTTTTTCCCGCACGATTGTGTCTTTTTCAAATCGGAAAACGTTTTATTAAGTACGATAGTTTTAAAACATTACTTTTAGCTATATGGATGGATGTCGCATCGACACATTATATTTTATGAATCAATTAGCTCCGCTGCAGTGTAGAATAATAGAGATAATTTTAATGATTTTTTTTCACGATGCATCGATGCTCAATGGAAGAAATAAAATATAAATGTTAACATCGTATATCATGTTATAGGCCTACGATTTTAGCATTAGATTTTGGAGAGGATCCTGGACTTAATCACTATATCTCAGAATAATAGAATAGAATTCAAAACTGGCTGCATATTGCCTATCGATTATTAGCTCTCCAACGCTTGTGATGAATTTTAACAGTAGTGTGTGATGAATTTCCGTACTTATAGCTTCAGGCAGATGTTATATTATGGAAAAGAAGGCATTTTGTTTTGAAATTGTAAAGTTAAACTAATTTGCAATAGTTATTTATTGTTCATCACCAATTATTTATATATTAAAATCGCAAAAATATTAATGGGTTTTGAAAAACCCAATTCGCTGAAATATTTTTCAAATTGATTTTTGACGACGAAGAAATTAATTTTCCACTCAAATTATTGGATTAAATTGCTTTGGTTTTGCATCCATCATTTTATAAATGCGCTCAAAATGGAAATGAAACAAGGTTGCTATTCGATCAAATCCTCCTCGACCAGTGTGCCTGTAAAGTGATGACAATAGCTACCGCATAATCGGTTAACTTCTCCGGTCGATTTCCACAAATCAATTCGATCCCCCTTTTTCAACTTCAGGGTAATTTGCATGGTTACAGGGACGGCAATTAGGCCTGCACCAGCCGACGATTGCCCTAATGCGAACGCCGTTCAGACGCAGTGATATTGTCCAAATGATCAAAAGCATAACCATGCTTCAGTATGGAAAAGAAGAAACTGTAGATTCCGGCTCTTGGAGCTGTGAAAACGCCCGTTTTCAAATTCATTCCACCGCCAATATTGGAAATTTGGTTATCGAAACGGAGGACACATTTTTCAGGGAAGGTCTGATTGCCGATTTGAACGTAGAAATGAATTCCGGATTCTGCCGATTTTACGTCTACGTATCCCAGTCTACTCTCTACAACTAAATGAGCATAATATTTAATCATTTCAATTCATTTCTTTAAAATTTTTTTTTTAATTGGATGGTATTACAAGCAGGAGATGATGCTCGCGATTTCGGTTGGAAATCGCAAAAGACGGCATTGATGATTTTCGAATTAGTAGATTTACTGCTATTGGTTTTGATGAGGTAGATTCCATTTAAAGTGTGGCCCAACTGGTTGAGATCCTTGCAACTGGATGGAGGTCCAACTATTGGCTTCTCCTCCTCGCCACGGTTCCTTTGATTTTACATAGGATTATACAAATATAATATATGTGACGTAATGTTCTATAATTATTACATGAGTAATTGCACAGGTATTAGCCTAGCAGCTCTCTTCTGCGTGTCCGAATGACTTTGTTTCAACACGATTTTGGAAAGAAGTGTTTTCAAAAGTCGGATCTCTCCATCTTGACGAACGTTCTTCATCTCCAACAGTCCACTTTTACGATTCAGTTGATTAATTTCTAATCGCATCTCTTTTAACTGGCCAGTCACTGTTTGAAGAGCATACTATAACATATTGCATACTTAATACTACTGAATATAGGCTATTACCTTCAATGTTATCGGTGGACGAAGATATTGCGAAAGTGAAATAAAGTAACAAGAATAGCACAACAGTTGCATTGAAGTGATGCATGATAATAAATATAGTAGTCATGATAATAATATTTGAAGAAGCCGATCAAATGTTCAGAGGAAGAGTTTACTGAAATAACTGCTCAGCATAATACATCACCAAGCACTGTAGCATATAATAGCCTGGTAATACGAACTGAAAATGCGGAACATATGAACGAGCACTTCAGCTCGCTGCTCGTCGCTTTTTCCCCGTTATTGTGCAGGATATATTAATATACGTTTTGCTCTGAATTTCTGATCTGACACTCTGGGATTGGTTTAAGCTACAGGAAATAAAAGTATGAAACTGGATTATTTATATAATGCTAATGTTAAATATTTCATATACAAAATACACTAGCTCTTTTGGAATTTGCATACAGTGGGATATCGTATTGCGTATACGTATTTGGCTGTGAGAAGTATATTCCCGCCAATTCTTTGTTCATTGTTTCTAAGGTACTGTACGTATGCTTAAAAAGTGAATAATTTCGTAAATATTTAATAACAATGTTCAGTACCATAATGAGTGCGTAAAACTTTTTGTATGGCTTGTTCCTAATAAGGGGAAAAAGTTTTGAGTGAGGATTCACTTTTCTTTTTTAAATTGATGGCCCTGAAAAGGGCCGTTTTGTTTAGGAAGAGATGAAGTAGAAAATCTACTTGGTGCTGGTGTACTTGGTGACGGCCTTGGTGCCTTCAGAGACGGCGTGCTTGGCCAACTCTCCGGGCAGTAAGAAGACGGACGGCCGTTTGAATTTCGCGGCTCGTGATGGTCGAGCGCTTGTTGTAGTGGGCCAAACGAGAAGACTCACCGGCGATGCGCTCGAAGATGTCGTTGACGAAGGAGTTCATGATGGTCATGGCTTTGGAGGAGATGCCGGTGTCGGGGTGGACTTGCTTCAACACCTTGTAGATGTAGATGGCGTAGCTCTCCTTCCTCTTCCGCTTCTTCTTCTTGTCACCCTTAGCGATGTTCTTGGAAGCCTTACCTGCCTTTTTGGCTGCTTTTCCACTAACTTTGGGAGGCATTTCGATGATTCAGAGTTGAATGTACGAATGAGGAATGTGTAGTAAGAAGATCCGTTTATGTACAGAATCTCCCTCCCTGTCGTAGGAAAGAGAGAGCCAAGAGACGAGCGCGTCATGGGGACGAGGGGAGCCAAACTCCAACAAAGAAGAGAGCAGATGGCGGGAGAGGGGATGTGGTCACGCCCACTAAACCAGCTTTTCTTTATCATTGGCTACCCAATGAGCTTTTAACATTTTACTTTTGGCTCCCCTTTTTCGTTCGTCGAGGGCTATAAAAACCGGTGTTTCCTCCTTCTTCCTGTACACATATTGCTCGAGAGCTACACGTAGGTTCTTTCGCAGTTACATACTCTTAATCTAACTCATCATGTCTGGTCGCGGAAAAGGAGGTAAAGTTAAGGGAAAGTCAAAGACCCGATCATCCAGGGCCGGACTTCAATTCCCCGTCGGTCGTATCCACCGTATGCTCCGCAAGGGATCCTACGCTGATCGTGTCGGTGCTGGCGCCCCAGTCTACTTGGCTGCCGTCATGGAGTACTTGGCCGCTGAAGTGCTCGAGTTGGCCGGTAACGCTGCCCGTGACAACAAGAAGACCCGCATCATCCCCCGTCACCTTCAGTTGGCCATCCGTAACGACGAAGAGTTGAATAAACTTCTCTCCGGTGTCACCATCGCTCAGGGAGGTGTCCTGCCCAACATCCAGGCCGTTCTTCTGCCCAAGAAGACCGACAAGCCCGCCAAGGCTTAAGCAGTTAACAACTCTACTAAATCGGCCCTTTTCAGGGCCACCAAATATTATAGATAAATAACGCAACCTTGGATTGTTTCCTATTCTTGTTCATGTACCTTGCATTACTTCTTAGCTTGTACAATTAATTTAAGTAATAACTTATATCATCATCACGACTGTTTTTATCTTTCTCTCGTCATCCTATAGGAATGCGCATTTGCACAATGCAGAACATGATTGAATTGATGTGTCCTGTTTGGCCGCTTTCCCGTACACTTCCGTCTATTGTCGTGCATCACGATACGATGATGAGTCACTAGAAAAATATTTTGATACATGTTCACAAGAGATTTCTGTGCTACCAAGGATTAGGTGTGAGCTATATTTCCAAATAACTCATTGTGGACAATAGGAAGAGTAAAGGATTTAACAACTACTTTTGAATGGCTCGGAATGACTTCTCACCTCTCCTTGGGGCAGCTACGATTGCAGTTTGTGGTAAAATCATCTTACTCTACTATCCTGAAATCCATGTTGGAAAGAATTACAGTAACATCAGCCGATTAGAGGGCATTGATGCACCAGAAATGGCTGATGTCCTCTGTCTGACGGACGACTCGGGAGATGATTGACCCAACTGCTCGTTTACTCTTGGACTCTCTGCTCTCCTAGATCAAGTCAACAAGTCTGGATTGACTATGCTGTTGATGTTTGGATCAGGCGGAACCGTTAATTACTTGTGCATACATCTAGGAATCAAAGAGATGTCCAGTGAAATAATCTACCCGATTAGTTCCGTGAAAACATCCCGGCAAAGTTGCCCTGTTTGAGCGCCAGGGCGATACGTTCCCATAAATTCTTTTACTTGCATAAATTACTTATGGCTTTCCATTCATTTATTCAGATGCATTATGTAAATAATAACAAGGACAAATGAAAAAAAATCCTATTTATTTCACAATATTATCATGTACATCTTTCATAAAAGAGCATATATGGACTGGATTTAAGGACTTCATTGATACTGGCGCTCCGAACGAGTGCATCTGATGTGTAGAACCATTTGACTCGGCCGTCAAGAGCGTTCTGCCTAAAGGTCACAAAGTGGCCCGAATCAGCCACTCCCAAGTGCTCCACAACGGCACGAAGACGGTAATTGATGGCCGAATAGTTTCCCGTTAATCTCCGCGTGTAGACATACTGACTGACGTCCAACTCTTCACCGAATTTCACCAGATCGTGACGTTTGGTCAGCTGGCCGGTTGTCCAATCACATCTTTGGATATGTAGGCATAAACATTGAGGAAGCTATAAATTTTCACAAAATTACAATTATTTAACAAATAGATTTTTCAATTAGATAATATACCTTGCCGAGACTGAGTTGCTTTACAAAAACGCTTTTACTGGCTACCCCTCCGTGTTTAGAAGAGCAGTTATCGCACTGAACTTCGCCCACAGTTTCGGCTGCCAGAAACGTTTTCAACAGACTTTCAACGGTTAACAAGTTAAAGGCATTTTTTATGTCCAACTTTGGTAGAGGAATAGATAAGCATTCAAATGCATCATATCGGACGGAAGCCTTGAAATTGATTCTTAATTAATTTTCAATAATTATATGTAATTTAGTTAGTGATGTACCTTGTGACCACAAGTTAGGCAACAAAGTTGGTTAGCTAGAAAGCCCCTGAAGGGTGAGCTGGTTATGTTCGAGTGGAAATTGTTGGGAAATACGCTCACTTCGAGCCCGATTTCTTTCTTGTTGCTGTTAACCTCTTCGTCAACCGTCGTGAGGAGCAGATTGAAAAACTCGTGGGCATCCTGCTCGTCAGATTTGAGGATCCAGCCGTGCTTCTCTAACGAGACGACCAGCTGCCGAGTGTTGTAGGGATGACACTGAATGTCTGCATTCTGATTATTCACCACTGTTTAAATTGAATTAAATTATTAGTGTCCATAATTAGAGGATAATAGAGCTACATCTTCTAACCTGTGACAGTGGAATGTAAACTGACAGATGTCCTCAGAGGTCTATTATCAATTAGAGGCATGTTGATGACACTGTCAATCCACATGACAAAAAGTGGAGAAGAAGCCAGAGCTTGAAGTATTGCATTGATAAAGCAGGTATTCCCTTCATTAATCAAGCCCGAGAGCTTATTTTTTGCTTTCTCAGTTTTCTGAGAATTTCTGTTGTTCGATGAGATTTTATCAATGCTATCACCTGCAACCACATAAGCCAATGTGGCAGCAGCTACTGCAGTAGCCTACTCCAGTCAACCAGTAGCGCCGTAAACATGATTGTAACATTCTAATTGAGAAAAAAAATAGGCATCAGTATATGAGTATGAATTGAGAATTCACATGTGCTTACCATATGATTGTACTTGAAAATATTTGTGCAAACAGATGATTTTCAAATGTTCCTGAATGTGATTAAGAACTAATTTAAACTCTATTCACATATCTGAAATAATTCAGTAAATAATTAAGTAGAAATTAATTTAGAATAACACACTTGATTTTTTGTTTTCACAAAAACAAATTTGACACTGACTAGTGAGTAGTGACTACGAAATGAGGGATTTGGGAAAGCGGGACGAGACTACCGTCAGGTTCCGGATTCCCGCAAGCCTTAACATTGAGATTTAGGATTAGATATTTAATTTGGACTTCAAATTAATTTAAAATTGTGAAAATAATGCATTTTAATATTTTATTTAATTGCGCATTATTTTTTAAATCAATAATATTTCTGGAATTTATCATTTAAAAACCATCACATAAATAGGGAAAAGTTTATTCAAATGGCAACACTGTTTGTGTATTTACGCGGCTACAGCTGAGAGCTGACAACAACTGTCAGCTTGTAGAGTCGCAAGAGAAGCGTTCACTTTCTCTCTTCAACAAGTCTCATATTGAATCATTGTTTGTTACTTTTCACGAGTGAAGCGACGAATTCCAAACTTTCTATTCGAGGAAAACAGTTTATTATTATTCCGATTGGAATTTGTAATGGGTGAAATGTCTTACGCATCTCCGTCTATTAGGGGATCGTCCACTTTCCCTTACAATCGCCCATCGCTTGTTGAAGAGATAACGACAGCTCCCTTTGCCAACGCCAATGTGAGAGGAATTGAAGAGGATCTCGCCCTCATCAGACAAGGAGAAAGAGCTCAAGTTCTGCAGGCCAGTGATGAAGGTATTATATTTTAACTTTTGAATAATTTTGTAATACTACAATTCTTTCTGTACATACCATCAGATACTGAAGATGCCAGTGAAACTGACCAGCAAAAGAAAGAGGATGAATACACAGAGATAAGGGAGCAGTAAGTTTTGTTTTCTTCAAAGTTATATTTTGAGTAAAAGGTTAAGTTGATATTCCCTTTGGCAGGATTTACCGGGACAAGTTGGCCTACCTTAAACAGCAATTAGAACAGTTGGAGCAGGGCCTACATCCAGATTATCAGAGGAAGCTCAAGAAGCTGGAAACAGTTTTTAAAGACAGGCTTCTTCTCAATGAGGTCTGGAAGGAGTATGAAATGCAGCGTGCAGAAGAGGAGTACATCTTGGAGAAGGAATCTGCTTCCCGGGAGCTGGAAGAGAAGAAGGTGGAGCTCCAGGAGAATCTCATATCTGAGCTGGAGGAGAAGAAGCGTTTAGTCGAAACGGAGCGCATCACCATTGAACTTACTGGAGACTCCATGGAGGTAAAAACTTTTTTTAAAAATCTCAATTTCATATTTATGAATTAATCAATCTAATTTACTAGGTGAAAGCGCCTACGACGAGAAAGCTCCGCCGTAGGCCCAACGATCCCATCAATTCAAATGCTACTGGTTCCTCTGATAAAAGAAGAAAACTGGCTCCAGCTCAACTGGCTTATTTGCTAGAAGATAACGAGATAAACGAAGACCTTAAAGCCATCACTCGTGGAACTGGATCTGGTACCGGTAACGGCACTGGTAATAGCCGTAATGGGGCAGCTTCTAATAGCAAGAAGAACAACTATAATTCTCCAGCAAGGCATTCAGACCAATCTCCTACCAGGTATTTTTTTTTTTTAATTAATCAATTTAATTCTGGTCGCTATTATTATTTCTATCAAATATATTAGATCTCCAGTTCACGGGTCTTCCTATGGTTATGCAGCTTGGGCGGGTAACAGTAGCCCGGCAGAGAGTCAAGCCACTTACGAAGCTCGTGTGGAAGACGGTAAACTGTTTTACGAGAAGCGATGGTACCATCGAGGACAAACTGTCCAAGTGGAAGGCAAGAAGGCCCGTTTTGCGGGTGTTATATCTTCCATTGGCACCGATGCGGTAATTTTGTATTTAAATCAAAATTAGTTTTCAAAATATTTAAAACTTATTCATGGTTAGGTTTGGGTGCGCCGCCCGGCTGATGGAGGAAAAGTGAAAATTTCTATTTGGCAACTGAGCCGAGGGAAGTATACTCTCGGTAGGAAAGCCCCAGGAAATTGAAAAAAGTAATATTTCAACTCTTATTAATGTATGTGTTTACAAAGAAATATTCTCAACATGACATTTTTCATCGTGAATTACAAACCAATTACGGCATTTTCCCCTCATTTATTTTCGTCTCTTTTCTCTCTCTCTCTCTCTACACGATAGGGACTAGTTATGGGTCGGTCGTTGTATTTTTTAATTTCAAAAGGCATCCGTGAGACCAGAAGGCATTTGAGAACGAGGTACTACGTAAGAATAAGGCAGGCATGTTTTTCTGGTGATGAAACGGGGTCGCACCTAGGAAAAAATTAAAATTGAAAAGATTTTTTTGTAAGCAAACATTTGTAATTTTTAAAAAGAATATTTACTGCAGTTGGTCGTCGCATAGAGATGACACCATCACTGTAAAAGAAATGCGTCCTGGATAGCTGCAAGGAGATGAGACCCAGCGGTCCACTAGGATTCCGGTTGACGGGTTTGTTAGGAGTAGCTGTTACTACGATTAAAGGCTCTTCAACATTCTCAACAGGATTCGAAAGGGTAGTGGAACAAGTAGCTTTTTTCTTCATTTCAATCCATCTTCGAGCAGCCCTCTGGATGATCCGGACAGATCGACACATCCGGCTCAAGTTGGAGATCATTCTTCTATTATCCCTCTTCTTCCTCCACCACATTTGTAATCTGACGGCAGCACGGATCTGCAGAGTTCTCCTCCACCAGCACTGAATGAGAATGGCTGCCCTCTTCCGTCTAAGATGCTCCCTCCACCACGTCTGGATGACGGATGCTGCCTGTCCTCGGACGTAGTTCTTCCACTGTTCCGCCATCTCCACTCCGTGCTCAGTGGCGTAAACCTGTCCGTTCCCTACGCGGATATCTTCACCCATTTTCGGATAAGTGCTGACTATTCTTCGGCACAATTCTAAAGGGTCTTCATCGCCTCTGGAACGAGTTCCCACTAGAAATTTGTACCGGGTCGCAAACTCTTCGTGACTCATCCTGGAAGTGATGGAAAATTAGACATATTTAAATATTAATAATTAAGTTTTTAGTCAATACCTGATGGGGAAACCGAAAGAAGAGACTTTGATCGTGTCGATGACTCCGCAGGCGTTGAGCTGAGCGTCCACGTAGTCATCATCCCATCGTCGAGGAGTAGCTGAGGAGCTCTCAGACGGGCGGATACAGCGCACGTAGTGGACATCACAAGAATTTAATGTTTTCATCAGGCTATCCAAAGAGCTCTAAAAATAAAGTAAATTTTTTTTAACCGGCACTGGAACCAAAATTTGCCGGGCTTGAAATCGCCCAAGCCCCGGCGACCTTAACGCCAAAGCCGGTGAATTTTTTTATTACCTTGAATTTAGCGAGAACTGTATGCCTTCGACCATTCATCGTATGACTTGCGGCAGTTATCTCTCTGCTCACCAACTGTCTCACAAAAGGCGCACCACTCTTTAAGAAAAGTGTGAGCAATTCTCCAGGAACCTGAAATAAGATTTGATATGCTTTTAAATCTATTTATTAAAAGTAATGAGTTATATTACGTGGTCTCGATTTTTGTCCAACATTGAAACAGTGGAATAGCTAACTAAGCCAGCGTAATGACTAATAGCAAACTGGACGGGTGGGGTTTTGTGATTCGTGCGCGGGATCCTCGGACTCTGGGGCATGGATTTCATTCCTTTTGTCCTCTCGTTCAATGACGATTGGATTCTTATGCACACTTGACTATCATCACATCCCCGATTCAAATAGCACTCCTTAAAAGAAAAATGAGTATTAATATGAAATCTAAGAGCTGATGGATGTGGTAGATTATACTTCGTTTAAGACACCAAAGACGGATACGGGACCATCTAGGAAGCTGATGAGGTTCTGCTTGTCCGTCACATTAAAATCTAGATCGATGGATGATAGACCTTCGTTGGCCAATTGACTCTGCTGGTCTTTGAGGTAGTGGATAGTAAAGTAGTACTGAAGCCTCTCGTTGGCATAGTTGATGCACAATTGTTCCAGACTAGTTGCCGTGCTCGAATGACTCGAATCCGTACAAATCTAAAATACCTATTTTTAAAAAAGTTGGTAAATTTTTTTTGTTTCAAATTGATAAATTATTAATATTTTTACAGAGATATTTCAATTTCGTCTTGGTAGAATCGATGGAATTCTGGAGCTTCTGATTGACACGATCCAGGACCATGTCGAACATCAAACGGTAGAGGAGCCGGATGAGAGTATCACGACGGGCGGAGCATTCGCTCTCCGTTGAACAAGGACGCACCACCGGGGTGGTGGAACCCGCTTGAATGTAGCGCACAGTAAAGATGTGGAAGAGCTTCATCGGCAGGCACTTGGAGCAGCAGAGCAGCCCATCGGACGTGATCCATTTGATCCGTCGTCCAACCCGACTGTTCCAGCGGCTGGAAGTTGATGTTGCCCAGGTGGAGAACAGCTGCCAAGAGATTCCACAAATCTTGGGCTACACCACTCAGATTCAATTGAGATAGAGCTGAGAGAGTCGACTTGAATTCAGTCTCGTCTAGTGGGTGGCAGTCGGAGTTGGAAGCGATTTTCCAAGTCGATAGACTCATCGAGAAGGCCTAGGATCCTCTTTCACATCGTTTGGGAGTCCAGAAAGCATCTAAAACCAAAGAAAAATGTACTAAATATGATAAAATAATTTATTTAGAGCATCAAACCTGGTAGAAGATGTGGAAATTTCGTTCTCCAGAAGCCTGTCGAGCCACACGAGTTGATTCCAATAGATAAGTTTCGATGTGAGCGCTGACTAGCTCCGTTTCAACTCCTTCTCCTCTGTAAAGGAGTCTTATGAGCTTCCCGAACCGGCTACTGTTCTCATTTCTGAGTGTTTGGGCATTGCCCAGTGCTTCTAGAAGTGGATTAGACTTGCACAAAAGGACTTCAATGTTGCTGGAGCTGCCAACATTGTTGTTGTTGGTCTCCATGGCTGCCAGGTAGGACAATAGATATAAAGCTGAGCAAGTCTGTAATAATAAAAATGTATTCATAATTGTCATAAAGTTGTAAGTTAGAAGGTTTTAATGGTATACTTTTCCTGCTCCACTTTCTCCATTGACAACAATCGCTTGATGAGTCTTCCCCAAGCCCCACTGAAGATGACGAAGGGACCTCTGTCCCAAAGAAAAGATGTGTGGCCTGGAGTAGGTGAATGTTTCATGAGCAAAAAGGTGCATGGTCTCTTTGGAGTAGAGTTCTGGAATCGAGCGGAGGGGATTGAGGGCCACGAGGGTTGGACCGGCCCAGGTGTAGAAGATGTTCTGCTTGTACCTCATGTGAAGGCATTTTTTAACTGATTGAAGAAAAATGAAGTGATTAATTCAATTTATTGATAAGTAGAGCAGATGGGATAGCCAGAGAGAGCATACCAGAGTCGGAATCGAGCTGTTTCAGCTGGGTCAGATCGTCGACATTTCCATACATGATTCCCCTGAAGAGGAACCGTCGTCAGCTGCACGAAATGAAGGGTTATTAACAAGGCAATTAAAAAAAGGTACTAATCTTGTAGTAGGGCTGGGCTAGTCCAAAGTCCAGAAAAAAAAGGAAAAGTAGGGAAACGGTCATGTGTGTTTTGAAAAAGCTCGTCCGTCAACCCAATTATTAATTCGCCATGGAGGTTACTACTAAACAGCAACTGTCACGTGAAATTTTGGCAGAGATTTTTTTTTTCCTTATTACTCTTTGAAATGCTTTTATTTTACTCGCGTATTATATTTGATTGCCTTTTGAAAATTTTTACTTATTTTATTTCTTGATTACTCAGTACTTAGTACTTACAATTAGAGTGATTAGAATACAATCGGAAATCTTAACAAAAAGTAATAAAATATTTAAAAAAAAAAAGGTTTTCTTTATTTCAGATCGTTTCCCCTTGTATTATATATCCCTGGATATGTGGAGAAAGGTTTGGAGATAATGCGAGCAATTTCAACGATAACCTAAGCCATCTATATCAAACATAACCGATGGTGACATGGTGACAACTGCGCAAGCATTGGAAATAGCACTAAGATTTATTAACTTTGTACCATCCAGCACCCAATACAGTGCACGTTTTATTTCGTGTAAAGGGGGTATACTAGCGCTATTCACATTTTGGCTCGTCTCCTCAAGTCCCAAACATAAATCTGCATGATTCATTTTTTTCTTTGTAGTGTTTTAGCAGCCACAACGTTTGAGAAATTTGGTATTTGTCGCTTCATCGAGACGAGTGTAAATTTTTGCTTCGTCGCACATTAAACCACGAGCGTAATCCACGCAATTATTTCTTATGTGCGAATCATGAAAGCGGTTGTGGAGAATGCGAAGATGCTAACTAAAAGAAAGGTAACTTCCTCGAAGCGAAGAGACGGGGGTTATTTGTTCATCATTATATTCTTGATGAGAATATTTAAAAGATGAAAATAAAAGAGAAGAAAATATGTGTAAAAGACGACAATTTACACGAGAAAAAAATAAAATACGTTAATCAGAATCTACATAAAAAGAAACGAAAAAAATTTGAACCTGGAACAGAAAACAAGTTCATATCCGTTCGCCAATTTCCCCCCGCCAGTTTATGGCTGTAAAGTACGCTGAATAGTACTTTTGAAAAAAAAAATTAATTCTAGATGAATTTCGAAAGGTTAACTTGATTTTAAAAAGATAAAATTGCGACTAATGGGGAAACAGTTTCAACCAGTTCATCACAAAATGCGTACGCTACCAGTTTTAAAGAATTGCCAAATGATTCTCTGACGAATCAAAAAAATTTCAAACTTACCTGCTTACCGAACAATTAATATAGGTAAATAAGCAGTCGGGTTTTATACTCTGTTTTTCTAGGAAATCGTGACTATACTGTAATCATTGCTGATTCGTCAGTGTGTGCTTCGATGCGACGTCGACGAATAGGTCCTTGTGGAGCGATCGGCGTCCAAGTGCATTGTCTATGCAGGTATAAAAATTGAAAGTCCTTAATCTTTTTGTGAACAGGGCGCCTCATCTCAATGATGAAACGCGACGTCGATTAATTAAGTACCGTTAAGAATCCAGTTCATTTCCTCTGTATTAAATTATTATTGCAATATACTATATTACTAAAAAAAAGTTTTTAATGAGGGATATCTTTTTCACCCAGGGACACACAATACGTAGGCGATACGCTAGAAAATGTCCTTATGGCGGTCTTAAAGACGCCAGCTTGTTTTAATGGTATAGTAGATCCAATTTTGACCTATCAAGACGCGTGTAGTCAAGAGGCGAGGATTGGATGATCGCATTACCTACTTGAGGCTTACAATTGCAAAAGAGAAGATGTCTGAGGGATCCAAGCGAGGGCACTTAGCAAATCCGACCTTCTTGATTAGAATTGCATGCGAAATGTTGTGCAGCAAAGTAACCAGAAATAAGGGCCAAGAAGAAGGTAGGTGCGTAGAGGCGAGAATACTTTCATCGTCAAAGGTTAAGTTTGATCCTAATTCCAATTCAAGTTATGCTTTCCATTCAAGGACAACACGCATATCCTGCTTAAAAATTAGAGCGTAACTGATGAAGAAGGAGAAGACTACCCATATCAAAATGAATCATTATTCAGAAAAAATTGACGTTCAAAGTAAGTGTAAGAAACAGTGATATTACATATCGCGGATGAAGTAAATAATGTACAAAGCGAGTCAATCCACAAATTGTAACCAATAAATCTACATATTTTATTAATACTT
This sequence comes from Chydorus sphaericus, assembly GCA_030141595.1. NCBI lineage: Eukaryota > Metazoa > Arthropoda > Branchiopoda > Diplostraca > Chydoridae > Chydorus > Chydorus sphaericus. The sequence continues at coordinate 588,356 of CM057933.1, forward strand.
TTGATCAGGTTGGACTAGCTAGAGAAGCCATAGCAATATTATTTCTACGACGGCCCAGGTTATCAGGGCTCAGTGGTGGGTACAGTATCTTGTCCCCTGTCATCGAATCCCGTGAGCAGCAATGGGTCAATCCGCAATCGGAAACGGCAACTGGATGTTGATGATTATTAATCTGTCCAGAAGGACGGAAAAAGTCATCCGACCAGGCTTCTCTTGGATAGCAGATTTCATTGTGTTTAATCACATCCATTCCGGATTCTTCCAACTCGGCTGATACTCGCAACAATCCAAGGTACTTTAGACCAAAGAACATTGGTAATGACCAAAGAAGAGCCCAGGCAACGATGACCAAGCAACCTAAAATGTTGGCACCCAATACCTGTCCAACATTTGACAATTAATTAAGTTTTATTAATTTATTCTAATTGAATTACATACCACAGCAGAGTGGGTATCTTGATTGATGAGAATCCCGTCGTAAATGAGGAACGGCGCTGTCAGCATTCCAGCCAGTCCACCTCCGAAATGAATTGGGAAAGCCTCGATTGGATCATCCACTGTTTCATTGTTTCAACATATATTGTAGCAAATCTAAATGTATTTAAATTTATTATTTAGATTACGTTTCAATTTCTCTTCGAGTTCTCTCAGAATGATGTAAAACAGTCCGGCAAAGATGCCTGTAACGAAGCCGCCCCAAGGAGACATTTTGTCACAACCAGCACAACTTGCAGCCTATGAAGAGATCCATCAAAACATAATCAATTTGAATCGATGATACAAAACTTACACAACCGGCCACGACTCCGTTACACATGGTAATGAAACTCCAGTAATGACCTCTGTGAGGTAAAAATCGGTTGACGAATAATGCGGTAATGCTTCCAGTACTGGCGCTCAACAAAGTATTCATGGCAGAGCTCCTAAATTGAATATTCAAATAAAAATAAAGTAACACGGTTGAAGTAAAAAAAAAAAGGCTATAGAATTACGTAAGGATTAGGGCATCTTCCGCTTGGGTGATGCTCAACTGACCCACAGCATTGAAGCCCATAAAGCCGAAAACGAGGATCAGTACTCCAAGTCCTACTAAACTGCATTAACATATACAATCAAGTTATTAAATATATATAAACATTCACACTTTATAAAAAGTTATATTACTGGTAGAGAATGACCAGAAATTGGTTTCAGACCCTCTTTGGTACCGTCGAAACGACCTATTCGTGGACCGATAGCCGCACAGGCCGTAACGGCGCACGTTCCAGCGAATAGGTGGACCAAGCCTGAACCTGCGTAGTCGTGCATACCCATCACACGGAGCCATCCAGTGTGGTAGAAACCCCACCGACTTTGAATCGGGTATGCGAAACCCGTGAGAATGGTACCGTAGACGAAGTAAGATGGAAGATTTAACCTCTCCGACACTGCTCCGCAGACGATCGTCGAAGCCTTTTTAATAAGACGTCATTAATATCGTTAACAAGACGTCAAAGTGTTGCATGATATTACAGTGTTGGCGTAAACCATTTGATAGAGGGCGTTACTGAGCTGATCAGTTGGAATCCAGGACAATGCGAACTGAGTCCATCCGATGAAAGCGTTTCCATCGCCCCACGCAAAACCCCATCCGAAAACGAAGAAGATGCACGCTCCTACAACTATAAATTATCAAGTTTAAATGGGGCATATTCATTTTTATATTGGCTTTGTACTTATTACATCCATCGATAGTGCCTTTGAGTAAGATGTTAGTCGCACTTTTGGTCCTTACCAGTCCTAGCGTCATGAAGAGGAAACCAATCTGTATAACTGAGATGAAAATAAATATTATTTAAAACAATGATATAAAATTATAAAAAAAATCAAATTACTGAAAGTCAGCATTGAGAAGATGCAGAGGTAACTGTGCAAAAGAAATTATTATTCAATTATGAAAATGAATATCTTTTAAAAGAATATCAAACCTTACAAATCTGTCATGCTTCTTTGGGCAATGGCCACGTTACCCTGAAGAGAATTGTAGGCTCCATTCAACTCATCTAATCGAGCTGTTAAATTCGCTATAAGAAAGTTAACATCCGTCATGTTAACATCCGACATGTTATTCGACGGTGGTAGATGCCATTTTCTTCCACCACCTTCAACGCCGACCCTCAACGGCAGAATGGCAAAGTGGTTAGATTTATCTTCCTATTTTATAGCCTTGCGATTAAAAATGTATAGTAAAAAGACCAAAGTTTCGTTTACCGTGAGCGTACGTCACATTATTGGTCAATATCAGTGTTATAATAGATCATCTCTGAGGCGACCTAGAGATTTAAATTAAACGTATTTATATACATTTAAAAATATAGTTCGTCACGTACGGTATTCATTATTGACATTGAAGTCACTTTTTAAAGCATCAAGCAATTCCAAAATGGGATTAGGCTATATTAACAACGCATTCTGAATCGTTAAAATCATTAATTCGTCATGGTCCATAAGCCTCATAACGAATTTCATGAACGATTCCAATAGAAAATCTTTATATTGGAGGTCTCCAGCGTTCTCACAATAAAAAAGCTATTGATTTCACTGCAAGTCACGCATGTAATAGCTGTGCAAAATTCGATATTTCAATCAAAAACTTAGGTAATCGTCAATTTGATCAAAGACTCGACTTACTTCTGGATCCTATAAATGGAATAGCCGCCTTTTGATGCGATGCCCGATTCATAATTGAAATCCACTTCCTTTATTACGTGGATTACATAAGAATATGGAGTTAATATAATGCACTGGGAAGCGATTCAGTTTTAACCCGTTTTATATATGTATCTCAATGCTGATTTATTTTAGAAACGAAACTCCGATATGCTATACTACACATTCAATTTATATACAAAACACGTCACACAAATTGTGGGATCCATTACCAAGGATAACCTAATTATAAAATGGCAACTACGCAATTAGAATTCATAATCAATTTCGCAAACCAGCTTGCTCCATTGCAATCTCAGTGCTTTCGCTAATCAAATTCATGGAAGAGAGAGAGGCCGTTTGTAGCCGAGGCGCAGGCTTCCTACGGCGCCCACCTTCCGGCTGCGCGGCCGCCTCCGGTGCAACCGCTGGATTACTCACTGATGAAGGTCTTTCCACTATTGCCGCAGTCGAAGGAGATGTCGTCATTCCTTGATTCGAAGCGGTAAAGATGCTTCCATTGATGTCAGACCAAGCAGACGGCGGGTAAGCCTGCTCATCCTGCTGGATCAGATCGATTCCAGCCGTTTCAATTTCATGTGGGACGCGAAGGATCCCGGCTCTTTTCAAGAGGATAAACATTGGGAGTGTCCACGAAATCGCCCAGATGATGATGATACAAGCACCGAGGAAATTCACTCCTAAAATCTATTATAATAACTGTTTATCTATTCTTTCCATTAGGGAAGTTATTCATTAAATTTGTAATACCACAGCAGAAGCGTGATGATCAGCTTTCATGAGAATACCATCCGAGATGAGGAAAGGGCTGGTTAAGAGGCCAGTGAATCCTCCTCCGAAGTATATTGCAATCCCGTGAGTAGGGTCATCAACTTTATTAATCTTTAAATTAGTTTTTAGATATAAAATATTTAAAAGAAATATAATACTTTTTATTTTTTCTAGAATGTCACGAGTGATGATGAAAGCTATCGCTCCAAAAATCCCGGTGACATAAGCTCCCCAGGGTTCCAAAGTGCTGCAGCCAGCGCAAGAGGCGACCTTAAAATAAGATTTAAACTGTTATTTTAAAATTACTCATTAAAAGTGTTAATGTATAATTAGTTTTATACCATGGCTGATGACGCACCGCAACACATTGTGACGTAACTCCAATAATGACCCCAAAAAGGTAATAAACGTTGGATGAAAAGACTAGCAAGAGCACCGGAACTGCAGGCCAGCAGAGTGTTCAAACTGGAATACCTATTAACTTAAACAATATTACATTTAATTTTGGAATAATTGAATATATAAGATTTAAAATAATTACGAAATCATGGGACCATTCCCTGGATCCACCATGACCAGAAGAGATCCAGCGTTGAAGCCCAGGAATCCGGATGCAAGTAGCATAAATCCCAGCCCAAACAACTGTAATAAATTAAGATATTAGTCAGCTAATAATGACTGTTTAAGGAATATTACTGGTAAAGAGTGGCCAGGCATTCTATCTTCCTCATTTTTATTACGAAAACGACCTTCCCGAGGCCCTATGATTTTGCATGCGACCAAAGCACAACTTCCAGCAAACAGAAAAACCTAATATCAACAATTTTTAAATACATAAATTTAATCTTATAATTGTGTATTAAGAAAGCAGACCAGTCCTGAACCAGAGAAATCATGGTAGCCCAAAGTTTTCAACCATCCGATGGGATGCCATCCCCAGCGGCTCAGCAATGGGTAAGCAAACCCGGATAAAGCTACCGAAAATCTGTTAATTAAACCGTCTTGAGTTATCTTTCTATTTTTAAAAAAATTTGATTAAATGGTTTACACGAAATAACTGAGCAAATTGAGACGGTCTGCCAGTGCTCCTGAAATGACCATACTCGCCATATTGGCATACACCTGTAAAAATTGAACCATGTTAAAAATCAACAAAAAAAATTATACCTAATTGTTTGAGATAATTTACCATGTGAAAAAGAGCGTTCGGAACTTTCTCGGGATCCAAATACGCGAATGCAAAATTGGTGAAACCCACAAAGGCATTTCCATCTCCCCAAGCCAAGGCATAACCGAAAAGCCAGTAGACTAAACATCCGATAACTGGAAATTTCGTATATTAAATATTTATTTACATTTTGATCAACTGAAAAACATAGTAATACGAAAGTCGATCGAAGTTTTAAGGAGAAGATCAGCGCTGCTTTTGGTTCTCACCAGTCCGATATCCATAAAAGTGATTCCAATTGGAATCACTTTAGTACAAAGAATAAATCGTTTTAAACATTAAAATATATTATCGATGATTTATTAAAATGTTATTGGATAATTACATATTGTCAAAATAGCGAATGAGCACAGATAAAAATGATTCAAATTGATTTTTAAAGCATCGAGACTATCGTTCATCGTCTGCAGTTCTTGGGTCCAATTGATGCGCGCTGCATTATCGCTAATTGAATGATTATCATTATTATCTAATGCAATCACAGCTGGTGTAATAGACATCCTCGCTTCACAATAGTCAATCAACCACTGATGCCGATCAAAGCTTATACGATAGCTCTCTCTCTCTCTCTATTACCAAACGATTTTTAAATTGGAAAACTGCTTCCAATCGGTATTTTTCTGAACGATTAAAAATTGAGCAATTAATACTTTAGATTTAACTTTTCCGGCCTTGGAATTTATAGTAAGTGATGTTGAGTTTACCTTTTAATTTCCTCATTCAATTTGACTATACATTCCGAAAACGTTGAAGGTTCCTTCTCAACATTCAGTTAGCGCTTAGTGCTGATTATGATTATAACCAGCGCGTACGTTGAATGAATTTTAAGAGGTATATTGGTGTGACGAATTGTATATTGTATGGATTGCAATAGATATATAGTGTTGACATGAAAGAGATGAGTGGCGTGCTGCCGGATATACTATAATAAACGATCTTTGTTTTTCGGGAGGTCACATTTTTTTCCACGTTCGCGCGATGTAAAGCAACATTTATAAGAGGATCGTTTTTTCATTCCATATCCGGTGAGGATCACAAAAAGGGGGAGCTAAACATCAAACAGTATGTGTACCACTCGCAGGAAAAAAAAAGAGATTTTAAAATCAAGAAGAAGAGATAAAACAAAGTTAACAAACAGACACACACACACACAGCGAATAAAACTCAGCACTCGCACACACAAAAAAAAACACGATTTCTCCTTCTCTCCTTTGGTATGTGTAGTGTGATCTACTCATTGCTTCTTCTTTTTAAGGAAATAAATATTTTTAAAAATCTCTTGTTTTCTTGATTACGCACGCAACTTATTTATAATAATAATATATCCTCTCTCCTTTGTTGATGTACAACCACTCTCACTTATAGTTCTTTAAAAGGTCATACTCTCTACATATTTTAACGAAAAAAAGTGCCATTCAAATATAGAAGGAGAAGAAGAAGAAGAAGAAGAAAAGTATGGTGGGATTTCGGGATGTAGCCAAGACAATGAAAGTTAAAAAAAAAAAAAGATAAGCCCAAGCGACGATTATATATATATATATATATATATAATAATTTCAAACCAAAGAAAACGCAAAAGGCTCTACACAAAAACTTCCCATAAAGAAAATCCCGAGAAGAAAGTTTTTTTTTGTTATTAAAAAAGGAAGAGGGAAAAGCTAAATCACATCAACCGAGCACACACTGATATAAACTTCAATCTTCTCTCTCTCTAAACACACACGATTTTTTTTTTGTTTCTTAAAAAGTATTCAAATTTCTTTCGCGCAGGCCGTATAGTATCTTTCATAATTTTTTCCTTTTTCACCATCACATTTTTTGGGCCGTTTCCATTTGGTATTTTTCTTTCTAAAAAAATTAATAATGGCAATAAATATATATATTTAAATAATTGAAAATAATGATATTACCTGGGACTATACTTTATTTAATATATTAATCGTATTTCATGGTGTAAGGGGGACCTTTAGGACCTCCAGGACCTTCCGGTTGCTGTTGCCTCTGACCCCAAGGAGCTTGAGGCTGCTGTTGAGACCCCGGCGTTCCAGGCTGCTGCTGCTGTTGCGGTACCTGCTGCTGTTGGACTCCACCACTGGGTGCCGAAACGGGACCCACTGGGCTCTCTCCCCAACCCAAGAGTCCCGAAGCTCCGCCACCACCACCGCCTTGACCGTTATTAGGGGCCGGTAGAGCCATATGCTGTTGCCCGGGGTTTGTTGGGTAGCTCCCCGGTCCACCACCGTTGTTATCCTGCTGGGGTTGTTGTTGCTGCTGTTGCTGCTGAGGAGGTGGAGCTTGAGGCCCTTGAAGACTGCTGAAAAGTCCTCCCCAACCGGCTTGATTGAGAGCTGCAGCTACTAGAGCGGATCCTACGGGAAGAGCTCCTAGATTCAGGGCAGCTCCCATGCTCGTCAATTGGGCTGCACCAGGCGGAGCCGGGCTACCGGCCGTTGCGGCAGTCAGACCCAGAGAGGATCCCAGAGCTGCCAAATTGGGTAGATCCGTGTGGGGACGATTGCTGTGCTGATGCGGTGGCGGTTGACCGCTCCAAGCTCCACCGACGGACGACTGGCTGGTAAGGCGAAGGACCTCCACCGCTAGAAGTGCCACCAATCCGAGTTAGGTACCTGGTGCCGCACCTTGATGGAAAGGGTTGGGTCCTTGATGATGATAAGGATTGGCCGCCGGTCCGCCCGTAGAGGCACCAACTGGACCACCAGCTCCTCCCCAGGGTCCTCCTTTTGACGTCATTCCTTCACCTCCAAGTCCCGGACCACGGAGGACTCCGGCGTAAGGTATGGCTGGGGGTCCTCTAGAGGGACCTGGAGGACCCATTCCGTGATTGTGGGGCGGAGTGTGATGCTGCTGATGTTGGTGACTGTAGTGGTGCTGCTGAGTCTGATGGTGTTGGTGGTGCTGCTGCTGATGATGCTGCTGCTGAGGCTGGTGGTGGTGCTGCTGATGCTGACTCTGATGATGGTGGTGGTGATGGTGGTGAGGAGTCGGCTGCTGGTACGTCGTGTACCGAGTAGAGATGTCCGTTTTGGGAGCAGCGTTGCTCACGTGCACCGACGTTCCTGCTCAAAGAGAGAGAAAAGACATTCAAGCATGAGTTATAAAACATGGATTGAATCAATTAAAAAACTACCTTTGATGATGTGATCTTCTCCGCAGAGGGATTGAGCCACTTCGGGATCCAGAAACGTGACGAAAGAGAAAGCTCTGAAAGGTTTCGGGATGAAAACGTCCGTCACTTCGCCGAATTTGCAGAAATAGTCGCGCAGGTCATCAGCCGTAATATCTTCCGTGCAGCGACCCACAAAGACTTTGCAGGGAACTTGAGGACTACCACCCTACAATTTAATTTTTAAAATTAATATCAGTACGAATCTGTATAGAATGTAGAGCAAATTTTACCGCTTTTGAGTTGGGAATCTTTACGTCACACCAGCGGCCGTCGATCAAGTGTCTCTGAGAGAGGACACGCACTTGAGAGTCGTAATTGGCGAAGCGAATGAAGCCGAAACCTTTACTTTGACCCGTTTTGGCATCTTTTTTCACCTGTAAATTTAAAGGTAATTAGTAAAGAAATAGTGAGAATAAAATAGATATCGTACTTGAGCCATTAAAAGTTCCCCAAAGCTCTCGAAATAAGCTCGCAGATCTTGCTCCGATGTTTTCCAAGGTAGGCCCAGTACAATGAGGTCAGAGCATTTGAGCCTCATCTCCATTCTCTTAGTTTTGGCAGTGGAGTTCTCCAGGTGGTCATCAGACTTTCGCTTGTTCTCTATAAATTCAAAGTTTGTTAAAAACTAAAACTTATTTTTCAACATTTATAATAAAGTATACCTTTGGGAAAGACACAAATGTAAACATGGTTCCCCCAGCCATCTTCAGGAGGTTGAAATCTTCCTTCGAGCAGTCTGACTCCCCTCATTGACCGAGATTCAGGAGCCCTGTACTTGAGACCTGAAACACCCGGGAACTGGGCGGCCAGAGTGCTCAGGAGCAGGGCGCTGTCATCTTCTGTCGGGAGCTCAATGGGCTCCTCTGTCTCATCTTCGGCCACTTGGATGTAGCTACAGCTCATTCTTACTAGACTTTTGTTGTATTTGACGAGTCGAAAATTGAAAAGAAAAAAGAAGGAAAGCTTTCACAACTAACAATCGCACGAATAAATAATGAAAAGAAGAGGCAATCTTGTCGTTTCCATCGGCGGTTTTCAGCTATACGCTTTGTTGACGGAGATTAAGGGGGCCCTTGCACTCAAGACAATTATATATTGGAACCGATTCTTTCACACCTAGGCCAATCAAACTCGATCTGTTCATCACACACAAAACATTTACAGCTCACAATTTTTCAGGCAAAACTATTTCCACGGCCCAAACCCACAACAGCCATACGCAACAGCCATTTACACGAATTATTGTATGTAGCAGACGCCGTTTACACCGGAAAGAAAATTGATGGAAAATGTCCGGAGTGTAGAGGGCATACAGTACACACAAACAAAAACTAATCTCCAGACTTTTCTATTCAAACTATAAAATAATTTTTGAAATTAATTAGATAAATAGATGATACATATACTCATCAAAAATTAATATAACAGTTATGGATTTTTTATTGATTTTTTTTTCCCGTAAGCTGCGAGGGCTTGCATGGAAACAGGGGATGAAATGGATTAATTACATTTAAATTATCATTTGGAAACCGAAAATGCATTTTCTAAAGCGAATTCTACTCAAAAAGATTTCTTTTTTATTATTAATTATTTAGTTACTAGTTAGGTAAAAACTAAAATAAAGAAAGAAAACGATCAATAATCGGAAAACTGGCAATGACGCATGAAGCGCATCATCACTGTGTGTGTGAACAAGTCAGAAATAAAGTGTCGGCGATATTGCTATCACTACGATTTAACTCCCTTGCTCTCATTTTCTTGATTATTCACTGTTATTTGATTAATTTACGGATAAATTGGAAGTAATTACGGACAACGTTGAATATTAATTCGAAAGCGTCAATCATTGCCGAATCATGGGCGTCCCTAAATTTTATCGATGGATCAGTGAGAGGTACCCTTGTTTGAGTGAGACTGTGAGGGAATACCAGGTAAAATGCTGTAACAACTGTTGATACAAAATATTTTGTGATTTACACTATCATAATTATTTTTCAGATCCCAGAGTTTGACAATCTGTATCTTGACATGAATGGCATCATTCACAATTGCTCTCATCCTAATGATGATGATGTTCACTTCAGAATCTCAGAGGAGAAAATGATGGCTGACATTTTCCACTATTTAGAAGTAAGAATTTTTAATCACTCTAATAAGACATATTTAAAACTCAATTTTCATGTTGGTTTTCAGGTACTCTTTCGCCTGATAAGACCCCAAAAAGTGTTCTTTATGGCCATTGATGGTGTTGCCCCAAGAGCGAAAATGAACCAGCAGAGAGGAAGAAGGTTTCGTTCAGCCAAAGAGGCTGAAGATAAAGAAAAAGAAGCTTTGAGAAAGGTTGGTATGAAATATTACATGCTTCTTCTATGTATTATTAATCACAATTTTGGAAATTTAGGGAGAAGTGCTGCCAGAAGAGCAAAGATTTGACTCCAACTGCATCACACCTGGCACTGAATTCATGGTGAAGCTCCAGAAGCAGCTGGAATATTTTGTCTGCAAGAAAGTATCAGAGGATCCTCTCTGGCAGAAAACTCAAGTCATCCTCTCTGGACATCAGGTATAACCTAATCATGATTTTTATTTATTTATTTTTTAACTTACTGTTATTTATTTTTATATTTAGGTTCCAGGAGAAGGCGAACACAAAATCATGGAATTTATTCGATTCCAGCGAAGTCAACCCAACTATAACGTTGATACTCGTCACTGCCTCTACGGTCTAGATGCTGATCTCATGATGCTCGGTCTCTGCTCTCACGAGCCTAATTTCTCTCTATTGCGCGAAGAAGTAGTTTATATTTTAACTTCTATTCCCTCACTTTTGATTCTTATTAAATGTCTCCATCAACAGGTCAGATTTGGTGGAAAGAAGAACGAAAAGCGGACCTCTACTCCGGAAGAGACTACATTTCATCTGCTCCACCTCTCTCTTCTCAGAGAGTATTTAGACGTGGAATTCAGCTCGCTGAAAAGCAAACTGAAATTCCCCTACAACTTGGAGAATATCATTGACGACTGGGTTCTAATGGGTTTCCTCGTCGGCAACGACTTTATTCCCCATCTGCCTCACTTCCACATTAATAAAGGAGCTCTGCCTCTCCTCTATTCTGCTTACATGGATATCTTGCCCACCATGGAGGGATACCTGAACGAGAACGGGCTACTCAACCTTCCTCGTTTCGAGAAATTCATGGAACGTTTGGCTCAGATCGATTACGATCACTTTAATGATGTCTACGCCGACACTAAATGGCTCGAAAGTAGGCATGGTCGGAAGCGCTTGGTGGAGCACGAATTTGATGATGCCGGTCCCGGTGCTCAGCCGCCTCGGAGGAACACGGATACGACCAACTTTCTATTAGCTAAATCTGCTGAAATTGATGATTTACTCGGAGCAGGAGAAGAAGAGGTTGATGACGATATAAGCCCTACGGATGAAGAAGATGATGACTCGTATGACGAATCAGACATGGACGAAGATAAACAGTTCCAGGCTGAATTCAAAGCCCACAAGAGACATTATTACATGGACAAACTTGACTATAGTGAAGTTGACGGGTATTATTTTATCTCTAATTATAAAATAGATTGGATAGTAACTTTGTTTTTAACAGTACGGTTCTTCGAGATCAAGCGGAAGGATACGTTCGTGCAATTCAGTGGATCCTGCACTACTATTATAGTGGGGTCTGCTCTTGGTCTTGGTTCTATCCGCACCATTACGCTCCTTACGTATCGGATATCCGGGATTTCGCCAATCTTGACCTAAAGTTTGAGCTGGGCAAACCGTTTTTACCTTACGAGCAACTCTTGGGGGTCCTGCCGGCAGCCAGTAAGGCTCTTCTACCATCGGCCCATCACAGTTTGATGTCGTCGGGCAATAGTCCCATCATAGAATTCTATCCAACTAATTTCCAAGTAATTTGTTTCTCTATTCTTTTAAAGTGGTTGTTTAATCAAAATTTTTATCAATTTACAGTAGACGGATAAGAATGGTAAGCAACAAGAGTGGGAGGCCGTCGTGCTCATCCCATTCATCGATGAAATCCGCTTGATTGCCGCCATGAAAGACTGCGAGGACAGACTCACTCCACAAGAGCGCTCACGAAACTCAGCACGGTCCCATGCAGGTCTACGTTTATACAGACACAGATCTAGGTATTTCATTATACTGTTTATAATTAGACTATTTAAAATTGGCATCTACGTTTTCATTAGGTATACTGGAAGCACCGGCTTATTTCCCATCGATCGTGCACAATCACTGCCAGTGCCAAGAGCTGACTAGGGATGCTTTCGTGGTACCTCCGGAGAAACTCGTTAAAAGTCTTCATCCGAAGTTCAATCCAGACAAGTACATCCCTGGATTCCCATCTATGCGCCACCTTTCTTACAAAGTATGAAGATTTCGCATCGTGTTTTCTTTAATCTTGATTTTAATATGGATTTTTGTAATTAAAGGGAACGCTGAAAAAATCATCTGTGACCGTTTTCAATATGGCGACTCTGAACGAGTCTCAGATCTTGACTCTTATTGGAGAAACAGATCCCGATGTGGACGTCATCGGTCCGAGCTACTGCGGCCAGACCGTCTTCGTCAGCTGGCCCCACTTAATTGAAGCCCGGGTGGTGGCCGTCGCTTCCATTGACACGAAATACAGCTTCGACGTCGACTCTTATATGGAAGGAGGAGGGATCATCTACAAGACGGACGGATCCTTCCGAAAAACCCACATGACTCCTCGAGATGTGGACGAATGGCGAATGAACGAGAAGGACATTAAGGGTCGTTATGCGAGCCGATGGGGCGTCGACATCGGGCAGACTAAGATACTCATTTACGCCACTCCGATCACCGGCCGAAAGTACGTCTACACTCAGAGCGGAAGAGTCACTCTGGAGAAGCAGTGGAGCACCATTCCGGTCCCCTACGCGTTCCAGGCGACCGTCAAAGACATCCAAGTGCATGAAAGTGTTGGACACCAATATTCCACTCTGGCAGAAGTCTTTCCCGCGGGATCGACTTGTTTCATGCTCGGTCATCCCGGTTACGGCCTTCAGGGCCGAGTTCTGGTGGCTGACAAGAATAACAAGGGCAAGATCAGGATTGAGTTTGAAAATATTCAAGAAGAAGAATCAGAGTCGCAGAAGCAGCGCTTGCTCTCGGCTACCGGCCACTACATGCCGGGCTATAGTGGAGCGCAGAGGCTGGGCATCAGTCCTCATTTGATCTCTAGGATTACTGGCACTATCTACATGACTCTGAGTCCCACTGCGGAAGAGAGCAACAGTGACAAACCCCGACGACCCAGGAAGATCAATGTGGGCCTCTCGCTGAAATTTAACAAGTCTAATGAAGAAGTTCCAGGCTGGTCTAAAAAGGGAGAAACTGGATGGCTCTATTCCATGAAAACGATCGAAGTCTTGAGGCGCTACATTCAAGAATTTCCAGAATTCTTTGATTACGTTTCATCTCAAAATTCGGGATCGGATGACTTTTTTGATTATCAGGTGTTTGGCCCTGGCCCTGAAGGAGTCGATCGAGCTCGGGAACTGCAAACTTTTGTAGAAACACTTCCGTGCGCTAAAGCGGAGAGGCAATCCTGTGGTATGTCGGCGGTGGATGCGGAAACACTCCCTATCTTATTAAAGAACGGACCACCTTCGTCGATGAAATTGAAGCCGATGGTGATGCAGGTGCGACCTCATCTGCTCTACAAGCCAGATCTGTCGACGGGGTCCTCACCACCGGATTCCAGCACCGTTTTCCAGCTGCTGGATCGGGTAGTCAACGTCCGTCAGGGCTACTGCGTCCCTCTAGGACTCCGCGGGACTGTTATCGCTATCAAGAAAGCTCACAAAGTGATGGATATCCAGTACGAGGTTCTCTTTGACTCTGAATTTACGGGCGGATTGGGCATCCGAGGGATGAAGGACTCTCCACCCCGCGTTTACAACCTCCCGGCTTGGGCGATGATGAATCTGAGTCACGGCAAACGCCAGCAGATGGAGCGGGACCGGCAAGGGAAGCCGACGGCCGTCGTCCGCCCATCAGGAAGCGGAGTGAAGCAGACGCCCAATAACTCTGTTGCTTCCGCCTCTCTTAGGCAGAGCCAACACGCATCTTACAAAGCGGCCATGGAACACCAGCCACAACAGCGCCAGCAGGCCGCTAAAGCTCCTCCTCCGCAACAGACGAAAATCTTGGCCTAGGCCAGAGAAGCAGGGAGCTCCAGCTAGTAAGCAGCCGGCTCCTATCAGCGGAGCTGGACCCGTTAAGAAGGCTCCGAGTCCGTCAAGTCTCCCTCAGCCGTCACCTTTCCAGGACATTTGGGATTCTCTGATCCAGCAGCACGAGCAGCATCAACAGCAAGCGAACGAAAAGGCTACGCCCAAAGTTCAGCAGCCTCAATCCAAGCCGAAGCCGGTGACTAAAGAGCCTCAGCCGCCAGTCCCACACGCACCGAAACTTCCCTCACTACAGGAAGCTGCCCGAAATCTGCCCAAAGTCACGAAACCAGGATCAGCTCCCCGGCCTCCAAGTTACTACTCCAAAATCAGAACCAGTTGCAGTTGCAGCTGCTCCAGTTGTTCCAGCTCCTCCTCCGATGGTGTTCCCTCCTCCGCCAACAGTGCAAGGTCCACCGGGCCCTGGAGGACCTTCAATCTCTGTCCAGCAGCTCTTTGACATGGCAGCATCCGCTGCCCCCGTAGTGCCCATTCTGCCCGCTGCTCCACCTCCACCACCACCGCCAGCTTTCAGTTTCTGCATCCAGCTGATGGATATCATTCAAAAGCGAGGTATTACGCCTTAATAATTGCGTAAATTTTAAATGTTTAACAACTTTTTCTGTTTAGGATTTGGGATTCCAATGTACAGCTACTTGCCAATGGCGGATGGTAACATCCTCGCCGAAGTGTCTCTCATCAACTTGGGAGTTATTGGAAGAGCTGCAGCCAAGACGAAAATTGAAGTATGTCAACGTAACAACCTCCTTCTGAAAGAACGTTTTTTAAATGCCATTTTATTCCACTTTAGGCTGCCGAGATAGCAGCATCCGTAGCTTTGCGCAACCCAATCACGGCTTTCGCGCCCATGATGATCCCTAATTTCCGTCCACCTGGACCTGGCCCAATGTTTGTCGGACCACCCCATCCAAATCTGTTTGCTGGGCCGGCACTAGTGATGCAGCCCACACCCCAGCAGCCTCCGCCGCCGCAACCGCCGCCTATGCATAGTCGCGTACCAGCACCGATGCCCAACAGTTTTGTGCCAATGCAAGTCACTCGCCAGTCAGCTCAACATCCAGCTCGACCTCAACAACAACAACGAGCCAAGCACCACCAGCAGCCGGAGCAACCGGCTGATTTAAAAGTAGTAGATACAGCTTCCGTTATAACTAGTGTTGAAGCTGTTGAGCAGCCGAAACCTCAACAACCAGCCAAGAACATCACACCCTCGAAACCCCCTGGTTCACGTTTGGCTATTCGTTTCAATGCTCCGTGAAAAAATGCACATCACCTAATAATGATTTTTCTTTTTACCCATTTTTGAACATAATACATTTGAATTCCTTTTTCAAAAATTGAATTGTTTGTGTATTGAGATGAGAAATTAGGCTGGAACACTAGGTGGGTTGCCAAGTTGAAGGTTTTGCACTTCGTCACGGAATTTGGCGATCGTCTCTTTAGCCAATTGTAGACGATCTTTGAGCTCGGTGAGCTCGTTCTTCACTTTCGTTTTAGCTGTACAAATGCTCTCCAAAGTGTTCGTCTTCTTTTCTTCAACTAAATATTGACAGAAAACTAAATTTTATGTTTGAAAATTGGATTTAAGAGTAGCTTACAATCGGAGTCGTGTTTGACGGGTGGTGTAGTCAGCATGGGAACATTGATCAAAAGTTGCTGCATGAGGGCCGTGGGCTCTTGAAAGACTATCTCTTCGTAGAATTCAGAGACGACAGGCTTCTTACCGGCGATAGTCATATCGGGCGAGTTTTGGAACAGTTTTAAAATGTGGTACAAGGTGACCTGTAAAAAGCAATTTATATTTAAATAAAATTAGAATGAGTTTTGAGAGATGGACTTACAGGTCTTTCATTAGGATCCTGGAAGTAGATCTTGATGACGATCTCAAATTCTCCCCAACCTGTCTCTGTTACTTCGTAGGGTGGCTTCGTCAGCACTCTGTTTTGGTTGGCATAGCTGTCATGCAGTTTAAAGTTAATCTTTTTAATGTAGGCTGACATGTCTTCGTTGTCAAAGGGTCGGACGTAGACCGTCCACTGATGCGTGTGCCCGTCTTCTTCCCGCTTCTTTCCGAAGTATTTGGCTACAGTTACCATAAATGATAGGCTTCACAATCAGGCCCTGAATGAAAAAAAAAATCATTAAAAAGTAATATAAAATTGTTGGTACAGTGTTTTACCTTTGTTCGACCACCAGAATCTGGTCCGTAATCATAAATGGACATAATGAAGTGACTAGTTTAAATTGTAATACAACTATTATTATAAAAATTCGTTTTTATGAAAGAAAGACAGTTTATTCGAAGTCTTTGACGTTTGACAGATGCCGAAGTAAACAAAGCAGTGTTGCCGCTTTTTCAAATACAGGTGGCCCATCTCCCATTCCTTTTCTTCAATGCAATCCCATCTCCCTGTCATCCCTTATCCCGCGTTGTGCAATAGTGCAATCATGGCGGCCTCCGCGCTCAAATGTTGCTATTAGAATTTGCCGGTTATCCCGAATTATTTTCCAGTAAAATAAGTAATCATGGATAGAAAATCGTCAAAATTTAAACGGGAAAAGGTAGTGGAGAGGGATAACGATGTTTCCAATTCAAGTTTCAGCAGTGTTTCTGCACCGACAATCCCACAACGACCTTACAAATTGTGTATGTACAAAACATGTAAAAACATTGGAAATCAACTGCATCTATTTATTTTTTCTCTCTACAGCTCATCAGATTCTGAGTCTTACTGGAATCAATCTTCAAACAAAATGTGTCATTGTAAGTTATGCACTTTTCCTAATTTTCCTTGACATTTAATTTATAAAATTTAAATTTTAGGGTTTTGTGGAGCTCACTCTTCTTCCTCAAAAAGAGTTTCACCATGTCTACATCAATGCCAAGCAGTGCAGAATTTATAAAATTGTTTTGAATGACACCTTGGACCTCCAGTTCCAGTATTTTGATCCTACGCTGGAAGTGATGCAGGATTCATCTGCGTAAAAATCCTTAAATCTTTAAAAACAAATACATTCTTAATATTTTATTTTATTTTACAGCAAGAGCCTTGACTCTTTCTCGCCTGCCCATCAAGAAGCAGTTGCTACCACTGATCCAGATGCCAATCTGGGTGAGGTGATCATCAAGATACCGAGTGAAGCCAACCATCTAATGGTGGAGGGTCGCCCTATGAGGATAGGCATTGAATTTTCTCTGGAGCAGCCTTCCGGCGGGCTCCACTTTGTTGTTCCACCTGGAGAAGGAACTCTTGCTGAAGTAAACAATAAATATATCTTTAAAAACTAACTTCTACAAATTCCTTATTTTTAAAATTAATCAGAGATGTGCTCACATGTTCACCTATGGATGGGAGAATTCAGCCCGACTGTGGTTCCCTTGCATCGATTCCTATTCAGAAGTAATATCTATCTTAAAATCACTTCAAATTTACTTCTCATCACTTAATATGTCTTTAGGTATGTACGTGGAAGCTGGAATTCACCGTAGATGCTTCTATGACTGCCGTTTCTTGTGGAGATCTCACTGAAGTCGTCTACACCCAAGATTTGAGACGCAAAACGTTCCATTATGTCCTTTCTATGCCAACGGCAGCTCCAAATATCGGTCTCGCAGTCGGGTAAAAAAAAAAAAAAAAATCTAAATTCACCGGTGTTGTCCGATGGCGCACGCCCATTTGGATCGTTTCACTGGACGTGCATAGTCGACCTTGACCGGCAAAAAAATTATATATTTTTTTCATTTTTTTCAGTCCATTTGAGATTCTAGTTGATCCATACATGCAAGAATTGACTCACTTTTGTCTTCCTCAACTGATGCCACTTTTACGTTCCACGGCTCGCTACGTGCACGAGACGTTCGAATTTTACGAAGAGCTGCTCGGCACCCGCTATCCTTACTCCTTCTGCAAGACGGTCTACGTTGATGCTTCTTACAAGGACTGCACCTCATTCTCCACTCTGTCCATCATGAATATAAACCTGCTGCAATCAACCCCTTACTTAGAGCAGACTTATGCGTCGAGGAACGTCATTTCTCTGGCAGTAGCCGAGCAGTTCTTCACCTGTTTCCTCTCACGACAAGGCTGGAACGATGCTTGGCTCACTCAGGGAATATCTTCCTATTTATCTGGATTGCATTTCAAGAAGCTCTTCGGCAATAACGAGTATCGTCACTGGATCCATCAGGTTTGCGTTAATTCTAATTAAATCTTAATCAATATAAATCATAAATAATTTCAACTATAGGAGCTGGACGAAGTGATAAAATACGAAGAAGAAGTTGGAGGAATCATTCTAGATGCCAGTAAACCGCCTGGAAATACAGTGCCTACATCCGGCCAGGGTCAACAACCCATCAGAGCCCCGGATTCCTTCTATTTCTTCCCTCATTCAGCTCACACTGTGACACCCAGACACGCAGAAGTGATGCGTAAGAAAGCTCATCTCGTTTTGAGGATGCTTGAGCTCCGCATCGGTCAGCCGCTCCTCATCCAAGTGTTCAATAAGCAGCTCTCCCTGGCGGTGCAGGCCTCTCAACAAAAGTGTCAGGCGAACCAGTGGGCTGCTATGCTCATATCCACCGCCACATTTGCAAAAGTAAATAAATTCTTTAACATATTATGCTTCAACTTCTTAATCAACTACTTTTAATAGGCAATTTTCACTGTGACGGGCAAAGATATCGGTGTCTTTGTTGACACTTGGGTTCGGCAAGGTGGTCACCCCCGATTCCAGCTGAGTTTCATCTTTAATCGAAAGAGGTTTATTACATTTTTTACTCGAAATCAAGAATTCTTTATTGATTAACTAATTAAATTAGGAATACTGTGGAGCTTGAAATTCGGCAGGACGCAGCTAGTGGAGCCCAACCCGCTAAAGGATTGCGTCGATACGTTGGTCCTTTAGTCGTAGCTCTACAGGAGCTGGATGGAACCTTCCGGCACACCCTGCAGATCGAGGCTCTGGTGGCTAAGAACGATTTGACTTGTCACAGTAAATCACGAAGGAATAAAAAGAAGAAGATCCCTCTCTGTACTGGAGAAGAAGTCGATATGGACCTCTCCGCCATGGAGTGCGTTAATCTTATTTTTTATTCCTTTTTAAATAAAAAAAAAGTTAATTTTTAATTTATTTATTTTCAGTGCGGATTCTCCCGTTTTGTGGATCAGATTGGATCCAGACATGTCTTTATTAAGAGCCGTTGAAATTTCTCAACCGGATTACCAGTGGCAGTACCAACTACGTCACGAGCGTGACGTGACAGCCCAAATTGAAGCTGTCAGAGCTCTTGAGCGCTACTCGACTCCCGCCACTCGTCTCGCCCTCACTGATATAATCGAAAATGAAAACTGCTTCTACAAAGTGCGCTGCGAAGCCGCTTATTGCCTCGCCAGGGTTGCCAATGGCATGGTATCCAGCTGGGCTGGACCTCCAGCTATGCTCATGATCTTCCGAAAACTTTTCGGATCATTTTCCTGTCAGCATATCGTCCGTCAAAACAATTTCGCCAATTTCCAGCATTATTTCTTGCAAAAGGTAATTCATTCTTAATCTATAATTTTAAAGTAATTATAAACTGACTTCCTAAATTATTATTAGACGATTCCGGTTGCCATGGCGATGCTGAGGAACGCCCAAGGTGTGTGCCCTCCCGAAGTGCTCCGTTTCCTGCTGGATCTCTTCAAGTACAACGACAACTCGAAAAACCGATTGACAGACTGCTGGTACCGTTCCGCTCTCATTGAAGCACTTGGCAACACCGCATCGCCCATAGTGGCCGTCGTATCTCACGCCGGATCGGGACCCACACCAGAAACCATTTCTAAAGAGACTCACCAAGTGCTGGAAGAGGTCGCCCGCGCTCTCAATCTGGAGAAGTTGTTGCCAACTTACAAATTCGCCGTTACGGTCGGCTGCATCCGCACGATCCGTAAACTGCAAAAATGCGGACAGCTTCCCAGTAAATCGGACCTGTTTAAAAGCTACGCCCAATACGGCCAGTTCTTTGGTATCATCTATTTAATTAACTTGATTGTAATCTAGTTAAGAATTTAATTGATTTTAAATTAAATAGATGTTAGGGTGGCTGCTCTGGAGGCTCTTGTGGAAGTGCTTCGAGCGGATTCACGTCCGGAAGATCTCGATTTTCTGTTAGAGCTGATTGAGAGTGACCCGGAGCCGAGGGTGAGGCACGAGCTCCTTCTCATGCTCGCTAAGAATCCTCCTTTTGAGAAGGGCAGAGGCAACCGTGTTGATACTGTTCCAGTTATGGAACGTCTTTGGAAACTCATGAAGTAATTATATTGAACTATTTATTTAGAATAATAATAAATAAATTTTATTTTTTTTTTTAGTTCGGGACTTTCTCATGATGCGATGCTCCGGAATGATGTGGTGGATCTCTATCACTGTCTGTATGGACGCCGTAAGCCTCCATGCTTGTCAGGTGCCATCTATCAGACGGTAGCAAAGGCTCCCCCAACGGCGTTGGAGAACGCTGAAGTTATGGGTCTCGTTCATCACGTAATAATTGTCTTGTTAAATTAATTTTTTTTTTATCTACAATTTTTGATTTGTTGTGGGGAAGCAGGACAGTATTTCTCAGATGGATATGGAAGTGAGCGTTCCAGGTTCCGGATTCGGTGAGGACGGAATGTCGATCGTTTCCGTCGAAGTGGTAGCTGGACAGGCTATTAAGGTAGCAAAACAAATTAATATTTTTTTCATTTTTTTAAATCTAATATTGGGATTTTTGTAGGATGTTATAGTACCCCAAGCTGCGACGGATACGGAATCGACCACTCTGGATATTGGCGCTTTTTCGGATACCTCTCAATCTTTACCCGGTTTGGTGGAAAATACCAAAAAGGTAAACTCTAAATAAATTATTTTTAAATCTTAATTTAATTATACATATTTTTCAGATGAAGAGGAAGAAGGAAAAGAAGAAGCACAAGCATAAGCACAAGCACAAACACCACAAGGGCGAGAAGGAGAAGCACAGGGAGAAGGATCGGTCCGAAAGAGAGCGCCACAAGGATCAGGACGTTGCAGTCTTGAGCTCTGCAGACAGCTCTGGACCCAATTCCCCTGAAACTGGACTTACGTTTTAAAATTTAAATTTATATCTTTCATAAAGGAAAATACAATCGCTCGAGAACTTTTTTTTTCAATCAAGCATAGTAGCAATTTATTAATTATTCTTTAATACAAGTTAATAACGGACTAGAAATTAAAACGAAAATGTAAGGATGAAGGAGATATCGATAACTTTTTAATAAAACGTCACTATGTCAGATGTAGTTAAATTTGAATTGACTTTTAAGTCGACTCTAGAGTTGACTTGTTTAGCACCAGTTTCGAACTTTGAAGGCCGTGAAAAAGTGGACTATGTGGTCGTTCACTCTGTCTGTCGGTTGTCTAATTCGCGAATTCCTGAACAGATGCACTCTGCTCAGTTTTCAGATATACAAATTCTGTTATATTACAAAGTGGAGTTACAGAATTTAAATATTAATCTTTTATGTCTTTACCATTTCTAAAGCCACTAAGAAATTTAGAAAAACATCATATATTGTATGAAAAACGTGATAAGGGGTGTGACCACACCAGGTGGCGCAGCATACTTTAATTAACTTTTTATTTTAAAATTTTAAAATAGCCATGCGCCTGGACCTCACTAAAGGTTGCCGAAACTATTAGATTCTCTTAGGGACCCTCATTGGTGAAGCAGAAGATCAACCATTTAAAGGACAGTTGGCCATCTGCTACGTAATACGCCATCGAGTTAGCGCCAACAAAAGCTACTGGTATGACGAAGATGAGGGAAATAGCATCGCTGGAGTTGTTTGCTTGAAAGATGCCCAGTTTGAATGCTGGAATACAGGTAGGTATCCATTTACTAGCTGACTTAGTAATATGAAGTGAATCTTGTTATTTTGACAGGGAAAAGGAGTAAGATCTTGGAGAATCAATTAAAAACTGCTTCGGCCAAAGAGAAAATTCGTGATAATGAGAATGACTTCCCAACGTTTTTGAAGTGAATATTAAAACAGGTGTGAAGCGATTTCCAAATCGATTTGGAAACATAAAAATTGATCGTGATTATTGTAATATCCGGATAAAGAAGCCCGGCCAGATTGGATGAATAACGTCAATTGGGTTGGAAAAATAGGCGACCACCATTTCTACATAAGTAAACCAGGAATTCTGTAGGCTCTCTAAAATAGGAATTAACAAACTGTATGTCTTAATGATCCTATTTGTGTATTTGAGAAAACAATATACAAAAATAAAAAATCTCTGCAACATTATTTCAAATTCTCAAAAAATTAATTGATAAGTCTGACAACAGTGTTCCTCTACCCCGTATTCCAAGAAACTTCAACTGCTCTAGTAGAGACGCCATTCTCCGTAAAACATAAATACAACCGGCATTTTCACCTATCTTTCTTTTAATGAAATTTGCTATTGCTTTACTTATTCTATTTATTCAATGTAAGTAAATACACAGGTGTTTCCTGCTTTAGCTCATCCCTATAAGTAGATCAACTCTTTTATTTACTTGCAAAAATTAAAAATGTAATTTTGCAACTTTTCTTCCATAACAGAATCATGAGCTTCAGAGGAAGCAGAGGAGGACGTGGAATGGGCAACGGCCGATTTCAAGGTGGTGGCCGCGATATGGATGGAGGCAGGGGTGGTGGTGGTGGCAACAGGAATTCAAATCGTGGAGGTGGTGGTGACCCTGGAAATCGTGGAGTCTCAAACCACACTTCAGATGCCGCCATGGCTGGTGCAAGAATCTTTGTTGGCAACCTACCTACAGCAGACAGCAGACTCTCCAAGGAGCTGCTGGAGGACACTTTTGGGCAGTACGGGAGAATCTTAGGTGACTTGACTCAATATACATCATTTTAAGTTGCACTGATGACCTCTCCCACTTAATGTCACCACTAGGCATCTCGATTCTGAAGGGTTTTGGGTTCATTCAGTATGCTGAAGAAATGAGTGCAGAGAATGCCATTCGTGGCGCGCAGAACATTGAAATCCTGGATCACAGAATGGGTATAAAACGGGAAAAAGATTTTTTTTTCCTCTCTTTCCCACCACACATTTTAATTAAATAATTTTGGTATTTTAGTTATCTAACATTCATCTTCATTTTAAATTTTTTTTTCAACATTTCAGATGTCAAACCGGCTCGAGTAGGAGCTAAAGATGGCGCTGGCGGCAACTCCATGGCCAGCCCGGAATCGTCATCATTAGCCGGTGGACCCAATAATTTCAGGGATCGTTCCCCTCTACGTCGCAGAGATTCTTTCGACATTCCTGGCGGTCCGATGAGAATGGGTGGCGGCGGTGGTGGTCCTCTGGGACGAGGGGAGCCCGACATGGGCCGTCCCGGCGATATGATGATGGGCGCTCGCGGCGGAAGCGTTCGAGACTACGACGGCCGACCGCCTGAAAGAGAATGGATGGGCGGAAATAATAGAGATTTCCACATGGATCCTTATCCTGTGGATCCTTATTTAGAGAGGCCCAGGGATCCATTTGCTTCCGCCGGTTGCGGATCACCATCGAGGTGGATTCGGAGCTCCTCCAGCGCCTCTGGCATCCATGAAAATGGCGAATGAAGTTGAAATTGGTAATATACTTTTTTTTCAAAAAATTCGGCCAACTTTAAAGTAATAATTTTAAATTAAAATTGACAGTTGTGACGTCGAAAACTGGTCCAATGCGTCAGTACGCTGAGCGGATCGAAGGTCGGGTGCGCTCCAAGGGCCTCATAGTGGACGTTCTCCATCCTCACGAGGACATCCCACTGCGACAGATCCTTGGGGATCTCTCCTCCCGAGGCACTCTTTACGGCATCGTTCTTACCCCGCAAAATTTGGAGCACGGCAGTCTCACTCTTAACATACTCTTCGGACAACCCGAAGGTATCCATCAACTTTCAACTATTTAAGCCCGTCAGCATTTCTGTTTACAACTATTATGACGGATAGCACTTTTTAAAAACAAAAAAGGGTTCTCCTTTTTCTCCCCTCCACTTTATTTTGTCGACATAAACGACCCTTAAGAGAGGGCGGGAGGAAATTGGAGGCGGCTGGACCCCTCAAAAAAAAAAAAATTAGGGTGTTTTTCAGTTGAGTACCCATGGGTCAAGTGTCAACTGTGAAAAGGATCATTTTCCTCACTATTTTTATTGCTTTATTTTTTTTCAATAAATTTTAATTCATTTCAAATTTTCAGAGCACCGAAATATGCCGGTGGATGACGCTTTCGACTTGCTCTCGTCGTCGTTTAGAGCTTATCAGCAGCTTCACAGCCGGGATCCTCAATCTGCATCCGCCGGAAGAGCCGGAGATGGGCTGGAACCGAGGATTAGTGGTGGTGGTCCTGGTCGATTGGTGACGGACCCTCACCCGCCTACTATGCAGGCGCTATTGAATGCTCTTCAAGACAATAGGCCTCTCTCTATCATGGAGTATGACCGGCTCATTGGCTACCTGGGCGAGAGGCGCAATCGGCAGGCGGCCGAAGAGGCCCAGAGAGGAAATAATCAACTTCCTTCTGCTTATCAAGGTAAGTTAATTTCTTAATTACTTAATTGATGTGTTTTCAATTAGACTGGTTAATAGGATTTGTGAGGGGCTTTTTTATGCTGATCCTGCAGGATTATTTTTTTATTATGGCGTTTTTCAAGGGATTTTTCAGACATTTCAATGTTTTCCACTTTTTTTTTTTTCAAAATCTATGCTTTTAGAAATGGTATTTTCCTCCTCAATCCTGAGACAAGATTTAAATTAGGGCATTGATATTTAACTGTTCGGCGTTTTTATGGAACTTTTCGGACATTTTTTTCAATTTTTTCCCAATTTTTTTTTTTTTTTTTCTCAAACCACTTTTTTAAATCAAGGGATTTTTCATCGATCCTGCCATGAGAAAAGCTATATAATATTTAAAGGGCAGGAATAAGGATTTTTCGGACATTTTCCAAACTTTTTTTTCGACTTTTTTACATTTTTTTTTTTACCAAACCCATTTAAATCAAATCACAAGGGATCAATCCTGAAACGAAAAGCTAATTAATTTCAACAGGTTCGGTGTCTGGCGGTAATCAAGATCCTCAAGAGCTCCAACAGCGCATTTTGAATATATTGAGCTCGAGCGCAGCTGGCGGAGGACTCGGAGGCGGACCGGCTCCCGTCCCGGTTCCCGCTCCTTGGGGCGGCGGCAATTCCGCCGGAGTTGAAGTCAGCTCTACTGGCCCTCTTCAGGATCAGCAGCAATCGGGCTCCAACAATGTCCAGAAAGCCCTTGATAGCCTCATTCAAACGGGTCCCAATCTTTTGAAGCACTACGGGCAACAAGCAGCAGCAGCAGCAACAACAACAACACCGCCCTCCTAATATGATGCAACAACAATGGGGCAATCCAATGGGCAAACGTTTTTAGAAACTCTTTTTTTCTGCGCTTTTGACTCTTTATGTAATCGGTGTCTTTTTCTTTTTTTTATAATGCACGAAGAAGTGAGAAAGTAAGACAACATCTGTACATGACTTATTTTTATCCATATAAATTAAATTTGTGTGTTTGAGTAAGTATGGTGCGGGTGTAGATCGGGTAGAGGTTGAAGGTAAGTCGTCGTTCCTCTCGTGACGCAAGTGTACGTAGGTGACTGTCTTGGGTGACAATTCATCGTCACTGCTACTACTATTCTGGCGATGCTGTTTGAAACTGTTTCTGCGATGTAACTTTGAGTGGATTCTCTGCGAATGTGATCCTGTCGCTGGGCTGAGTCTTCCAACAGCCGTTGAGTAGCTGGCAGATGAGTGGAGGGGCCAGATCGGGTGGCGTTAACAGGATTCCCTTGGAGGATGAGCTTGACAACCTGGATGAGAGATAGGATCGTTTTACACGCGAACTTGAAATGGATCGAACTGTAAATGAACCTGTTCGTTTGAGTGGCCGTAGTAAGGTTGAACTCCGAGAGCGAATACCTCCCAAAGGACGACGCCGTAACTCCAAACATCCGACTCTAGCGTGAATTTTCCGTATAGAATGGATTCAGGGACTCATCCAGCGGACGGGTAGCATTCGGGAACCGCCAATCTTTTTAATTTAAAGGATCGATCCTGATTAAGGATTTTTAAATATAAATATATTAAAATAATGAGCATACCTTGTAGTAGTCACAAGTGTAGACATCACGACTCATTCCGAAATCTGAGATTTTGACAATCAATCCTTTGGAAGAATCTTCTCCTACGAGACAATTCCTGCAGGCGAGATCCCGGTGAACGAAATGCTGGGAAGAGAGGTAAGCCATCCCGTCTGCAATCTGCTGCGCGATGGAATAGAGGTGCTCTTGTTCCAGGATCTTTTTCTGGGTGGATGATGACGCCTTGACAAGGTTGTTGCCGTTTGAGGATCGCAATAGCTGAGCCAGATCCCCTAGAGCCATGTATTCAAAGACGAGCCAAGGAGTAGGATTGTTGGTACCTTAAAATGTAATAATAAAAAAAGTTGTAGTCATGGAAACGGAGTGGTAACTCAATTAAGGATCGGGGCTACCATACCGTTGAGAACAATGCCTTTTAGGGCAAGGATATTTGAGTGAGAGAAAGAAGCCATTATTTCGGCTTCCTGAAGGAGTTCTTCCTGCGCACTCGGTCCAGCAGCCCCCTTGAGTACTTTAACGGCCACATTTTCCGGAGATCCTGATGTAATGAGACTGCCTCGATATACTTTTCCGAAACATCCCTCGCCTATCTCTTGCTCAAGTTTGAATCCAATCGGGTCGGATGATGTGGAAAGCTTTGAACTGATCATTAATAGGCGATCCTGCAGGATCCCTGTTGGATAATAAAGGATCCACTTGATGCTGTTCGGTTCCGTTCCAGTCGTATTCGGGATTGGCCATGAACCTCTCTTGATTGAGGACGTTTTTAGTCAGACAGACGATCCCGCGGGATTTTTCCACGTCATCGAGATCCAGTTGATTGGGATCGCTGGTGGTTGTGATGGCATTACGCGGTCTGGAGGCGGCCCAGGCTAAACCTTTCCTCTTCTCCCATCGGCGCTTGAGCCAAATGGAGGCGGCCACCGCCGCAAGGATCCCCAGGAGCGGTAGGACCCAGATAAGGATCGATGTGGATGTATCTAAGCCGCTGTCTACTGCCGGCAGTGTCTTAATAATAAATACAATAATAATGAAGGAGATTGCATGATATCGATCCTTGCCGGATGACCTACCTGGGTGGTTGTGGTAGTTGAAGAGTTGATCGATCCTGCAGGATCTTTGTCGGGAGTTCTACGGATGGTTATGAAAGTTTTCTTATTCGGTGTTGGGTTATGAGGTCCTGAAACTAAAAAAATAAATAAGTAAGGTTCGATCCTTATGATCCTGATGCCAATTACGCCTATGAGGGCTGCGAAAAGAATGTAACACTCGAGATGAAAATGGTAGTAGGGGAGCACTTGACATTCCCGCGTGAATAAGCGCGCCCCCGGCCCCTCTCTTAAAACCTCTCATATGAAGAACATATGTCGGCCCGATTTATATCGCAAATGCCGATCTTATCACTCTTTCTCCGAAGAAAAGGTGGGAAGCCTCATGAAAGAGTCAAACTTTGTGCCTTTTCCTCTGTGAACTTTCCACTTTGGCAGGGGCCGGAATAGCCGTTGAATAAGACTTCTACTGAAATATTACACAATAGCGCTTTGCAGAAAGTTTCATTTGGCGGCGCGAGTTTTGAATCTTTTCAAAAGAGCGGGAAATTACGGAGTTGGAGGCGCGCCGGATATTAAAATGATGTGGCTATTTATAATAATAACTGACCAACAAAGCGAGGACAAGAACCATCCGGTCTCGGCGGGAGTAGATCGTGAGTACAGATGCAGATGAAAGATCCATCCGATTCCTTTCGGCATCCAGCATCCATGCCGCAACGGGCTGATTTGCAGTCGGCTGCACCTGTGTACATCAATCAATCCATCAAGTTAAAAACTAGAAATGTATTAGGGCCAAGTTGTTGTTGAAAACCCCGCCCCTGGTAACGAACTTGAACAACCTGTTTTAAATTTATAAATGCATAATCAGCTCGTGTCATCAGACTGACCTTTAAGGGTGCTGTTCGCTCTAGTCGCCGCCGGGACGGCGGTAGTGATGCCGGGAGCCATCAACACACTAAAAGATTTGTTTTGTCTTCTACTTTTTTTTTATAAGATATGGGTATCAAGAGAGAGAAACAAGGTCTTGACTATAGGGCGGTACTCGAGTGACTGCCTCTACTACCAGTTAAGGGATCTCTTGTTAAGGGGGCGAGAGTGAGACCCGCCAGCTTCTCACAGGGCGGTAGCAGCTGGTAACATATGGCGCCCTCTTTTTTTCTTTATTATTATTATTGTAGAGTAAAACACAAATACAACACTTTTTCGGGGGGAAAGGAAACTCCTTGTTCTAAATGTGTCATTCTTGATTATAAAATACATTCATCTTTTAATTGAAAAATTTGTCGAAAGAGGGCGTGTGTGAATTCTTGTGCTGATTTTTTATGACGTCAATTGACTATTTGTTTTTATTTATGTTTTAGGGAAGCAGCAGCACTCGTCGGCCCTCTCCGGCGGATGAAGAACGGCTGTGGAATATATACTTTTTTGGAAAAAAGAAGAAGAGGTCACCCCAGCTGAATGCTGTCTAGGCCTTCGGCGGCGGCGGCGCAGTATTGCCGCTCAAAATAAAGACGAATTATTATTGATTTTCCTGTTGCTCCTTACTTTTATATATAAATACACACATTGAGGTATTAAAAAGAATAAGTTGCGCTCCTGTTTAAGTCATTATATTGAACAAAGTTTGTAAGGAAATGTCTTTTTAAACCTCCGGAAAGAAGTTTGGTTGAGCCCGGCCAGCTGTTGGAGTCACTTGTTCCGGTCTACAACGGCAACCCTGGAGACGATAACTTAGAGAGAGAGTAGAAAAAACAGGTTGCCATAGAGCAATATAATATGTGCTATTGCAAATGTTTACCCCTTGAAGGAGATGAAAAGAGGAAATTGTCAACAACAAGAAGGCCGGATATTTCGGGCGTGAAATCCTTGCTTCCTCCTTTGCTTAGTACTTACAGCTGTCAACAGCTGGCTCTTCTTCTTCTTATTAACCAGTAGTGATGTTTATTTACAAAACTCTTGTGCGACTCCCCACTTACGCACCAAAGTTCTTACTCTTGATGTCGATGACATGCTGGAATTGAAATCGATTGTTGATCACAGTAAAAGGTCACTGATTGATGCGGATCACTGAGTCGCCTGCAATATCAGCTGATGTATTATATGTAATTGGTTGGTATCGTATAAAAATAAAGTTGACCTACTCGGAGGGCGTGCGCTATATTATAGCCCTCGGAAAAATAAAAAGTAAAAGCATGTTTTTATTATAACGGTATTTGGAGCAGCCCATCTTTTTTTTCTTTTATTGTTTTGTGCCAATTCAACATGTGATGATAAGATCTCTATGCCTTGAGGGTATGTCAATATATGTTTCTCTTATCTGACAGGAGATGTGCGTTAACTCTTCTGGAAATGCATTAAATGGTAATGCAGCAGCACGTGTCATCTTAAGATCTTCCCGGGTATCAAACTTTTATGTCATTATCCCGCAGAGATTTCGGCCTACGTGATGCTCTTTCATGTCAATACATAAGTTATTATTATGTCTTGGTTTACATATATAAACTACAAAAGTACTACTTATCATCGTGAAAACTGCGGAGCGTACTAGTAAATGCATCTCGACATGCATGAATATGTAAGGTTTGCATCCTTTGCGTGTGCGTCTAACGCGATTTATTCGGTTTTGTTTGCTCGACTGAAGCAGCTGCCGACTTGCTTCTTTGAGCCAAAGATAGAACATATTCCGCTTTCTGAACATAATATTCTTTTCATGTTGCGAACATGTAATAAGCCTCTTACGCCCAATATTGTATGTATGTATGTTTGAAGATGAAAAGTCGGACAAAATACAAATATATATATTAATTCAAAGCTTTCTCTATATCGTCTAAGTAAATATGGCTTCTCATTGAACTGAGCGTCTACTTGAATGGCTAATTGGCCTTTTCGCAGAATCTGTCAGCGGCGCATTTAAAAACAATCAGCAGCACATGAAGCCAAATTATTATAGCTGAGCAATTACGTATTTTGTAGATGTCAATGATACGATGAAACGGGAGGAGCTGTTGTAATAATGAAAATATTGCAATTCGTGTGCGTTTCAAAACAAAAGCTTGGTTAAAGCAAGTAATTAGGCGGAACCTGATACACGTTTTATGTATTAATTACGCAGCCAGCTTATCATAGGCACTAAATGGTTGAGCCCAATTTTCTCGAGTAATTGTGAGGCATTCGGAGAAAACCGACCGAGTCTCAATTAAACGCACAGTTCATTACTGTCGACTTCAGGTCTTCGCCTCGTTAGTTATTGCTCTATTATTATGATTACACAGGGAGAGCATATAGTAATAGTTGCTATCCGTTTTCCTGGTACAATCGATGCGCTTGTTATTGTTCGTCGGCTTTCGATCACAATGGGGCCATGCGCTGCAGCCTGAAAGTTGCAAAGTAGACTTGAATGGCTGCTCGTTTACGAGTCTATACATATGTAAATAGTACAGAGCGTGAAAATAAGTAAGTTGATAATGATGATTTTTCTATGAAATGCGTATTGAATTTAGGAAACGATCGATCATTGAAAGTAGCATCAAGTGTTTATTTCTACCGCTAGATGGATGCAGCTACAGACTCTTTAAACTCACGTGGTCGTCTGCTAACTCTCTACTGTCAAAAAACGTGGACAACGCGCTGTTTTCCACTCTAAATCAATGCAACTCTTCAAATTATCGAAATAAAAATTACGTGAAAAGATGGAGAAGAATCTTTTCAAGATTCACAGTACCAGATTCTACGATGTCGAACCGAAAGCCATCCACAGCATGTGTTTTGAAGGCCACCGGCTGGCTCTATCCAGGTAGCAAAGTTAATTCAGAAAGTCAAAAGATCAATAATAAATCGTAAATTATTTAATAGATCCGACAACAGTATCGAGATTTGGAATATGGAGCACACACCTCACATAGAGAAGCAGATTCCAGGGTCCAATGAGGGCTCCATCGAGGCCCTGGTCTGGTCCAAGGGCAGGCTCTTCTCAACTGGCCTCCACGGTTTCATTGTGGAGTATGATCTGGTTGCCCTGGCCCCCAAAGGAAGCTATGCTGTAACAGCTGGTTCTGCCTGGTGCCTCGCTGTCAACAAGGAGCACACTCACCTGGCGGTACTAAATTGTCCCCTTAGTTAATTCATTCAATTTTTAATTGAATTTTCAAATTCAGGCAGGGACTGAGGAGGGCTATGTCTGCCTTTTTGAGATTCAGGAAGAAGGACTAATTTATCACAAAGTCTTTGACAAGCAAGAAGGTAATTTATTTGTAGTTAACTAAACTACTGGAATTTTACTCTAAAAATCTACTTTTGCAGGACGGATTTTGTCACTTTGCTGGCACAGCTCGGGTGAATTTATCGTGACAGGATCTTCAGATGCCATCAGAGTGTGGAATTATCAAACTGGTCACGCCGTTAACCGATTCTCTCCCGGAAGAACGGAGCGAAATAAGGTAAAAACCTGTCTTATAATTACAGTTTTTTTTTCTATTTCTAAGATTGACTATTTCAGGAAACTCTGGTTTGGTGCGTCGCTATCACTGACGATTTTGTCATCATCACTGGTGATTCCAGGGGCATGACATCATTCTGGGACGGCAAATTAGGGACAGTTATCGATCAAGTGAACGCTCATAAAGCGGATGTCCTCTGCCTCTGCCTTTCAGAGGACCAGAAAACAGTTTATTCAGCTGGTATATTAATTATTAAGACATTCATCAATTAATTGATTTTATAATAAATTCATTTTTAGGTGTGGACCCCGTGATCGTCCTATTTGCACGCGTGACTCTCAGCGGCGGGCGCCGCCAGTGGATCCGCTCCGTTCAGAGAGCCATCCATACTCACGATGTCCGCAGTTTGGCCCTAGCTGGACCCAAACTCTTATCAGGAGGTAAAATTTTAATAAAAAATCTCATTAAAGAAATATAGTTATGAATAATTATCTTTATTTTTTAGGAGTGGATGCCTATTTGTGCATTTCATCCTACCCACCTAAATCGCTTAGCAAGTATCCACCCCTTCCGCAGGTACATAATAAATCTAATGTTGCCAAATTTACCTTATTATAATTAATTGACTTAATTTAAATTAATAGGCTCCGTGTGCAGAGTTGGCCAAGAAGAAGCGCCAATTGCTTCTGCGCTACCCGACTTTTCTGGATGTCTGGCAGCTCGGATCCGCCGAAAAGACATCCGGTGAAAATCAGCTGACTGCAAATGCGCTTTTGAAACTCTCAAAAGAGCCGGTCAAGCTGCTCCAACTCCGGGCTAAAGATGATGAATGGATCGTTTGCTCCGCCATCTCTCCCAACGGAGATTGTTTGGCCTACTCGACTGATTCCGGATTCTACGTCTACAATTTCATCCAGTCGGATGGAGTCAATTTAAAGTTGGTGAAACTAACCGTTCCGGAAGAGGTGGAACCATCCATCCACCGGATGATGTTCCTATCCAAAGGGAAGAAGCTTTTATTAGCCAATGCCAAGCTGGAAGTGCAGCTGCTGGATCTAGACGGCGGAAGAGTGGAACTCGTCCACACTTTTGAGGATTTCAAGGCGGAAGATTCCATCCATCTGATGGACACATCTCTGGATGCCTCTTTTGCAGCTTTGGCCGATCATAAGAGCTCTATAACGATCCTGGATATGAAATCTATGAAAATTCACGCTACGCTCCCGCGGTACAAGAGTCACCCGACAGCTCTGGCTTTCCATCCCAATTCTAAACTGCTCGTAGTAGCTTACGCTGATCATAAAGTATTTAAACTTAATTCTTCTCTTTTCCTAAAGAAAATGTTTATTATTAGTTTTTATTTACGTAATAGATTGTAGAGTACGACGTGTGCGGTCGGCGCTACACCCCATTTTCCAAGAAGCTGTCGCAGCACCTGCCCCTGCAATGGATGAACCGTCCGTCGAGCGTGAGGCACGTGACCTTCGATCCCAGACATCCGGACGTCATCATCCTTCACGACGACAGCCTCATCTGCACCATAGATAAAAATAAAGTCTCTCTTTCTCTTAGCACTTTTCCCAAGGGAGTCTTTAATGAACTTGTTTTATTTTCCACCATCAGGAATTTGCTGAGCCGGAAGCGAAGATTACGCGATTCGATCCGGCCGGAGAGGACAGTTTGGATGCACCGAGCGTACCCATGAAACCGTCATCAGTTGGCTCCTCCTTTGCCATGTCAAAGAAATACAAAGTATATTTATTTCGAACCCACTCTGGAATTATATTTCTAATAATAATATATCTTCATAGCATTTGGCCTATTTTGATGGACTGAATGAAGGAGAGTTGGTGGCTGTCGAAGTGAGTCCGCTGGCCTTAGAGAAACATCTACCTCCGGCACTCTACAAGAAACGATTCGGTGTCTGACAGCTCCGAAATAAATACATTTTTTTTTTGGTTTCTTTCACAAAGACATTTGAAAACGATTTGCTATTCATTATTTGAGAAAAATGAGAAGGAGGAGTTCCAGACGTTTCTCTCGTTAAGTTATTTAAGGGACAAGGACAAAGTGAAGCTGCTGCTGTGCTAGTAGTCTACACTATACCGGTTTATATTTTTTGTTTTACAATTTATTTGAGCGAGACGAAAGAAAGAGAGAACTATTTCACGCTGCTCTCGAAATAATAACAAGGCAGCTTGATAATTTGCAGTCTTGTGATGAAAAACAGATCCCATCTTAGAGAAGACATACACACGATGGTTTTTTTATTATAGAGGTGCAGAGGCCCTGCAGACTTATTGGGATGAGTGGGAAATTATTGTGCTGGTCGTGATTTTATATAATGATTGGTATTGTCTACAGGGGATATCCGCTTGATGGATGTCAAAACTGGCTTTGGGCTGTTTTAATTTCAAGGTTCTAATCAATCATTTTTCTTTTTGTATACAGTTATTATGATCTCAAGTCCATTTCTCATTTTTCAGGGGTTAACGATCATAATGAACCACTAAAAACCGGTAATAACGATAAAGTTTCTAAATGAGTGAGCACTTGCCCGGGGCATTGGCCGCCATTTTGGCAATTGAACTCGCAATAATCTCGATTATTTCATCAACGACGCTTTAAGCATTCCATTTTAAGACTCTCTTAAAATATATACTGCTTAGTTTTAGACAACTTATCGCCGTCTGAGAAGAAAGAGAGAGAGAAAAAAAACGAAGCATTTTGACGACGAGTCAAGATTCTTTGAGATTAGTGCCGGAGGCCAGACGACATTTTTGTTGTGCATTGCAGCGTGGTCACATATGAAGCAAAAATTACCGAGCTGCCTCTTAGAAACTTAAAGAGTGATGGATGGATCATTGAATCGATAAAAGCTCCGTCGTCTGACGAGTTGGCATTCTTTCGGTAACCGGCTATTTTTGTTGCAGTCTTCTCTTCGTCTAGTTATTCGTCAGGCACGCGCCGACGTTTGTCGTCGTTGCGCCCTCGCCTCCTATGCGCCGATTAATGAAGCATAAAAGACCCCTTGACGTTCGTCTATTTTCGTCTCTCTCTTTTCTCTCTTTTGGCAGACTTTGTTTATCCATTCTTGCAAAGAAGAGAGAGAGAGAGCGACAGAGGATATGATGGCTCTCATCTGCTGCCGCCCGGAATTCCGGACTGAAAATATGACAGTTCAAAAGTCTGCCAAACGCCTGTTTTTTAGCAGACGAAAATATCTTTTTCTGTTCCAAACCGATCCCATTCAACTTTGGCAAATTGTCAAATGGCAATTCAGTCTTGCATGGTCTTTACAGGAATGCAACATTGTAATACACCATATAATCAAATGGAAGAAGAAGAAAAAAGAAATGGATGACAAAAGAATGTTCTTGTTATTTTGTGGTTTTCCCAAAACTCATCCTTCAAAGTCTACATGTAATTGTAGGTTATATTCTTTCTCGTTCCACATTGGTTATTTTCTCTCTACCAATTTGTTTTCCATTGTTGTGAAAACTTTTTTTTTCGAGCTGCTGCCTCCAACGATGACCATATTAGATGTATATCGCTATGATGGATTACCCATAAATAACCAAAAGAGTCTCTGCTTTGTCGTATAATTGACCACAAAGTCTGTAATTCAATGTGAAGTCAAGGTTACCCACCTGTCCTACATATTGCGTGCAGCGGATGTGCTGGATCAGCACTCCATCCGGTCGTCGTCATCTTATCGTTATATAATGATAATTTTATATAGACTCTCTATATATCCATCATCTTAAGACACGATATATCAGAATAAAAACCGGATGCGTACAGCAACGCCAAGTCTATTATTTACGACTTTTCATTCCATATCCACTTTTCAGACGCAGAAACCGTTTAATTGTCGGTTATTTCTATAGATGATGAATGTTCCAAATGAAATATACTGCAATCATACATTAATATTTGACAGGCAATATACATCCGTTTATTTAGGCTTTTTTTTTTAAACACGTGTGCACTGATAAGGCACACTTAGTAAACATAGTCTAGCCGACTAAGGTGTGTCAACAAACCTGTATTTTTTGTAGTCTAGCCACTCGAAATTCAATCAGCTGATAATAGTAATTGAAAAAAAGGGTTACACTCTCTAATCATCAGCCATCTTGTGGGTGCCTTCATCCGTAAAATATTGTCGCTTATTTATTTAAAGGAATGCCGTCGTAGTTCACGAAAATTCGTGATGTCGGTCTCTTTATCGCATGTACAGTCGTAAAAGAAAAGCCAGACATGTCTGCTTTTCTCAGTTTTTTTAAATACTTCCCTATGGGGTGAAAGTGGACTGGCTGTTGCTGTGTATATATACAGTCTGTCTGGCTGTAGAGTTTAGTTAAAAGGAAGGAAGGAACAAATATAGACAATGTCCAAAGTCCAACAACTTTTTCGTGTAGTGACCTGACCGATAAGATCTCTGATTAAAATGACCAGCATAAAAACAAGAACCGAACATTTAAGGGTCGGCTTCAGCAGGTTTCTTTTTCTTCAAATGTCATTCAATGAGAAAAAAATAAAAATAAAAATCGTGATACAATAAGAGATTAATTTTTATTTTTAAAAGAATAGAAAAATTAAGGCCAGACTGTCTGATATGAAAAGAAGTCGACAAGGACCCGAGGCTAAGATAAGTCGGGAACCGCCAATTTCGTGTAGTATTCCCGCGTGATAAGACAAGCGTGAAGGAAAAGGAGACAGCTAGAGGAAACGAGTTTCTTTTATTCTTTCTATATATACTATGAGACCATGTCCTCCCATAATGTCTATCAAAAAAACGTCAAAAGAAAAAGAAAAAGCGGTGTTGCATGATCATCAAGGACTTTGTATGTATGCTGCTATTATAAATATAGAAAACGCCTTCTTTTGCGGGATTTTTTGTTTTCCACGTGCGTGACCCTCTGCTTTTCACTTGCATGAACGCGTGCATATACAATGTCTCATGCACATGCAGACATTGTCTGCGCGTTTGTAACAAAAATACAGGTTTTATGTTACGTTACATGCTGGTGGAATTTACTCTAAAATGATGGATGATGAAGGATCTTATTATTATTTATTAAAAGGTGTTGTTATTTTCAACCAGAGGGCAGTTATAATAATGAATGATAATTTTTTTTTTCGGGAAATTCGCAATTTCAAATATGCAAAGAAGGGCGGGAAAAATTTAGAATCGCAATTCTGTTATCAGTAAAACATAGAATAAGAACACGACTAGGACAGCTCTGTTGAAAAAAAAGTTGACTCATTAGGTCAATATTGAATTTTCTCACAGTCATTAACACCAATAAGAAAAAAAGTCAATATAATTTAATGTGACTTAATTATACATGTAAAGATATATATTATATTATTAACTTAGTGAATCATCGCCGTTGGCGGCTTTGACACGTGTCGTGCACTCAAAAAAAATAATTGTTATTAATTTAAATATAATTTTTTTTTTATTCTTCCTAGTACAGGTTATGACCGCTAGATGGCGTTGCTAGCGGTGGGCGGAGCCTCAAATCCCAGACGGCGGGCAGCGGTGGCGCCCAAAACTTCTTCTAAAATAATAAAAAGAAAATACACCCAGGGAGGGGAAGACCGAAAGAAAAAAAAACTCACGAAAAAATATAAAAAAAAGAGAGAATCCACATTGGTGGGTGTGTGCAGCGTTCGTTCGTTCGGTTTTTTTTCCTTTTCCATCCGGGAGCCAAGCGGCAACTTTGGGCAGTCGAGACGAGTTGCTCGGGCGGCGCAGCAGCAGGTCCCGTCGTTGCGGCGTTATATATATACATTTTTAAAACGAGAACTCAAACTTCAAACACATTTTTTCCCCAACTGTGTGTGTATGTGCTGCGTGGTGTATTAAATTGCTGCTGGCCGGGAAGCTCTAGTCTTTATTCTTTGTGTGCGTGAACCGAGCGTGAGTGCTAAATATTTTTTTTCGGGAATTTCATCCACCATCTTTGTTTTGAAAAGAAAAAAGTGTGCAAAAATTCAGCATCAGGATTTCCATACTTCTTCTTCTTCTCTTTCCAGTATGATATTTTTGTTGTTTCTTTTCGTGAGCTGACATTGTCTTGTCACGAAGGACAATGTATCTTTCTCTTTTTCTTACTCAATATATGACTTTGTGTATTTATTATTCACAGGCGGGATTCTTCGTGAACGGCCATGCTGCAGTTTGCACAAAGTTCATCATGGAGTTAAACGGCAGTACCACTTTGACATTTTTGGTAATTTAAACTAGAAGGCCTACTATACTACCAGTTATTTCCAGTTGTAAGAGAGAGAGAGAGAGGTTTGGTCGCGTTTTTGTGTGTGTGTGTGTGTGTGTGTGTGTGTTGACGGCGCTGTGTCTAGACGGTCAGGGCCAGCCGCCGCCGCCGCCGCCGCCGATGACGTCACTCTCTTTGTGTGTGTGTTGGTGGGGAGGGGAGAGAAGGACATCCTCTTACTTTGTCCGGGATTCCTTGGGAATAAGTCGCTCCCTTGCTGAGAATAGAATTTTTTCTTCTTCTTCACGCGGGATAAGTCTAGACTGGTGTGGCAGCACAGAGGCGAAATAAATCGATAAGTAAGAAGAGAGAATGAGAGAGAGACTTGATGAATGGACCAGACAAGGGAAAGAAGAAGAAGAACAGGCAGTGTGTGTGTCACCTTTTTTTCACGCGGGAAAAAAGAGAGGCCTAAATCAATAATAAAAGATGGTGCAGGTTCGTTCACCCCCTCTCTTACTCGATGTGTATCGATTTGTTGGGAAGAGAGAGCTCCGGCTATATTTAGGGTTGTTGCTGCCGGTGGCCTTGAGAGAGGAACAAATTGGGTTGCAACTAACTTTATAAAGTGTTAAAAATTGCAACCTTGTTTTATGGTATCCTTGATAAACTGGGTTTTTTTCCTCTCTTAAACTTATTTATTCCCGTTTCCGGTATCCCGAACCCCGCAATTTGTCCCCACATCCCGTAAAAAAAGTGAATTTTTATTGGAATTTAAACTTATTTCCAGATTCATTTAAATTCCGTATCCGGCAACCCACACGCCGCTAAAAATAAATAATTAGAATTTCATTAAAATTACAAATTCATCTTAATCCCGTATCCGGGATCCCACACCCCGCAAACACTATTTAAATTTTTAAAATAATTTATTAATAGGACTGGCCGGCCGGTTGACCTCCCGGCTCAAAAGAGCCGCATCCAAAACGCTAATAAGCAGGACTATCACTAACCCGATAAGTGCGGGAAAAGTGCCCCATCTGATGAAAATGGGGGCCCGATCCTGGTCGACCACCACGGCCGCCGCCTCTTCTTCTTCCTCCTCTTCCTCCTCTTCATCCGGCGGGAGCTCATCATCGGTGGATTCGTACTCATCATCCGGGCCCCTTTGTCCTCCATCATCATCATCTTCATCATCTTCTCCGTCATGTTTGGCTGTAGCTGTTGCGGCAATATGTTCTCATCACCACAGAAGAACTCCTCCTCCACCTCCTTCAAAACATCATCAAAAGGTAAAACAAAAATTTCAGTAGCACCTGGAAAAAAAAATCCTTGAAAAGACCGACAGACCTTTTATATATATGATGCACGCAGACAACATACTTTTAGCCGGAAGGGGGAAAAAATAAAAGAGTTCGGCGGCCGAACTGTCTAGACAGCTCGCGCCGGCACCTCAGGTCAATAATCACGCCTCTTTTTTTTTTTTTTTTTTTTTTTAAGTAAAGAAACCATTTAAAATTGAATTATAAATGACGTTTTTAAAAACCCAATATGGTTGTCTCATTTCGAGGAACTGAGAAAAAGTTTTTCTAAGAAGATGTAATAAGGCGGATCTCCGGGAGTTTTGGCTGTATTCAGTCAAGGCCATATATATATATCGATATACTATAATCCGTGCCCCTGAATCCCGCCAAAAAAAAAGTAAACGAGAGAACTCCCAATTCCCCGCTAAAATATTCCTTCCCCATGCTGACATTGATGAATCAATGTTATTAACGAAACTATTTTGTAATCAGCTATTGTGACGTCATAGCGTTATGCCGCCAATGTCTGGTTGTATCAAGCCGCAAAAAAAATATCAGACGAGCAAATTCCAAAAGTGGGTCCCGCCCCATTTTTTATTTTATTTTATGACTGAACAAAGTTCTCCGACGGGATTTTATGATTTTTTATATTTTCATTTTTTAGGCCGGAAATGTGCTGGATTCCGTCACTTCAAAAGACATGGCCGTGGCCGTTCAGAAAGCCGAAAGGAGTCGGGCAGTCCGGCGGGATCTCATCTTGGATCTGCCTACTCGAGTCAGCCTTCCGGATGGAGAAGAACTTCCTTACGGCTCATCCAGGCATTTTCGAATTCGGGATACCGAGCAGGTAGGCACCAACTCAACCAAACAGGGGTCCATTTTATGCTACGCCGGTGTCGGCCATAAAATTCACCGAGACCAAACTCATCCAAATGCCGGTCTTTTAAATTTTTTTTTTTTTTCTCAGGAGAGTGAAATCCGGAGAGAGTATATCCGAGCACCACCCAACCGGATAGCCCCCCATCCGGATGTGAGCCAACCGCCATTCCGCTGCTATTCTGAAGGTATCCTAATGAAGGGACATCCTACTGCATCATCATCCAGTTCCTGCGGTCACTCTAAGAATAAATCCAGCCCTTCATCCATACTAGCCGTCGGATCATCCAACCTCTTCCTCGATCACCACTACAACGATGAAGGAGAGCTATCCCGGCTCTTGCTCGACATGGACGGCCAACCTATTGTGACCCGGAGTAAGAGCATGAGCACCGGAAGTTATCCAGCTTCTTCACGTCTAGAAGCCACTGTGAAATCCTGCGTCCGCTCTATAAAAGAGCGACTCACGGGAGTTGAACAGACAGTTAGCACTCCGGATGCCATCCGGAGGAGACCCAGTGCTCCTGAGAGGACGGCAACATCCAGCAGCAGCTCACTGGTACTGGCCAGTCTGCCCGTCCTCACCTGTGACTCTGATGAAGGATCCTCTTCATCCATATGTCTTTCAAGCGGGAAATGATGATTTATTATTATTATTATTATTATATAATTATAGTATGTTTAATTTGTTATCTATTTGGTGTGTGTGAAATTCCAACTCTGGTGACGAAAAAAAAAAAAAGTTTAATACCTTCGGGCTTTCTTTTGAGAAGCAGAAATTTTTTTGTGATTTTTTTTTTTGTTTAAGGAAAAAAAAAATGACAGCGAGCTATAACTATATAATATAATTTTTTTATTGATGGCAGCTCGGGACCAGCTATCATTTTTTTTTGTTGACGAGGTTGAAAAGGCAAAGTTGGCTGTGATGATTTATAGACAAAAAAGAAAAACACACACAGAACTGGTCGTATTTCAAAAGAAAAAAAGAGTGGAATTTGATGTGTAAATAATAAAGTTTTTGAATGACATTATTATTAATTACGAATTACACACACACACACACTTTATGATGTAAGAAGAGGAATTCTTTTTGTGATATATTCAAAGATATGTTCATTTTTTTGTGTATCCCCTCCGCTGCTATACTTGTTCATGTATACCCCGCAACCCATATCCCCACATCCCGCTACAATAATAATATTTCTTTTTTTTTATTTTGTACATTTATTTTGATGTAATAGCACACACACACAACACTTTTAAAAGAAAAAAAACCTGCTG
This sequence comes from Chydorus sphaericus, assembly GCA_030141595.1. Lineage (NCBI taxonomy): Eukaryota > Metazoa > Arthropoda > Branchiopoda > Diplostraca > Chydoridae > Chydorus > Chydorus sphaericus. The sequence goes on from CM057933.1 coordinate 629,869, forward strand.
CTGTAATCTCTTTTAAATTTTTTTTTTCGCTGTATGAAAACAAAATAATAAAAAAAACACAATATTTATCCCACCTCCCGAAATGACATCCCCCCCCAAAATATTTTGTCTCTCTTCAAATTTGTGTTGAGAGAGAGATTGAATCAGTGGAAAAGAAGAGTTCAGCAAAAACAATAAACTTGTGTTCAAATTCAATTTGTTAAGTCTTATTTTTTTTTTAAATGGCGAAGAACAGGGTTGGGAAACGGTATTTTAGTGTATATACAAACCGGTTGCACACATTCCTATCTAAAAATATACCGTCTACTGCTAATATACAGCTCAAAACAAAAGGAGAGAGGGGGCCCTAATAAACAAAACAAGCGCGAGAAAATATATCTATCGTTTCCGGAATAAATGTAAATACGGTTGCCATGGAAACGTTATTGAATCAATAAATCATGGCGGAAGCTTCAGACGACGACATCTTCAACCAAATTTTCGTCTGCAAATTGGAAGAATTGGCCTCTCCAAGGTATTTATTCAAAAATTAAATTTAAAAAGAATCCCAACAATCAGAAAGTGACGTACGTGCCGAGATTTTAGGATCGATTACGTCATCACGATCCCGCACGTCTCTCGTCACAAGGTTCTACATATATACTAAATATAGCAGCCAACGTTTTTGAATGGTTGATATATAACCAAATCCAAGGTTAACTTGAGTTGCATTTCTTCATCATCTACTCTTCTTTCATCATTAATTATTATTGAGTCTGGTCGCGACGAAACAAAATGTTATCTTTATGACCTTAAAATGTCACGCTATTTGCCCAGTAGATTAGACAAAAATATTGTCGATATTCGCATTTAAAGAATGCAGATTATTGTCTTATTTGACAGATGGCTGAAGCATCACCAGGCCATAGTTCAATTGTCTCTGAGGGCCGTCGCCGAAACAGCCCAGTTGAAAGAGGAGAGAGTCTACGCTCAATTCATGTCAACGGATAAGGTATCATCCTCTATACTGCTTATTACCAATAAAACGCGAGTAGTAATGAGAGAGAGAATTTTACTACTCGGATTTCTTTCTCTCTTTAGCTGACTCGCGCCAGCCCGATTATCAAATTACATTCTTTCTGTCGTCTGCTATTTTACTTTTGCAAAAAAATAAAAAAAATTGACATTTATCCGTTTTTGGCGAAGGTGCCCTTGAAGTTAGACGTCAGGGCCGTAGTTAAGAGTGTAAAGTACACCAACGCAACCAAGAAAAAACACATTCCTTGCAAATATGGCGTTTCCTTTTATATAATATAAAATTGCTGCTTCGTGATTCAAGTCCCATTTAGGAAAGAATATCCATCTGGTGGATGGTATCCAAAGCTTTATTTATTATTCATTGAAAAAAGGTCACTCTCCTCGTACACGATGCAATTTTGATTGAAATATGGCGTGAGCAAATCTTGCCACACCTTCTCAAGCAGACTGAAACATCCAAATTGTTGTCTCCTTTGATGGTCTACACTGTGGTATTTAAAATATATTTTAGTATATTACGCAATATACACAATAAGCTCATTAAAACAATTTATTAGTTGTACCACGAAGGATGCATCGTAACCTTACTGGAATTGATCGTCTACCATTCGGCGGGCTGTGAATCCTTGGGAGATTCCATAGTTGATTTGGTATATTTATTATTCATTTAAAAAAGAAATGTTATCTTTATAAAGAGAGAATTCTAATTTAGATTGATTACTGTCATCGTACCTTGGCCAAGGTCGGCGTTTCATCGGATTACGTCAGAGATGCTCAGTTGGAGCACCTGGATCTAAGCCAATTAGAAGCCAGCGTAGCTATAAGATGCATTGGCATCATGCGCTACATTGCTGGTCATTCAGATAGGTATTAACTTAATAATCCTCCTATGATTAGAATTCTTATATCGAATAACATATTTCACAGTTTATCGGAGATCGTGACTACCCGAATGTTGACAACTACGGATGTTCCACTGTTGGTGGTCCAGCTGATGGAACAACGCCCTTGGTTCCACCGAAAAACCGGACAGATCTACGACAATGGTCAGTGGCGCTCGTGCCGTCCTGATGATGACGACAATAATCATCCAGTTGCAGCTCATCTTTGGCTTCTCCTGCTCTCTCTGCTCTTCCACCCGGCAGCGCCGAGAAAATACGACCTCAATGACTATCGCTGTCAACGGCTTCTTAAATTAAGAGCCGGATTGAATCAAGTGCTTTTGGATCAGATCCCACCGCTCGCCGATCTCGAGAGGTGGCTCGTACAGCTCTCCGTCACTGGCACCGTTCAAGAGCTCTGGAACAATTCATCCAAGAAAGCATTTATTTTGGAACTTGTGGCGGGGTTGAGGGAGCATTTACTTCAAAGCATTCATTTGGAAGAAGTGATTGAATCTCAGATGAAATGTCTGACCAATGAATCCCCCGAAATTTATCAAAAGTAAGTTACATTTTGGTAACTTTGCAAATGGGTTTTTTACATTCCAATTCTATATAAATAGATTGGCAGTGATCTACGATCCAGAACAGTTGGAATCTACTTTAAACTGCACTAGTAGTGCATCAACATCAGAATGCAGTACGACTCGGCGACAGCCTACGTGCGTCGTCTGCGGTGTAGAAGCCGACAACCGGTGCTCCCGATGCCGCTCCAAGCATTACTGCTCAAAGTGAGAGAAGAATCTTAATATAAACTATTACGTAATTTATAAAGCTGTGCGAACCTAAAGTGAAACATGTAAACACACATGTTTTCTTGTGTAAACCATTACCTCACCCACGGTCTTCTATTTATATAAATCTAAATTCAATATATATATCTCAAGGGAGTGTCAGGTGCTGGATTGGCCTCAGCACAAAGCCCACTGCAAGCCCAATGAGCGTCTGCTAGCCCAACGTCAGCCTCACGGCGGTTTGCTCAAGCTGCCCGGTGACTACGTGACCGGATCCGAATAGTCGTCTGCTATGTGCTCCAGCTGCTGCTATGTAATGATTATGAGATGAACTCAGTGGGTTGTATACAATTCCGGTCGTCCACCCCGACTAAATGGCCCACGTGATTTGTATACACAACAAACTTTGGGAATTCTTTAGAGATGAGAGGGAAGAGTTAGGGCACGCGCATGGCTTGTCTATTCACTTCGCAACAGCAGCCGCATAGATACAGCACAGATAGAAATTGATGTCGTCATTTTTATTATAGTCATGTCGTGTGAAAAAGAATAAACGGAGCTTTTGTCCGCGTCTAGGTGTCTATCCTGCGATTTTTAGAGTAAACAGTGTAATAAATTTACACGCTAAATAGGGATTTTTTTCCTTCTTTTTTTTCCATCTGGTCTTGCTGACTGGTTTGTTTTTGTTTATTCCTGGGTTGTACTGATGGTACCATCTAGCGGGGACAATAGAAACTTGACATTGGTTCTTCGCGGTAAATCCTAATTGTTATACAGAGAGAGAGATAACTTTTTTAGACATAAATGGCTTATACACCTTCGCAGCGTGTTTCATATTACTAGGGTAAGTCCGACGAAACGTAGGGAGGCACGACTGATTTGACAATACGAAATTTAACAAGATCTAACCAATTATTCGTTTTACAGTCATATTTTCTTTTATTTTTGGAATGCAATGAATATTAGACGATTAATTGAATCCTCTTTTCATTATAAATTGGTGGCCCTGAAAAGGGCCGATTTGATGTAAGAGGGGCTGTATGATATCTAGGCGCGTTCACCACGGATGCGGCGGGCGAGCTGGATGTCCTTGGGCATGATGGTCACACGCTTGGCGTGGATGGCGCACAAGTTCGTGTCCTCGAACAGACCCACCAAGTAAGCCTCGCTGGCCTCCTGAAGAGCCATGACGGCAGAGCTCTGGAAGCGGAGATCAGTCTTGAAGTCCTGGGCGATTTCACGGACGAGGCGCTGGAAGGGCAACTTGCGGATGAGAAGCTCGGTCGACTTTTGGTAACGACGGATCTCACGAAGAGCGACGGTACCGGGGCGGTAACGATGGGGTTTCTTCACACCGCCGGTGGCTGGGGCGCTCTTGCGGGCAGCCTTGGTGGCCAGCTGCTTACGAGGAGCCTTTCCTCCGGTAGACTTGCGAGCGGTTTGCTTGGTACGGGCCATTGCGAATGACGATGAATGAATGTAACCCAATGAATTTACAACAGTTTATATAAACAAGTTTGTGGCGGTGTAGAAGAGAGGATGTTATCTCCCCTCTCTCTTTGTGTCTCATTGGTGGAGAGGAAAAGTGGCGGGAAACATTTCCTCATATCCAATAAGACAACGAGTAGGGTCGCATTTTTTCACTATAAAATCCCCCTCTTTTCCGTTAGAGCGTCAAGTATTTTTCAAACTTCGATATTCTACAATGACTGGACGCGGTAAAGGAGGCAAAGGACTCGGAAAGGGAGGCGCCAAGCGTCACCGGAAAGTTTTGCGAGACAACATCCAGGGCATCACCAAGCCGGCTATCCGCCGTTTGGCTCGCCGTGGTGGTGTTAAGCGTATCTCCGGCCTGATCTACGAGGAGACCCGTGGTGTGCTCAAAGTGTTCCTCGAGAACGTCATCCGTGACGCTGTTACTTACACTGAACACGCCAAGAGGAAGACCGTCACCGCCATGGATGTCGTCTACGCTCTTAAACGCCAGGGCCGTACCCTCTATGGATTCGGCGGCTAAACATTTCGACCATCAGACCAATTGAACAAAACGGCCCTTTTCAGGGCCACCCATTTGAATAAGGAAAAAAGCATCACAATCACATTTCTTCCTCATAGTAAGCAGTTGTCCTACAACACAGTTGTAACAACAACCTCTAAATCCAAAGCGAGTACGTGCGAACTCATGACATACACTGAGTTAAAGTTTTAGAGCATCCATATTGAGCACAGCTGACCGCCAATTCTGTGGTTGAATGCCTATACTTTGTGTGTATGGTCACCCTCGTAGTCAGCGGTATACATTTCAAGACTGCATACATTTATTTCAAAGCAAAGCTGGTCTCTTGTACTTTGCATATTGCATATAAAAAATACGCCTAGCTCTTTTGAATTTTGCATACGGCAGTATATCGCGTGCAAGTATAGGGAAATGCCTGTGAGACAATTTTTTTTTCATTTTGAAAGGAATTATTATGTATATCACTACATCAATAGAGAAGCTAATGGGAATTTTCAATTGATTAATATGGGATAATGAGTTCTAAAATGAATCAATCCTAACTTAAGTAAAAACTTTTAGTTAGTGAGGACTTTTCTTTTTAAATTGGTGGCCCTGAAAAGGGCCGTTTTGTTTACGAAGAGAAGAAGTAGAAAATCTACTTGGTGCTGGTGTACTTGGTGACGGCCTTGGTGCCTTCAGAGACGGCGTGCTTGGCCAACTCTCCGGGCAGAAGGAGACGGACGGCCGTTTGGATTTCGCGGCTCGTAATGGTCGAGCGCTTGTTGTAGTGGGCCAAACGGGAAGACTCACCGGCGATGCGCTCGAAAATGTCGTTGACGAACGAGTTCATGATGGTCATGGCCTTGGAGGAGATGCCGGTATCAGGGTGGACTTGCTTCAACACCTTGTAGATGTAGATGGCGTAGCTCTCCTTCCTCTTCCGCTTCTTCTTCTTGTCACCCTTTGCGATGTTCTTGGAAGCCTTACCAGCCTTCTTGGCTGCTTTTCCACTAACTTTGGGAGGCATTTCGATGATTCAGAGTCGAATGTACGAATGAAGAATGTAATGTTAGAAGATCCGTGTATATACGGAATCTCCCCCTCTGTCGTGGGAAAGAGAGAGCCAAGAGACTATCGCGTCATGGGGACGAGGGGAGCCAAACTCCAACAAAGAGGAGAGCCGTTGGCGGGAGAGGGGAGAAGGTCACGCCCATCTACCCGGCTTTTCTTTATCATGGCTACCCAATGAGCTTCTAACATTTTGCTTTTGGCTCTCTTTTTCTGATTGACAAGGGCTATATAAACCAGCTTTTCCCTCCACAATCATTACTTATACTGTTCGAGAGCTACACGTAGTTCTTTCGCAGTTACTTACTTTTAAACTTACCCATCATGTCTGGTCGCGGAAAAGGAGGCAAAGTTAAGGGAAAGTCAAAGACCCGTTCTTCCAGGGCCGGACTTCAGTTCCCCGTCGGTCGTATCCACCGTATGCTCCGCAAGGGATCCTACGCTGATCGTGTCGGTGCCGGTGCTCCCGTCTACTTGGCTGCCGTCATGGAGTACCTCGCCGCTGAAGTGCTCGAGTTGGCCGGTAACGCTGCCCGTGACAACAAGAAGACCCGCATCATCCCCCGTCACCTTCAGCTGGCCATCCGTAACGACGAAGAGTTGAACAAACTTCTCTCCGGTGTTACCATCGCTCAGGGAGGTGTCCTTCCCAACATCCAGGCCGTTCTTCTGCCCAAGAAGACCGACAAGCCCGCCAAGGCTTAAGCTTGGCTCTTTGAGCTTCCTTCACTAAATCGGCCCTTTTCAGGGCCACCATATTTTAAAGATAGAAAATTGCAACTGATTTCAATCCTTCATGTTCGTTTGCTTTGATTGAAATATCGAAGAAATTTTAAAAGTATATTGAAAGGTCTAGTAGCATCGACAAGTTGGAAGGTAGCATTGTATGCTACGTGAAGTGAACTAATTCACTTTAACTAATTTGGCTTCGCTCTACACTAATCCAAAAAGATTGTCATGAAGTAGTTCGTAAGGAAGTACCAATACACTTGGAGACTTTACAGTAACTTTCTTGATAAAACCATACCAGTTTGTCCGCCTTCAGGATGACATCGGCCATCATTCCATGTAGTACGTCCCCGCCCTCTTGAGCTCCCACAATTTAAACTAGCGTCCCTTAATTACTTAAAGATGTTTGAAATATCCTCAATCACATTTCCATTATAAAACTAAGATTTTGATATTTTGTAAAAAAAAAAAAAAAAAAAAAAAAAAAAAAATTGGATTAATAGTTAATGACTATATACGTACCCAAAAATGCGCCCAAAATATGCCATTTTTCTACTAAAAATACAATCAGGTAAACTCCCAAGGTTCATTCTGGGTCCTTTGTTCCAATCATTCTCTAATTAGCACTTTTGAAAACAAAATTATATTACCGTAGTGTTTCAAAATCTATATATTTCATGAAGGTTTTCATGTGAAAAATTGTGAATGACAACATTGTAGAAATTCACGGTGATCAAACGCGAGTTTAGCTGTAGCAGCAGTTAACATAATGGAAAGATGCAGATGTTGAATCGATCAATGTTATGAGGCTAATAATAAAGTAAAGTCTAATCCTTTACTAATAAAAAAGTAAAATATTTTAGTGCGCGTCATTAAATCAGCAGTCGGAAACTAGCTAACAAAATAAAAATTTTATTCCCTTACATACAAAAATATACAATTATTCCTACATATGTTTATAAACCAATCACAGAGTCGCAGATCAGAGAATCGGGTTGGTAATAAAAAAGGTGGATGATAAGAATTTGATTTTAGGTTACGGACTACTCCTAGCAAATAAAAATCCCTATAAATCAGCGTGTTTTCGACCGTTGTTGGATGCTGAAGTGCGTCAGCAGGAAGCTGTATTTATAAATTAAGATGAATCACTCAGAATTCAATACAACTGTGATGCTTTTCTTGTTGCTTTATTTCATTTTCTCATTATCCGTTACGGCCAGTACTACGTCTTTCGGCGATAACATTGAAGGTAATATTCATGACCTATAAATAGTAGCCTATGCAGCATATTATTAAATTTATTCAAAATAGTTGCTGATCAACTAGAAGAGATGCGATTAGAAATAAACCATCTGCATCGCAAAACTGGACTCTTGGAGCTCAAGAACGTTCGCCAAGACGGAGAGCTTCGATTTTTGAAAACCATTCTTACCAACATCCTCAGCGGCAACGATTCGGTTAGGAAAAAGAGAGCTGCAAGACTGTTGCCTTTACAACTTCTCATGTAAGAAACATTTACGTCATGCATATTTTTAGCTCAATGTTGTCTTATAAATAACATAAACGTTACCAATTCTTGCTGGCAGGGGTCGTGGCGAGGAAGAGAAGCCGATAGTTGGACCTCCAACGAGTTGCAAGGATCTCAACCAGTTGGGTCACACATTAAATGGAATCTACCTGATCAGAACCAATAGCAGCAAATCTACTAATTCGAAAATCATCAATGCCGTCTTTTGCGATTTCCAACCGAATTCTGGAGATCGAAATAAGCCATCTCCACCTTGTATCTATCATCTTTTATAAATATATTTTAAGAATGAATTCAAATAATCGAATATTATACTCATTTAGTTGTAGAGAGTAGACTGGGATACGTGGACGTGAAATCAGCAGAATCTGGAATACATTTCTACGTTCAAATCGGCAATCGGACCTTCCCAGAAAAATGCGTCCTTCGTTTCGATAAACAAATGTCTAATATTGGCGGTGGAATGAACTTGAAAACGGGCGTGTTCACAGCACCAAAAGCCGGCATCTACACTTTCTCCTATTCCATTCTGAAAAATGGTTACGCTTTCGATCATTTGCCAATATCACTGCGTTTGAACAGCTCTCCGATTGGGACATCTTCGGCCGGGCAAGGTTTGTTTGTTGTTCCTGTTACCATGCAATCTACCCTGAAATTGAAAAAAGGCGATCGAGTTGATTTGTTTAAATATACCGGTGAAGTTAACCGGTTCTGCAGTGTTGGCTATTGTAATCACTTTACCGGCTCACTGATAGAGGAAGATTTGGTCGAATAACAACATAACTATGGTGCTCCGATACCTGTCAATTGTCGAGGCCTTAGTTATAATCACACAGTCTTGATTAATTTATTTGTTGGCCAATTGAAAAAAAAATCCTTTCCAAATTATTGGTAATACAAGTCGTTAGAGAAAATTGCCATTTTCCCACAATTTCTCCGGATGCATATCCCGTCCAAAAAAGCTTATAATTGTACTCAAAATCTATTAAATTATTTCATATATTTTTAGCTAAACATTTGCTTACATGTTAAATTTCAAACCGTTTTTCTAAACTTATCACAGAGTAACAGGTCATATGGCGTCATCGACCATATCGGTGAATCAGTATATGATTTTTCCAAGAAACAAGTAACCATATATTTAGTAGTGATGTGTCGTTCAATGTATTCAGTGTTACTTATTAAGTGATATTATAAAATAATATTTTAATCGAACAAATCTTCTTAAAACATTAAAATTGATTAGTTTCGAATTATGAACCAATCGATGAATATAACTACGGTTCTATTCTTGTTACTTTACTTCATTTTCTTAATATCTTCGCCCAGTATCATCATCTCGTCCACCACGAATAGCCCGGACGGTAAAATATTAACATTGGAGAACATATTCCTTAATTTATGGACATATATTTGATGTAATTATTGATGATAATTATTTGTTAAGTTGCTGATCAACTAACAGAGATGCGTCTAGAAATCAACCAACTGAATCGTAAAAGTGGGCTTTTGGCGGAGCTCAAAAACGTTCACCAAGATGGAGAGATTCGGTTTTTAAAATTGGTTCTTTCTAAAATCATAAATAACGGCAAACAAAATATTGACGAGAAGATCAACCAAGCAATGCGGAAGAGAGCAGCTAGGCTAATACCTGTACAACTGCTCGTGTAAAAACATAATAAAGTTATTTCAAAAAGCTAAATATTTATTAATTATTTATACATCAACAGGAGTCGTGGCAAGGAGGAGAAACCAATAGTTGGGCCCCCATCCAGTTGCAAGGATCTCAACCAGTTGGGTCACACTTTAAATGGAATCTACCTTATCAAACGCAATAGCACATCATCAACCAATTCCAAAATCGTCAATGTCGTCTTTTGCAATTTCCAACCAAATTCTGGAGCCCAAAAACCATCTTCTTCATCTCCCGCTTGTATTTATTAATTTTAAAATATACATTACACTGATAGTCTTAACATTTTATGCTCATTTAGTTATAGAGAGTAGACTTGGATACGTGGACGTGAAATCAGCAGACTCTGGGATCTACTTCCACGCCCAGATCAGCAACCGATCCACATTCCCTGCAAATGGCCTTCTCCGCTTCGATCATCTTATTTCCAACGTTGGTGACGGGATGAATTTAAAAACGGCCGCTTTCACGGCTCCAAAAGCCGGTGTCTACATGATCTCCTTTTCCATACTAAAGAATGGTTGGATTTTCGATGGTCTGTCTGTGGTTTTGCGTCTGAACGGCGCTCCAATAGGGCAATCGATGACAGGCAGTGGACTCTCACTAGTCCCTGTAACCCTGCAGTCCACTTTGAAATTGAAAAAGGGGGATCGCATTGATTTGTGGAAAACGTTCGGGGAACTTCACGTTGACTGTCCACATTATTGTCACCACTTTACTGGTTTATTGGTTGAGGCTTTAAGATTTGGTCGAATAAATAGAAAGATTTTATTGGGATCCTCCTTCATTTTCTTTCCATTAAGAACAGCACCAACCAACCAATAAAAAAAACACAAAGCTTTAATAATTTGGTGCATGGTTATTGCATTTTATTTTTTCTTTATTTGTATGGTACAAACATTGATGAATAAGGGTCAATAAACAGCAACTGCAAACTATTTATTTTTTCCTTTCAAAGGCACTTACTAGTAACTTAAAGAACTGTGCTTTAAGCTAATCGATGCGGGCTAACACAGTTAAATTACCTATATAATAAACACAATGGTCTACTTAATATGATTATGCTGATTGATTCAATATCTCAGTCCAAGTTCCACAATCTGTAATAATTTACTGCCAAGTCAATTACCACAGTCAAGTAATAATTTCTAATAAGCCATCTTGCTGTGTAAGGCGGGATCTCGCCTATAATATACAACATTTATTTTATGCGAAAGTATTTTGAAATGTTGGCCTCGCATTGGCGCATTGCACGTATGACGTATCAATCAACCACAACTCTGTATTAGATTAAACAGGCATGAGCATTCCATTTTTAATGATTTTGTTACAATCTATACACGTTACTGTAATCAATTTTTTATACTTCAACATATTTATTATTAGCAGGAATTTTGCATTGTTATTATTCGTCGATGCATTCGGAAGTGATGTGCATATGATAAAGACGATTATGAGCGCAGCCAGCTTTAATTCTTATTTTAGCAATCAGTAGCTCAATATCGACTGACAAGGTGAAAAGTCTTCTTTAAAAAGTTTAATTATTTCCTCACAGCTGATTTATTCTGGCTGGAAATTTGTCATCACTTAAAATGGAAAATTTGGAATTTTCCAGCATCATTAAGACATTTTTAATAGCATTTTTTTTTATTTCGGTGTTTCTAGTATCGTCAGCTACACCCACAAGCAGAGATAAAAGTATATTCTGCTTATTAACGGCGCAATAAACTTAAATGTAATTAAAGAAAATTTTCCTTACAGTTGTTGACCAACTTAAAGAGATGCGATTGGAAATCAGCCAATGCAATCGCAAAACTGGGCTCCTGGAACTGAAAAACGAGGATCAAGATGAAGAGATCCGTTCTTTGAAAAATATCATTTCTAAATTGATCAATAAAAAAACGAAATGGCGATAAGGAAATAAAAAGTAATCAAAAACTGGATGATGGTGGTGTAATGGTGCGGAATTCAAATAGAAAACCACTTGGGATTCGTGGACATGAAAAATAGTGCACAACCCCCAAGAAGTTTCACTGGAATCTAATATTTCTACGTCAACATCGGTGGAGCTTCTCTAACGGTTCCAGACAATAGCGTTCTTAAATACGATCATCAGGTTTTGAATGTCGGCCGAGCGATGAACTTAACAACGGGTGTTTTCACTGCCCCAAAAGCTGGGATCTACACGTTTGCATTTTCTATGGTGAAGAATGGATTCAATTATGAATATCTCGACATTTTTCTACGTTTGAATGGAAAGAAAGTTGGACATTCGTGGGCGGGTAAAGGTTTGATCGGGATGCCGGTTACGCTGCAGTCCACTTTGAAATTGAAAAAGGGAGATCGCGTTGATTTGCTGAAAGGTGCCGGTGGACTTCATGCAGTTTGTAGCTCATTCTGTCATCACTTTACTGGATGGCTTCTAGAAGATGATCCCAAGAACTGAAATTGTAGACCCACATGTAGATCAACCGATACCAGATATAAATATTTAATTTTCAATAATGACTAATCTTTCTGAAATACAAAATTGAATCTATTGGCTATAATAACTTTTTGGGTTTATTGGACTTGAACTATTGAGTTATAATAAAACCTAGGATGATTCATTTGCTTCCGCCATTTCCGAGTCCAGTCAATAACGAGTTTCATTGGTAAGGGTTTTCAGTGCAAATTCAGTGCAAATTGATCAAACTGATATACTATTTCCATTTTCCATCATCAGTATCCCTGGTGTGGTGCACCAGCAGTAACTACTGAAGGTTTTCTCTCATTATTCCTTGCTCAATGCATTTGGTTTGTCTTTGAAAGATATCAGACATCATGAATAATAAAATCGCGCTGCTGTTCTTGCTCTTCTATTGTATTTTCTCACTTTCTCCGTCCAGTATCATCACGTCGTTAGCCGCTGAGGTTGAAGGTAATTTATAGACTAAATAGTACCTACATGAGGTATCTCTCTTTATATTAATATTATCTCTTTTTAATATAGTTGCTGATCTACTGAAAGAAATGCGATCAGAAATTAATCAACTGAATCGCAAAACTGGGCTTTTGGAGCTTAAGAACATTCGTCAAGATGGCGAGCTTCGATATTTGAAGACGGTACTTTCCAACATCGTTACTAGTAAACAAAATGGCAACGAAATTGTGAACATAGAAATACAAAAGAGACCCGCTAGGCTATTACCTATACGTCTATTCAGGTACAGTATGCATCTATAACCAATGATTACCATCGATTATATAATATAAAAAACATCAATATTACTATAGAGGAAATAAGGAGGCGGAACCCATCGTTGGACCTCCATCGAGTTGCAAGGAACTAGGCCAGATGGGCCACACATTGAACGGAATCTACCTGGTCAGAATCAACAGCCCATCGTCGAATAATTCAAAAATCATCAATGCAGTCTTTTGCGATTTCCAGCCGAATGTCAGGGCATATAAAAACCAACTAGTAGATACCAATTTCAAATGTTTAACTACAAGATATTTTAAATTATTATGTTAATTTTAGTTATAGAGAATAGACTGGGATACGTGAACGTGAAATCGGCTGCTTCTGCCATTTATTTCCACGTTCAAATTAGCAATCGATCCACATTCCCTGCGAATGGTGTTCTCCATTTCGATCATCAAGTTGCCAACACTGGTGGCGGGATGAATCTGAAAACAGGAGTTTTTACAGCTCCAAAAGCCGGCATGTACATACACCTTCTCCTTTTCCATTACGAAGAGCGGCTGGATTTATGAATACACGGAAATCTCACTGCGGATGAACGGGGTTCGGGTCGGACAATCAATGGCCGGCAGAGGCTTTCATTTTACAGCCGTGGTATCACTGCAGACCACCCTTAAATTGAAAAAGGAAGATCGAATTGATTTGTGGAAATCGAATGGGGAGCTTCACCAAGAATGCAAAAGTTATTGTCATCACTTTACTGGTTCGTTGATAGAGGAAGATTTAATTGATTTTACGGCGCAATAACTAAAACGGAGGAGATATTTTATGTGTATTTGTGATTCATGATTATAATGCCTCCTTAAATTAGAAATAAAATACACTCTAAATCCCTGTCCCCTTATTGTGGGTTAAAATACCCTCTTACAATACCCTTACAATGCCTAAACAATATCGTATTTTAACGAATGGACAGTGGTTGTAAAGGTATTGTATGCATAAGACCCATGCACTTGCAATCACTGTCCATTCCTTAAAATACGATGTTGATATAATATTTTAACAGTGGGAATTTACAGTGTAGGGAAAAGGGTTAAGATGATGGGCAGTACCATCATACATGGCTGCATACTATCATATTTTTAGATTTCATTGTATGTCAAATTAAAAAATAAACTGTAATTGGTGTAAATTACACGAAAATCTTAATAACGAGATTAGTAATTTTATTTTTACTTAACAATTTAATTTTATTTACCATACACCGTTTGAAGTAAAGAAAAAAAAACTTAGACCGATACCTTTAAAAAATATATTATGAGCATCAAAGAATCATCATCAGATTAATTTTGGGAAACTATCATAACGAGAAATTCAACAAATTATTAAGCAATCGTTTAAAAATAATTTTAATTTGTATCAACCGTTTGAGAATTGGTCGCTTATTGGACGGTAGTAACCATTACCGTATAATATCGGAAAAGATACAGAATAAAGAAGTAATAAAAAATTTTCAGTTTCGTTATCAGTAAATAGTAAACTTAAAAGTAACGAATAATAATACAATATATAATAATACAATTTCTTTGCGCATTACTTTCTTTAAAAACCAATTTCAGATGAACAAATCTTATCGGGTCGGCGATTCAAATCCGTATAATTTTGTCTAAGTACAAGTCAGATAATGTAAGTAATCATTAATCGAAATAGATTTGCCAAATGTTAAGCTAATGTAATAAATTGCTTTCGTGAATCGTTTTGCTAACGAAAAACTGCCCCAAATTTTTTTTACGAATTTGGTTCGCCGAATGTTTCGCTAACCAATAATGAATAATCTCAAAGATTTGTTTCTTATTATACGGATTTGATTCGCCGAATCTTTCGCTAATGGAATTTGCATTCGCGAAACGTTTCGCTAGCCAACAATGCCCAAGATGTTTTTCTTATTATACGGATTTGGTTCGCGGAATGTTCCGCTAATGGAACAGGTTTCATTCGCGATGTCTTTCGCGATCCAACATTTTCGTTAGCGAAAGATTTGGCTAATGGAACTCTTTCCATTCGCGAAAGAGTCGGCTAATGCAATTTGGTTAGCGAAACAGTCAGCTAATGCAATTTGGTTAGCGATACCTTTCGCTAACCAATTTCGTACTATAAGATCACCCGCTAACCAATTCCCGATAATATTGTCGATTCATTCGCTAAAGTTGCGAATCCAAAAACCCCATTAGAAATGAGTCAACTTAATAGCAAAACTGGGCTCCTAGAGCTATAAAATGATGATTAAGATGAAGAGATTCGTTTCTTGAAAAACATAATATCTAACTTGATCAACAAACAAAATAGCGATGAAGAGGTGAAAAGTAGTAATCAATTAGATGATAGTATAATGGTGCGAAATAAGAGACCGGCCAGTCTAATTCATCTACAACATCTGATGTAATTTTGTTCAATAAAGCCTATTGTATATAATTTCATTAATTGATTACTTACTTTGAATTACAATACGAGTAGAGACGAAGAGAAGCCGTTCAAAGGACCACCATCAAATTGTAAAGATTTGAAAAAGATAGGCCACACATTGAACAGAATCGGTCAAAGAAAACAGCACATTGCATTCGAAGATTAACGCCATTTTTTGCAACTTTCAGCTTCTGCTCATTGAAGCCGATCAGCACTCATTGTCCTCCTCTAGTAAGAATTACTACCATATTATTTTAAGGAGCAAGCTTGAATTTTATTTAAAACTTATTGTATAATTTTAATTTAGTAAAAGAAAGCCGTTTGGGACACATTGACGTGAAATCTTCCGATTCCGATATTTATTTCTACGTTCAAATTAACAATCGATCCTTCCCTTCTGCAGGAGTCCTCCGCTACGATCATCAAGTTTTGAATGTCGGCGGCGGAATGAATTTGAAAACGGGCGTATTCACAGCTCCGAAAGCCGGCGTCTATACCTTCTCCTTTTCTATTTTGAAGAATGGTTGCACTTTTGATTATGTAGATGTATACCTTCGTCTGAACGGGATTCGGATCGGAGGATCATTGGTAGGTAGAGGCATTTTTGCAGCCCCGGTAACACTGCAGTCCGCTCTGAAATTGAAAAAGGGAGATAGGATCGATCTTTGGAAAAAGAATGGGGAACTCCACCAAGAATGCTTCCATTGTCAATACTTTAGTGGCTTGTTGTTGAAAGAAGGTTAACCGGCAACTATGTAGATGATAAAAAGTAGTTAAAATGTTCCGAGCCTACCAGGGATCGAACCTGGAATCTTCTGCTCCGTAGGCAGACGCGTTATCCATTGCGCCACAGGCCCATATTTGTGGTCAATATTGATAAAATATATTCTATGTATTCTTTAAAAACTCGTTATATTATGCGACGAATTTAAGAAAATTTTTCTTATAAGGAATAATAATCAGAGCAATATTTTTTTATAATGAAAATCAAATAACTGGTACCTTATAACTATTTTACCGTATTTATATAGCACGAAATCGCTTTTAGATCAAAGTAATTAAACGCATAAATATAGCTTCTTGTATAAGTTATCATAATTCCTTATTTGTCATTAAATATTTCGCATTTTCATGGGCTTAAATTAGCTTTGCGCATTATCATATTTTCTGCGTGCTACTGGGTTTTACATATTTAATACGGATATGTCTGCATAAAAATGAAAAAAATTAGCTATGGTTCTACTATAATAATGTAAAAAAATACACAGATATTCTAGCATGGTGTGCAGATCTAATAATAAGCTTAATATTTTGCAGGTCCCAGATTTTTTATTATATTAAACTTCGTATATCAGGATGTATTTAATGTGTTCCGCCGGATAACTTTGATGCGGTTTATGTCTTATTCGAATATTTCCTGCCCTTATACAATATGAACCTGATGATGCGTATAGATACATCCAAATTATTACAATAAATCGCTTCACGGCATCAGCAGTTTAATTTTTTCCCCAATGTTTAGTCTGCAAGTAGATTCTACAATCAGTACACCTCACTATTTACTATTTGAAATTCCATACAGCCAAAATGAGGACTATTCGGTCAGTTTTGGCCCATACTTTCTTAATTTCAAGAATAGTAATTCTGATACTACTATCATACTACTATCACCATCAATCACTTTCGCCAACAGCCTGAAAGGTAAAATTCAAAAAAGTTTTTTAATTTGTAAAATGAACATCAAATAACCTTCAATAATTAATGTAGATTCTGGTGATGACCGATTGAAACAGATGGAATCGCAGATTCAACAACTCGATCACAAAAATATGTTGATAGATCTGAAAAACGACCACCAGGATAGAGAGATCCAAATGCTGAAAACGCGTCCATGACGATGTCCAAATTCATCAATAATGAAAGAAATAATAATGAAGTATTAACTGTAGATGTTGATAATAAACTGATGATGCAAAAGAGGCCTTCTAGGCTCTTGCCTTCTTATCTTTTCAAGTATATATATAAAAAATTACAATGATACGTGTTCGATGATTGTATTAAATCATTTTATTAGGAAGAAAGAAAAGAAGGAAATACTTGGACCTCCATCGAGTTGCAAGGATTTGAGTGAGTTGGGTCACACATTGAATGGAATCTACATGGTCAGCAAAAGCAGCAGCAGCAATAGCACTCTAGACCGGTCGGAAATATTGTCAGTTCGTGCCGTCTTTTGCGATTTCCAGGTGCTTGATGTGGAGAACCCTTCTTTACCATCTCCTGGTAATAATAATTATTGATATATATATGAAATACGTATTTCACTTAAATTGTCTTTCAAATGGTTCAATTTTACAGTGAAAGAGAGCGGGCTGGGATTCGTGGGCTTGAAGCCAGCTGAATATGGAATCCACTTTTACGTTTAAATTAGCAATAATGAACCCATTCCTGGAAAAGGGGGTCCTTACCTATGATCGTCAAATTTCTAACGTTGGCGATGGGATGAATTTGAAAACGGGTGTTTTCACAGCTCCAAGAGCCGGCGTCCATACTTTTTCCTTTTCCATTGCAAAGCATCCTTATATTTTTAATTATTTGGAAGTATTTTTGCGTTTGAACGGGGTGCGAGTTGGACATTCAGTGGCCTGTAGTGGTATCATCTCAGTCCCGGTAACCCTGCAGTCCATCTTAAAACTGAAGAAGAAGGATCGCGTTGATTTGTGGAAATCGCACGGAGAAATTCAGCAAGAATGCAGTGGGTATTGTCATCATTTTACTGGTTCTCTGATAGAGGAAGCTTTAATCGAATAAGTACCGTATCGATAAAATCAAGCAAAGATGTGGGTTTTTTTTTCCTAGAATTTAGTTTTCTTCTCTTCCTTTTCATTTCATTATGTTTTAATTTTAATAAGATAATAAAAACATTAAATACAAATCTACTATTTTTTTCTAGCATTTCGTAACGCTCGCGACTATTTTTTCTTGCGTAATACATGATGGTGTTTGTAAACGTAAAAAACTAGAAGAATAAATAAAAGGGTTTCAGTTAATAAACAGCATTCATGAATCTTATTATTAATAAATCGGATCTTTAAAAAAATTAAATTTAAAAGAATCACAAATTGGTGCAGCTTATAAATGTGCATCATAAGCCAGTATTATATTTTAAAAAATTGTCTTTAAAAAAAGCTTTAAAAAAATAAACAGATCGAGTATATAGTCAATGAACGCGTAGTAAATGATTATTGAACCTTAAAAAAGGCCCTGCAACAATGTATAACTGTATTATACATGTTTAATCCTGAAGATGCCCGTTTCTATGTAGAAATTAATTAATTCTAAGTCAAATTAATTAACTTTTTAAATTCTGGATGTTAACTTCCTTTTAAAATTCTCCTTGTGTACAATGGGTACGATGTAAGAAATTCGATTAGGTAAGGTAAATTTACCAAAAGAATCGAAATGATAAAAATGAAAACCTTCGTCAGTTCTTTTATTCTGTGTGCGTATTATACATGTATAAGCTTAATACGGATGTGTATATATAAAATTGAAAAACAAATATATATATATATAAATTTAAAATGCGCATTGGGATATTAAATTTGTTCCGCTAGGTAATTTTGGTGCGATTGGAGTCTTATTTCAATGAATTAATACAATATTCATAAGATAGTGCGTATAGGTGCATATTTATTGCTACAATAATTTTAGTTTCAATTGAATTTTATCTAATACTGAGTCTGCAAGTAAATTTGAAAATTAAAATAGGAAACCCTCGTCGGTTATTCTTGTTCTGCGTGCTGCTGGGCGATTTTTTAAATTTCATATTGATACGGTTGTATAAAAATGAAAAAAGGGGTAACTGACAGTAGCCACCCCTCGACAGTTGCTACTCTCGTTTCCGACGTTTGCTACCCAGACAGTAGCTACCCCGACTGTAGCTACTTTTGTGGCCGACAATCGCTACCCTGACAGTAGCTACCCTGACTGTTGCTACCTTGGTTGGCGACAATAGCTACCCCGACATTAGCTACCCCTTAATATTATATTAGAATTCAAATACAAATTCATTTTTGAATTCATTTCAAAATTGATTTTTGAATTGATTTTTGAAATCATTTCAGAAATAAATTTGAAAATAGATACAAATATAGTATATTGAATATACATTCATCATATAAATGCAAATCCGAGAATGCGAATCCGATGTACCGGAGAGTTTTCCCAAAGAAACAGCACTCAAAGGCAATTGTGCTCGGCTAGAAATTTAGCCATGAGCGGCATATTTTTTTACGGCCCATTCGTACATTTTAGCCAGGATAACCCGTGGTTGCGCCCGGATGAAATTTCGGCCGAGACCGGTGGACGGTCCAAGCGCAAATTTTAGCTGGATGAAGAGGGGTTCCGCCCTGACATAACTTTGTCCGACCTCTTGGATCTTTTATATTGGATCTGGAAAATCAAGAGACATCCATGGCCGGAAGACAATTCATCCGCTCTTAAAATTATAAAATGAAATTAGATTCACTTTTTCATCAAAAATTCATTTTTTTGGAATGATTTGTATTTTTATGATGAATTTATATTCAATATACTATATTTGTATATATTTTCAAATTTATTTCTGAAATCAATTCAAAAATCAATTTAAAAAATCAATTCAAAAAGCAATTCAAAAATCAATTTTGAAATGAATTCAAAAATCAATTCAAAAATGAATTTGTATTTGAATTCTAATATAATATTAAGGGGTAGCTAATGTCGGGGTAGCTATTGTCGGCAACCAAGGTGGCAACAGTCGGGGTAGCTACTGTCAGGATAGCGATTGTCGGCCACAAAAGTAGCTACAGTCGGGGTAGCTACTGTCTGGGTAGCAAATGTCGGAAAAGTGGGTAGCAACGGTCGAGAAGTGGCTATTGTCCCCATGCCAAAAAAACTATATTAATTATTTTGCTACAATAATATTATAAGTAAAAATGTTCTATAGCATCTCTTGTATGGAACTAATGTTCTTTGTATTTTGCTGGTTCCAGATTTTTTAATAGTATAAAACTGCGCATCAGGATGTATTAAATTTGTTCCGCTTGATAACTTTGGTGCGGTGCAAGTCTTATTTCCATGACCCTGTTTAAAATCTACATGATGGTGCTTATAGATCCATCTACCATTATTTTTAAAAAAATCTCTCCACAGCATCAGCAGTTTAATCCCACCTAATCTTTAGTCAGCAAGTAGATTCTGTCATCATCAGTAAGCCCCGTTATTCATTGGTTGATTTTCCATTCAGCCAAAATGAGAACTATTCGGCCACTTTTGGCCTCATACTACTTCTTCACTTCCAGGATGATTATGTTAGTTCTATTATCATTAGTCACATTTAAATATGCAAAATGACTAGAAAAATGACCACCAGGGTAGAGAATTCCTGATGCTGAAAATGCTTATGACCAAAACCCTCAATAAAGAAAGTAACAATAAGGAATTGGTAACTGATCCTGCGCGTAAAGATGTTAAAGATAAAAGGATGATGAAAAAGAGGCCTGCTAGGCTCTTGCCTTCTTATCTTTTCAAGTATTTTAATCAAATTCACAATTTTACCTGTTTGATGATTATATTTCAAAATAATTTAACTTAATTAGGAACAAAGAAAAGAAAGTAAAGATCGGGCCTCCATTAAGTTGCAAGGATTTGAACGAAATGGATCACAATTTGAATGGGATCTACATGGTTAGCAAAAGCAACAGCAACAATAGTATTTTGAACCGATCGGAGATATTACCATTACGGGCCGTCTTTTGCGATTTCCAGGTTTTTGACGAGAATCCTTCTTTACTTCCCGGTAAACTAATATTTAGCGCTAACCATCGGCTAATAATATTCGTTCATTAGCGAGTGTATTTGCTAATGTGCCCCATTGGCGAATGCATCGGCTAATGAAATTTGGTTAGCAAATGCATTCGCTAATCAATGGACCCTTATAAGAGTTTCTTCGCTAATCAAATGACGAGATTAAGTCTCGTTTGATTAGCTAATTTAGCTCATATAATAGACCCCTCCAAGGGCCGGCGTCTACTCTTTTTCCTTTTCCATAGTCAAGGCTGCCTTGGTTTTCGATTATTTGGATATTCCATTACGTCGGAACGCAGCTCGAATTGGAGTTTCTTTTGCCGGCAGTGGCATATTTGGAGCTCCAGTAACTATGCAATCCGTCTTGAAATTGAAAGTGGGGGATCGAATTGATTTATGGAAATCGAAAGGGGAAATTCACAAATGCATTTACCACTGTCATCACTTTAGCGGCTCATTGATAGAGGCGGATGATTAAGTTTAATAACAGGAAGAAGCAATGTTAATATTTCTTACGCCATAAGAAATTTAGACACTTGATCATTGGTCATACCCAGTGTTTCTTAATCATGATTAGATTGGAATCACATTTGATTGGAATCATGATTATAATCAAATTTGATTATTGATTGGCAATCATAATCACAACTGCCAGAAAGCAAGATATTAGGTTCGATTCTTGGTGAATTCTGTGGTTAATATAGTCAAACTGCTTAATTTACTTAAAAAATACTAAATTAACTAAAATTTTAGTTTTTTAACATTTTTTTCTAAGTCCATTCGGGATAACATTCTATTCCATTAATTGACGGAATTGAAGTAATTTAAATGCTTTAAAGAAATTTAGTTATTTCAATGATTGAAGTTAACTAAATATCTCCTATACAAAACCCCATGTTTTTCCAATTAAGAGATTTAAGTGATTTGATTAAACTAATTGACGAAAAAGCGTAGTCGCATTCTATAGTTTAGCCTTAACGTTATTATTAAAAATGCTAAAAGAGCTTGTCGCAGATGTACCTTAGCATTCTATAACGTTCTAGAATATGTTCATTTTTATGTATTTTAATTTGTTAGAACGTAGCCTAAATTGAAATTGTGATTGCCAGCTCAATTTTCTGATCTGTGACTCTGGTATTGGTTGATAAAAATAAGCTAAAATAATGGTATATTTGTGTGATGGAGTGAACGAAATTTGTTTATAAGCAATACATTTTTCATCCATTCTGTAGCTGATTTCCGGCTTCTGATTTAATGGTGCGCAATAAAACTTTTTACTCTTTAAAAAAGTAATACTTTTTCCAAAAGAAGCTGTGGATTTGCGTCATGGAATATTATGGATTAATTCAATATCTGGATCATTTCATGGCGACTTCTTTTACATCTTAACTCGTTATGAAATTTATTAAGTTTGAATCATCACCCTAATTTATTTTTTGTGTGTTTTAAAACTTCTAATTAAATAATGTAGATGATAATCGAAATGGAGGACCCAAAATAAAACAAAGGGTTTCACTTAGCGAAAAAGCGCATATGATGTCCCGCGTTTTTGGGTAGACCTACCGAGACGCCAGTCATCAAATAAGCCAAATCTATGCACGTTTTATCTTCATTTATGTATTGAGTATGCGACCGTATTTTTGACAAAATTGTCGATCATTGTGTGTTCTTACCTACTATCTTACCAGTTCGACAGACAATTAGGCAGAGATAGTAGGTAAAACTAAATCATGTTTTTCAAATGATAAGACAACATTTTGTGGTGGGATCACATCCTCCACCTTTATTGTGCATTTTTTTAAATACCCGAATTCAGTTTGTTCATTCCCTATTGGTTAATTTTAATCAATTCCGTAAAAATAGAATTGTAAAGATTATTGATTAACATTACAGTAGAAGACATATAAGTTAGTATCATAACATGACGAGTGAAGACTTGCCTATTTAAAAAGCAAAGACTTTTTATTCTCCCACTCTGACCCTCCTACTAAGAAAGACCGAACGAGGATTGAAGAACGATAGCAGTTTTTTTTTCTTTGGTACATGGAGGCCCTGAAAAGGGCCGATTTAGTGAAGAGCTTAAGCCTTGGCGGGCTTGTCGGTCTTCTTGGGCAGAAGAACGGCCTGGATGTTGGGAAGGACACCTCCCTGAGCGATGGTAACACCGGAGAGAAGTTTGTTCAACTCTTCGTCGTTACGGATGGCCAGCTGAAGGTGACGGGGGATGATGCGGGTCTTCTTGTTGTCACGGGCAGCGTTACCGGCCAACTCGAGCACTTCAGCGGCCAAGTACTCCATGACGGCAGCCAAGTAGACGGGAGCACCGGCACCGACACGATCAGCGTAGGATCCCTTGCGGAGCATACGGTGGATACGACCGACGGGGAACTGAAGTCCGGCCCTGGAAGAACGGGTCTTTGACTTTCCCTTAACTTTGCCTCCTTTTCCGCGACCAGACATGATGGGAAGATTTAAAAGTAAGTAACTGCGAAAGAACTAAGTGTAGCTCTCGAACAGTATAAGTAAAGATTGTGGAGGGAAAAGCTGGTTTATATAGCCCTTGACAATCAGAAAAAGAGAGCCAAAAGCAAAATGTTAGAAGCTCATTGGGTAGCCATGATAAAGAAAAGCCGGTTAGATGGGCGTGACCTTCTCCCCTCTCCCGCCAACGGCTCTCCTCTTTGTTGGAGTTTGGCTCCCCACGTCCCCATGACGCGATAGTCTCTTGGCTCTCTCTTTCCCACGACAGAGGGGGAGATTCCGTATATACACGGATCTTCTAACATTACATTCTTCATTCGTACATTCGACTCTGAATCATCGAAATGCCTCCCAAAGTCAGTGGAAAAGCAGCCAAGAAGGCCGGTAAGGCTTCCAAGAACATCGCAAAGGGCGACAAGAAGAAGAAGCGGAAGAGGAAGGAGAGCTACGCCATCTACATCTACAAGGTGTTGAAGCAAGTCCACCCCGACACTGGCATCTCCTCCAAAGCCATGACCATCATGAACTCTTTTGTCAACGACATCTTCGAGCGCATCGCTGGTGAGTCTTCCCGTTTGGCCCACTACAACAAGCGCTCTACCATCACGAGCCGCGAAATCCAAACGGCCGTCCGTCTTCTTCTGCCTGGAGAGTTGGCCAAGCACGCCGTCTCTGAAGGCACCAAGGCCGTCACCAAGTACACCAGCACCAAGTAGATATTCTACTTGGTATATCTTTTCCTAAACAAAACGGCCCTTTTCAGGGCCACCAAGATACTAGAGAAATGACAATGCATACCGTTGAATCTGGCTGATATTTATGCGTACACCCCTTTTTAAAGAATCCGCTGGCTACGCTCAATGGTCAATCGACAAAGGGTTGGCGGTTTAGTATTAAATTGCCATACATTTGGCATACATAAACAAATTCCCGTATTTATGCCTTGTAACCTGTTGAGAATGTTATCTGATATGATAGTACCTTGATAGTAGAAAGTACCTTTAAACTACATATTTCATTAGTTATAAATGATTTTTATTTTGTTTACAAGGACAATTATGTTCGCGTTATGTATTTAATTTGGATGTTGGTAGTTAATTTGAAAGAACGTACACAGGCGAAATTTGGCGGGTAAAGTGTACCAAATTTTTTTTAATAAATATGGTTGTTTTAATTCTTTTGAGTCAAACTTTTGAAATCTATATTTGTTTATATGTCCGCTATAATAAAAAGAAAAATTGATAAACTTCCAATTGTTCAAATACAGCGGTGTTTAATAGCACAAGGAAGTTGGTTTCAACTGCCAGGTTGTATAATATGAATGAACGAATGGCTTCAAAAGATATACATCATTTGTTGATGTGAAACTCGATTGCCAAACTTTTTCTTGTAAAATTTGGTGGCCCTGAAAAGGGCCGATTTTGTAGGTTGATCTCATGCTCGAATTAAGTTTAGCCGCCGAATCCGTAGAGGGTACGGCCTTGGCGTTTCAGAGCGTAGACGACGTCCATGGCGGTGACGGTCTTCCTCTTGGCGTGTTCAGTGTAAGTCACAGCGTCACGGATCACGTTCTCGAGGAACACTTTGAGAACACCACGGGTCTCCTCGTAGATGAGGCCGGAGATACGCTTGACACCACCACGGCGAGCCAAACGGCGGATAGCCGGCTTGGTGATGCCCTGGATGTTGTCACGCAACACTTTCCGGTGACGCTTGGCGCCTCCCTTTCCGAGTCCTTTACCTCCTTTGCCGCGTCCAGTCATTGTTGATAATTCAAATTTTGAAAAATAACTTGAATGACTTTCTAACGGAAAATAGGGGGGTTTTATATCCGACGAACGCCACCCTTCTTGTTCTTTCATTGGTCGATGCTCGGTCGAGTCAAACTGTTTGCGCCACTTCTCCCCTCCACCAATCGGACACAAAGAGAGAGGGGAGATAACATTCTCTCTTCTACACCGCCACAAACTTGTTTATAATTCCTGTTGTAAAATTCATGTGTCCCTATTCATTCATTGTCATTCGCAATGGCCCGTACCAAGCAAACCGCGCGCAAGTCTACCGGAGGGAAGGCTCCTCGTAAGCAGCTGGCCACCAAGGCTGCTCGCAAGAGTGCCCCTGCCACCGGTGGTGTCAAGAAACCCCATCGTTACCGCCCCGGTACCGTCGCTCTTCGTGAGATCCGTCGTTACCAAAAATCGACTGAGCTGCTCATCCGCAAGTTGCCATTCCAGCGCCTTGTCCGTGAAATCGCCCAGGATTTCAAGACTGATCTCCGCTTCCAGAGCTCCGCCGTGATGGCCCTTCAGGAGGCCAGCGAGGCTTACTTGGTGGGTCTGTTCGAGGACACGAACTTGTGCGCCATCCACGCCAAGCGTGTGACCATCATGCCCAAGGACATCCAGCTCGCCCGCCGTATCCGCGGTGAACGTGCTTAAACATCATACAGCCCCCCCTTCATACCAAATCGGCCCTTTTCAGGGCCACCAATTTTAATTAAGAAGAAGAATCTAACTGTTTTAATTAATTTTAAAAATGTCATTTAATTAAAAATGTAGCTTAACATGTTGGTTAATATTTTGATTCAGAAATGAGAAAAAAGTGACAAGAACAGTCAGCTCGCCCACCGCATCCGTGGTGTACGCGCTAAAACTTCGTACATCAAATCGGCCCTTTTCAGGGCCACCATTTTCTAAAGAATAAAGTTTATCTAACTATTAGCGATTCATAATACTGTTTATTGAGTCAACTCTGAATAAGTGGGCTGTTTTTTTTCATATATAGTGGCGAAGTAAGAGGCGACTTTCAGTACATATTTGTTTTTTACCTATTCTAGTAAGTTGTCATGTGATAGTAAATGTTTTGATTTGTATGGTTTATAGGGTATTGGCCATATACGCTACTACCACCGTACTACTGTACCATACACAGCAGAAAATCATTAGTTTACATTTCTATCGTAGTTCAATTATATGTTTTGTTAATTGTTGTTTAATGTCCCGTCATGTTCGTGGTTTGTCACTTATATTACGGTACCCCATCATAGAACAACGCAATCCAAAGAAAAACGTAGTATCCCAAGAATAGACTTGGGTACGTGGACGTGATATCAGCTGCTGCTTCTGCCATCTATTTCCACGTTCTAATTAGTAATCGTTCATCTTTCCCTGCGAATGGTGTTCATCATTTCGATCATCAAGCTGCCAATATTGGTGGCGGGATAAATTAAAAAATGGGAGTTTTTACTGCTCCGAAAGCCGGCGTGTACACCTTCTCCTTTTCCATGACGAAGAACGGCTTGATTTATGAATTCACAGAAATCGCACTCTGCAGCTGAACGGGGTTCGTGTCGGACAACCAATGACCGGTAGAGGCTTTTCTATAGCCCCTGTAACACTGCAGACCACCCTTAAATTGAAAAGGGGGGGGGGGGATCGAATTGGTTCGTGGAATTCTAATGGGGAACTATTTAACGAATTGAAAAGCTATTGTCATCAATTACTGGTTCGTTGAAAGAACATTTAGTTGAATTTACCACGCAATAACTGAACCGAGGAGCCGTATTTTAACCTTCCTTAAATAAGAAATAAAATAGGGGAAAGGTTTAAGATGATAGGCAGCACCACGTAGGCAATCACATAGCTTTTCAGTTTAAGAGAAATTACGTTAAACTAATTGGTAAAAATTACACGAAACTCATATTAAAGAGTTTGATTTCTTTTTTTACTATTTGTAATTTCACAATGTTTTTACTACCTACCATTTGGAAAGGAGAAACAACTTAAGTCAATAGCTTTTCAAAGATTCTATGTCAACAAATAGCTTAAATTTTGGGAAACAAGTAAAAAAGCCAAAAAACTATCATGCAAACGATTAAACATTTAAAATGTAGTTGGACGACTTTAGATTTAGCCACATATATAAGTAGGGGTTGCCGAATAATCCCCATAAAAGAAACACGACAAATATGTAATTAAAATTTCATTTAAGTTGAGTACTTGATAGCAGTTCAGCTCGTGTTTATTAGACCGTGCAGCATAATAATACGACCCATCGAGAATATTCATTTTTCATTCATGTATAAAAATTAAAATTGTGAAGATAAAAATAGTTTTCCATCATATGCTGTATGTGTACATCAATGAAATATGTTCGTTTAATTGAGACAGACACCCACACTCGTTACATTTACATAAATAGCTCTAAATTTAACCGTTCTTTTAAAAGTTGTTAGTATATTAGCTTATTTATCTACGAGAGAAGAATCGAGATGGTAGCTCTTAATCCAACAGATTTCTAGTCTAAAAAGAATTATTGCTGAATTTCTGGTTGATAATTTGAATAATCACGCAATGGTTGGAGATTTTACATTATTCAGTATAATTGTGCCAGTTTTGGTTACTTATTTAGCGATTTCCTTGATTTTTCTATCGTCATCAGCCACGTCTACCAGCAACATAGAAGGTAATTCTTATGCTAAGCCCATGTATAACATTACAATTTATTGTTTGTACTTAGTTGCTGATCAATTACAAGTAATAAGATTAGAAATAAGGCAACTCAATAGCAAAAATGGGCTCTTAGAACACAAAAACGAGGATCAAGATGAAGAGATTCGTTCCTTAAAAAACATAATTTCTAAGTTGATCAACAAACAAAATAGCGATGAAGAGGTAAAAAGTAGTAATCAATTAGATGGAAGTGTAATGGTGCGAAATAAGAGACCGGCAAGTCTAATTCATCTACAACATCTAATGTAATTTTGTTCAATAAAGCCTATTTTATAATATAATTAACTGATTACTTACTTTGAATTACAACAGGATCGGTAGAGACGAGGAGAAGCTGTTCACAGGACCACCATCAAATTGTAAAGATTTGAACAAGATAGGCCACACATTGAACGGAATCTACCTGGTCAAAGAAAATGGCATATTGAATTCGAAAATTAACGCCATTTTTTGCAATTTTCAGCCTCTAGTCGTTGAGGCCGAGCAGCGCTCTTCGTCCTCCTTTTGTAAGAATTATTGATATTGTTAAGTAGTTGGCTTGCATTTGATTTAAAACTGATCATATAATTTAAATTTAGTAAAAGAGAGCCGGCTGGGATACGTTGACGTGAAATCTTCCGATTCCGGGATTTATTTCTATGTCCAAATTGGCAATCGATCCTTCACTTCAGCAGGAGTCCTTCGCTACGATCGTCAAATTTCTAATTCTGGTGGCGGAATGAATTTGAAAACGGGCGTATTCACAGTTCCGAAAGCCGGCGTCTATACTTTCTCCTTTTCCATTTTAAAGAATGGTTACACTCTTGATTACATTAATATATTCCTTCGTGTCAACGGTGCTCAAATCGGTTTATCGGGGGCAGGCGTTGGCCCTGCTGCGAACACAGCAACTTTTCAGTCCACTCTGAAATTGAAAAGGGGGGATCGGGTCGATCTTTGGAAATCACAGCATGGGGAACTCCACAAACTATGTTCGGGATATTGTCATCACTTTACTGGCTTGTTGGTGGAGGAAGATTTACCCGCCATCATATAGAACAAATACGATTTTATTCGGTGATGGTTGTTGACTTGTTGTACGATAATAACTATTTAGGAAAATTGAAAAAGACGAGCTAAGATGATTTGAATAGATGGGCATTCAATTATGTTTGTTTTTTATATCATTCGACGGAATGTAATTCTCAAAGGAGGTGCATTTTAAAAACGAAAAACAGTTTATTAGAAATGGGAGCCAGATAGCAGATGGCATTATTTTCCCTTTTCTATCATAACCTCCGCATAAACAAGAAGATTTTAAAACGATCGAGTATCCAGTAGTGGATCAGTGTAATCGCCCAGGATTTCAAGAAAATCCCAAGATCAATCAAGTCTCACAATCTGTCTTAACATTTGGCTGTAAACAAAATTCTAAATAGGTTCGATGCTCGCCAATTGTAGATCTCAATCCACCCTCATAAAATTTACTTAGTGTTGCCTGCAATCGAGAATCTCATTCGTCTGTAAAACTAGTTTTCCAATAATTAAAAAAAAAATTAATAGATATGGATTGGCAGCTTGGCTAACTATAGTAAACAGAATGAATAAAATAAAACTGTAATTTTCAGATAATTTAAAAATCAAACTCAGTACAAACACTTTCTTGTTCTTCTTTCATATTGTCGTTTGTATTTGAACAATTCACAGTTCCCATCAATTGGAAACATTTTAGCAAGTATATTCAGTGAAATTCGGTTTTAAAGACATACAGTCTTCACAATAAGTACGTCTTACGGTCCCACAGTGAGCTTGAAATGAATGATTAGAAGAGTCTGACAAGATATTTTTAATGCATCTCTACAAATTTTTTAAGAGTAAGAGGCAACTTGTCGTAAGGAATACGGTGAGAGCGGATGATCTTGGCGTTCAAACACAGCAGCTTCGGAACTCCATTACGGCACCAGCTGGGTCGGTCATCCCATATCACCGTTTTCCTATCCTGGCCGCGATTCCACTGCAGTTTTCTTCCGGCCCTCTGGATCCAAACATCAGCGCCAGTCTGTCCATGTTTGTTGATCCTATCAAAGTGAGCTCCAAAGTCCAAGAGAAGACGGGCAGTGGCATCAATAAACTCTCGCTTGATATAGCAGTCGAGGGCGAGGGCGTGGAGAGGTCCGTTGCCATCTGCATCACCCGCGTTAGGGTTGGCTCCGGCCAGAAGGATAAGACGAACCGTGCCCACAATAAGGTGAGCATCATCCTTTGAAAAATCGGTACAAGCTTTGTGCAAAAGGGTTCTCCCGCGTTCATCCCGCCGTTCTGTGTGCACCAATTCAAACAGATAGCCCTTGATGTCCTCATTTTGAGTAATGTTCGAAGGTAGAGCGGCCAACAACTTCACTAGTTTGAGCAGTTCGCCCATGTGAGATCCCCTGTTGGTTGCGATACGGTCCGTATCAACGAATTTGACTTGATCCGTCTCCACTACGAGTTTCAATGTTGTTTTGATGGTTTCGAGATCCAGATATTGAGGGTTGACCAATAGA
Source organism: Chydorus sphaericus (assembly GCA_030141595.1). Classification (NCBI taxonomy): domain Eukaryota; kingdom Metazoa; phylum Arthropoda; class Branchiopoda; order Diplostraca; family Chydoridae; genus Chydorus; species Chydorus sphaericus. The sequence goes on from CM057933.1 coordinate 660,592, forward strand.
ATATCTTTCAGAGTGATGACCAGGGTTTCAACAATTTGGACTGTGGTGCTCCACACTCCAGTTTGATGGGGATCGTACCGGCGAATCATCTCCAGTATAGACCAAAGAAAGTTGAGAAGCTCGACGAATCTCTGCTGAGTTTTCAGTTTCTTGGGGCAGCTACCATGAGAGAAGAAATCTTTGAATAAAGTTTTAGCAGCTGGCCAGCAGCTTTTATCGGACATGATTCTGAGACGGACAAGAGTTGACTGGATGGCGTGCTCGGTCGGATGTTGAATGACGCGCTCCAATTCTTCGGCAGTCGTCCATTCAACGGCTCGTTCAGCATTTCTCAAAACGAACAGAGTCTTGAGGAGATAAGGCCTGGATTCATCACTCATTTCAGTCATTCGAAGGTGTAGAGCACGGCGCCAGTATTCATAGCCCTTGTCTAGATATAGTAAAGTGTCGTGTTTGGAGTCACTGAGAATGACGGCGCCAGCCAGTTCCAGAGCATCGATTTTCTCCGCCAGGGTGATGTCATCTCTCTCCAACAGGTAGTTGAAAACTACCACATTGATAAGGTAATCCTTCATGTAGGCAGCTTCGAGAATGGGTGTGAAGCCGTGACCATCCTGGGCCATCACATCGGCACCCTTGTCGACGAGCAGCTTGACGACGGCCAGGCAGTCATTTTGAGTGAGGTAACTGTTGGGAGAACCAGCAGCAAAGTGGTGCAGAATTGTTTTGCCGGCTTGATTCCGCTGGTTCAGGTCGAGGCCGTGATTTACAAGTTCTGTGACACAGTCGACATCAAATATGTTTCTCATCCAAATGGGGGTTCCATCGGACGACAGGACAGATGGGTCGGCCCCAGAGTCCAACAATAGACGGACGATGTCGTGAATATCCTTAAAGAATTCAGCAAAATAGTTTCTGAAAAAGCTTCTGTGGTCGTTGAAGAGGGCTCCTTGAAGGGGAGTGAGGCCGTCGTATTTGAGATTGCCTTTAGAGGAAGTTTTAGCCAAGGCATCTGCTCCTCTTTCGATCAAGTAGCGGACGATGTTGACGTGGCCTCGGAAGGCAGCGACGAAGAGTGGCGTCACGGTTGTACCGCTGTCGTCAACAGTTCCGACTTTGCGGAGTGGATTCATGAAACAGTTGCCAGCTTGCTGAACGTCAAAACCCCAATTTTCAAGGATGTGTTGGACCGAGTCGAACTGACCATAGTGACACGCTAGTAGCAGTGGCGTGCTGCACTCAAAGGCTTCTTTGAATGTGAGCTGATTCAGTGGTGGATGAGGACAGGTGTCGCAAGATGTAGCTACGTGATTTTCGATCGCTTTAACGTAGCATAGTTCCATCTTTGTCTTGAGACGACGCATCTCTGTGGGATCGAGTGGGCATGATTGCCTACTTTCCATTTCGTCCATCACTGCAAACCTAAATAAAATATTTAGAAAATGAGTAGAGGGCAACATTATAAATCACAATTAAATGATATACTTGGCAGCAGAACAAGAGTGCCTAATATTCTTTCATGCACTCTTCCAAGAATTTGAATGCTATCTGAGGGCAAGAATAATGAGTTCTGTTTTATTTGGTGAAAAAAAATCCTTTTTTAGTAAAAAATAAAAAAATACAAGTAAGAATGACAGTATTACCGTAAGTGAGTTACAATAATAATCCAGAAAATATGTATGACCTTATCGTGGAAATAATAATAATAAATAATCAATTGGATGTGTACACAATATGAGAAGAAATAATTAATTTATGAACATACCAATAATTAGAGAGAGTTCATCAAAAAGTATCCTTGACACTTGATGACAGTTGCTTTACCAACGGCCGAGAAATGAAACTGTCAATGCCTTCACTAGTGAACAAAAATAAATGAAGAAAATAAGGGAATGAGGGTCATCCCAATAGTAAATTTTACATTAAGATATAAATGAGTTAGCAAATATTTACCAAATCTAATAATAAGTTAATATTGAGTCAGCTAGTACGCGTCCTACTACGTGTCTGTTTACTGGTGATGTAAATAAACCAAGCAGGCTGGAAGACTAGCAGACGACTGAAGTTTGAATGGCTTGAGCTAAACAGTATCCTTGCGACCTTGCCTCGATGTATACCATAGGAGCTGGACAGGCCGGACTCAACTCCTTGTTTTCAGTTGGAAGTTTGGGACTTAAAATATTTACGATTATTATCTGCAAATCTGCAATTGCCAAACTGTAACCCGTATTAAGAAAAATTCCCGAAGCCATTATCCTAGTCCACATGAGAAATATCTACGTAATATCTTGTATCTAATCTATTGCTCAGGTAAACAGTACAGTAGGTATATCCAACTACCTTTGGGACCGTACACTGGTATAATCTCGCTTTTACGAATTCAAGAGATTATAATTCTTTTATTGAGAGACATACAGTAGTACACCCGGTCAAAAATATTTTATTTTATTAATGATGTAATTCACCAATTTTTGGAAAAGGGCGGTAAAAAGTGATGTCTTATCGGTGTCTTATTTTCAACAATTATTCTGTGCGCTAATATCTTCAACATTGTAGACTGCATGAGCTTAAAGATCAAAAGTATGTATTTCTCCTGAATTTTCCTGCGCGATCATATTAACCATTTGTTGAAATCGTTAAAATCAAACTGGAAGTTAAACCTTGATCGGGGCCTTGATCATCGGTTAAAAGTGGGTGGTCGGCGAAAGCATATTTTTTTACGTTTTTTACATCAGTTTAAAAATGTAAACAGAGATAGGATTTATTTCACTAGAAACTCACACTCATAGAAAACTTCACCCTTTTGCCTCTGCCGATTCACTTATCGCGCAGTCAAATGCATCCCATATTCGATTTGAATCAAGATTTCAGTTTCTCCATGGCCATTTAGTTGTGCGGTAGCATTTAAAAAGATTGCTTACTCGATTTAAAAATAAACTATACATAATGAGCAGTATTAAAGAATTTATTGGCATACTCCTTCTTATGACGATGCAGGGCTGCTCTTCTTTGCTTACATCTAATGCCCATTCAATTTCAACAAGCGGGAAAATGGATAACGAGCGACCTCAGTTGCCTAGTGTTGAATTTTACAATAATAAAAGTAAGTACACAGTAAAAGATTATAGCCCTTTCTTAAAAGTCTATAATAAGATAGCTCAAATGTAACCTTAGACGGATACAGTATCCAGATGATCAATTCTTTAATGGCGACGATGGTGATTATGCTTTTGGTATTCCTGTTCGAAGGTAAGATTTTTATTGAAGATATTATTGGAGAAAAAGTTTGATACATGGTCAATTTTGATACAGAAAACGATCGGTTATTGGAGCCATAGCTACAACCATTGGAATCATTAGTGGCATCGTTACCATTTTTGATTCTGTGAAAGCCAAAGTGGATGACGCAGCAAAGAAAAAGGATGATATGACTATGAATGAAATTTTGCTAAACATTCAGAATACCGTGGAAGTAGCGAACGCAAAAATTGATGGCATTCAGAAGAGTCAACAAGATTTGAAAGAAAGCATTCAAGACCACTTCAAGGATCTAGAAGAACAGTTGAATCGCAAATTTGAAAGCGTCCAGGACAATATGCATGAGTCATTCAAATTTTTGAACGAAAAAATTGATATGAACCAATTGAAAACTCAATTCTTCAAGTATGAGCGTATCATTGAAGATTGTCTCACTTACAGCATTCTATTTGGAAAGACTAACTCGAGCACTTCGAGAAAAGCCTTCTTAAATGTCGGGAAAGAGTTGGAAGGCGCCATCGATGCCATACTCGACGGTCTCTTAGGCGGCGGTATCTTCGGCTCCGATATTCTTATCCCATTACGTAACGCGAAAAATGTAATATTTCAAAAATATTCCTTAACTAGAGAACTCATTTGTTTAATCAAAAATAATAGAATTATGCAGATAAATTTCTTCTCGCTTATAAAGACGTGAGAGATCTTCTAGGAACTGCGGCGGGTGTCCTTGCCATATATTATCGCACTTCTGAGGCGGATCAAGCTCACATGTATTTAAATGAATTCTCTTCTTTCTTATACCTAATTACAATTGCATTTTTATAACATAGAGACTTGTGGAGAGGCAGAACGAAGGAGAAAGAAAAGCGGGTCACAAATCGTGTTCGACAGTTAGAAATAGACTGCCGTAAAGAGGGACAAAATGTCGCAGACGAAATTAAAATAATCCTGGAGAAAAATTATCTAAAATGGAAATCAAATGAAAATGTGTTTAGTTATATTGGTAAAAGAATCTACGACCATCTAAGTGGCAAATACAGCACCAGCATGTGGTACGTTATCGGAACTGTTCCGCTGCACAGAAGCGAGAAACCCGGTTTTTCAGCCTATCATAGGAGATGGGATGTAGTAGACTATTCTGCATGGGTTGGAAGGAGAATGACCGTCTATTCGTTCGATCGGAACGATATGGCGATGAGTGGAAATGCCTGTCACCCTGTGTTAAACGATTTCCTATCGAACGTAATGCGGCAGTCACCGGGATTCAGGGAATTGGACTTGAATCATACATCTTTCATTGACGATTGTAAAAGTGCTCAACAGATTTTGAGTGATATTAGGAAACATATTGTGAAAGATGGGCAAGATTTTATTATTGATGTAATTCCTCATCACGGGAAGGTAAACAATAATACTCTTTTTTAACTTACAAATTAAGTATAATCTTACTGTTATAAAAGCGAGCTTGGAGGCATCCTGACTTTTGCGGCTTCAATAAAGTGGTACATTGCAGTGTTCAAGATCGGAAGGATCATAATTGGATCCGATATAGTATCTATATCTTTCCTAAAGGAAAATCAAGTGGGTAAGGACCTTATTATTAGATCGTATTCTTCATTTTTAATTATAACTTAAAGGTATTTTTCAGAAAGTATTTCAAAATAGTGAGCCAAATGAATGACATGGTCGTAGATGCTAGTTCGCTCTCTTCTAAATGGTCCGGCGCTTACGTTCATATGCAACCAGATGGCGGTGATTCTGCTGCTCATCAGTATTGGTACCTGCACTCTGAAAGTCAAACTATACGCTCCATGCAAACTGACTTGTGTCTTACTTCAAACGGTATCTTGTACAATAACTAGTTAATCGGTTAAAGATAATTTTGTGGAACGATAAATATACACAGGTTTCAAGCAAGTGAACTTAAGTTGGTGCAATAGTAAGCAAAGTGACCGGCACCGATGGATTTTAAAAGAGAACAACACTATTGTGAGCGCGTTAAATCCTAAGCGATGTTTACAAGTACACGATTTCCCTGATACGAATACAACGCGACTGACAGAAAGAAATTGCAATGAAGAACAAAATCAAAAATTCTACCAAAGATAATCAGCATTGATAAATTCAGCTTGTTGAATAACTTTACAACTCTACCGTTGTCAAATAGTTGTTTTTTGTACCAAAATAATTGCAAGTTTTAAAACATTTCAACGGTGGCCCTGAAAAGGGCCGATTAGGTAAAGAGACGTTTGCTAGCACACAGCTTTTCAATGCGAATAAAGATAATAACCTTTTAAATTGTAGAACCGTGTCCAATCTTCCTAAGCCCAATCAAAGGAAAGGAACGGGAAGAATTAAATACGATTGCAATTTTCTCTCTTTGAAAGATGGTGGCCCTGAAAAGGGCCGATTTAGTATACAAAAGAGCACAAAGAGTTTAAGCCTTGGCGGGCTTGTCGGTCTTCTTGGGTAGAAGAACGGCCTGGATGTTGGGCAGGACACCTCCCTGAGCGATAGTAACACCGGAGAGAAGTTTGTTCAACTCTTCGTCGTTACGGATGGCCAACTGAAGGTGACGGGGGATGATGCGGGTCTTCTTGTTGTCACGGGCAGCGTTACCGGCCAACTCGAGCACTTCAGCGGCGAGGTACTCCATGACGGCAGCCAAGTAGACTGGGGCACCAGCACCGACACGATCAGCGTAGGATCCCTTGCGGAGCATACGGTGGATACGACCGACGGGGAACTGAAGTCCGGCCCTGGAAGAACGGGTCTTTGACTTTCCCTTAACTTTGCCTCCTTTTCCGCGACCAGACATGATGGGTAAGTTTAAAAGTAAGTAACTGTGACAGAACTAAGTGTAGCTCTCGAACAGTAAATGAAAAGAAAGAGGCGGGAAAGGCCGGTTTTTATAGCCCTCGACGAACGAAAAAAGGGAGCCAAAAGTAAAATGTTAGAAGCTCATTGGGTAGCCATGATAAAGAAAAGCCGGTTAGATGGGCGTGACCTTCTTCAAGGGCCACCAAGTTCAATGAAAAGGTTATCCCTCCTTGATATCGAAATGAAATCCACAATGTTTCAAGCTCAACAACTGTTTCCAATAAATAAATCCGATAAAGAGTTATAACCGATTATGGTCATCGAACAATTTTCCTACTTTTCTTAAGACCAAGAGGTCTTAAGAAACCAGTTTTCACCATCACCATGGAATTCGTTCCATAGATGACGCTTCTTGGAACGACAAAAAAACCTTATATGTTGAAGTTTGACCGAAATTTAAGATCTTAATTTAAAAAAGAAGTAATCAGATTCAATCGTCAGTATTTTTTAAGATAAACGTTGATAGATTCCCCTTTTTTTAATTTTCCATATAGAATTAATCGTAAATTATAATAACCGAAAGATATGATCATTTCACCAATCCAACAAAGTACTTTCGACTGACTGGTCGAGGCAGAGAGTAACGGCCAGATATCATCTGTTAGCCCCACTTTTGCATTCTCTGAATTCGTAAAATACTTGCATTTCTATTAATTATTTATATCTGTTGCCATCTAATAGAAAGAAAATAAATGGTTATAGAAATCATTGTTTAGTCCCAACGAATTCTTTTGCGTATACGAAGTAACTTCTACTACTACGTGATGGTAGAAATTGCATTTTATAAAAGCATTTGCATTGTTCGTGATTAAGTTGTTCGACAAAGTGAATAAGTTAACAACAACTGTGCTTTCAAACAGTTAAAATAAAAGGTAAAATAATAACAATTACTCCAGGATAATACTACAGTTAACAAAGTTCTTTCAAAAATGAAATGGTGGCCCTGAAAAGGGCCGATTTAGTATCAGAGTTGTATGATGCTTAAGCGCGTTCACCACGGATGCGGCGGGCGAGCTGGATGTCCTTGGGCATGATGGTCACACGCTTGGCGTGGATGGCGCACAAGTTCGTGTCTTCGAAAAGACCGACCAAGTAAGCCTCGCTGGCCTCCTGCAGAGCCATAACAGCGGAGCTCTGGAAGCGGAGGTCAGTCTTGAAGTCCTGAGCGATTTCACGGACAAGGCGCTGGAATGGCAACTTGCGGATGAGCAGCTCAGTCGACTTTTGGTAACGACGGATCTCACGAAGAGCGACGGTACCGGGGCGGTAACGATGGGGCTTCTTGACACCACCGGTGGCCGGGGCACTCTTGCGAGCAGCTTTGGTGGCCAGCTGCTTGCGAGGAGCCTTTCCTCCGGTAGACTTGCGAGCGGTTTGCTTAGTACGAGCCATAGCGAAAATTGATGAATGAATAAAATCATTGCAACTTACAACGGTTTCTATAAACAAGTTTGTGGCGGTGTAGAAAGAGAATATTATCTTCCCTCTTTCTTTGTGTCTCATCGGTGGAGGGGAAATGTGGCGGCAAACAGTTAAACTCGACCAATGAAACAACAGGAAGGGCGGGGTTCGTTGGATATAAAATCCCCCTCTTTTCCGTTAGAAAGTCATTCAAGTTTGTGTTAAACTTCGTAACTGTACAATGACTGGACGCGGTAAAGGAGGCAAAGGACTCGGAAAGGGAGGCGCCAAGCGCCACCGGAAAGTGTTGCGTGACAACATCCAGGGCATCACCAAGCCGGCTATCCGCCGTTTGGCTCGCCGTGGAGGTGTCAAGCGTATCTCCGGCCTCATTTATGAGGAGACCCGTGGTGTGCTCAAAGTGTTCCTTGAGAACGTCATCCGTGACGCCGTTACCTACACGGAACACGCCAAGAGGAAGACCGTCACCGCCATGGACGTCGTCTACGCTCTGAAACGTCAGGGCCGTACCCTCTACGGATTCGGCGGCTAAACATTTCGACCATCTGACCAATTAAACAAAACGGCCCTTTTCAGGGCCACCAATTTCATAAAGAAAAGTGCATCCCGATTACTATTTTCTGCTAAGTAATATTAGTACTACGCACCACAGTATATTCTTCAACAACTATATCACGTCACATTTGTATAGAACAACTCCAATTGTGTCCAAACTTGTATCCAAGCCCCTGTCAGTATTTCATTAGTCAGTAGAGTCAGTCAGTATTACTATTATAGTTTTAAATAGATGAAGATATCAAGGAAGAAATCGGCAACCACGAGTGCCATATTTCAGACTGATCAGACTGGGTTTTCCCCCGACACTTGGTCTATGTCTAACAGGATCTCGAGTCGAAAAAAGGAATCGAAAAAGTCTATAAAAGGGTAAAAACCAACAGCAAGCTAACTAATTTTTTATTTGACAAAAATAAAAAATTCTTTGACAAGTTTCTCACTAGCGCAAGATTTGATTAAACCGAGGATAATCGATGAGGAGTACGATTCATCAAGACTTCAGTGTTCAACAATATTTATTTTCCCTTCAACTTTCAATCACGGAATATGCGTTTGATTTCACAGCTGTGAAATGTTGATCATGGCTTCGGTTTTCAGTAATACCATAAGACTAAATCAAACGAGAAGAAGCGATGAACGCTTAACTTGAAGAATTATTCCATCGATGTAAATCTTTAAAGAGAGGAATTTACTTTTCAATATAAAATTGGTGGCCCTGAAAAGGGCCGTTTTGTTTAGGAAGAGATATACCAAGTAGAATATCTACTTGGTGCTGGTGTACTTGGTGACGGCCTTGGTGCCTTCAGAGACGGCGTGCTTGGCCAACTCTCCGGGCAGAAGAAGACGGACGGCCGTTTGGATTTCGCGGCTCGTGATGGTCGAGCGCTTGTTGTAGTGGGCCAAACGGGAAGACTCACCAGCGATGCGCTCGAAGATGTCGTTGACAAAAGAGTTCATGATGGTCATGGCTTTGGAGGAGATGCCAGTGTCGGGGTGGACTTGCTTCAACACCTTGTAGATGTAGATGGCGTAGCTCTCCTTCCTCTTCCGCTTCTTCTTCTTGTCACCCTTAGCGATGTTCTTGGAAGCCTTACCGGCCTTCTTGGCTGCTTTTCCACTGACTTTGGGAGGCATTTCGATGATTCAGAGTTGAATGTACGAATGAAGAATGCGAAGTTAGAAGATCCGTTTATATACAGAATCTCCCCCTCTGTCGTAGGAAAGAGAGAGCCAAGAGACGAGCGCGTCATGGGGACGAGGGGAGCCAAACTCCAACAAAGAAGAGAGCAGATGGCGGGAGAGGGGAGAAGGTCACGCCCATCTAACCGGCTTTTCTTTATCATGGCTACCCAATGAGCTTCTAACATTTTACTTTTGGCTCCCTTTTTTCGTTCGTCGAGGGCTATAAAAACCGGCCTTTCCCGCCTCTTTCGTTTCATTTACTGTTCGAGAGCTACACGTAGTTCTTTCGCAGTTACTTATTTTTAAATCTTCCCATCATGTCTGGTCGCGGAAAAGGAGGCAAAGTTAAGGGAAAGTCAAAGACCCGCTCATCCAGGGCCGGACTTCAGTTCCCCGTCGGTCGTATCCACCGTATGCTCCGTAAAGGATCCTACGCTGATCGTGTCGGTGCTGGTGCCCCAGTCTACTTGGCTGCCGTCATGGAGTACCTCGCCGCTGAAGTGCTCGAGTTGGCCGGCAACGCTGCCCGTGACAACAAGAAGACCCGCATCATCCCCCGTCACCTTCAGTTGGCCATCCGTAACGACGAAGAGTTGAACAAACTTCTCTCCGGTGTTACTATCGCTCAGGGAGGTGTCCTGCCCAACATCCAGGCCGTTCTTCTACCCAAGAAGACCGACAAGCCCGCCAAGGCTTAAACTCTTTGTGCTCTTTTGTATACTAAATCGGCCCTTTTCAGGGCCACCATCTTTCAAAGAGAGAAAATTGCAATCGTATTTAATTCTTCCCGTTCCTTTCCTTTGATTGGGCTTAGGAAGATTGGACACGGTTCTACAATTTAAAAGGTTATTATCTTTATTCGCATTGAAAAGCTGTGTGCTAGCAGCCTTCTTGTATACTATTGTACGGTATTCACTAAAATCTTATTCATTTGGCTTGCTATATACCGGAATTCAAAAATATTGTCATTATATGATTGTCTCTTTACCAAATCGGATCTTTTAATGGCCACCAACTCACGTAAAGTAAAAGAAATCACTACTTAAAATGATATTTAACACATAAATTGAAATATAGAGCCGGACTCCACACATAGGCTGCTTCAATACATTATAAAACACCATATACGCTCACATCTGAACCAGTACCAAGTAGTCATTTGATTCACTTTTTCATATTACGTCAGAATTTTGTTTCTAAAACGAGTTTTTGAAAAAATAAAATGAAATAAAATGAAGGCAGTATAATGGCTGTATTAAGATAAAATAGAATTGTGTATACCTACACCAAAGGGAAATCCCAATCAACTCTAAATATCTAAAGTTTAATAGTAAAAGTTGATAAGATCTAGAAATAGCATGCATATTTGATCCCTTGAAAACCAAATTTCTAACTAAAAGTAAAATCCGATGATTTCACCAACATCATTTTCTGTAACTTATCCACGGTTGCAGGCCCATCTTAAATACATAAGAGAAAACAAGAATTGTATTAGCTTTTATTAAAAAAATTCACAATGATGTAAGAAATTACCCATTCGGTACCAATCCGGTTCTCCGGCATCTCTTCGGGCATCATCAACTGCATTTCTCAGTGCAAAGAACACACTTGAAGCCAAACAAATTGGTGGTTCTCCCGTAGCTTTGAGTACAAAACCAATTTCAATTTATTTTAATATTTTAAAAATATGTTTCAATCATTGTTACCTTTAGAGCGCAATACTCCGAAAGAATGGGCCGCATTTTTCAATAACGTCACCCTGAAATCCCTTGGTATATCACCGTGCAGCGGAGGCTTGTAATCCTGGTTAAATATTCAATATTTCACTGATTAGAAATGTTTCCATAATGAAATTTAACTCACCCAAGTTCCGCAAGTCAATTTTTCTCCGGTTTCCGGGTTGTACTATTTTCCAAATTTTGTAAATGGTGAAAGTAAGACAAAAATATTAAAATGTTATTATACCTTTAACATCTCACTGGTCCACAATCCAATTCCCATAACAAATGCTCCTTCCACCTGCCCAATATCCAATAATGGATTGATACTCTGTCCGGCATCTTCCAGAATATCAACTCGACGAATCTAAATTATTAAATTTTCTTTTAATATTTTGACATAATTAATTCTAATTGAAATTTATATACCATCTTTTCACCGGTTAGAACGTCCACCTCAACTTCAGAAATGACTCCTGTGTGAACCACGTATTCTTTGACTCCATCACTCGGAGAATAACTGCAATTTTCAAACCACAAAATAAAAATAAAAATAATAAAAATAATGAATTATATATATATACTAATGACGAGCTGTTAGATCTATGTCGGCTTTGTAACACTCATTGACCAAAGTGACCCAGTCAGCGTCCGGCATCTTCTCTCTGATCGGCCTCATCCTCTCTTTCAGATCTTGACAAGCTCTCATTGCACCCTAATAATATCGTTTACCACTATTAAATCAGTGAATTTTTCAACTAAAAATTGATCTTACATAACAGTTGAGTTCACTTGTAACACTGCCACCGGCCAATGAGCCATTTGGATTAGTGAAAACGTTGGTTGATTTAATTGAAATCATTTCGAAATCCAGTCCTAGTTCCCTAGCAACCACTTGCGTTATCTTCATTTTAAGAAAACAAACTGTAAAAATATCTCTTTTTTTAAATGTTTTGAATTAATTTAGGACAACTTTTGTGTTGACTCCTTGGCCACTTTCGATGCCTCCGTGAGAGACGGCCACGGAACCGTCGTTGTGAAAGACGGCCACCTGCACGTTGTAGTGAAAAGAAGGGTATTCTACTGGGTAGATCATCGGCAAGAAATTGATTCCGCGCTTCTTCCATCGATTATTTCGGTTGAACTCTTTCACCTGATTAGAAATGATTAATATAAATAAGTTCATGACAAATTGGTTAAATCAATACTTCATAGAGACGTTGATCGTAATCAGAAGAGTTACGAAGCTGGTCAAGCACATTCTCGAGTAAAATCACTTCAGGATTGTTCCTATTCATATTCTTCATTCGGAATTGGAATGGATCCTCTCGACGGATCTTGGCTAAATGTTCCATCAAGTTCTCGATGATTGCGATACCTTGTGTTGGTCCTATTAATAAAATAATAATAATAAATGAGCTAATTTTTTGGGTGAACTTATTATAATACCTGGTGCTCTACAATAAGTGTTGGATGGAGTATCCGTCCTTGCAAGTTTTGGCCGGAATATCCAAGCTTTGGAGCCGTAACAGTTCTTAGCTACCGAAGCCGCCGCTATAGCACATGCTTCATTATAATTTGATCCGCAATCAGCGATGATCGTCATATCAACTGCTTGGATTAAACCGTTCCCATCCATTCCAGCCTAATTACCAAACAAAATAATCAATTTAAAATAAATGTAAATCTTGTTTTAAAAAAAATACTTTGTATTTGCAATAGTAAGGCATCCGTCCTCCGACCAGTGTCATGCAAGAGTTCAAATCCAAATGGATTCTAACTGGTTTGCCCAGTTCCGCAGCGGCGATGGAGCAAGCAGCCGCCACCAAAGTGGCCCTCGTTATCTTCATCCCGAACGATCCACCAAGTCGGCGGGTTTGAACATTCACCCTAAATTCATCAAGTTAATTCGATAAACATTAAAGATAAATTAGCATAATGTATGATTTACTGTGATTTCTTGAGATTGAGGCAGTTGGCGATGACCGTTTGGACAGCGTCCTGATTCTGGGTAGCGCAGTAGACATCCATCCCGTCTTCCAGTGGGATGCAGACGGTCACTAATGTCTCTAGCGGGAAATGGTACTGACTCCCGATTTCAAATTCACCTTCGATGATTTCCTCAGATGATGCCCAACCCTCTATAAATCATAATCATCATTATTACTTACAAATATTTTTGAGGATGAAAGTTGAGTTACCTTCTGGGTTACCGACATTGAACATATCAGCCGGCCCAAAGTGAGTATGATCAACGATCCTTTCAGGATACTTTAACGCCTTTCTGATGGTTAAAATGGGTTTCTGTAGGTCTTTGTAAGTAACTTGAACGAGTTTTGCGGCTCGAACGGCTTCCATTTGAGTCCTTGCTATAACTAGTCCGATGATCTGCCCAGCAAATGCCACTCGGCCAGAACAGAAGATTTCTTCCTCTTCGGAAGTATCGAATCCGACACCGATCAGCGCCCCCTGATTCCGCTGTTTCATGTTATTGGCATCGATGTAAGACACGACTCCGTCGCTATTCTATACATTTGTAATTAACATAACCATTTTGTTTTAGATATGATGGTAAAGGTAGTTTTCCCTGCAATACCAAAGCTTTGGAAGGATCGATGGAGTCGATCCAGCAATTTGCTACGGAACTGTAGACGAATGCTCCGTGGAGCTCATCGGCACGCAGAGGGATGTCATCGACGTATTGTATTTCTCCTTATATATATAAAAAAAAAGTTGTTAATAAGTTTCATAAAAAGGTTTCTTAATAGATTTCACCAGAGCACTGAGTTTTGGCATCAACTTTAACGGATGGCTGGTTAATGGGCCACTCGTTTAGATCCGTTTCGTAATCTTGCTTTCCGGATGATAAACCTCTTTCCAAATCGGTTGCTCCTGATTGCAACTTAGAGCTCACTTTGTCACCCAATATGCTCAAAACAAACTATTACAAAAATTGACATTTTAAAGTTGTTGCGCATGAATTGTGAAAGAAATTTACTTTGTAGAGCAATCCTTGGGCGACACTGATCAAATAAGAACCATCAGGATTGAGTAGATCAGCTTTCGGTTTGAGTTCTTCTTCCAACACCTTTAAAGCCCCTTGGAAATCCATTACGTCTTCCAGGTTCTTTCCAATAAAGTAATTTTCTGTTTTCTCTGCATGAATCTGGAAAAATCGTTTGATAAATTGTGATCTGTTTAAGAATTATGATAGTTTACAAGAGAAGGTCTAATCCCTCCGTAGATTATAGTCGGCTTCTCTACGATCCTGTTCGATTGCATTTTGAAACAGAATCCAGCGTTAATGTAAGCGTGAGCATTGCTCGATCGGGGCATAATCTTGAACGTTTTGATAACGTGATCTTTCGACAATGGCGGCAAAATTAAACTGTGAATGATGCAGCCCTTCATATCCATTTTTAGGAACTCGGTCAAACTCATTTTCAAATGATCTCCCCTTGCATTAACTGTAAATAGAAAACAATTACAATATTGGCAATTAAAATATAATTATTTTATATTTTTAATTACTCAAGTTAATTCTAGTTCCAACAGTTTCCAAAACTAGAAAAGTGTCGGACGGAAATTCGTTATGCCCGTGCTTCAACATCAAACTTCCTGCAATACTTGCCAACTTGCATAATTTATGTAAAAAATAGTAAATAAATCATACCGACTAATTCATTAATTAATGTCTTATTACATTTCGAACTGGAACGCTGCCGATTTTGGCGATATGGTTAGCCAAAATTGGGCCGTACCAGTAATCACCATTCGTCGACGGAATCGAATCCAAGATGTGGTATAAATCACTCAAAGTGACTCCAGCGCCAATAGTCAACGGAGTTGATTCAGTTATTTCTTTTAGCTCTCCAACTCGATTAATATCCACGTAAATATCGTAAGGACCATCATTTTTAAATACTCCTATAAAGGTTGTTTAACTGATTACGATGATTATTTTAAGCATATTTTTTAATAGTTATTTTACCAGTTCCAGTATTTCCGGCTACTAAACGGTATTTAATTCCATTTTCGAATGATCTTAACAATTGGACAAGTTGATCCAGGGATTCCGGTCGGAACCAGTTGTTTCCCATCATCTGAAGAGGTGTGGCTCTCACCATCCGTCCGTTATTATTATTCGTCATCAAATCCTGACGCATTATCAATATTTGATAAAATCTTCTTAATGAGCTTCTCACATGAAATTCTACCTCTATATCTCCATTTAATGGGCACTTAAACTCGGCGTTGACACCATCTTTGGCGAATGTTTTGAAAGCATCCAGGATTGGCCGGTAACCGGTACAGCGACAAATGTGTCCTTCAAGTGCTCTTTCAACATCCTTGATCGTGAAGTCGTCTCTTGTTCCCTTTTTCAGACTATTTACAAAACATAAATTTTTGTTTGTATAAACGCGATAAATTGGCAATGAAAATGAATATATACCCAAAGATGGACATGACCATTCCGGGAGAGCAAAAACCGCACTGACTCCCGTTCATTTCAGCTAAACGAGACTTTTTCATAAAAGAGAAAAAAAAATTATATAACGACCATTGTGAAAAAGTAACTTTCTAAGATTACTTGTAATGGATGGAATCCATTCTTCTTACTGCCAATCCCTTCGATCGTAATGATTTCACGTCCGTGACAAGCCAGAAGTGGTAAAAGACACTATTAAAGATACATAAAATTGCATTAGTTTTCATTTAGAAATTAAATTAAATTAATTTATTACCGAGTTTACTGCTCGATATTTCTCGTTTTCAGCAATGACAACTACGCAGGATCCGCAGCCACCTTCCCTGTAATAAATAAGATAGTAAATCATTTGTAATGCTCCGATTAGAAATTAACTAGCTTCACCTGCACATCCATTTAGTTCCAGTTAACATCGCTGTACGACGTAGGTAGTCTACTAGACGATCATCTGGATTGATCTTTCCGTCGACTAGTATAATTATATTTGATTACTTTCCTAATTGTAACTTAACTATATTTAAATATATACCTATTTTAAGAGTCCCATTGACGTGAAAACTGATGGATTCGTCATTTCTTCTATCCTTTTCAAAGCCGTTCATCTCTTAGCAACAAAAGAAAGTGCATAACCTGCACGAATAACACTCTGTTGCGCACTGTAGCTCCAGAATAGAGAAAAACACGCATCTTATTTGTGATTTTCCACCCACTTTAAGGTCATATGCAAATTCAGTTAATGTAAAACAATTTTTTTAAAAACTGGATTCGTAGAACTAGTTTTGATCACACAGTATGGGGAAGAATTTTTTTTTAAATCATAATTTATTATTTAGTCAATCACCATTCACAAATAAAATGTTGAGCCAAATTACACATCCAATCCCCCCATTTGAAATCATCTCTGCTGTGCAAGTAGAGGCAGTTTTCTTTCCTCCCACCATCCGGCTGATTGGTCCGCCAATTAGTGAACGTCAAGTTCTGCTGCTCCTGAGACATCCAGACCCATTGACCTTCTTCCGTTTCATCGCTCCCGGAAGTCCAGTAGAAGTCTTTGGGCAATCCTTTATTATTTATAAAATGATTATTATAGTGAAGTTTAACTTTGAATGAAGCTATTATTATTACTTATACCTGATGTCTTGATATAATTAGAAATCATTTCAGTTTCTTTCTCCGTTTCGAGGCTCAACAAATACATGTTGTTATTCTGGCAATATTGGAGAGCTTCAGTCCAGTTTTTCTATTGGTAAATTTGAACATAAACTTTGAAACATTGAGAAATGTCAACATGAGATAATTTATTTGATACTAACCTGCTGTTTAGAAAAGCAGTAGCACGAATCGCCAATTTCAGAGCACGGAACCATCTCATCCAAACGTTCCGGACAGTATTCTTTATAATTGATTAACATTTGATTGCATTCAAATTTTAAAATATTTTAATGTATTATTTAAATTACCTCCTTCATCGGCAGTTCCGTTGAATCCCGTTGGTCTCAACGTCGATAAACGATCAACTATATATTTTTAAAAATAGTTTAAAATGATGTAACTTTTAGATCTGGATTAACTACGGTACTAAATATACTTTTTCCTTGAAGTTCGTTCAACTCCTGTTTAGTCGTGTTGATGATTTCAAAAACTTGTAGTTTAAGCCTATTGTAGTCTTCTTGTAAGGTCTGGAAAAAAATTGTATTACAACATCTTTTAAATCCAAATAATTATTCAAATTCATACTTGGCTGATTGAATCTAATGTTTGAAGCCGTGATTCAACATCCACCACTCCAGTCTTTTTTAACAAAACATTATCAGGAATGAACGCTGTCGAGTCGGTCAAAGAAGATGATGGATTTCTTCCGCTCAAAGCCACCTGTTATACATCGACAGAGTTTTTAAAAAGTAGTTCATTATTTGCGTGTTCTTGTTTATTTACTCACCTTAAGTTCTTTGGCATCAGCCTCGATCGATTTTAGTTTATCAAAGAGGTAATTTAAAGGGATCAACTGGCTTCTGATCCACTTTTTCTCTTGCTGATAATCAATCAACCATTCTGGATTCTGCTTGTCAACATTGCAACCCAAGTTACTGGTAGCTTCTTCGGTCGTAGACACACTTCCAACAGTGGTACTTTGACTGGAGCTGTTCTCACTCGGAATCTCAGTCGTGATTATTACAGTAGATTCAGTCGATGTTACTAAATCAGTATTAGTTACATTACTACCCGGATTAGGAGTCGTAGTGCTGTTTTGACAATCGATACAATCAGTTAGGTTTAACGATTTCTTTCTCAATCGATCCTGGGTTGACGTCAACGGCTCTAAAAGGGATTCAAAGTTGGCGATAAAAGCATTTCTGTCTTCTACTATTTTGGGAGTGTCTCTGAGCCTCTTCCACGCAGTGGAGATGAGTGGAAGTTCATTCCAGTGTTTGAGAATCATGAAAACTTCACTGTTCTCTTTTACCCAAGCCACCAACTTGTCAGGCCCAGCCGCAGAGCTCTTCGTCGTAGTCGAACCCGCAGCAGCAGCAACACAAAATAGTATAACAACCGTCCTGAAAGTCATTTTCCTTCTAACTGTTCCTACTTTTCTCTCTGTCTCTCGAGATCATTTATATTACTATTCAAAGTGCATAACTGTAGTTTATGCAAATTAAGGAGAAGCAGGTCTAATAACCGGGGGCAAAAAAACACTCTTGATGATACGATTAGGGACGCCCTTGGCCTCCAGCGCACATCTTTAACGCTCCAAGAGAGGAATGTGCTCATTAATAATTGAAACAATTATAATACGTCGTTCAAGCCCAAATGTAATGCAAACTTTTGTTACGAGCAAATAAATCAGAAAGACAAGGACGAACATAAAAGGGATCAATCTACAAAACACAAAAAGAGAAAGAAGAACGAATTCAATGAGTATTTTTGTTTTTTAATCTTCAACTGAATTTTTTAAGTACAAAGAAAAAAAAATGAGGTGGCTGAAGTAGTCTTAGAGGGCAGTCACGCGGAATTTGCGCTTGTCTTCCGCCTCAGCACTACTACTTTCAGAGCTGTTAGGCGACGGTGGAGTAGGAAGAGTCGGGGTGACCGGTGTGGTGGACGCAGAGCTGGAAGCTGAGCGTCCGAAACGCGGAAGAGGTAGACGGAAAGGTAGCCGACTTGGTGGGGATTTCTTGTCCGTGATGACAGGCAGCGGACCGTTGGTGAAGGAGCTCAACTTTTCAAAAGTGCCGCTAGATACGATGGGTCTCGATGGAGCTGCTGCTTCCGGCGAAGACCCCACAGCTTTGTCTTCCGTACTCGGCTTGTCTCCGACAGCACGACTGATCCACTTTCTAGCATCCGGCTGGCTCGTCTTCTCTTTGCTCCGGCTTTCTTCCACCTGCTTCCACAGCTGACTGATCTTGCTCGTCACCACTTTCTTGGGCGGGGTGCGCTTCAAAGGTGGAGTGGCTGCCGACATCTCATCCGCACCGGTGCTGCAGGTCGTAGTGACGGTGGAATCCGAGCCGATGCTCACACTGCTCACAGATCGTCGACTCAAAGCTGGACTGCCCTTTGATCGTGGAGAAGAGAGGGGACTAGAACCGCTACCTCCTCCGCCGTTATTATTGAAGCGAGTGGGTTTCTTCGGTAAGGCCGGTTTGCTTGCGG
Organism: Chydorus sphaericus; assembly: GCA_030141595.1. NCBI lineage: Eukaryota > Metazoa > Arthropoda > Branchiopoda > Diplostraca > Chydoridae > Chydorus > Chydorus sphaericus. The sequence continues at coordinate 679,750 of CM057933.1, forward strand.
AGGACGGAAGTTTAGGCTTGGGTGGAACTTTTGGGGGCACTTTGGCCGCCTCCTCTTCCTTCTTTATCGGTTCAGAGGGTTTCTCTTTGGTAAACGTCCCTTGCTTGCCCAGAGTAGCTAGAGGCGGATGGTGCGGATCGACAGCCGGAGTGACGCTCTCAGATCCAGTAGGAGACGATTTATTAGAAGGACCCGATTGCTGGCTCATCTTGGCCGTCACTTCCAGTGAACGTCTTTTGAGCTGCTGGATAGTAGATTCTTCCGGTTGTGGAGGTTGTCGGGGACTGCAAGGAGCGCTGCTGATCCGGGGGCTCTTCATGTTGGGTCTCAATCGGACCTGTAAAGATTCCATGGGAGCCGTTTTGGATTTTTGCGTCTGCTGTGTGGCTGTCGTCTGCCGGAGAGCTGAAGTCCGGTTGGGTCGAACAGGACTCGGACTGGCTGGACTAGCAGAGCGGCCCCTCGATTGAGATGAAGTGCGCACCACTGCCGTCGTCTTCGGAGGAGTGATGGAAGGCCCCTGAGTTTGTTGCTGCTGGACCGTCGGTCGGTTGTTGCTGACCGGGGCTACACGTACAGGATACAATACTCGACGTCGACCACGTATGCCTTTAACACCAGCAGGATCTTCCAAAAGATTCGACTTATCTTCAGGTCGGGTGATCCTGGTCCTCCTTACATCACCGAGGCTCTCATTGCTTCCGCAGCCGTCTCGTTGAAGCGACAACTTTCGGACTCGTGAACACAAAGATCTAGAAATCAAATCATCTAAGTAAATAAACGAGGTATAAAACAAATATTTAATTAAGTTAATAAAATTACCGATCCGATTCCGATTCGTTGGAAACTAGGCTGAGGGTCTCGCAGTCGAGCAGGTCCCAAGTTTCGCTATTGAATTCCGAAGAGTTGCTATTCTTCCGACTCAGCTTAGCCCCTTCTTTCAGATTGCGGATGACGGCTTTGGCATCCATCTCCAAAGTGGTGAGCTCCGAAGCGCTGATGGACTTCATCATCTTCTCATCGGCCGCTAGTCCTCCTCCATGGCCATTAGCCGGCCAGACGATGGTCTGCGTTTTAAAGCGCTCATCCGACCTCCGCTGCTGCTGTTTCAGCGCCCTCTTATCCGCATCCTCCGGCGGAGGAGTGGTGGACGTCGTCGTCGTAGAGTCGTCCTCAACAGAATTGGCGTTCAGAGTGTACGTCTGGTAACGATCCTTGTCCATCTGTCTCCGATCCCTGGGAGTCAACTTGCGCTTCTCAGTCGGCGAAATGGAGCAGACGCTCTTGTTGTCCGTATTGGCGTTCTCATCCACCGTTTGCTCCATCAGGGCGAGTTGACTCAGGAGTCCCTCGCGACGCTGCTCGTCGTCAAAGTAGGAAGGATCGAGGACGCTGCACTGAAGGCTCGTCAAGGATTCGTGCTGCTGTACTTCCGGAGGAGGTTTCGTGAGTTCTATTCGGGAGGAAGAGCAGCTCTCATCCATTACGCTGCCGTCCTGCGGACCGATGATAAAGCCGGACGTGAGGACTTGCTTCAATAGAGGCGGCACCTCCGACTGCACTGCGGATTTCCTGGTCACGGAAGGTGACTTCCGGTTTGTTTCCGGTCCAATCCAGCTGCTGCTGCTGGCTCCGTCATGAAGATCGATAAAGCTGGGCGAAAGGAGAGAGGATTGCTGATCCACGTCAGTCAACAGAGATTGGGGCTGAGAAGCAGAAACTTCCAGCTGCTGTATCTGGGACGCTATCTGATTCGCTTCGATCCGAATGAGAGAGGAATGAGTCATGGAATCTCCCGGCTGCTCATCCAGCTTGATCACTACATCAGAAGGATCCACAATCTGAGTCGGAGTTTGCGGAAGGATCGTTGCTGTTGGAGTGGAAGAAGAGCTTGCCTGTCCGTCTCCGGCTCTCCGGACACCACCTCCCCAGCTCTGACTGCTAGGCAATTGGCTTGCTCCTCCTACTTTGGATAGAGATGAAGAAGAAGTCGATGTTTTCGCTGTCTTTGATTTGACGGATTTCGATGCGGATTCCTTCCGCGGAGAGAGACCGTCGCTCTTCGACTTCGGCATGCCCCAACTGATGCAGCTGTCCAGCAAGGCTTGATCCTCGGCCGACGGCTCGTCGTCATTCGAGTTGACGCTGAGAGAGCTGAGCGAGCTGTTGCGGGAGAAGGTGACGGGCGTGTCTTCCACTTTGTACGAGTAGCGGTAATCCAGATCGACACTCGTATTGTTGCTACATCCGCTGGCTCCCAGACGACTCGAGCCTTGACTAGAGTGACGAGACCGCACCCTACCGCTGCTGGAAGAGGAGCGTGCTCCGCCGGCCGCAGCAGTAATCACGTCCGTCGTGCTCTTGGTACTCCTCACGGCCATCTGGCGAATGTTGTTGAAAGGGCCGTGAAGTGGAGGTACTCTCTGTAATTAAGTAAATAAAATTAGAAACAGAAAACTCCCACGATTGCGTAGAAAACAAGGTTAACACTACTGTCAAGCTGTTACTCGTTAATTCTGATTGATTACACGTTCTTCATAATTGGATTACTGGGTATTACCTCTTTCGTAGCCGGAGGCTTAGGAAGCTCCATCGGTGGGCGAGCAGGAGGCCTGTTCCGCTGGATACCGTTGGAGACAACCGGAGGTGGAGCGGAAGACGTCGGTTTCACGGTCGTCGAAGAGCTAGTCTTAGGAACGGACAAGGGTTTGACTGTGGGCTTGGCAGCTTTGATGCAAGCGTACAGCATTTCGTCATCGTCGTCGTCGTCATCTTCGCTATCTGAAGGACGTCGAGCTTCAGCGGCAGCAGCAGCTCCTTTGGACAGGTGTGACTGGACGCTCTGACTGGAAGGAATGGTGGAATTTTGGTGGTGGTAATCCGCTCGACTGTTTCCACTCAAACTGTGAGCACTCGCCGATTTCGGAATGACAGATTGAAATGAGGAGCTAGTTCGGGCGGGTGGTGGCGGAGGAGCAGCAGAGGACTCCGCTTTAGGTGGAGGTTGTCGACTAGATGGCATACCCACCCTGATTATGTCTTCCAAGAGGAGGTCATCATCACTGCCGCTTTCTTCTTCGCTCCAGTTGGCCGACTGGACGGCAGACGCTTCGGCAGCAGTCGATTGTTGCGACTCTACGACTACTACGTTGACCGCTTCAACTTTCCTCTCCGTGCCCAAGTGAGCGACAGCTAAATTGCCCATCGCTTGACTAGGTGGAAGCATTTTTGCCGTACTAATAACTTCTCCGTCGATGTGAAGAGAGCTAAGACTCGTGCAGCGAGTAAGTGCCGGGCTGTCTTCTTCATTAAAGTTACGCGCCTGAAAAATAAAAAATAAAAAAATAAATTATAATTATAATACAATCACAAATTTTCACTTGTTATTACCTCATCGTAATCGAAAGCGCTTCGGAAGTTGACTTCAGAGGTAGACTTGATGACTCGGCCTAAAGCAGGATGAGCAGCTCTTAAGTGGTCCATATTATTGCGTCCTGGGCCAGCAGGTTCTTGAGACAACGATGATAAAGGATTAGGTCTCGCTGAAGGAGGTAGTGGCATCGGCGGACGAGATAATGGAGCGACTGGTGGAGGTGGAGGAGTAGGAGAAGAAGGTTCGTCATCAAACGACAGCTGACTGAGTGGACTAGCAGCACGGGTAAAAGCGGGAGTCCCTTCCTGCCCGAAGTTGTTGGTTGCGTCCTCAAAGACTCCATCCATCGGCTGGTGGTGCCTCACTTGGGGTTGAGGAAGAGGGAAAGGTTTCCGCATCTGCTGCAGCTGTTGTTGCTGCTGCTGCTGCTTAACTTGCGGATGAGAACGACGAGGACTGGAAGGCATCGTCTGACCAGGTGAATCCGGCAGTTCGCTGGGCGAGACAGCCCGACTGGTGAGCCGACTAAACTCGCTGACGACAGAACCTTCGTCGTGGGCTTGCTGCTGATCTAGGCTGTCTAGAGATTCGAGGGAACTACTCCTAGAGAACATGAGAGGAGTCTGTTCTGCGTAGTTGTTTTCGCAATCCGCAACAGACGCCGGTACGGATGTGTTGGAAGTGTTGAAAGTAACCGTCTTGGCGCTCTGACTACTCGACGACTGAGGTGGGCGGTTTTGGATGGGGCTCCTCGGCGGAGGAGTCTTTCCAACCGAATCGTCTTCTTCCTTGTTCTCTGCTTTAGCCTCTGTTGCTCCCGATGAGATTTGCTGGATCTCCTGTAATAATTTAAAGTAATTAAGATAAAGGTTCGATTAAAGAATACAAAAGAAAAAAATATATAATACCGTTTTGCGAGCTGTTGAAACCATTTCTTTCTCGTCCAGTAGTCCAGCTTCCCGCAGATCCGTCAACGATGCAGCACTGGATCGCGTAAAAGGGGTTTCGTAAGGCGTTCCTTCCATGCAGTACGTCTGCATTGTATCGCTATCGGCCGTGTAGTCCTCGTCGTCCTCCTGGTATCGCAGACTAAAATTGGTCGGATGCTCCGGCTCATCCAGGTCCGTCTCCCGATAGGCAACCGAGAGAACAAGAGCTTTTTTCACCGTTCCAGGACCCATGGAATCTTCTTGAAGCTCATCTGATCTGGCGACATCAGAGCTCTTCTTAGTATTGCCATTAGCGGGATCGTTAGCGGACGCCTGATTCCTGGATGGCGTCCAGCGTGCGGCGGCTGCTGGAACGGAGCCCACTTCTTCCGTGTATTTAAGGCTGTAATTGACCGGCTCATCCTCTTCTTCGTAATTTAGCGACGTGTAGCTCGTCTCGTTCTCGTGGGAATGCCAAGCAGTTCGAGTCGTCTGCAACCTTGGCGCTACAGCTCCTCTGCTAGATGGGGCAGGAACGGGAGCTCCAATTCCGTTCGTCTTGCGCTCCAAACTGGATGAACGTGCCTGTCGATTGGGAGTTGATGATCCATTACCGATTTTCGGTCGGAAGGTTCGTCCGTATTGGCTCGCATTGTGCCCACCGAGGGATCGGTACATTCGACGGTCGAAAGGACCACCCGATCCCAACGGGCCGTGATCATCCAGCGGACTGAGAGGATCGATATTGTCGCACATCTCCGTCAAAGTCTGATCGATTTCTTGTTCCAGGGCTTTCTGTTTCCGTGCTTGGAGAGAGCTATTACCCGTAGAAGAGAGCGGACTCATGCATGCGACGGTTCCGGCTCCTCCGCAGTCGAGGTTCTTAAGAGCGGCGGAGGAGGCCGTTGCAATCATCTTGTGACGGGAATGAACCAAATTACGGAGCAGCTGTACCGCTCCCAAATCGCGTAAAGCGGCTTGATCTTCTTTACATCGCGCCGAAAGATTCCAGAGCGTACCGCACGCGTTGCTCACAACCGTTAAAGATGGAGAGCGGAGATGGTGGAGCAAGATCTGAAAGCATCCGTGATTACGCAGAGTCGCCCGGTAATCATCTCGACCCGTAATGTGACTCGAAATGTTTCTCAGAGTTCCTCCGCCGCTTTCAACGATGGAAAGAGTTTTGGATTCGGATTTGTAGGCCAGCGTACGGACGAGAAATTCCAGTGAGCCCGGAACGGAGCAGATGGCCGCCTTGTTACCGTTCGAGTGTGACGACAAATTCCACAGAGCGGATAACATGGATTTGAGTGTCGATTCGCGTTGTGTCTCCATGGCTACGGTGATTAGAGAGCGGACAATGTTGGATTGCTGGAGCGCATCTTTGCTCAAGCTGTCTGCTCTCCAAGAGAGATTGCGCAACACACTGGCTGTCACCTAAGAAATAAAAAAGACAATTATTTATTATAAAAGAAAAGAAAGTTAATGAAATAAAGTCTTACTTGTCTCAAATCTTCATTAGGTGAATCTAATTGATGAGAAAGGACAGTCAGTAGAGGTCGCGTAGAGCAGAGCAAAGATTTGTTGGGTCCGTGACCGAATGTTAAATTTGTCAGAGTCATACTGGCATATCGGCGCAACGTGGTGCACTGTAATATTTTAAATAATTACTTTAAAATAATACATTTTAAAAGGAGATATTTGTTAATACCTGTGCATCATCACACAGTGACCCGTGTGCCAACTGATCCAGATGGAGTAACTCTGATAGGCCTTGGAGCGCACCCAACTGGCTCATAGCTTGTCTGTGATCATCGTCGAAAGAGAGCTTCATCAAGATGGTTACAACTCCACTAGGATGATTATCCATATCATCTGTAATAATTCCATTAAATTAAAATTATTACATTCCAAATTTAAATGAATATAGAAAAAAAATACCTTCTTCGACCAATGGAAGGCGGTGGTCAAATTCTTCTTGATCAGCCAGTCGATTTGTTATGGCATCCCTCAGTTGGTCGGCATAGTCGCGGATAAATTCCAGCAGTTTAAGGATACGCATCTCCCGTTTCACTTTGCGATCGTCACTGTTGTTGTACACCAGATTGTGTAGGGCTTGAGCGGCACTCGCCCTCGTTTCTTTGTCGGCTTCAGACAGAATCCAATGATTGGAGCGATCCTGCTGCTGCTGTTGACCAGCATCTCCACCTCCGTCCTGGTTGTAGATCAGCTGGACTAGCAGTGGGACGCAGCCTGATAAGAAACGAAAGCAGAACTATTATAATAAAATATTAAAATTTATGTTAATAGAGAAGACACTTACCGACTTGATGAAGAGTATTTCTGGTGTCGGGATTGTTAGACATGGCCAGCAACTTTTGACTGACATTGTGTCGGTCGTGAGAAAAGAGCATGGTGAGCAGGTTGTAGACTACTTCAACTTTCGGTCCCATGGATGCTTTACTGGACTGACCGTTAAGCGCGGTAGAGCTGCCGGAGGGGCCGTGACTTGAATGAATACTTGAAGTGAAGCTCATAACACTTGCAGTATCCTTTTAATAAGATTTAAAAATTTTAATTTAATGATAGGCAATTTTTTAAAATTTGGAATTCATTTATTACTGAATATTGCTTGTCCTCGGCGAGTTGAAGGTCCAAACTGGAATTACTCATCCAAATATCTTTGTCATTGGACCAGTCCCTCCTGGATGTCACTGAAGATTCGCCAGCCGCTGCAGCTTCACTGTTCCCGATGTGCTGTGCGATGAGAGAGTTGATTTCGGCCAGCTTCTGGTCCAGCTTTCTGAGGTGAAGGATGCGTTCTTCCCGCCTTCTCACTACTTCACTGGCCGGACCCAATGTCTTCAGCATCGTATCCTGCATTCGTTGTGTTTCTAATTCAAGTCGTTTCCGCTCCAGCTCAAATTCTAATGAGGGCTATAATAATATAAAAAATAAATGTAATAAAACTTTTCCAAGTTGTAAAATAATTAATTTCGAAATTACTGAGTCAGTAGGGAGGGGTAGTTCTCGTATCTGTCGTGCTAAATGTTCTAGTTGGGTAAAGTAGCTATGCCGGTCCTTGTCTTCGTATTTAAGTTGACATAACAGGTCATTCCTATTACATAATAGATACACATTTTAAAAATTAGCTACGTCAAGTATAAATATGTTATGATATACTTTTGTCTCTGGATTTCCTGTGCAATCGATTGCAGTTCCGTCAAACTATGCGGGGGTGGATCGATCGATGGCAGGTTGAGATTGAGCTTCAGCTGTGCTCGGTTGAAAAACTTCTCGCCATCCGATGAGGGATGACTTGCACCGGCCATGCTTCTTCTCTCTCTGTAAAGACACACGACATGAGAACTTGTCTTAATAAAGAGAGACACTGAACAATAGAAGCCTAGAGAAAGAATAATAAACCAAGACTTGCTTGGTGGTGGGGTACACGAGGAAAGGGTGTGAGACGAGGGGGACAGGCGCGTTCGCGCCCCACAGCAGCAAGGCCCGATCAATACTTGAGCGCTTCCCGAGGGGAAAGTAGGAATAAAATAATCAAAAGCTACAAATAGCAGTTGAGGCACATTTGCTTTTTATTTTAAAGGAAAAGGTTTGTTTATTTTCAAAAATAAGGTGAACCAGCTCTTTCATTTATCTAAAATAGCTAAATATAGCTGACATGCAGTGCACTTTTGCAGAAAATAAATCAATACATAAATAATGGATTGTCATTCATTCAGAGAGCTGTAAAATTGATTTATTACCATTGTCAATTGACACATGGTGGATCACACATTGACAATGGATATGAGTAATAATTTAAAACCCATAATTTTGATTTTAATACACCTCAAGTCCCTTAAATATTGAAAGAGTTTAAGGCAGTGCGGTTAAACCTATGCACGCTGCACCCCACACAAATAAAATACAATTTCTTTAAAGTGTAAAACAAAGAATTACCTTTAGTTTCGCAAGAGCTTAGAATTTTCAGACGAATGTGTAGTAAAAACTCATGATTCGGTGCACTATGAATGTGAAAGACTTTTTGAAATTTCAAGTTTTCGGAGCTTTTAATGTAAACACATACGTAATAAGAGATATCGCAAAATAGCAGCAAGTGGAATGTATACTAAATCAAAAATAGCGTATTTTTGCATACAGTTAACAATTAAAGCAAGCAATCTATTGTCTTGGAGTTGGAAAGGAATGAATTTCACAATTATGTGGTTGCTGACTTGCTGTACGACTCGCTCGTATTTTTCTACTGAACACTTTTTTGACAGAATAACTAGACCTAAGGTTCCGTACACCACCTTGGTTCTTTCACTCATAGATGGCAATACGAAGCAGGCAAAATCAGAAATATTTGAAATTCTTTTGCTTCTTCACAACATTCACCATTCAGTATTTTAAGATGGGAAACTTATTTTCAAAAGTAGCTTTCCTTTGAAAAATGTGCTTTGGAAAAGCTTGATTTCTCTCATTAGTTCAGTAGGACCGGATGCCCGGAAGGGCATTCCATCCACATACCTTGAATTGATATTTAGTGGTCACGGCGTCACGCTACACCGCTTGGTCAAGGACTTGCGGTCGACACAAAGAAAAGTAAATTATAGATATCCAAAAATTTAAAAGAGTTACGTTTAATGATCGTTTTGGTATAGCAAACTTCATTCGTAATTACTTACGATTAGAAAACGATGATATATTCCTTTGATTGCGTTATCCAAACATGCTGCATGTACAACAACCTTCGACTGAGTACTGAATACAAGATAACAATGGATCGTATCCAAAAGGAGAGCATTCTCGCTCAACATCATCATGAAAGAGGCACCCTAATTCCCCCTACCACAATTTATCATCTGGTCTTGGCATCGGGCCCTTGGCAGCGTTGACACCCTCAAAGATTCCCCTCTCGTCAAGGAACATAACATCTTACGTATAGTAGTGCTTCTACATCCACGGCAAATAGCTTTTTTTACAAATACCGTGACCAAGAATTCGGAGATTCTAGATTCCTGGCAAAAAACAAAATCTATATTTAGACACAACATTTCTGTGTTACACAATTCACGATTCACATTAATAAAAACAGAAAATAGGGCTTCTTCTTGATTTGAGATTTTTAGGCATCTTATAGACCCCTTTGTTGATGGGCTCGTCCAGTGGTTGAGATGCTAAGAAGAAAAAAAAGTTAAATTATTTTTTGTTATATTATTAAATTATTTATTGTATTAAGTTTTTGATCAGAAAAATCCGGTCTTACTTATCGGATCCACCGGAATTATCTGAGCGGGGAGAATCCAGCACAGAAGCGAGATGATTGGCGACGTTGAGTCCACCTGGAGCATACAGGGTTTCAACTTCTAGGACGTCACCGAGTTGGTGACCGAAAACAGCGTGGCACACGCGTCTAGCAGTGCAGTCAATAAAGGCTTTACGAACCTCTTCGGAATTGGAGTCGGCACTGACTCCAGGGCGGAAGGTGCACTTGACTGCTAATGGTGGAACAAGCCTAAGAAAGAACAAGTAATTAATCTAAAGAAATTGATTACGCATGTAATAACAGAGAATAAATACTTGTGCACAGGTGGACAAGGAAGAATCTCAGTGTATGTGTCTACCCAATAATGGTCTCCAATATCCAGAAAATGAGCGTGGACGCAAGGACCCTCGACATTGAGGAGACGGGCGCGTAGCCATTTGGTCGTTGGTCCGTGCTTCACCGCGTAGACGGCGCCTGATTTCGGCTCTCCTTCCATTTTTGGTCCTTTCTCCACACTGACGAGAGTCTTTTCGATTTCATGGATCGCTTCCAAGTTCTCCTTCTTCTGGATCCAGAATATGTTGGGAGTATCTACGTGAGAGACGAATACCTCTTCGCCGGGGATGGGCACCGAGATTTTAGCCGGAAGATTGGTAGTCTGCGTTGAAAAGCCCAATTTCTCGTTCAAGTCAGATCCGTCTTTAATGTCGTGCAGCCGGACAAACAAGTGCTCGAAATCCTTGTTGACAACGGTGACAGAAAGAGGACGGCCTACGAGTAGCTCTTTGCATCTACCTATGGAAGCTCCTGGAAGACGATCCGCACCAGCCAGGGCGCACTTGAGGGCCAATCCTGGATAAGGCTCCATCAGATGAACTGGAAGAGGTCGTAGGTCTTTGGGATGAACCAAATCCTCGTTACCAAAGTCGAGATAATGGATGGTAGCCCGGTAGGTTTGGGGATCGACGGATTTCACCAGAGCTCGGTACCACATACCGTCTTCGGAGAAGAGTGCCAGGCACTTGTCACCGATTCGCGGATTCAGTGGCGCAACATTCTTAAATTCGGGTTTGGAGACGTATTGGCTCACGCGCTCCATCAGCGCTTCCGAAACGGATGGATCCAGCTGCAGCCAGACGGCGAGAGGAGACGTCATAGTGACTACTGATGCTTTGTTGGATATAACCTGGCCGGGAGAGTAAGTGATGACATCAACGACGACTGGAGCTTCAACTGGATGTCTGACTTGTTCCTCCTCGGGAGTAGTCTGTTGGCCACCATTGTGCGTTTCAACAGCATCGAAGAAATCTTCAGGAGACGTCACCATCATGGAAGAGAGCACGTCCACAAAGTCTACGTTGCTGGTCGTATCGATGAGTGAAGTCACCATCTGGATGGATACACCTTCGCGATCCTGTTTTGATCCTAAAACAGCCCGGTAGACTATCTCGGAAGAACAATTTTTGACAAAATGTTCAACAGCTTTTAGGGGCCATGACTGAGCCGGACTCAAGCTGCATTGAATGCCCATGGGCGGACTGGAAGCGAGAGGTTCAGGAAGCAAACGGAAATCTTTCAAAGGGACTTGATGACAATCGCCGTAGTCAACAAACTGCGTGGCAGCCATCCCTTTGTTGTCAACTGAATTGAATGTAGCCCGATACCAAGTGTCGTACACCGGATGGATTGCTGCGTAGAGCTGGCCCGGAAGAGGCTTCGCGATATTGAAGGAATCCTTCCGTTCCCCGTCCAGTTCCAAAAGCTTATTTTGAATATCATTCACAGTTCCCTCGCTCTCTCTCAACTGGATCCAGAATTTATCTGGAGATTCCGCGTGAGCTATGTACACTTCCACCGGATTTGCTTGGACGGACGGTACTTGATGTGGTCTAGATGTAGCCGGAATAGCAGCTACGGACACTTCCACCGGATTAGCTTGGGCGGGTGGTACTTGCTGTAGTATGGCTGCAGCCGGAGTAGCAGTAATCAGTCCAATTTGGTCGTTCACATCGTCAGGATTGAAGAGGCGGACGTGCAGCGTTCCACCAACTTCTTTAACGAACTTGATCGTTCCTTCAAAATTCAGTGCGATGTCTACAAACTTCTTTACGACATCGGCAGAGGCATCCAGGCCTCCATCCAGGGCGCATTTGATGGCTGAAGCAGGTTTCTCGCTGACTTCAATGGGAAACTCTTTGAGATCCTTCAATTTCACAGCTAACGTGTTGCCGTAATCCAAATAGTGGACAACAACATCACCATTAGGTTTGATAGATGACACACGGGCTCGGTACCAGCGCTCATCTTCGTCGAAAAAAGCGAGACAGAGTTTGCCAACTTCTGGCGAGAAGGCAGGAGTGTTGGTGAATTCTGGTTGAACGACAAGGATCGCGATTCGAGCCATTATATCTTCCACCGCTTCGGGATCCAGTTGAATCCAAAATTCGTTGATTGAAGTAACGAAGGGGACGAGAGCTTTGGTGGAGATGGTCTGACCAGCAGTGAAGTCGAGCTTCTGTGGTGGGAGACTGACGAAATCTTCCGACACGGGTTGCAAGATGTGTCCCACTCCGAGCTTGAGGAGGTAGGAAGCAGCATCCCCAAGCTTTGGAACTTTCAAATTAACTGGGTAGACGTTATCTATGTAATTAGCAGAAATATGAGTTAATTTTTATCTATTAAGTAAGATTAAAGTAAAATGTATCACCAGAATCGGGTTCGTAGAAAACAGCGCGATAGTCGCCTTCAGCCAGAAAACAAGCATCCTCATGAACTTTGGGGTCTACACAGGTCATGATGGAATCTTCGCGGATATCTCTGAGACGACACTCCCATGCCTAAATAAAGGAACGGTTTAAGTTTGAGTACTTATAATTAAAAAGGAAATAAAATTACCAGTTGTGGAATTTCAAGGAAACTTGGAACGATGCGTTTCAATTCTTTTAAAGGAGTATCCTGTTCGTTGCCATAGTCAACAAATACAACTTTAGCCAATTGCCCATTAAGGCTGCGAATTCTCGAGCGGTAGAACTGCTTGTCGTCCTTGAATTGAACGACACAAGGTAGTCCAATCCTGGGACTATCCTCCACCATCTCGTCCGGCGACAAAGAGTTGTAAAAACTTTGCATTTCGTTCAAACCAGTCTATGTTAAAAAATAGAGCATTAAAATAAAAATATAATTAAGCAGATAGATAATATCATGTTACCAAGTGATTTTCAGGAATCGGATTAGGAGATAAATAGAATCGATCGAAACTGTGATGCCAAGGTACAGTGACATCCAATGTTGTTTTGTATTCAACAGGAAGAGTCGAATAGTTTGTAGAAGGCACAGGTACGTTGGAGCGCGGATAGGCACCAAAGGCATCGTTGATCACCAAAGCGACTCCTTGAAGAGGATTGTCCATCAATCGAATCTAACAGTACAATTATGTAATTACACAAATAGTCAAAGATCAAAAGCGTTACTACCTTCAGAATGCCGTTTTCTTCTACACCTTCGAAACATCCAGAAAGAGATTTGATTCCCTCAGTAGCCGTTGTGAACCGAACGATGTCATTCTGAGTCCAAGTGACATCCGCTTTCAATCCACTCAGTTTGCAGTGGTATGCTTGAGGTGGAAGAGTGAGAAACTCTTCTTCAATCACTTTGATAGAATTAAATGGGCGAGGCTCTTCGTTTCCGTAATCGGAAAAGCGGACCTGAATGGTTTCTTCGTCGATGAGTCGGACTATCTGAGCGCGATACCACATATCATCCGCTGAGTACTTCGCGACGCACGCCATGCCAACTTCAGGGAAGCGGATAGTTTGCTTCAATGGATCTAATTGATAAAATAAAATTACAAATAAATTCATATTTAAAAGAGAAATGAAATACCTTCATAAGATGAGGCCAGCTCATTCATGAGATCATCCAGTTGACATTTGTTTTCATTGAGCTGACAGTAGAAGTTGGATGGATCGACAATATGGACCACTTCAAGAGCCTTGGTCGTTCCGACAAGATTAGGCTGATCTGGATATTTCACGAAGGCAGGAGCTGCAATCGGCATCTTCCTATTAGCTCGTCCAAAAACATTCAAAGAAGGAGCATCCGGTCCGATGGGAGTAGATGAATGGTTGCTGGACCTGTCCTCTTCATTCATGACGGAAGACTCCAGTTGGATCATTCTGCTGCTTACCGTTACTAAAGAAGGCTCGTCCGTCTCCGGCTCGTCGTAATTCACCACGGGCAGTCTCGCCGGCACAGCTTCTACTAAAATCATCAAATTAATAATCACGAAGAATAAATAAAAAAAAAACTTTGTTTCACCAATGTTGACTGAAGCATCTGCATCCGCAAGGAGGACCGTTTCTTCCGGATCCTTTGTAAGAGCGTCGAGGATCGTCCGATTGAGGGGACAATCTGGAAAACTGACTTGACAGACGTCTTCCCCAATACGGCGAATAATGCGGACACGAACAGTCTGATTCGTCAGCAATTCGGCCCAATCTCGGGGAGACATTTTCATATTGTAAGCTTCGGGACTCAATTTGCAAGTGATGCCCAACGGCTCCCGCGTGAAGAAGGACATGTTTTTAACAGGAGTTAGGATGTCGGAACGTTTGACGGTGACCACATTTCCATAGTCAATGATACGAACAACAATCTATTAAAAAATAAATAAGTTAAAAAGAGTAATAAAAAGTAATTTCATTAAAATTTACATCAGCTGTCAACTCTGTGAGGACTTTGACACGGTAGAAGTTGTTGTCTTCCGCCCAGCGGATGACTCCGTAAGATCCGATGTAGTTATTGGTGTTGGAGTAAAGTCGGGGAATTGGTTTCGTGGGATCTTCTATGAAGTTGTAGATGCTAACCAACTCTTTCGATATCTCCGTCAGTTCCTTTTCGGGACGCTTAATAAGCTGGCCGTAAAAAACGCCCGGATCTCCAGCCCAGGTAACGAAGAGATCTTCTTCTGTGTCAATTTGGATGGCTTCCACCTGTAAACAAAAAGTAATTTTAAGAAGGAAATCTTTAAATAAAAATAATGGGGCAATTTACTTTAAGGTCAGCTCGGACTGGGTTCAGCGGCACCGGAGAGTTGTGCGCAGATTTCAGCGAAAGAGTCGTAGGAGGAGTGCAGGATTTCGCTTGGGATACAATGTTGTTCTTTGAAATTATACTATCTTTGATACTCCTTCCGGTTTTCTCGTCATAAAGATGAATCATCTGCTCAGTTGACGCTAGATCCACCACCTTACATTTCAGTGTCTTGTTGAGCACCAGTTTCGAAAACATCTCTTCGATTCCTTCAATGTTCTTCAATTCGGAGGCGTCCGCCAAAGAGACTCGGTAGGCAAGCGCTTCATAAGCTAGAAAATGAGTTGGCATCTCGTACGTCAACTATGATTCAAAGAAAAACGTAAAAATTAACATCTTAATAGACAATTGAATTGTCTTGAAGTATATTAGTCTACATTTGGATCATATTTCTCGGATAGACCATAGTCGACAAAGTAGACTGAAGGTCCACCAGCAGCCACAAGCGGACGCTCATCAATCACGCCGCGGTATAGTTTCTGATCCTAATAGGAGAAAAGAATTTCAATTGAAATTGATTAGAAATTGAGTTAAAAGTCTTAATTACCTGAGAAGATATGACAATACATGGAACACCGTGCCTCGTATCAACAAGTGGTTGAAGCTCCACCTTACTCATCTGCTCACGAAGACGTGTCAAAATAGCTTCCGTCTCAACCGATTTCTTCTGGATGGTGAATTTGAAAGGGCCGTTTTCCACTCTCGTTACGATAACGTGGTCCGTTTCTGGATCCAAAAATGAGGCACGGTAGTGACCCTTGTTGCTGGAACTACTGCGGGCAGAACCGGTGCTCTTCACGCTGACCTCAGAGGGCGAAACAGAGCGACTAGAAGGGCCGCCAGCGAGAGCTTCTTGGTAAGATGCGGCCGCTATGGCCATATTCCCATCCACAAGGACCTGTTGATAATTAGGTTTTAATTCAATAAGATCTGAATAGATTATTAATTAATCTCACTTTGGCAAGAAGCTTGTTGTCGTCAATGTACACTCGAATGCCGTGCAGGCCGTTGTGCACTCCCAGAGAAACTGTATGCACCATTTTGTTCTCAATAGTCTTTTTTAGGTACCTTAAATGAGAGAAAAATGAGGTCTCGTGTTAGAGCTGAAAAGTAGGAAGTATTTTAAAAACTTACTGGATTGCTGGTTCCTTAGCTTTGATGTTCTTTTCAACCACCACATCAGCAAGAACATATCTGTCAGCAAGTGGTGGTGTGCTCCTCAGGAAGTCTTCATCGGGAGGGATGGAACGAAGGAAGGACAGGGGAGCTAATTGCTTGATGCCAATGTCAATGCAGTCAATTTCCAGGAGGCCATCACCATCAAGAACAGTGGTGAGTGGTACTGCTCTGACCCATTTGCCATTGACTTCAGCACAAAGGATTTTCTCATTCTTCTCTTTCAGTGCAGTAAGTGTGACATAGGTTTTGCTCAACCCGAAAGTGGGCTCCAGATTCTTGATGCTGTTGTCAATTAGTACCATTCGTGCAGGGTGCTTCTGCCCCCATAGTATCAAGTTGCAGTAATTGGGCTGAAAAGATGAGGCAAGATGAGTCATGTGTAAACACAAAATTTAAGTTTAAAGTTACCTTCTCCTGATTGCTAACAGAATCACCCACATGACAAATCAGCAGCTTGAACGACATTTTAATGTCGTAAAACCACCTGTGAAGAAAAATCACGACAAAATTTATAATCCGAATAAAATGTGAACGTCCCCATGGGCGATTTCCCACGTGGTTATCACAGGCTCTCGCCAGTAACTCGACTCAATTTCGTAAAGTAGCGAAGAGAAATATAAAATAAAACGTGAGCCATTACCTATCAATAATTTAGTTGTTGGGTTGTTACCCGGTAGATAAAACAGAAATCTAATGGCGGCTTTAGTTTTTCTCGATCTATTACAAAATACGGCGTAGTTACGTACAGTTCCGAACACGATCAAAGGGTCAAGAACAAATGAAGGATTGGGGGAAGTTGCCAAAGGCTATTTCATCAACGTCTTGCACAGAAAGGCAACACTGCGAGTCTGCGACGGAAATCCATTTCAAAATGTGAAATAGGATTTCTAATTTTTATATTTTTTTTATAAATCATTTGAAATTCTGAAATCATGTTTTTTGTTTTGACTTACCGCCAAAAATTTTTGTGTGACAGCCTTTAGTATTTTGGAATTAATCAAATTAAGAGGAGAAAGGTAATTTCAGGAAAAACGATCGCAGCAGAGAGTACCCAAATGATTTCAAAATGTCTCGCTTTCAGCGCCTTTGCTGCTTGTAATAGTTCATCAAACTACCACTGGGAGCTCTGCCGTCGCTACGTTTTTATTTTCGTTCATTTCCCTGCTGTTCATCTGTTGGCAGTTGGCCATATGAATGTGCACTTGAAAATTATTAAAAAAGTCAAACATGGCGAATGACACTGATCAAGATCCCATCTCAGACCAAGAAAAGGTAAATTAGCTATTCTTTATCACATTTTTCACATTTCCACAATTACATTTTCCTCTTTATTCTGATTCGGCCCATTTTTTAATGATGTAATCTCGATAGAGCATCCCGACTTGTTGTTCACCATAGTTTGACAAGTGGGAGGGGTTTTCTCGCCGGTGTTTCGTAAACCCGGTTAAAGAGCTAATCAATAGTTGCATCTACTCAATTATGATTTTCCTCATGAAATTTCTATTTTTATTTGGGTGTGTAGGTTAGGATTGCCTCTGACTTCATTCGTCATGCTCCCCCCGGCGAGTTCAATGAAGTGTTCACAGGTACACTGCCTTTAAAAAGATTTCTAAACTAATTTCCTAATCAAATTTTCCTTCTTTTCAGATGTTCGTGTATTGCTGAACAATGATAACCTCCTGAAAGATGGAGTTGCAGGTGCCTTTGCCTTGTACAACAAGGATCAGCTCACACCAGTCAAGCTTCCCAACACGGTGATCCCTTCCCTCGTCACTGAGCACAATGATGTTGGTGGTGGCAGGTTCTTTGATCCCCGTTCTCGTCAGTCTTTCAAATATGACCACTTGAGGAAGGAGGCTTCAGATCTCCAGGTTTTTTCTTTCTTTTTTTTTACCATCTGAAATCAACTTTTTCTAAAATTTGATCATTAGAGCTGGGAGCCTGATTCAGCAGTTGAACCTTGGAGGGCATCGCTAGAGACACTCTTTACAGAGTACACTGCCAACCACTACAAGCACGGAGTGTGCGCCGTTTTTGGACAGAATAGAAGTGACAACATGACTCTTATTGCCTGTATAGAAGATCACCAGTTCCAGCCCAAAAACTACTGGTCAGTTTTCATTGTAAAAAGTTTACAAATTCCAATGTCTGAAATTATTTTCTCTTGCTTTAGGAATGGTCGATGGAGGTCTCAATGGTGCGCCACTTTCTCTGGTGGAACTGGCGAATTGCAGGGCACACTTCGGGTCCAGGTATGATAACTATTATTAAAGATTAGTACCTTAAATTCTTAAACAAAAACTTTCTTTACAGGTTCATTACTATGAAGATGGTAATGTCCAGCTTGTGTGTTCCAAAAATGTCAAACATTCTCTTACGTCTACCGTAAGTTGGTTCATTCTAAATTCTAATTCAAAAGAAAGAGAAATTATTTTTCAATTTATATACAGAATGAATCGGAGACGGCCCAGGAAATTGTTCGCTTGATTGAAGAGTCGGAAACGGAATACCAACTGGCTATTAATGAAAATTACCAGACCATGTCGGATACGACTTTCAAAGCTCTTCGTCGCCAGTTGCCCATCACCCGGAGCAAAGTCGATTGGGAGAAGATTATATCGTACAAAATTGGAAAGGAGATCAACAAATCCCAATAATAATATTATTCTTCTTTTAATTCAACTTTTTTTTCTTCTTTGAAAAATTAGCAGTATCTTTGAATTTAAAAATATGGGCGGATCAATTAAAATAATAATAATCATCAAAGCAGGTGAAACAAAACAAAACTGCCTTCACGTCATACATCCCACAGTGAAAAAAAAAAAGTTAATTTATGATTAAAATTTTTCCTCTTAATTAAAAAGTAGGATGTTTGGGGGGTTTTGAGTTATTGGGTTACAGTGTGAGACTGGGATGTCCAAATGGTGGACTTGCTGACTTCTCTAAACGAAATGTATTGTTCCTTTTATTCTAGAGTCCTTTTTTTTCTCTCTCTTTTCTTTCGTTATCGTCCTTCACGCCCCCTCTTGCATTATTTTGCCCATCAATTGAGATGGAAAATAACATAAGTGTGCTGCAGTGATTTTTTTTTCTCTTACAACCTCCTGATTTGTGTTATTCCCCCCAGGCCGGTTCCCGAATTTATTTCTAGCAAAAGGGTTTACAACAAAAATACATCCATGTTGAACTTGTTGAAAAAATATGTTTTAACAGCTGATTGAAGTCCTTAGAAAAGATTCAAAAATCGATGGATAAGAAACCTTTTAAAATCTGAAAAAGGGATTACACGTTAGGGCGGACGACCGGAGAAATCAAGGCATTGCTTTTCCAGCTATTCTGTCACGATGAACCTAAAAATAAGTGTTCTCCCGTAATAAATCTTTATTTTAAAAATATTTTATTATGTCGCGAGTCAATTTTATGACCGATAAAGTGCAAAGGATCCGTGATTTTGTGCAACAATTGCCCATTCCGAAGCTCACTTTTACGCGATGGGGAAGCAATAATTCAGGTCAGCGCATACAAATTATTTACAATAATAATAAAAAAAGATAGGTTTAATTATATCTATTAATCATGTATAATTTGCAACATACGGGATGCGGGTATTATGTTTATGAAGAAATCCGGGGGAAAAAGCCTGTTATCAAGTGCGCTCCGCGTTAGTCACTTGTTTCGTAGATGGCGTCCATGACGTCACTACGCTGTTCGTTTGTCAGCTAGCTAGTAGTCGCTTCGCTGGGAATCCATTGCGGGTGGGGCCGTTCGTTGTGAGCTTGGCCATCTACTCAGTGCTGTTTTTTTCTATTCCTATATCTATTTGAAGTATTATTTTCATTAGAAAACGCATACCACATCATTTGCCGAGCTCTCAACTTTATTTGTGTGTGCCTCTTGAGTGTGAGTATCCATAACTTCTAGCAAACTTATAAAGTAAAAAAAAAAGAAAGAAAAATGTCTGTCGAGATTCGGCTTGGCTCTCTGTTATCGCCACCGCTTTTTTTTTCTTGCCGTGGTGATTCTTTTTTCGGCGTCCCAACTTAGTCATGTCGTAACTTTCGTAGCATCAGGAATAGCCTCAATAATTCTCAACAAAGAAAAACTATTTGAATGAAATGTTGGTTATTGAAATTTGAGAAAACAAAAGCTGGCTATATTCTCAAGCAGACTTTAGACTCATCTAATCATACATTTTTTCTCTTCTATCTCTATTGCAGAATTCAGGGCAGGAATGGCTGCCATCCGTAAGAAGCTTGTCATCGTAGGAGATGGTGCTTGTGGTAAAACTTGCCTGTTGATCGTGTTCAGCAAGGACCAGTTCCCCGAAGTCTACGTCCCCACTGTCTTTGAGAACTATGTGGCAGACATTGAAGTTGATGGCAAACAGGTGAGGTTATCATCACTGATGACACAAGAAACAGCTCTAGGCCCTATAAGTGATGACTCATTGATTGTCTAACTCAAGGCTGCTCCCAGCTATTTCGTAATGCATCATTATCATTCAAACGACAGTCGGAAATCACGTTTAAAAAAAAAAAAAAAAGAATTTAATTGTTTGGTCAAGTATTGCACAATTTTATACGCAGTTCTTGGTATGTGTAGTAGTACGGACTAAATTGGGGGTAGCGAGAGAGAATATATAAACAGGAAACGATGGGACGAAAATATACCACATTGAACTCGACTAACCCCTTTTTATTTTTCCTGAAACTAGGTGGAGCTAGCGTTATGGGATACAGCCGGCCAAGAAGACTACGATCGGTTGCGTCCTCTTTCATACCCGGACACGGATGTGATCCTTATGTGCTTCTCGGTTGACTCTCCCGACTCTTTGGAGAACATACCCGAAAAGTGGACACCAGAAGTTAAACACTTTTGTCCCAATGTTCCCATCATCCTGGTCGGGAACAAGAAAGATCTTCGCAATGATCCCGCCACAATTAAAGGTTTCTTTTTATTACCTTTTAAATTGAATCATCATAACTAATTTCTTATTATTATTATTAACAACAGAATTGTCAAAAATGAAACAAGAGCCAGTCAAGCCGGAAGAAGGGCGAGCTATGGCTGAGAAAATCAGCGCGTTTGCCTACCTCGAATGCTCCGCCAAGAGTAAGGAAGGTGTCCGCGAGGTCTTCGAAACCGCTACACGGGCTGCCCTACAGGTACCACATACTTTTATACTGACCTAATTTTTAAATACTAATGAGGTAATATTTTTTTTTTTATTTAATTCAGGTCAAGAAGAAGAAGAAGACCAAGTGTACCATTCTGTGAAAGGTTTTTTTTCGAGCGCGAGAATGTGAGAGAAGAATTACAAAACTTTTTTTTTCATTGGCCTTTTTCTATTTGTGGCTCCCATCAACCATCGGACGACGACCCTTTCAGACGATTTATTCCTTTGTGTTCGTCTCTATGATTATTATAACAGCCTACAAAACAACAAAAAAAAATTTCCTCTTTTTTTTTCCTCCCCATTTTTCTCGTACATTTTCTGGTAAATACAGTTGTTTTCAAATCCCAAGAAGACTTTTAATATCTCTCGCAAGATGTCGCCTTTCTCATCTTTACAGCTCCATTCCCAATAGCTTGATGTGTGTGTGTACAGCTCGTGAGGGACAACGGCCTCTTTCGTATCACAAACGATCGCTAAAAGCCCCGGCACTCGACAGTTTATTTGCGCCCCTTGACGCAATCTCTGTTTGCCCTTTTTTTCCGGCTAGAAGTGAAAAGATATTCTCTCTCTAAGAGGGGAGTGAGAGTGAGCAATAAACAAAAAGAGAAAATGCTTCTTCCCGAGAAAGAGAAAAAAAATTCTGTATTTATACAAAAACATCGCCAGTCATAACGAAGAAAAGAGAGGAGAACACATACAAACAGAAATGTTCCAGACTTAATGCCAATTATTTAATAATAATGTATACACAAATTTCTTTTTAAACATTTTAAACCATAGTGACAGTAAGAAGTCCTGCAGGACGAGTAGGATTCTCGGGATTTATAGGATTCTTATTCAGTCTCTGGCTCGATTTGGTGTTGGTCACTTGCTTCCGTGAGTAACTGTGAGCCAATGGATCGCCGGAATAGCGCGGACTCGTCCCGCAGTTACTACTGGATGTCACCGGGCAAGTAGAGTACAATTTAGAGCGGATTATCTCCTCCTGTCTCTGACGCTTCTCCCTCGATTTCTCAACGTGCTGCTTCCGCTCTTCTTTACTCCAGTAGCGTCCCAACTTCAATTCCGACAGGGCGTCATCATCTGTCGTCATTCCGGCTCTCTCTTCGCGGAATCTGGAGCGCACGATCCCTTAAAAGACGATCTCTGGTAGGGCGTCGAGTGATGTAGCGGGTTCCATCCGGACGCCTCTTCATCCGCCATTCCGTAGAGCTTTCTTTACTCATTGGAGACTGGGCAAAGGATTCCGTCGGGGTGCTCACGTAGCGGTACTGTTCCAGGTTGGCTCTGGTGAGCGTCGGAGCCTTAGGAAAACCTGAAGTTGGACTATTCAGGATCACTTGATCCTCCTCGATGGTGGACATGAGGTGAAGATTCCTTGGCTTGGAATGCGGCTGCTGCTGGAGCTGCTGGGCGAGAAGTTGCTGCTGGAAGAGCTGCTGCTGGAGCCAGATGGTCTGCTGCAGGTTCTCAGCATTCGTATACATCGTAGTAGTGGAAGTAGACGGAAGCATAGTGACGTAATTCCGGTTCTTTTCGGCTGGATCGGCTGGCCGTCCTCGACTCTCTTTCTGGCGGCCCTTGTGGAGCGCTACGGGCAGGGCGTTTGGACGTTTCCGGCGAGGTTGAGAAGATTCCGTCGTCTTGCGGCACTGCCGGCAGCTCTCGCAAGAGAAAGCGCTGCATCCATCCGTGTCTAAGTTGGCCTGGAGTCCCCGATCCGCCGTGCCGGATGAGTTATTAGCAACTAGGGAACCGGACACTGGATTATCAACACCCGAGACTGAGATGGATAAAGAGAGAGAGGATTGCATCCAGCACTGACAAGATGGATTGGTTGTGTCATCCGCTGGAGGTGGAGGGATTGGCAGCTGGGCGGCAGCACTCCGCCAAGATTCGCCCGTTCCAGTGTTGTAAGCGCTGCTGGACGTGTTATCCCGGTCATCACCAGAACTAGATCTATGCGAACCCTGGCGGTGACTCCGTCCGGTCGATGATGGTTTCTCTTCTTTGGGCGTTGCTGCTGCGGTTTTCTTCCGGCTGCCAGCTGACTCACCGCTACTGGATGAGGTATTCTTCCAGTTACCTGGCGGTGACTCAACCACCGCAGTTTTCTTCTCGGTCAAAGTGGGCGGAAGGACGACCGTAGCGTGACGGATCCAGTGCTCTACATCGTGAGTTTTATCCAATCGAGCCGGAGGTATTCTCGGTTGTTGTTGAGTTTTGATCAGATTCGTTCCGGAATAGAAGCTGGAAGCTTTAACCGACTTGTTTGGAGCTGGGCGGATTCCAGATGGAGAGATGGCCGGAGGTTTCCCATTAGGGCCTTCGTAAGGAGTAGAATAAATGGGTTCTGCATCTGAGGGGGATTCAGCAATCGTCTCGTAAATGTGCTCCTCTTCCGCATTGTTCCGCTGTGAAGAAGATTTAAGGGCGTGACGGGCGGCAATCGTTTCGCATTCAAGATGCATCGTTTCCATCGTTTTGTTGAGCAGATAGAGTTCTTTATCTAGACTCGTATCGCTACCCGTTTTCTGCTCCGGCGCTTCCGGCGGATGCTGATTCGGCGGCGAATCATCACTCGATCTAGAACTGAAATACTATTATTTTTTAAACCGATTAAAAAGTCATTTAAAAAAAAGACTCATACCCGGTGGTCCGGCTTAGGGATCCATCGTTTGGATCTCGATCGCTATGGGGCAGAGAACCGGTTCCGAATCCGCTATCCTGGTGGCCCCATTCGCCCTCTTTGACTGGCAGGTCCTTAATTGAACAACAAAGTCAGTTTTTTTTAGATTCAAAAACTCTTTTTTTTAAATAATAATACTTGAGGCTCATCATCTTCATCCTCCATTTCTTCTTGGAATTCGTCCTCGAGCTCCGGGTAAGGGAAAGCCACTGACAGTACGTCAAGAGGATCCACCTTTTTAAATAAAAATTCCTTACTAATAATAGACCACACACATAGGTAAGAAGATTATGTAGGTACCTGTCCGTGCGGTCGAGAGACGAGGAGCGTTATTTCGGGTCCAGCTTGAGCAAAGAGCCGTTCGGCTTCGTATCGGTTACGAACATCAACGCCGTTAATCTAGCGAGATGATTGAGTGACAGATGGTTCTCTCCCTCTACTAAAAGTAAATAATATTTACCTGGAGGAGGAG
Source organism: Chydorus sphaericus (assembly GCA_030141595.1). Taxonomy (NCBI): domain Eukaryota; kingdom Metazoa; phylum Arthropoda; class Branchiopoda; order Diplostraca; family Chydoridae; genus Chydorus; species Chydorus sphaericus. The sequence continues at coordinate 703,931 of CM057933.1, forward strand.
ATCGCCTTGAGAGAGCCTTCCATCCACAGCGGCTAAACTTTCAGGAGCGATGGATTGGATGTACACTTCATTGTCCTCTTCCGGTTCTTTTTCATCCGTCTTGTTGACGTCGCTAAGAGTCAATCCCAACTTGTCTTCCGGCCGGAGTCTCTCCAACTTTATTTCCTGTAATCAATCAAAAAACTTTAATATAAAGATGGAGGCGTGATTTTAAATGTGATTGGATTACCAAGGGCAACGCCCTTATTCACTTTTTCTATTTTACAGCGCGCCATGGGAGTAAACAAGAAAATCTTTTAAAAGAAGAAGAAGGGCGCCGGAGTCTATCAAAGGGCACGTGGCTTACGGTAAACAAGAAAGAGCGCTCTCATTTTCTTTAGAAAAAAAAAAGATGCTGGGAACCCCACCCTATTACGAAGACTCTGCACTGGAAATAACTGCATACATGTTTCCTGTGTTTGGGAACTCGACGGGTGGTAAAGCAAGCAAATTGCCCGTAGTAAGATTTTTATTTTATTTTTTAAATTCAAAGAAGAAAAAAAAAATGTGTGATTTACATTCCCATTACGTAAGGCTCCTCGGGATTCCTTATCGCTTTCGGAGCGATACGGTAAGATGTAGCTAGAGGGCACCTATCCTTCATATAATAACCTTTATGGGGGGCTTTTTTCTTCTTTCTATTCTTTTGTAAGAAGATAACCATCGCATATGGTCGTTGAAGCGGACGGAGGGTCGTAACGGAAATGGATGTATTATTCCGTCTAGCATGCTCCGCTGCCGCTGTTGTTTATCTAGCTTCTTCTTCTAATACATAAAATATGATGACCAATACCTCGTATTCCATTTCCTGCTCTTCCAGCAGCTCTTCTTCGGGATCAAATAGGTGATCCATCCGGGTCCATGGAAGGTCCTATGCCGGCCCAATCCGTCTGGACAGACTGTGCGGAATTCCTCCTGTTTAAATGGTTTCCGTGGAGACAGCACGTCCGTTGCGTCACGCAGTTGGGTTCCACCTGCTCTTCAGCTTCCGCCTTCTTTATAAATTAAAAATAAATTAGAAATTCAAATTATTTAGAAGAAAAGAATTACCTTTGATGATCCATCTGAAGACCTGCGGAGAACTTGGACCATAATGGGTTCCTGAGCGGATTGGAAGACGCCGATGGCTTCTTCGTGCGTCGATTTCGACACGTCCACTCCATTCACCTATCAATGATGGATTGTATAGTACAGTATAGGGTTTCCCATAAGTCACATCATTATTTTCGAATGCCACAGAGGGGGGAAATTGATGGATAACCGACGACAGCCAAGGAATTTCCCTCTCTCAATTGTTCCAAAAATTCCAGCATCATCATTTCCTCTGTGTGTAAGGGGAGGAGTTCTTTTTAGAAAATCGGAAATCGAAAAAAATATTTATATGGGATGACAACAAAAGAGGGAGGAGTTTTTACACCCAAATAAGGAATGTTTATGGCAACAGTCGGATGATATTTCCATCAAAGTAGAAGAGAATAAAACGGATGGTTATCTTTTATATACTTTATTATCCTGATGTCAACGGATAAAGTCAGAGAGCACGGCCCCCAAAACCGCAACGTGGCAACGCTGTTAACCCTGTCTTATATTCAAAGAGTTATGAAGAAACCCCCCGTTGGTTGGAAGAAATAAAAAGAGGAAAATTCAATCCACCATATCGGATCGGTGCCAGGCCTGAGCGAATGGAGCGTACTGCATATCACCGGCGGCAGCTGTTCTGAGGATTACGTCGTCCACGTGATGAACGCGCCAGTCAGAAAATGAAGAGAAGGGGGGGTGAGTTCGTAATTGGACTTTTTTCGTCTGGGTCAAAAATTGGAACTGGATCGTAGTCTACACCCCGACAGATGTTTACGTTTTTTTTATCTAGCAGACGAAGCCACTCAAAATGGCGCCCGGGCAATTAAAACTCATGCAACAACACTTGAGAGTCGTAAAAAAGTTCTAACGCGAAATCTTTTCTTCAGAGGGGTGAACAACACAAAAGGTTTATGTCATGTTTCTTCGAGCCAAATGTGAAAAAATTTGAAATTCAAATTTTCTATCCAGTGGTGCCAAACCGGTCGAATATTATCATCATCTCCAACTACTTTAAAGCTGTCAAGTTGACAGACAGGATGATGTTTGTATGTGTGGGTGCTGCCCTAGAAATGCAAACACAGCTGGAATGGGTCTGCCTGCGTGCAATTGAGCGTCACGCTCCCCACGATGAGGGATCGTCACGTGTCACTTGTTAGTAGAAAATTTTAATAACTATTTAAAAAGAAAAAAACGATAAAAATCACAACCCATAATTTGTCACTGGCCCAAGGGTAGGAATAAATTGGCTGAAACAAGAAGAATTTTCTTTTATTATCACGATCGTAAGGTATTGATCGATCCCGCTGATTGTGTTGACCAAGCATATATAGAGAAAAGTGCAAGCTAAAGGATTTTTTCTCCCCTTCTTTCTAAGGAATATCATAAAAGAAGAAGAAGTTGGGCACCGAATACGAGATGGAGGGTTAAAAACTTTTCTTTTTTTCTGGGGGTGGAAATTATGGCTTTTGTAATGTGAAACTCTGATGATGAAGTTGAGAGAAAAAAGTGGAGCGATAGAGGGCGACCCAGAGTTCAAGTGTGATGATGAATGTATATTCAGAGAAATTCCCAGTAAATCATCTTTTATAATCCTCTTGGGGACAATTTAGTTGAACGTGACGCAGACATTTTTATCGGACGTCAACCTTACGTCACATAACGGCATTTATAAATTAATGAGGCGTTAATTTAAGTGGCTCTCTTGATCACTCGTCCGAGAACCGCTATAGTTACCTTTAGAATGATGAAATCCATGATGTAATAAGAGTTAAGTTTTCCAATCTGTAATGATCAAATAGAAGAGATGAACACATCACATCTGTGTTAGAAAAAAAAAGGGTTCTTCCCCCCTTCTTCCGGTTTTATAAGGCAGGAAGTTCCATGTGCGTGTTTAGCAGGTCGTTCTATTTTTTTTTTTTTTTCCGAACTAGCACTCGACTAGAAATGTTCTTTTAAAAAGGCGCACGAGAGGGTCGTTAAATCGACATGAATATTTGATTAAGGGGGCTGCCCCAGTCAGAGCTTTTTATTAGGGCCGAAATTAGCCGCTTCTTTTTTTAAAAACATGGCCCCACTCTTTTTTTTTAACTAACAAGGCACTTTATATAGCAGACGACGTTTACGTACCTGTCCATCAAAAGAGACACACAAACACAAATACACACTTTGATTGAATTCACAAACGGCAGAGAATTTTTACATTTATATCCAAGAATGTATTTCGGTTGGGAACATATAACAACCGATCCGAAGCGGAGGCTGAACGTCGACTGAAGTGGGGAGAGACCTAGAGAGAAGGGGGGAGCGGAGCCGCATCGCCTGGGGCTCATTTTTTTTTTTTTCTCCAGCAGAGAGTTTCTCTCTTTGAAAAACATTTCTTTTCGTGCAGTGCTGCCCGATAAGTGTCATGGTAACCAGATGTGTTGTTGTGCATTTTTTCGAATAAAAAAAAAAGAGCGAGATTTTTTTTATGAAAAGGATTCCTCTTTACAAAAGAAAATGATGAATGAAGGCGCGGCCATCTTTTTCTCCAAAATGCGTCGTCTGCTTTTATGTAGAAATTCTCTTTTGTGTAGAGCTTATAATTAGCCTCTTTTCATTCGCGCCAGTTCTAATTCAACTTAAACTTGACCCGACATTCTTGTTGATATGAATAATAAAAGAGAGAATCTTAGTGTGTTAAGCCCCCCCTTCTTGACAGATACAAAACCTATTAAACGTGTCGCTGACTGAACCTATTACACCTTAACCTAGAGGGGGAAATATTGGATTCCCTAAAGAGAATACCGCTGCTGCTGTGCCAGAGCCCAGTCTTATATATTTACGAGAAAAGTGTCACTGATGTTTATGGCGTCACGTGAAAGTATACTAGGCGCCATTTAAACTCACCTATTGAATAAATATTCTAACAATAGAAAGGACGATCAAGTTGTCAACTGTGCTGCCAAGTCTGATCGGATTCCAACTGCTCGTTAACTAAATGACTCGTCAGACTCCTTGAAATCGCGTAATACGACGAAGGATATCGTCTTTAGGCGGTCCATTACGTACATCCTGTGTGTTATTGTTACTCTTTTTTTTTTCTAGACACCCCCACAAACTAATCATCCGGTTACTCCTTCAGGGCTTGTCTTCATTATATAAGAAGAAGAAAACAATTTGCGGTTTGACCGAAGGAGAAAAAAAGAGAAAACGTCCGTCAAGTCGTCCGCCGGTTCGGTTGACAAACAATTTAGAACTCGAAGAAAATTGTATGTCAGTAAAAAAGTAAAGCAGGTCATCAATTGATTTGACGCACATCCGGCCGACTTAACAATATTTTTTGAAATCTGGAAAAAGCCGCACCTTTAAAGGGAGCTAAACATAAAAATATCTAATAAAATTCTCTCCCCGTAGATTTTTACGATACACAATAACTGATTGAATAAATTCTGCGCCTGCTGTTCAACCAAACATAAAACACGAACGAAAATTGAATAAAAAGATGCTTTACAAGCAGTATATGCGCCCTGCATGGCAATGCTGCGCGCCATTTTCTTTTATTATTTCGTGTAAAAGGAATAAAATAATACTTGGTAAAGAAAGACCGCAGACCTTCGGGCCGGATAATTATGAAAGTATAGCAATTGTCGGTTTGCGCGTGCTGTACACACTTTAACGATGCTGCTAGGGTCATTTATTATCGGACGTGACCAGCAGGAGGGGTACGCACAGGTGGCTAAATGACAGACTTCCTCTTTTCACCGAGGAAAAAAAAAAAATTGTGTGGTTCTCTGTCCCCAAACGATCCCGTTACCATCATGATGAAAACACATATAATGATCTTCAGCAGTGACAATTATTTTTTTTTCTTTCCAGGATATATCAAATAACATCTGGCTGTTTATCAGAACATCGTGCAACCTAATCTGATATGGTTGGAGAATGGAAAAAGAATGTATTTGAAATGCTTTCAGCTTTCTAAAAAGATATTGGAGGTGTTTGAGAGTGTGCAAAAGACGTCGGTTCCATATCCTCTTCGACCCGAATTTGCATACAAATTAATCAAGGTGAGTGAAGACACGCGAATAAATAACGAAGCACTTTCTCTCAAAGTGTCCTTCTGAGTAATGCAACAACAAAGGAAAAGCTTGAAATGTTTGTTCCGATGATGAGATTTTAACGAGAATTTGCAAAAAGAGAAAAAGTAAATATTGAGTTTGGACAAATGTAAACAAAAGAAATATGTAAAACAGGGTTGCCAGAATTACATTAAAAAGAATTAGAGCGCGAGGAGGATTATAATGAACGTGATAGAAATCAGAAAATAATTAGCATAATGAATCCACAGATTATGAGTGCACACACATGAAGGGAAACTGGGATGGAATTTTTAATGGGAAGTCTGATGTGTACATTGTGGAAATCCTCGGAGGAAACTCATATACTGACTAGGAGCGTGCTGTGCGTGTATATATACAGTCCCGGGGTCTCTCTCTCTCACTATGTAAACAAAATCACGCGGGGGTTGAAGAGAAAAAAGAGGGGAGAAGAAGAAGAAAAAAGGGCTAGCTAGTTCAGAGAATAGGCTTTCTCTGCTCATAATCTTTTAAGAGGAGTGTAACGAAGAAAAAAAGAGTCGAAATTTCTTTTATGTATATGCCTACTATACAGCCAAGAATAGCTCACGTGGTCGTGCAGCAGCAGCCAATATATATCCTGCAATAATATTAGATCGGGCCAGATGGCGTGCTGCCTCTAGCGGGGATGCAAATGCTTCCCCCTTTGCCAAAATTTCATTCCCCCCTATATATATTCATCATTATGGCTCTTCCCTTCGGGAGTAAAACATCTGCTTCGATGTAATGTAGGTTGTCTACAGCAAGGGCGTGGGGTGAACGGACGCTTATCACCTTTTTTTTTTCTTTTTCCTCACTCTTATTACATTGGCGTCGAGCCAAAGTATCTTTACAAGAGGGGCTTTCGTGATGTTAACCCATTCCACGCCCAAACTATGTAATCATTGATCGTCTACTAGAGATTATTATTGCTCATCAAAATCATATCCTGGAGTAGAAACGTGTAATTTGTAGTATTAGAAGTGAATATATACGAAAACAAGTTGTCATCAGTAGATCTCATTGAATTTCCAAACAGGAAGCGAATGACAGGAAAACACAAATTCTCTTGCAGACGACGGAGAGAGACACGAGGAGAGAAACAAGTTCTTAATGAATCCCGCGAGTGATGACAAACCAGTGTAGAGCTAATCAAAGAGAGTGTCTTATTACTCCTCATTATCAACGTCTCTACTTAGTAACCAAATGATAAGATATGTCTGGGTCTTATAAATCCGTGAGATGATGATGATGATTATTATTATAGTCGCCTATTTTAATTAAGAGGCGACGGGGTGTCAACTTTGAAGGAGAAGAAAAAAAAACCGGTGCCAAGAAATTAGTGTCGAGACGACGGGTAACAATATTTATTCTACTAGAAACGTGGAGGAAAGAAAAGAAGAGTTTCTCGGTTGATTGTCGGCATTCAGAAAAGTCTTTCAATGTTTACTCAAGTTCGTCATTTATTTTTGGACCGTGACTCTTCTGAATGTGTAGTACCCACCTAAGTATCTTTATATATAAAAGTAAACAAAGAAAATATACACTTTTAAAAAAATCATAATAAAGTGGCGGATGATAAGATCGCCATGTCATTCCAGAAAAATCAAAATGATGCCGCCTTACTGAGACTCATATTTATGTTTATAGTACATGATATAAAAGATAACTTGGAGCCACGCATATAATGGGCTGAACCTTATACCCAAGTTCCAAACAGAATTGAATTTCGATCCCCCAGCTGATACAGCTGTGTCTCCTTCGCCCCATTTTCTGGGTCACACAATTTCATGTAGCGTAATGGAATTGAACCGGTTCGACACACTCATCTCGAGTGTAGTCAAATGTATATATCACTAGAGAGCCAGGATATTGAATTGCACAGCGCGGGATCAAGGACGAGTCAGGGATCACATGGAAATTCAATCAGCTCTGATGTATTCAAAGAAAAATCCAATCACACGAAAAATAAGAAACTCTCCTCAAAGGATTTCCAAGACAAAGGCTGTATAGAATCGATTCTAACAGACTTGCAATTCCCTTCATGTAGTTTGCTCTTGATGAAGTCTTTCCACGAGATGCACAACGCGCGCAGTAAATTGATTACGGTCCATCTGACAGGGCTGATCCGCCCGAAGGGGAGACTGGGCACGCGCCCTCAATATATATAAATTGCGATCAAAGTTAATTGCAATCAAAATGACGAACAACTAGGGTGGTCTTCGCTGTATCTAATTCATCAACTTCAACTTTTTCGTGCGCCTATATAGTATAATTATATACATGCAGCATCTGCTGCTGCTAAGTTATTTTACATTCAATCTTGTTGTTGTTGTGCAAATGGGAATGAAGAATTATGACGTCTGCTGGACACACAATGGATCGTCTTGCTGGGAATATAAAAGCGGTTAAACCAGGAGCCCATTGCTGCAGAGTGTAGTACCACCATTATTTTATGTAGCTCTGTATAAAATGTCAGTCGTACATCTCAACTGGAACGGATGAGTGCCTTCTCGGTTTCAGCCCCCCTCTCTCCATGTCAGCTCTCTTACGTAATGCTCAAGATATTATTATACGCCCCGTGATGAATGATATTACATTCGGACAGTATTATTCCACACATATAAAAAATAATGTGGGGAAATGAAGGAATAATGGTGTTTTTTATGTGCCTAATGCTTTGACAACTTGGGGGCGTTGCACGCGATGACGCTTATTTCATGCATTTTTCTTCTTTCTTTTTTGGCTACTTTGTTTGACAACATGGTAATCGGAGACGAAGTGAAATATGATTTCCTCCTTTGCAGGGATTATTCAGCTGCGGGTGTTGTCAACGACCGTTCGACGCGGCCGAGAACGCACATTCCTCCGCACATTTCTATTCAGTCGAAAGCATACAGCAGAGGATTATATTATGCGTCGTTTTCTGCTTTTGGCAGGGCTTATCTCGTAGATCAGTCAACAGCAGAGACAATGAGCACGCATCTGCGCCTCTTTTCATTGCAATTTCTCGAAAGGTTTAACGTTATTTCTATTTTTTTTAAAGAAAGGAAAGGGTTCTTCGTTGAGGAAAGCCTATTGTCGCCGCCTGGCGGTAGCGTTTTGAACTTGCTAGTCAGACGACTATTTTTCGAAAAAGTCCTCGAGCTGTCAAAACGTGAAAACGGTTCAAGCTTTTTAAAAAAAAATTCTTGCTAAGTTTTAAAGAAGAATTTATAAACCAAAATGACTTCAATCCCCGATGCTTCGTGGCAGCCTCCATTCGCAGTGCTTCAAACTACGTAATTTAATTTAAATTCACAAAGCCTGGTTACCATTGTAAATAGCAATTTCAAATTTCAGTATGGGAGAAGTTGTCATCGAGTTGTACTGGAATCACGCGCCCAATACTTGCCGCAATTTCGCTGAACTTTGCCGAAGAGCTTATTTTGTCAACACAAAGTTCCATCGAATCATCAAAGATTTCATGATTCAAGGTAAATTATTTATTCACTACCTTGTAAAAGTTAGGTTTTGACTCAATATGGTGATTTTAGGAGGAGACCCCACAGGAACGGGAAGAGGTGGTGCATCAATTTATGGAAGAACCTTTTCAGATGAGATTCATGATGAATTGAAACACACAGGTATGGTTAATGATTTTGTTTTGGGAAGTTATATGTACTGTAATCTTATAATTTATTTAGGAGCTGGAATTCTTTCAATGGCCAACTCAGGGCCAAATACTAATGGCTCTCAATTCTTTATCACTCTTGGTCCAACACAATGGCTTGATGGAAAACATGCCATTTTTGGCAGAGTTCACTCAGGGATGTCTGTTGTTAAAAGGATAGGTATGGTTGAAACTGACAAAGAAGACAGACCCATGGATGATGTCAAGATTACCAAGTGTACTGTGAAATATGAGTAAATATAAAGCCCCACTTATTGGACAATATACAAAAATGAGTTCTTTATTTCTGCTGGATGTAGTGACTTACATAGTGGTTAGGGAAATTCACTGAAAAGTCATTATTTCTTTAGAGGACATTCTATTTACAACAGCTTCTAGGAGGGTGCCAACTTTTAACTCTTCTTCTTTAATTTTGTAAATTTTCTTGATGTCATCCATTTTGCTTAGGCCACTTGAATGAATTTCAGAAAGGTCTCTGAGATCTCCTTTGATTGATTCTTTGACAAGTTGACTGTTGGTGTCATCCAGAGTCACACAAATAACTGCTGTGTCAGTGTCATTCATTCCAAAGGTTTTGAGAGAATCTGAAATCTATTTGCAGAAAATAGACAAGTTAGGTTAATATCTTATAGTTCTCATAAAAATAAAAAAATTATGCCTTTTTGTTTGGTGACATGTTGTAAATTATCTCTGAGTAAATTGACCGGGTTGTCATGGTTTGATTGGACTGGTTGCACAAAGCAATCTGGGCAGCAACAAGGATTTGGAATTCATCAACCACCTGCAGAAAAAAATAACTATTTAAGATATAAATAATTTTAAAAGAAACAATGAGAAAATTACGAATTTAGGATTGAGAACAGCACAAGGAAGCTCGGCTTTCATAACTCGTTCCCTAATTTCACGAGCATTTTGCACATTGACGAAAAGATGGATTTTAGGGTTGCAAGTTGAGAGCTCTATTCCACTCATAATGCGCATGATAACTTTTGTTGGCTCTCCGTGGAAATTTATAATTTACTTGACGTAAACAAGTAGTAGCTTTCACGAATCATCCAGTAGCCGGCATGTGGGGCGTGGGCTCACAAGTCACGATCACGATTTATCAAGGACGTCTGCTAGACTGCCAACTGTTAACATGAAAGATATATTTGGCAATGTTGCATAGGTTGTTATTGACAACCGTTTCGCGGTTGCGTGGATGAATTTTTTGTCTGCTTGGTGCTCAGTTTGTAAACTTTAATTTTCGGAAAAGCTGTAATAAAAACACGTCATCAATTCATTATATTTCTTTTCATACACCACTTTTTCAATAGTCATCAGCGCGATCCTAGAGTAGTAGTCCTTTTTTCTGTTCGTATCTCCATCTAATTTCCTCATGCAACATGCCGAAAGTCAAGTCAACAGAATCTTCTACTTCCAATGGAAAACGTGAATTAAATGCGGAACGATTTATTCACACAGCCGTAATTTTTGGATTGGCTGCTTCATATGCTGGGCTAATTTTGCTGATTGCTATTAAAGTCAATCAGATCCAGCCTGAGCCATATCTTGATGAGATATACCACATCCCCCAAGCATTGGAATATTGCCAAGGAAATTTTTCTCATGTAACTCCCAATCATTTAAAGTCATAAATACATAAATTTTATTTTAAATATTTTATATTGCAGTGGGATGACAGAATCACAACTTTACCTGGCCTCTACCTGTTGTCGATTGGGGTGCTCAATCCATTATCCAACTGGATTGGTCAACAAATGTGTGACACCAATAATCTAAGGAGTACCAACATTGTTCTCAGTTTGTGCAATTTCTTTTTGTACGTCTGGATAACCCAAAAACTTCACTTGAAGCATAATGTAAGTAACTATACTTGTTAAACTTTGCAATGATCATCTTCTAATTTTCAATTACTTGGTTAATAAAATTCCAGGCTTTTAGTCAGGGAAAGAGGATACTTTCAGCATTGAATATTGCTCTTTTCCCACCTCTATTCTTTTTTTCATTTTTGTACTACACTGATGTTGGAGCAGCCTTCCTAGTTTTCCTCATGTACAGTTTTCATTTGGATGGCAAAAATGTGTTGGCGGCTCTAACTGGTAATCCTTTGATATTTATTTATACGGTTTTATTACTCATTCTCCTATTTTAAATAGGAATCGCTGCTCTTATGATGCGGCAAACTTCCATCGTATGGACCATCTTGGTCGCTATGGGCTGCCTCGATTTAGCTTTACAGAATAATCTGTTCACCAAAAAAGAACTGAAACAGGAAGAACTTGTGTCCACACCAAAACAAATAGTGGTATCACGATTTTCTCTTTACAAAGATAAAACGATTATTAATGTCACTTTCTATGATTTAGATGGTTATCAAACGACTGTTATCACTATCACCTTTTACGAGGAAGATCGGTCTTATGCTGCATTTGATATTAGAGCTGCTGGCTTACATTCTAGTCGGTCTACTCTTCGCCGCCTTCGTCTTCATCAACGAAGGGCTCGTCGTCGGAGATCGTAGCGCTCACCAAGCCACGGTTAACGTCCCTCAATTCTTCTACTATTTCGGCCTGGTTACCCTCTTTGCCGCTCCCCACTGGCTCTCTCAAATCCGACCTTTCCTCAAAGCTTGTTTCAAGCGGCCAATCATAGTCGGGTTGATCGTGCTCATCACAGTGCTGATCATCCGATACAACACGATAGTACATCCCTATCTATTAGCCGATAACAGGCATTACACTTTTTACATCTGGAAGAGAGTGTACGAGTACCACCCATTAGGGCGCTACTTGGTGATCCCCTTTTACCTCTTTGGTGCTTATGTAACGTACAACACTATGACTAAAATGAGCTTCATCTTTGCTTGCTCCTTTCTGTTATGCTCTTTCATCGCACTCGTCCCTCAAAGGTTGTTAGAAATTCGTTATTTCTTCATTCCTTTCCTTCTCTTACGACTCCACATTCCTCCTCGTTCTTGGATCGCACTGCTCCTTGAATCAGTCGCGTATCTCTCTATTAATGCTGCCACTTTGTACCTCTTCTTGTATCGCCCTTTTTACTGGCAAGATTCTCCCCTTGTCCAGCGCTTTATGTGGTGATAAATACAAATGTAATATTGCGGGGGAAAACGTTTATGATCATCGTATAGATAACATCACAAGAAGAAACGTCTGCGACTCGTTTCCATTTCGTGCCGCTTTCCCGCAATGATCCATTCGTACTCGCCGTCGATGGTGTCGAAAGTACCCTTCTGCAACCACTTGAGACGAAGGGTGAACCGGGGCCCAAGCTCCCTCAAAGCGGCTTTCTTCTCTGACTTGAATTCGTACCTTTAAAATTGAAGAAATTGATTAGAAAGAGAATACTGATGATGAACAATAAACATTTACTACCTATGATGGCGGAAGAAGATGTAATCGCGCTGATTGTGAAAAGTAACAGCACGACGGCCTTTGAATTCCGGGTCGTAGTGGAAGAGCGAAGCCAACATTCGACTAACAGCCTGACCCAAACGGGTCTGGAAATTGTTGAGAATCACTTCAGGTCGGTGTCTAGTGAACTCCTTGATAAGATTCTTGTGCTGAACGATTAAAAAATAGGTTAAAGAACTACAATAATCGGTGAAAAAAAAGTAACAGTTTACCTTCATCTCTTTAGTCAGTTTTACGTTGCTCACTTTGAAATAAGCGGTAGGACCATCCGGTAAATGGGTGATCAATATTCCATCTAGAAGAAATAAAGATAATATGAAGAAGTATTAAGAAATATCAACAAGTTGTTCTTACTTGGGTGTCTCCTATCTTCATTGACAACCACAACATCAGTGTAGTCTCTCTCCTTGGCAGCCTTGATCATCTTTTTCACACTTGAGCGCTTCCTCCACTGGCACTCAGAATTGGGGAAAATCTTTGTCAATTCTCTGATGAAGTGGATAGTTTTCTGGAATAGAAAATGAAAGAATAATGTGGCTTGAATAAATTAAGAGAAAGTTTAAAATAATTATACTAACAGTGTGTGGATTGTCAGAAGAAGTAATCAGGATTTTGGGCTCATATGTCTTGGAGAAGTAGGATTCATATTCATCATGAGTAATGTCAAACTGGACTTCTTCATCATCTACATCTACTGTAGTTGCATCATACTCCCTGGTGTTTTCAATGGTTCGTGGGACCTGCTTTGGTGGAGCCTTGTCCCCCAAAGCCTCAGCTTCCTTCTTCCTCTGTTGTTGGGCTTCTTTTTTAACCTGACAAGACAAATAAGAAATATTAATTGATAATATTAGATGGTAAGAAGGAGGTGAATCACCTTTCTCTTCTCTTTTTTGAGAGTAGCCCACTGAGCATTCCTCAAAACTTTGTTTTTCATGGTCGACAGCCGTCTCTGAGTTCGAAATCTCTTTTTAGCTGCCAATCGCTCGGCTGGTGACAACTTGGGCTTTTCTTCCACATTTTCCGTTTCATCTCCGACTTCTTCTGAAACGTCTACAACATTTTCCTCCATAATAGTATTCGTGATTGAGAATTTATCTGGAAAATAAAAGGCACAAGTAGAAATGTCACGACTCACGAGGACACGAGGAACTAGCAGACGACAATATTACATGCTGAAAGACATCTCCTAGTGGTGATTCAGTGAACTACGATCGCGCTAAACAAACGAAGATTTCAAACCAGTTTCAACCAGAAATCCAAGTTTATTTTTGTTTTACTATCTATTTGAAATACTTCCATTTCCGGTCAAAGTTCCTGAAAATCTCTCATAGAGATGTTCTTTTTTTTTATGTAACATCAGGGTCTTTTTAATTCCTCCAGAGGCCCTAAAGAAACCAAAGAAGCTCTTTTCGTCCTATCCTACTTCTAATTACCGGTTAGAGTGAAGAGCATCGAGAAATTGAAATATTGATGAGCGTTTCGGAGAAAGGCGCAACGTAGGCCGATAGGTACCGTAGGTAATAAAGTGTTGTTTCGTATAGTCGTATTGTACTTTTGTCATCCAATCATATCGGAACACTCGTTAAATATTAATGGCCGCTGTGTAAATATTAAATCCGGTAGTGCGTGTGGTGTTCAGTTTATATCTTATCATTAATTTTTTTTTACATATTCGAAAATACTCTTATAATATAAGAATAGTATTAAACACGAGCAGTAAAAAATAGTTAAATTCATAAGCTACCGTAAAACACGTTATATAGATCTGATTCGTATTTATTATAGATTTATTGAAAATTGAGGGATGCGCATTTTTATAATGTAAAACGAAAAGTGGATGCGCGTGCGTTAGTGTGAAAAAAAAATAACCAATGAGACGGTCGGATTTTCCGGGTATAGGGAAGTACTAATTTCCGCACCCCGTTTTTTCACGAACGGTGATAATGGCCATCATTATGGTCTCTCGCTCTACTTTCAGAAAGCATAATGATCCGTGCTGATTTCGATTTCGTTCCTGCAAGATGAAAATATAATTGAATATGACACGACACATACATATAACTGAGCCTATAACATTTACAGTACCTAATATGGGGCACTACTATTGTAAAGGTTTTCCATAGCTCTGTAATCGTTTAGCCTATTGGTTCATTTTATTGTGTCGCCCGTATCACCTTGATATTGACGTAATTTAGAAAGGGTATACACCAGTTTAAAGAGCGATGATTCTCCAATGTATGAAGATGGGCAGTCGTTTTCATTTTCATTATGTATAACCATCATACTTTCATTCTTTTCTTCGTTTTTTTTAAAATTAAGTGCCGTTTCTTGCTGTAAGAACTGTTTATATAAACATGGATGGAGCCCTCTTATTATACTTTATTTTTTCTAGGAATAGTTATTTGTATTGCCGCATCAACAAGTCAAGCAAGTTTCCTGTTTGATCCAGTTATACATGCACAATAATGTAATATAAAACTTTTATTTGGGAGTATCTTTTTTTTTCAAAACCGCATAGCGGACGTGCGATAGTGATTATGAAACGACCAACCGGCAAAGCGCTTTCTGATCAACCATCAGAATAAAGAGTCAAGTTACACGTATCACGACTGTAATTCATAATATATGGTGCTCTAGTTTTTATATTTACCACTGGCCGGCCTACTTTTCACAAAAATGCTTGGTTATATAAGAGTCAAGCCCTCGCCTTTACTGCTGTTTGACCGATCGTGATTCGTTCTAGAGTTTGTAAAATACCCACAGTGCTCTCGCTATCTATGTAAAGAAAACCGGTATAGTCTTTAAAGTACTAACCTATCTTACGATGTAAAAAAATATTGCTAAATTAATTGAGTATATTCGTCACGTAGCCGCATCGTGCTGATTGTTTTAAATGAACGTGAATCCCAGCAGCGTTCTCACGAAACCACACAACGAATAAGCTAACTACCATATCCATTTTCCGAATAGCCTTCAACTCTTTTATTGGTTTTTGTATTGTAATTGTTTAAATCATAATTTATTGCACATAAATATCATACTATTTTATTCACGAATGTTTGATAACAAACTAAGAAATATTGTCAAAATACAATAATAAGTAGGTGCTCAATAAATTATTTTAATGAAAAGATAAATATTCAAAAGTATTAAAGTAATTTGTACTTATGTAAGTATAATTTTTTTGCGCTCAGTTACGGTACGTAAAATCATGAATCTCTCTGCGCTTAGATTATTTCTTTGAAATCCGTTTTCTTTTTTAAAAGTTCAACTTGTTTTGTTTACTAATTATTAGCTATTGTTATGGAGAGCCGAATACGCTGAAAAATATTGATAAAACAAACATCATCATTTGATTTCTAAATTCAGTTTTTTCTTCTTCTGTATTTTATAGCTAGATCGAGCTGGTATAAAATTCGGTGTCTATATTTTCCTGGGCTTTAATCCGTCAGTCAGCGCATATATATAAGAGGAGGGGCTCTTAAAAGCTCTTCATTTAACAATAGCTTTTTGGAGTGAACAAATATACATACCATAAAATGAAGGCACTCAAACTGATGAAAAATCCTCACAAAGTGATGCCCCAGGTAATTATACACTCTTATTTTTAATTAAAATTGAACAAGAATACATAGTTTTGTGTCCTATCACATATTACAGGTAAACTGTTAGCGATCCTATTCATATCTCGGGGATTTTTAAATCTTTAAAACAAAAACAAAAAAGAGGTCGAACTGGTATGACATCCGATTTTGGATTCCATTAAAAAAATAGAATCCCTCTATTGATTCTATATTAACTATATGGATCCGCTCCGGATGTAAACTGCGTCATGATCTCTAGCCAACGAAATACCAACAAAACAATTTGATCGTATTCTTTTTTATAAGTCTTCCATTATTGAAATATGATTGGTGCTATCTATCATCCTGTGGCATTACGCTTGACAAGCATTTTATTATACATTTCGTGTGATGCTGCCATTGTGGTGTCATTGGAAATTGATAAACGAAAAAGCCCTCTCAGCGTCTTTTGGACACGTCTTTTTCAAATTGCTTTCAAACGTGTTCTGAATCGTTAATATCGATTGCGAAACTTAAGTTTTCATATAAAACCGTGACTTGATCTTTAAAAAGCTGTGATGATAGATTGTCTATTCTATAATAGTGCCTATTATATAATTTATAAATGTAAATTAGCTGCTAGCTGCAGCCATTGGATCGTGGGGATTCTTCTGCACAGGGGTCGTCCGAGGTTGGTCATCACCTGGAATCCCGTCTCTGAACGCGACCGCAAACTTCAACATCACCTCCACTGATCTAGCATGGATTGGTATTAAAATTAACTTTAAAAAGGCTTCTAATAGATTCTCTTAATTTCTTAATAAATTCACAAAAAAAGCTTCGATGCCGCCGCTGTGCGCTTTGGTTGGAGCTTTAGCCGTCAGTGTGCCGCTACAGTACTTGGGTCGCAGGATCACTCTTATCGGCCTCACTATACCATTCATCGCCGGTTTCTGGCTCATGGGTTTCACCTATTTCGGACAGCACAAAGCCATGCTCTACGTCGGTCGTCTTGCTTCCGGATTGATGAACGGAGCAGCCACTCCAGCCTCTCAAATCTACGTATAATATAATATCTTATATGGTTTATTTACAATGTTGAATATTTCGTGTAATAGATCAGCGAATGCGCTTCGCCTAGAGTCCGTGGATTGCTCAGCTCTATGACGGCCAGCGCTCTCGCATTAGGTATTCTAGTGGCTTACATCATAGGCGCCTTTGTGGAATGGTACGTCCTCGCTTGGATTTTGGGTTGCTTTCCTTTCCTCCTCACGATTGGAATGATTTTTATGCCTGAAACTCCCACCTGGTTGCTATCGCATGGAAGAGAAGAGGAGTCCCGTAAAGCTCTTCAACGTCTCCGTGGAATGTGAGTGATGATGTAACTGTTAGCTAGTTTTCTTAATTAATTTCTTAATTACTTGTGTGAACGTAGGAGGACGGATATCGAACCCGAGTTTCAGCGTATGAAAGAGAATCTAGAAAAATCGTCCAAACTGCCTTCTATTCGTCCGAGAGAGTTGCTCAAAGGATCAGTGTGGAAACCACTTTTGACCTCCATGGCCATCATGTTCTTCCAACAGTTTACAGTACAATAATAATAACGATCAACGTACAAATCAAAGTCATTTTCATATTCATCTAAAATTCCAAAGGGTATTAATGCGATGGTCTTCTATACGGTGAGCATCTTCAAATCTGCAGGATCGACTATTGACAGTCGTTACGCCACCATCATCATCGGGATCGTTCAACTCGTTTGCACAGCCTTTTCAGGATTCTTTGTAATTTACTATTAATTATTATTAACAACTCTTTTCATTCATTCATTCAATTGGTAATGAATCAGGTGGATCGATTTGGTCGAAGGATGCTCATGTTTGGATCGGCCGGCGTTGTCTCCCTCTCTTTAGCATCTATGGGATCTTACTTCTACATGCAGTTCCTTTGGGGAGATGAAGCCGCTTCTGCCAGCCTCGGATGGCTTCCTCTACTGTCTCTCATCGTCTTCTTTATTGCCTATTCATGTGGAATGGCTAATGTACCTTTCATTATCATGGGAGAGCTTTTCCCGGCCCGCTATCGCTCCGTTCTCGGACCGGTGAGCTCCTCGTTCAACCTGCTCTGCACTTTTGTAGTCGTCCGTAGCTTTCCCGTAATGCAGACAACGATGGGAAGGTACGGAGCCTTTTGGTTCTTCATGTGCTGCACACTTTTGAGCATCGTTTTCGTCTTCTTCTTCCTGCCGGAGACGAAAGGGCGGACTCTGGAAGATATCGAGAAATTCTTTTCCAAAAAGTATGCCGTCAATAAGAATACTCCAACGGGACAAGAGAATCCTGCAGCGGACGAGTCGGTGGAACATGTTGATGGCGGGGGTGTGAAGCAGGTTAACATGCTGGTTTTGAATGTAGGAGGTCTAGGGAAGGATCAGGCTCCATCAAGTGGAAATAATAATAAGAGCAGGATTCCGGTAGATTCAGATGACGAAGAGGAAGAAGACGGATCTTACGTCCATGCCCCTGCGTAGTCTCTTTAAACAAGGTACTGCGAAATGCAAATGATTTAAGAGAGAATGTTTCATGTGTACAAACGCTCTACTGTGTATTTTCGTCCATTCGTTCAATAAGGGTGTACCTTTAATGTACTCTGATGAAAATAATTGCCATCAAGTATTTCTTTTTTTTCGTTAATGTCTAACTGATTTACGTGTGTTGGAGAAAGCAGCTCAATAAGTTAATTGGAATGCTTTAATGGTGCTTCTTTTGCAGAGTAACAAAATGTACATGAAATAGTCTGATGGAATAATAGACGAGTCCTTTAAAATTTGAATATGCATCTAATTGCGCCAAATAACAAAAACTTACTTATTCTTCTACAAAATGATGAATTAATTTAGTTCGGCACAATCTTTTAAGTTTGAAGACAAGTTTTCTCCGTTCCCTGGGAAACTGGATAAAAATTGATGAGCTGATAAATAAACGAAAATTTAATATCAGATGTTTACCGAATATCGAATATATAGGAAGCGTGTGACATCTTTTTGCAAGCGTCGAAATTTGTTGAACAAATAATAATATCACGTGCAATATAGCCTGCTAATACACCTTGTAGTTTGTGTAATTATAGAATCATCGGGGCTGATGATTATCTAAAAATAAAACGTAAAAAGAAGCTTGTTTTATAGTAACCTATAACATTGTAATTAATTTCTCTGGAAAATAATGACGAGTCACGCGAATTTCGTGTCATGAATTTGAAGCACACCAAGTCCTGTTGCCGCAATCGAAAATTCCATCATTTCATACTGCTATCCTTAGTTACAATTCAACGTCACTAAATAACCATCACTCCAATAAATCAGCTAGTAAAATGAGTAAAACACGAATAAAACTTATGAAAAATCCACAAAAAGTGTGGCCCCAGGTAAAGAATAATAGCTTTCAATTGAGTGGCATCATCTTAACAAAAATTAAATATTATTAGTTACTGGCTGCAGCCGTAGGATCGTGGGGATTCTTCTGTACTGGATTAGTTCGAGGTTGGTCCTCACCTGGGATCCCATCCCTGAACGCAACTCACAATTTCAACATCACCTCCGACGATTTAGTCTGGATTGGTATATCACCACATTTTTCAAATAAAGATGTCAAATTTCTAGTTTGAGTTACTGTTATTTTTATTACATATAGCTTCAATGCCGCCACTGTGCGCCTTGGTCGGTGCTCTAGCAATAAGTATGCCAATGCAATATCTTGGTCGAAAGATCACTTTGGTAGGGATATCCTCTGCGTTCATCCTCGGCTTCTGGATTATGGGATTCACATATTTTGGGAATGACAAAGCCATGCTCTACGTTGGCCGTCTCCTCACAGGTCTTACGAACGGAGCCGTCACCCCAGCTTCCCAAATCTACGTATAAATAATAATATCTCTTCTAATTATTGGCGGTTCATTGATATATGATATAAGAAAATAGATCAGCGAATGCTCTTCGCCGAGGGTTCGAGGCTTACTCAGCTCCTTAACAGCCAGTACGCTCGCACTGGGCATTCTAGCAGCATACATAATCGGAGCCTTTATGGACTGGTCTGTCCTCTCCTTGGTCTTGGGATGTATGCCCTTTGTTCTATTGATTGGTATGCTATGCATGCCTGAAACTCCAATATGGTTGCTATCGCACGGTAGAGAAATCAAGGCCCGTAGTGCTCTTCAACGTCTACGCGGAAAGTACATATCAAATACTACTAATTTATTCTATTTTGAAACTGCATTCTCAATATTATGATTTATTTCTGTAGTATGTTTCGATAATGATTAAAATTTCTCGCAGGAACACGAATATTGAACCCGAGTTTGGACGTTTGAAAACTTGTGTAGAAAGATCAGCATTACAACCTTCCATCGAATTTAGGGAATTCCTCAAAGGATCTGTATGGAAACCACTCTTGATCTCCATGGCCATCATGTTCTTCCAACAGTTTACTGTACTGTATTATTCATATTTATTTTATGATAACGTCTAATCTTAAAATTTTAATTTTAAAAAGGGGGTCAATGCGATGGTTTACTACACAGTGAGTATCTTCCAGGCAGCTGGATCGGCCATTGAAAGTAGCTACGCCACCATCATCGTCGGGATTGTTCAGTTTGTCTTCACAGCTCTTTCAGGATTCTTTGTAATTCATCCGAAAATAATATACTACAACACCTTTTTAAAGTTATTTTACCATTTTAGGTGGATCGTTTTGGTAGAAGGATGCTCTTATTGGGTTCAGCCAGTTTTGTCGCCCTCTCCTTAGCTTCGATGGGGGCTTCTTTCTACATGGCATACCTTTGGGGCGATGCGGCCGCTTCGGCCAGCCTTGGATGGCTTCCTCTACTATCTCTTATCGTCTTCTTTATAGCTTATTCCTGCGGAATGTCCAACATCCCCTTCATCCTCATGGGAGAGCTCTTCCCGGCTCGGTACCGCTCCGTTCTCGGACCGATCAGCTCTTCGTTCAACCTGTTCTGCAATTTTACGGTCGTCCGGTGCTTCCCCGCCATGCAGATATCAATGGGCCCTTACGGCGCCTTCTGGTTCTTCATGTGCTGTACACTTTTGAGCATCGTTTTCGTCTTCTTCTTCCTGCCAGAGACGAAAGGACGGACTCTGGAAGATATCGAATTACTCTTTTCCAGAAAGTATTCTGTGAGTGAAAGTTCTTCTCCGATTGCGGCTGTAGCCGAATCATCATTTACGACGAATCAACAGATGGAAAGAGAAGTGGAGAGAGAGAGGAGGAGAGAAAGTCGAGTGGCATTTAACATTTCTTCTAGTAAAGATAGTACAGAAGATTCTGAGGATGATGTAGAGGACGGATCCTTGGTTCATTCTCCTTCGTAGAAAATACTACTCTAAATAGAATTAAAAAACACTTTTTGTTTGTCAAAGTTATGAAAAAATATCTGAGGAAATCACATTTGGTAGGTTTATCCATTAGATTTCAAAATTCTTATGTGTATTGAAAACTGTTTGGATAAGGAAACTTGGAACTCGAAATGTGGAAACAAAAATAACTTGGCTGTGTTGTGTGGCACATAGATTATTTCGACGAAGGAATGATAAGCTAGAAAAAATGTAAGGGGATTTCGTTGACAGGGAAAACTTGAGAAATCAGGCTCGGAAACTTTGAGATGAATTCACAAGCAGCTACTTTATCCGTAATTTTCCTTTTTACTGAATTTCTCTCAGCTTGGAACTGAAATCAAGTTACCTGTAAAAAAAAAAAAAAAAGATAAGCAACCAGGTCTTTAAACAAATATTTGAACAACTTAACCTGCTGCTAATGCATGTCCACATATTTGATGAGCGAAATCGGAATAGTCCCGGCCGTGTAAGGGAGTTTAAAGGAGCGGACGGCCCGGGAGCTTAGGCACATTAACTTCGGAACGCTCTCGTAACACCAATCAGGAAGGCGATCTAGAGGGGCGCGATCTAATCGCAATCGATAGGAATTCAGGCTATCTTTCTCCTTGTTCCAAAGATCTACAGCAGTCTCCCCATTTTTGTTTACTCGATCCAGGTGAGATCCTTCATTCAGCAGTAAACGAATAATTGCATAGTCCTCGTCATCATACCGATAGAGTGAGCTGAGAAGAAGGTGAAGAGGTCCGTTCCCATCGAAGTCACCTGCGTTAGGGTCCGCTCCGGACTTGAGGAGGAGAGAAATTGTGGAAAGACGGGCACGATCGCCTGTAGGCCTACATGCCATGTGCAGTAAAGTGTAGGTCGAAGGTCTCTTGAATTTCACTAATGGAACTAAGCATGGCTTAAACTCCTCAATGAGCTTCTCGGGAAGAGTGGCAAGCATCTCGAAAAGGTGGAATAGCGTCCACATCTGGTCGTCGATGTTCTCACGGTAACTGTTGGACCCAAAATGGTGTTTTTCCGAAGCCACAATGAGCTCCAACGAAATTTTGATGGTTTTGGATGTCAATCCATCAAGCGCATCTCCTGGATTACTCTTTAAGATATCGACGATGCTTCTTGTAATATTCGAGACGACTTCTAGTGTAGTACCCCAGGTTTCATCTTCTTGCTCTGGTTGAAAACTGAAAATCATATCCAGAATAGCCAATTCGTCCAGAAGGTTCAAATCGATGGGTTTGCGCTGCTTTTCGATTGAACGAATCTTCCAGTATTCATTTAAAAAGGACTTTGCAACGACCAAACCCCTGCTAGAATAGATTCTCAACTTGACCAGGATAGCCTGCAGTGGATACTCGGAAGGATTTTTGTACGCGCGTTCCAGTTCAGCGGAAGTGGCCCACTCGGCGGTCAGTCCGCTTTTCCGTTCCATGACCGTCTTTGGTAGAGGCTTGAATCGCTTGAATCCCTTTTTTTCCATTTCACGAAGACGCAGAGCTCGACGCCAACAATCAAAGCCTTTTTGGAAAAGGTGAGCATTACCAGGATCGCCGAGGATGATGGCACCAATCAGTTCCAGAGCATCAATCTTTTCTTTCCGGTCGATGGCTTCATTCTCCAGCAGGAAGTCTACGATGCTCAAGTTTTCGCGACTTGTGTGAGTGAGGAACGCACGGGCAGCTCTCAGGATAGGCGTGAAGCCGTTCTCATCCTTGGCCATGATATCAGCTCCCTTCTCAACCAGCAGTTTGACGACGACAAGCGGAGATTCTTCTTCTGTCCTGCTTTCCATGAGGGAGGCGAGAGGATTAGCAGCCCAGTGGTGAAGAACTGTATCGCCGTTGCTCGGGTTTCGCTGATCCAAACGCATGCCATGACAGATGAGTGCGCTAATTGCTGTTGTGTTACTATTACACAAGTTTGTCATCCAATTGGGGAAATTATACTTGTCTAGAGCTGATGGTTTGGCTCCCATTTCAAGAAGGAAGCGGACAACATCAGTTTTCTTTTCCCGTAGTGGCCTGGCGATGCATCCTTTACGTAGCGAGTCTTCATGTCTGTCGATTAAGTTGAGGGCTCCATAAAGAGGACTCATTCCCGCATACTTTTCGCCGTAAGAGGATTTTGTTATGGCCGAGATATTGGCTCCTTTCCCGACAAGGTATCTGACAATTGCATCGTGACCGTTGACAGCTGCGACGAATAGTGGAGCTGCTCCTCTGATCTCGTAGGAACGAGTTTGGATCGGGTAAATTTCATTGTCGAGTTGAGTGTGGTATTGTGCAGTAGCATTAACGTTTATTCCCCAGTTCTCCGTTATTCGCTTTGCTACGACGAGGTCTCCCTGAGCAGCAGCGAGTAGCAAGGGAGTGCTCCCTCTCAACCTGCCTTCCATTTTGAGCTTGTTCAAAGGAGGATGAGCGCAGTTACCCGGAGCTGAAACGTGGCGTTCGATGGCTACAACTCTTTGCAATCCCATTTCCTCTTCTTTGTCATGTTCATTCAGGGCTACAAGAGGGCATTCCTGGTAAAACGTAATTTCTTCCGCAACCTGTAGTTTAGAAGATGTTTAGAAAGAGTTTTAGAAATAATAATGATGAGACAGTATACCCGTGAAGATTGAGAGTTTGTATCAGCCATGGCGAGATTCGTAGACTTGGTAGACGGCTGAAGAAAGTTTCACTCTGAGAGAAGTAGAGTTACTGTGCAACTGGCTAGACAGGATTTGAGGATAAACAAAACATTTTTTTTTGAATAATGCTATGAATA
Source organism: Chydorus sphaericus (assembly GCA_030141595.1). Classification (NCBI taxonomy): domain Eukaryota; kingdom Metazoa; phylum Arthropoda; class Branchiopoda; order Diplostraca; family Chydoridae; genus Chydorus; species Chydorus sphaericus. The sequence continues at coordinate 727,999 of CM057933.1, forward strand.
ATATGTAACATAGAATGAAATTGAACAGACCTTGTAAGGGGGCACTTTACAGCTACAGTTGTTAGAGCAGGAAGCTGGTCTTACAAACTATCAAGAGCAAAAGATATTGGGCTGCTGTAGGTGATCTACAATAACCAGAAGAAGATGACAAAAACACAGTTAATAAATTTTTAAAAACAGTGTGCAAATAGGATAGACCTACAAAGCAAGTAGAAGTCAATTTATATTTTTAGTCCAGACAAGACCAATCTTATCTGTTGAGCAGTGAATGAACCTTATGAACAAATAGTACCTACAGAGGAGGAATAAAAAGCATGTAACCAGAATTAAAATTAACAGGCAGGTGAAAGAAAAAAACAGTTATTGATGTATAATACCGATGATCGACACAAAGTCAGGTACCGTGCCGTAGCTTATCGAAAGCTGTAACGAATTAAAAAAAAACCTGAAACGAGACAAATCAATATATCATGGTGAGAATAGTTAACTCATTTCTTATGTAAAATACCTCTGGGGAAATAGAAAATAAGCCAGTACGACTCAAAGCAATAATTTATCGTGTAAACTGCGGAAGTAACAAGGAAAATCTGTCGTGAGCCGGTGAGCGTGGACTCGTGAAAAGATTTATAACTGGTTCGAGCAGACGACAACACTTTGTCAGGTTATGCCGTAAATAATGGGCTAAACGGTATCTCACCAGTTTTTTTCGGCGCATTGATGACTCGAATTCTGCACAGCGCACACTTTCGAGCATCTTCTTCTTGCCAGAGACAACCGAACGAACCCTGGAAGATATGCCAAAACGTCAGAGCCACAGCAGGCAAAAAGATACTGCGCCACAGTGGCTTCTCAGCTCTCTTCTGGTGCGCTGCAAGTCCGGACTGTCGACCCTACGGCTTCGATGGTCCGATATTCTGGACGATATTTGGGACTATACGTCGACTACTACCCATGAAAATGATGGTATATCGTCTACTCTAGTTCAATTTGATGAATTTCATGCTGAAGTTTCGTTCGACATTAATAATTTCTGAAACAAATTTGTTTTGAACCGCAGTACTTTACAACCACTCTTGATTTTTTTATTGACCAGTATGAGTCATTTTAATTCATTACACTTTCTTTTTTATTTAATGAGACAATAATTTAATTGGCGAATAAGAGGGGAAAACAAAAGTAATCGTATCCTAACAGATTTCTTAGAATCCGTAAAGAATTAATTAAATGGGATGCTGTTTAATCCTCACCTTGAAAAAAAATACGGCATTAGTCCGCCTTACTAGCAGCCGTGGTACGAGGAAAGCCAACAATTGAATGAAAACCTTCCACGAGTTATATACCCTCCCGTCGGTACTTCGTTAAGCCTGTTTATTCACATCACAATAAATAGCTCTGTTTTTTTGCAGTTTAAAGATCTTCCAGAGGTATATTGTTTCACGATATTTTATGTCGTGTCAGCTTTAGTTCTGCCATATACATCACCCATGTTTTGTTTCGGTTCTTTATCAACATTATGAATAGCATACCATTCTCTTGTCACTAACTTTGTTTTTTTCATCCAACAACTCTATTAATACCTCGAATCTAGATTTAACCTCCACATTCAGGTAAATTACAGCCAAGGTGCACTCTTAAAAAGGTTTATTCCATTTTTGTTCCAGATGTAAACATATTTTTTCTGTGTACTTTATTCTATCCAGCAGGTAGCCTTTGTAAACAATCCTCACTGAACTAAATTTTTCTGCTCCTTCGGAGGATTACACTATTTTGACCCGATAGACGTGCACAAGGTAAAATAAAGTAAAACATTTTAAGTAGCTGTTTTTAAACATTTCTTTGCATAAAAACTACAGGTAGCCGCAGTTATGAAAGCCTATCAACGATGCCCTCTAGATCCCAAAATCTTCGAAAGTGGAAGACCTTTAGAATTGCTTGAGTTGGTAGAAATCGAGAACCACTGTTCAGCTCCTGGAAACTGCATCCATCCGCCTTTAAAGGAGCTCAAGTTTCGTGACGGCACTCCTTTATTACTGCCGTCGTGTGCTGAAGGAAACCTAGACGTGGTGAAGCGAATGGTTGACGAGTGGGGAGTGGACGTAGGAGCCGGCAGCGCCGCAGCCTTTTACTTCATTCGAATGAGCTGGAGGTCTTCAACTTGCACGAGTATTAAAGGAGCTTCACCGATTTTCGTCGCCGCTGTCAACGGTCACGGCTCAATTGTTCGATACCTTGTCGGTAAAGGTGCTGATGTATCGGCCAGAACAACCATCAGGTGGCAACCAAGCGACATGCAACAATTAGAGTATAGTTTACGTGGATCCTATCCTCTGTATGGAGCCCTCAGTTTACCTGGAGAAGACTGGCTTGTACATGTTTCCAGTCCACTACGTGAAAATAAAACCGATGTCGTCCGCCTTCTTCTTGAATTGGGAGCCAACCCATCAGCTCTACACGAAGACAACTTCCCTTTCTGGATGACCAACTTGTGCAATAGCAGCACGACCGCTATTAGAGCCCTCATTAACCACGGTATGCAGTTGGATCAGAGGAATCCGTACAATGGCTCTACGCTTCTCCATCACTGGGCTGCCAACCCTCTCGGTACGCTGATCGAAAGCAGAACGGAAGAAGAATCTCCGCTTATAGTCGTCAAGCTTCTGGTTGACAAGGGAGTAGATGTCATGGCTCTGAATAAGAAGGGGTTCTCACCTATCTTGTATGCTGCTCATAAATGTCACAAACTGCTAGATGATACGAGCCAAGAAAACTTGGACATCTTTAACTACTTGCTGCAGATTGAAGCCATCGATCGTAGTGAAAAAATCGATGCTCTGGAACTGATTGGCGCCATCATCCTCAGCGATCCTGGTAAAGCTCACCTGTTCCAAAACGCTTTCGATTACTGGCGACGAGCTCTACATCTCCGTGAAATGGAAACAGATGGAACTGGGCCTCTCTTAAAAACAGCCATCAAGCGACAAAGCGGACTAACCGTCGAGTGGATCACCTTATCTGAACTGGAACGTGTCATCGAGCAACCGTCAGAACATTTGTTGCAGTCGTTTCTCGTTAGATTCCGCATCTATTCTAGCAAGAGCTCCGTGGTTGCCGCTGGTTTTTTGGCCAAATATCTCGCAAAAGAGGTTCATGAATTCATCAATCGACTGAAACAGCAGCGCAAATTCAGCGAACTTTTGGACATTCTCTGGGCAGTGCTGGATATGATTCTCAGCTTTCCACCCCATAAAGACGGACATACCTGGGGAGCTACGTCCAGAGCTGTTGTACAGATCGTGAAGCTGTTATCGGGTGTTCCAGGAGATGACCCAATCTTCACATCTAAGACTATCAAAATTTCATTGGAGCTCATTTGGTCTTCGGAGCAACGCCAATTTCTGGATATCCACTACCGTCGGGGCGTTGATTACCACATGCGGTACCTGTTGCAACTATTCAAGAAGCTTGCCGTCCTTCCCGGTGAAAAGCTTAACGACGAGATTAAGGTGCTCTTGGCTGCATTGGTGCAGTTGAAGAGACCGACCGCCTCGCTCAAGCAAACCTTACTGCATAGGGCTTGTGTTAATTTTCGCGCCGATCCAGCCACCATCGAGCTCCTCATTAAGGCCGGAGCCAATGCCAACGCAGTTGACTCTAACGTAACCGCGCCTCTGAATCTTCTTCTCATCCACTTCGATCCAAAGGATGTGGCGGAGCGTTTTCGCGCCTATCTAGCCACCATCAAGTCCCTCCTCAAGGCCAGAGCCGATCCCAGCGCAGTTGACTGTAATGGAAATGCACCTCTGCACCTTCTTCTCGTCAAATTCGATCCAACAGATGTGGAGTACAATTCTACAATTCGTTTACTGCTGGAAAAAGGAGCCCACCTTGATCAAGTGAACCCTGAAGATAAAACTGCTGTCGATCTGTGGACCGAGAACAAGAATAGCATGAATAGAAAAAGATTTCTACGAGGACTTGCCCCTGTGCATCGTCTGCCCGACTGGTGTTACGAATCAATCCCGAAACTGATGTGTTTGTGCGCAAGGGTCGTCCGCTACCACAAAATTCATTACACGGCCGAAACTCTTCCTATCATTCTCCACAAATTCGTAAAGATGCACTAGGTACCTATTTATTTTTTTATTTTTTAAATTTTGAATTATAATATTTAATGATACGTTTTCTTTTTCCTTCTTTGTTTTAGGAACAATAATTGGATTGTTTTTCAAGAGAAATTCTCAAAAGGAGTTGTCACCATGAGTTCATCCATATTACCGTACCGCAGTTAATTTAAGCCAATACGTTGTTCCAGTCGTTAAATTAATTTTCTCGGCTCATCTGTTTGTAAAAATTGATTTTGTGTTTCTTCGTCCAATTATTTCCTTTGCCCACAGTTTTCAATACAGCAGACTAATTTCAAAAAGAACTTGTCAATATAAACTCCGATCAAATTTTTCCTGCATCATCTGGTTATTCAGCTTACCTGAGCGCACACCTATACATCACTGACGTAGCATGCGCTTCTTTAGTAAATTACAATTGGTTGGCTATCTAAATGATTCAACTAGGCATTTGAATCTATAATTCCAGTGCATTTACATATAAACAAAGATATTGAAATATTTCTCAGATGTGTGCTATACAAGATTCGTAATTCATATTACGTTCCAGCTTGCAGTACTACAGCAAGCCGCCAGTGGGTATACGGAAATGCTAGAAACTTGCAAGAGATATTTCGATGCTATTTATACAGTGATCGAACTACGATAGTCGGTAAGCCGGCGTATAACCGCGACAAATAATTTTCCAACTAAAACCACGTAATTCACCCAATGCAATCGCATAGATTATAGAATAAGATATGAAAATCAATATTTTCAGTTCGGTACGGTAATTTCAAACCCAAATGTAGCTCTTTGTTTTCGGAAAAAAGGAAAGAGAATGAAGATTTTTCTCGATTTCCACCCGTATATTTCATTATTTTGAAACTATAGTTCGATGAACAAGTACAAAATGATCCCGAATGGAAGATTTGCTTACATACAACACGAGGAAATAGATCAGCGAATGCTCTTCGACGAGGGTGCGAGGTTTACTCGGTTCGCGGACAGCCAGTACGCTCGCAATGGGCATTCTAGTAGCTTACATCATTAGAGTTTTTATGGACTGGTCTGTCATCTCTTTGGTTTTGGGATGCATGCCTCAGACTCCTATTTGGCTGCTCTCTCACGGAAGAGAAATTAAGGCCCATAGTGATCTTCAACGTCTACTTGGAAAGCGCGTGTCAAATACTACTAATTTATTCTATTTTGAAACTACCAAACATCATATATATGGCATGATATAGCATGTTTCGACAATGATTGAAATTTCTCGTAGGAGAATGAATATTGAACCCGAGTTTGGACTTTTGAAAACCTATGTAGAAAGATCAGCACTATACAACCTTCCATCGAATTAAGAGAATTCCTCAAAGGATCTGTATGGAAACCACTCTTGATCTCTGTGGCTATCATGTTCTTTCAACAGTTTACTGTATTATTCTTAAGTATTTTGTGATAATGCCTCATATTTTTATATTTACTTAAAAAAGGGGGCCAATGCGATGACTTATCACACAGTGAGCATCTTCAAAGCTGGTCGACCATTGAAAATCGCTACGCCACCATCACCGTCCGGATAGTTCAATTTGTCTTTACAGCTCTTTCAAAATTCAGATTTGTAATTTTACATCTGGAACAAAAGTTTAAAAACAGTTCAAAAGCTCTTTATGGAATTATTTTCTAGGTAGATCGATATGGTAGAAGGAGGCTTTTGATAGATCCAGCCAGTTTTGTTGCCCTCTCCTTAGCTACGATGAGAGCTTCCTTCTACATGGCATACGCATATACTTGGGGCGACCCAACAGATAGAAAGGAAAGTGGAGAGAAGAGAAAGTCTAGTGGTCTTTAATATTTCTTCTAGTAAATATAGTGCCGAAGATTCCGAGGATGATGAAGAGGAAGGTTCATTCTCTTTCGTAGATTATACGCATACAGATGTATACATCTCTGTATTCTTTACCGCATTACCATTTCCGCACAATGTACATGGACACGCTCGAATCAATTCCTCTACTTTATTTTACATGAAAAGCATATTTGTAAAACCCATAAAGTGAAAAAAATGTTTTACGACACAGTTTTCTGATAGTGATATGAAGTCAAGAACCCGAATATATTCTGCTTTATTATAAAAATGGTATGGCAACTGTCAGTGAGAAACTTACAACTTTGAAAGATGAACCAACAAACTAAGTTAACCAAAATTATTGTGTAACTTATTGGAATGAAGAAGAAAAAGTGATATTCAGCGCCATGTTGAATATCCAGCTTCCCAAAGAGATGATGAAGGAAAATTGAACAAAAAGGGATTAAAGGACTTTCTTGAAGTACACACTACACTGTTAAAAATGTTTCTTATTTTCGAGTATTAAAAGAACTTGAAAAGCGAGATCTGGTTTCGATTTTCAAAATAATAAGCCCTTGAAAACCGAGGGTTTAGCCGTTTAGGTAGATGGGAAGGTAGATTTCAAAAATTTTAAAATATGACAAGATTCGAACTCGGGACCTCATACTATGTCTCCAGCCCCCTGCCAAATGAGCTATACTGATTTCGGTAAAAGTGCACATGATTTGGAATTGATTATTTTGGGTTTTAATTTACTTTCTGAACTTAGAAAAAAATCTAGCCCATTGAAATCAAATGAAATAAAGTCAACTAAATTTGTACTGAACCTATATTGAAAGTAATGAATTATATTGTGTGGCACTCTGGCTCAGTTGGTAAAGCGACAGAATTCTGTCCTGAGTCCTTAAGTTCAAATCTTGCATAGGATGTATTTTTCTATGTTCACGTCACGAGGGCTTTAAACCCTCGATTATCGGGTAATAAAAACCCACCACTATCAATATCTTTTTCTTGGGTAAATTTCAAGGGTTTTAAACCCCCGAAAAAACTTACTCGCTTTCCGAGGGTTTTAGTTCTTGAAAAGCGAGAAAGATTTTTAACAGTGTATAGAATTGAGGCTCGAGGCTATGACTTTACTGATTTGAGATGTCCACGGAAATTATGTGAGTCGTTGGATCCATTGGATAACGTAAAAAATTTTGAGGTATTCCTATAACTGCATAAACCCGATCAATTCTGTTCTTACCTCTTATTGGGTGCTACATCTTATCAGTTATAAGGTACCGTTCTACCTTTGGTTCTACTATTTCTAAAACTACTATTTTGTCGCAATATTATCTATTGATTGAGAAAACACGCATTAGTTTAACCATTCCTGATGTGTACGCAAGATTTCTGTACTTAAACACCGGCAAACTTGGAACTTCGAAGGAACAAAATAATAATTAACCTCTTATGAAACTTGGAATGAAGGTTGAGCACAAATTAACTCGAAATGAAGTATCCAACTCAAAAAAAAATTATGAAGACATTTTTAGGAAAGAAGAAACTTTGAATTTCAGGCTCGATAACGCGGAAACAGCTTCGGGATGAACTCACAGCGACTCCGTTCTTGGTTTCTTATTTCTTCTTACTGAATTTCTCTTGGTTTGATAAACGAAAACCATCTAAAGCGAAAAAGAGCACACATTAATAAGCAACCGAATTGTTAATAAATATATATATAAGGAGCGAACAAACCTGCTAATGCATCTCTACGAATTTGTGGAGGTTAACAGGGAGAGTCTCGGCCGTGTAGAAGATTTTGTGGGACCGGATGACCCTGGAGCTCAAACACATCAGTTTCGGGATGCTCTCGTAACACCAATCGGGAAGACGATCCATTTGGGGCGCTCCTGAAAATTTGCTTTTAGATTCATTCCAGAGATCAACGGCAGTTTGGCCCTTCTTGTTGACTCGATCCAAGTGGGCTCCTTTGACGAGCAATACACGAGCGATTTCAACCCGTTCCTCATGAATCGCAACATCGTTGGTGTATTGGGAGAGGACGATGTGCAGAGGTCCGTTGCCATCTGAGTCACCGATGTTCGGATCGATGTCGTACATCAGGAGATGCTGAAGAGCGATTATTTCACGATGAGCAACAAAATTTTTACAAGCCGGGAGTAGCAAGGTTCCAGCGGGCCTCTCCAACCGAACCAGTTTAACCAAAAGTTCTTTCGTCTCTGGATTCAACAAATCGGGACGGTCGGCTAACAGTTTGAACAGTTGAAAAAGCATAAGCAAATCCATCTCGGCGTCTTGATGGTAAATGTTGCTCGAAAGTTGAAGCTGCTCCGAAGACAGAACGAGTTGCAACGATGTTTGGATGGTGTCAGTTTTCAAGAACTGAGGCTCCTCATTTTGAAGATATTTCAATAAGACAAAGACGGCTTCTCCTTTTACGATCCTGGCTGAAGTGCTCCAAGTAGATCGCTCTTCTTTGGGTTGAAAACTGAGAATCTCCAAGGCTGCCCAAAGAAGGTTGAGAGCTGCGGTGAAGTTGCGGTGCAAAAACACCCAAGTGCAATAACGTTGGGTAACTTCGTCTACAAGGATACTGACAGCTCTACAACTCTTGCTGGAACAGATCCTCAATCCTATCAGGAACGATTGGATGAGGTACTCGGAAGGGTGCCGTATAACATGTTCCAGTTCAGTGGAGGTGACCCACTCGGCGGTCAGTCCGCTTTTCCGCTCGATGACAGTCTTGATGAGTGGCTCTGATCCCTCTTCACGAAGACGTAACGCTCGTCGCCAGTAGTCGAAGGCGTTTGGAAACAAATCTTGAGCGCCACTGATGAGAATGGCGGCACCCATCATTTCCATCGCATCAATCTTTGCTTCCCGATCGATGGCTTCATTCTCCAGCAAGAAGTCGAAGATGCTTAGCTGTTCACGATTTGTACGAGCAAGAAATGCATGGGCAACCCTCAGGATAGGAGTGAATCCATCGTTATCCAAAGCAATGAGATTGGCTCCCTTCTCTACCAGTAGCTTGACGACAGTCAGGAGAGATCCTTCTTCTGTTCCCTTTGGCAGAGCAATACCGCTAGTTCTGCAGCCAGCCCAGTAGTGTAGGACTGTTTCAGCGTTGCCTGGGTTAAGCTGTGTCAAACTCATGCCGTAGTTGACGAGCTGAGTGATGGTGGTTACGTTGCTTTTGCATAAGGGCGTCATCCAAGCTGGAATGTTGTTTTGAGGTAAATCAGAAGGATCCGCTCCGGAATGAAGTAGGAAGCCAACGGTGGAAGTTTTCTTCTCAAGCAATGAGGGCATAATACGTCGTTTTGCGTCATAACAGTGGTGAGGCACGATGAGGGCTCCATAAAGAGGTGTCATGCCACTAAACATGCAGTTTGAGAGTGCTGTTTTGGCCAAGATGTCTGCTCCTTTCTCGATAAGATATCGGACAACAGGGTCGTGGCCGTTTAAGGCTGCAACGAAAAGCGGAGTAGCCCCTTCCAAACTCTCCCACGATCTCGTATCACCATCGACTACTTGGTAGTGATAGGTAGCAGCGGCACGTGGGTCGACTCCCCACTCTTCGATGATTCGCTTGACGACGACGAGGTTTCCATCAGCGCAAGCCAACAGCAAGGGAGTGCTGCCTCTGAGAGATCCTTTGAAGACGAGCTCCTTTAAAGAAGGATGGCAGCATGTTCCACCAGCTGAATTGTGGCTTTCGATGGCCTTCACTCGATTCAATCCCATTTTCATTTTCATACTGATCATCATGCCGCGATCCAAAGGGCATGGCTTATTGGCTGCCATAATTTCAGCTAACTATACAGTGGTTTTAAATTGAATTAGATATTCAACAGAGGTTGTAAAAGATTTTTAGTTTGTAGTTAAAACATACCTCTGTCGATTAAATTCGTTCCTTTCTGTCTACTTGCCGCGGTGAGTTGTATACTTGTATATTACGTAAACAGCAACGTCTGGAAAAGATTTGAAGAAAAAGGTGAACATTGATTGATTCCCATGTAGCACTGGGATATCCTTGAGATGTCCTTGGTACGCCCATTGTGGACTTTTGGAATTTCCCAAAAGTATCCTCGTTACGTCCGAGGACGTCCGCTTTATTTAATATGGATGTACTTGGGAAATACCTTTTGCCGCCCCGTAAAGGCAGTAGAAATGTCCATTGGACATCCCCAATGTCCAAGAACAAAATGAGAAAACTATTGTCGCTGCTATCATCCCTGAGCAATTACCAAGCTTCAAATCATAGTTATTAGTAGTTTATATTCACAATATATAGTATTCATATGATTGTATTGAATTAATTTTTTTACCTTTGAGGGGGATCGAACCTACGATCTTTCACATGCAATGCGGAGACGCTAACCACTAGGCTAAGTGGAACATACTAACTACGTACTATTTCGGCTATTTATACTTCAATTATTTTTTCTACGACGGAAACCTTTATATCTTTTTATAATGAATTATTTCTTATGACATTAACACGGCGTCCACGTAAAAGCGGGCGTTTTTTAACAGTGAACACTATATATTTTAGCTGTGAACATATATTTTTTGCGGATTTTTGCATTAATAATCAGATTATGACGAAAGTAGAACCATAATATTAGGAAAACATTTTAGCGTCGGATAGAATGGCTCAAAAAATAAAATTATCTAGAGCTTAATTACAAATAAAATTGTAAAACAGTAATATTATTGCGCCCTACGGGCACCATTTTGGATTTTTTTCTTTCTTTCTCCCACCTGACCTAGCTCAAATAAAATAAATACGCCCTCCGGCCCTTTCAATATTTTATTTCCCCCTGTAAACTCATTTTATAAAAATTTCGAATAGCATATCTGAAATCGCCTTATCGAGACGATTACGAATATGTTTTTATTTTTCTTGCACGATTATCGGCGCAAATCAACAATTGATTTTGCACGGACGCCGTGTTAATACAATATAATTAAAGAGCAGTGCTGCTTGTTCAAATCTAGTTTTATTTTGCCTTGTTAAACAATTAAGAAAGCATGTAATACAAAACTGATACGTTGAATCCAAAAGATATTTCCCTCTTAAACATAAATAAAAATTCACTTAATTACAAATGATAAATAAAAAGTCAAGGGAGTGTTGCTATTTTAATTAAATAAACATTGCTATTTTCAGCCTAATTTTTTTTAAAAGCCGAAAATCAGCCAAACAAATTAAGATTGTGATAGAAATCACTAAATGGCTACCAAATAAAAACCACAAATTTTTCAACAATTAACGGCCTAAAATCTAAAAACATAATTGCTCTTCACAATTATACATAATCGCACTTATTTTTGGCCAAGTGAGCAAAAAGTGACCAGTTGGCAACAGAATGTCATAGAAAATAAAGGGTTACGACTTTGGTCTCAATTCCCGACCAGGTCGTGACTTGGGAACATCTGTGCCGGCTGGGAAGAAAAGCATTTTGGATATCTTATAGGGAAGGACTTAGTTTTATAATTTTTTAGACTTAGTTGTCAGTAGCAACACTTAGTATGGTGGTCATATTGATAGGCAGATTCCCATCAAAGCCGCCTATCAATATGGCTGCCATACTAGTGGTTGACTGGTTGCTATGACCTAATTCTATCAGAATTTTCCCGTCCTACCCTATATTAAAACCGAGAATTTTTTTCTAAAACGTTACGAATTTCATTTAAAAAAATTATTGTTATTCAGTGTATGTATTTTAACTCAAAATGACAAGGGGGCATGGGGGAGGGGATGGTCTTCATGTAGTTGTTCGTGTAGAAAACAAAATGATGTTCGACGACGAAGCCAACAGAACTACTAATTTTGAAAAAAAATTACACGATCCCTCGTTAACAAAAAAAAGTCAACAATGAACAAACAAGGAGATTCAAAAAGTAGAGCACAAACAAATGGTAACTTTCAAAAATCTTCACAAAGAAAACAAGGAGTTATTTTGAAAACAAATAAATGGAAAGATACGAATGCAATATACTTCTTATAAACAACAGATTTAACCAATAGATAGAGGCAAGTTATAGGAACAAAAGTTGGATGAACCTTCTAAAAAAAAGTCATAGTTTTTTATTTATTTTGCCGTTATAAGAAAATTTATGATTTATTAAAAGTTTACCTAATGTTTAACGCGGAAGAGGTCTATCTCGACTTTCGGACCCATTAAGTTCTACCTATTACTTCTGTTGCCTCGTTCGTGAAAAAGTGCTGTTACGAATAATACATTAACATACCGATTCCGTCTTCCGTCGAAATACTTTTTTATTATTAGAAATGAGTCGAAATATACTTAAGCAATCTTTAATCTGGCCAAGGAGAAAGACATTTTACAAAAATCCAACCATCCACAGCATGTCCCTACTGGATCTTTTTTGGGCGTCCTACCGGGATGACTCAAGGATGTCCGTCGGGGGAAAAATGGGACATGGACATAGTGGACATCTTATGGAAATCCAACGGATGTCCGGTGCTTAATGGGTTGTCAGAAAATATTTAGAATAATAATTTAACAGACCTTATTCATTGATTATTAATGGCAAGTTTTTATTAGTTAGGAGGTATGTGGTCTTGTAGAGCAGTGAAGTGCAAAATCAACTGTGTTAGGATTTTAAAGAAACCTATGTAATAAGAAAACTTTAAGTAATTTTTATTTAAAACAAGATCTTAAATTTATCATCCTTTCGGGTTAACATAGGATTCACTAATTATTTGAAATAAAACAAATTAGTAATTAATGTATATGGTATACCCTATTATTGTGTTAACTGTACACAGATCTTAATGGCGTGTATTCTATTTTCATATATATATAGTTCTTAATAAGGTTTAATATTCAATTTTTACATGTTTTTTTAATAACGGTATACTTTCTCTTAGATATTTGAAAATTGCTCGCTAACCTTTTTTAGCAGAATCTTGTAAAAATCTTAATGATCCGAAAGGTCATACTCTCATTGCAGTAGGCCCATTTCTTTCGGTTATTAGAGAAAAGCATTCAATGATTAGCATTTATTATCTGGTAAACATCTTATCTACTATTAGCGCACTATTCTAAATCCATAATAAGGTATAAGTGTATTACGCTTACATATAGTTATTGTCACCCGGCAAACTCCTTCTTCGCTAGCCGAGGGGCCCGCTTCGCGGGTCCCCCCCTCGGCAAGGTCGAAGTCGCTTGCCGGGTGAGTCCTTTTTTGATCTGTGACGAGCCATTTAATTTTTTTTTCCTTAATGTAATCGAAGATTTTAAAATGAAATATTTATACATTCTATAGTATATCAGTGAAAACTTAAAACTATAACTACCGATAGTCGAGTATAATTGTTATGGTATAATCTAGTACCTGCTAATACTTCATTTATATCCTTTATTTTAGATAAGCTTTTTCAAAAAATACGTAGTATTCGGCAATTATTGTAGTCCGGAAAAGAATAATGAAAATAAAAATAAATAAAATATGCAAATATATTCCAAATTCGCATTCGGATTGCTTTGTCTAGATTCGAACTCTTATCGTCTGGTCGTTTTTCTCAATGGTGCTTGAACCTGTAGCTTAGTTACCTGCGCCACTAATGAACCATGAGGTAACATAATCCGCTAGCATTATATCTATAAAACTGATAATCCAAGAAAATATTTACGATAAAGTTTACACAGTAAGCAAATCAATACGTGTGAAATAAAGAACATATAACACGTTTTGGGGCCATTTTAGACCCCCTCCAATTGTCAAAACTTGCGCAAAAAAATTTCAAAAGGACGTCAAACTTTTCCAGCGTATTCCAGACTATACCTTCTAACTGTATTGTATTCAATTGTAGTTTATTGTAACGTATTGTTAGTGAAAGTATTGGTCGTCTACTAAATACTGTTATTTTACTTTACTCTCAGATTTCCTTAGTTAATGGACTATATTTTAGTGTATACTAAACTATTTAACCCTTAAAAACAAAGCCCGTTTTATACCATCCAAGTACAGGTATGACTGTCATAGGGGATACAACTGCGTTGTCTGCCCGTCATAGCTCTATATACGCTTATTACATCAAATGTAAATAACCCTAAACTGTGTTTGCATTCATTCCATTTGGCCTATACGTAAGCGCACTAGCCTCCAACGCAGAGAAGTCGGGTCCTATCCCTACATATGTATGTTGTCATAGGGAATGCGGCTGTGTTGTCTGTGTCGGCTTATTGTATCAAATATATAACCTCAAATTGAGTCTGTTACTACGATCCGTTTGGCTTACACAGTAGCGTACTCGTCTCCAACACTGAAGATCAGGAGTTCTATCCCCACTCCGCCGAGTTTTTTTTTCTCTCTAAAGGTCTATGAAATTCCAATATTCAATAAGAATGATTTGGCTTCACTACCACAATCATCCATAAATGAATCGTACTATTACAATTCTATCGTGTCCAATTGTAGTTAATTGTAATGTATTGTAAATTAAAAAAAGGAAAGATTGTATACATAATACTATGATAATGATTACTTAACTCTCAGTTTCCCAAGTTGATAGACTCCATTTCAATCAACACTACTAAACCCTTAAACATCGCCTGAACTTTACCCATTACTCATCAAACTCTGTGAATCAAGTATCTATTTATCTGTTGTCAATGTTGACTTCACATAAGTAGGCTTGAAGCAGCCGTCAAAGCAAAGCCCGGGTGCCGTCAGCAATGTTTACATAGTAATAGACATGCACTTGAAGTGGTCCTAAAAAATTAAAATGACAGCACCGACGCATCTTTTTAATGTCATTTTTTATTGGAATTGATTGCCGTAAAACTACCCCTATGGCATCCGCCACATTTTTTCATGAAGTTTGATGTAATTATTACCTCCTAATACTGTGTAGTTTTTACGTCAGCCCTCTCCCTAATGTCAAACTTTTTTTCCATTAAACATCCCGAAGCCTCTCCCTGGCTGACACCCTCTAGGGGTACAAATATTAACTACCTTTCGGTAATTTACTACGTAAATCTTAACCCTCAGGGATAAAGAATGTATGAGGATAGACCTTCTGAACAAGGTTAACAACAAAAATTGGTATTTCCAGTCCAGTTATTATGTTAAATTTCACCACCTGGGCCGTAAATCATGAACCCTACAGAAGGAAAAATTTTAGAAAAATAAAGCATTAAACATTGTTGAACCATGAAATCAATACAATTTAAAAATTTAGATACGGGTAAAAGATTTCAAACCTCCACTACCCCAATATACATGAAGGCCTATACAATATAATTTTTTTAAACACCTCAGGGAATTTGAGAAAATAAAGCAACAGAGATTACAAAAAAAGTTGATAAGCTTCATGGAAGTTACATTTAAAGATTTAAAGTTAAATAATGGGCAAACATGGAGTAAAATTAATTTTCGACCTGACCTTGTGAGACCGTTAGGTGTTGCTTTGAAATCTGAACCGGACTGCCTGGTTTTGAGCATCTGCCGTAGGCTTTGGTTTTGAGGCTTGAGCAGACTAAATAATGGACCCATAACCGAATAAGTGAGTAACCCAGGATAACCTGTCGGATAATGGAAAAAAAATATCACTTTGTAATTTTCTCTGTTCCCCGGGAAACAAGATAAAAACGGTGAGTTACTATTTAAACAAAAAATATTAAAAACTAGATGGATAATGTTATTAAATGAAGCCAAGCTTTTTCATCTTGAAAAGATACCATTTCAAATCATCCGCCCATGGCACGCTAACCCGTTGCCTAAACGGTGGAAATTGAAACGAAAAATAAGCACAGCCCTCCCAAGGTGCAAGGTTGACGCTTCCTTCAAAATTCCACTTTAACCTCTTCCGCATTTTAGGAAATCCCGCCGAGTATGTCTTTAAAAACCTGCGCAACTCAGCAGTTTCCAACCAACAGTTTTCCCCAACAGTAACGTCATCTTAATTCAATCAACTAAAAGCTACTCTTTCTCGAGCAAAAATAGAAATGACTTCTTTACTTGATAATTATGAGCAGCAATTTGGGTAATTATCATATTAAAACAAAAATCTATAGTTTTATTATTTACTAAAAATATACAAATTCATCTGACAGGACCATCACTGCTAGCATTACAGCAAAAACTGCTAAACTCTCTACTCCCAATCTCGGTAATTATCCATTTAACATTAATTTTTATGGGATTTGTTTAATAAGAATCTCTTTACAAATTTCAGGTGATGATAGGAGAACAGGGATCCAACAAATCGTGAAGGAAATGGAAGAAGCCAGAGACATTGTAAGTCATACTATTTACTAGTTTATCTGATGGATTAATCATATATCATCATCTATTCCAGCTGGAGCAGATGGGCCTGGAAATTCGTGAGCTTCCCCCTCCTATGAAGAGCAAGTACCAGACTCGTATCCAGAGCTTCACAGCAGAGCTCACCCGGCTTGAGAATGAGTTCAAGAAGACCAGAGACTCCTATGAGAGGAAACGTGAAGAGCTCCTGGGTGAGGGGAGTGAGGAAAACCTCTACAGCCAGAAGCAGAGACTGATTGACAACAGTGAGAAGTTGGAGAGGGGCAGCAAGCGCCTTGATGTGGGCTACCGGGTTGCCATTGAAACTGAACAAATTGGAAATGAAATCCTCACTGATCTTAATGAGCAGAGGGAAACCATCCAAAGGACCAGAAATAGGGTACATATTATCATCCTTTATATTTTTTATCTTACACTAACTCATCATTCTTATTTTATTTAGTTGAGAGAGACCGACGAAGAGCTGGGCAGGAGCGGCCGCTTGCTAAACCGAATGGTGATGAGAGTGATGCAGAATCGTCTCGTCATTCTCGGCTTACTTCTACTGATCCTCTTCGTCATCATCGTTGGCGTCTACTTCACTGTCCGCAAGAAGCACTAGTCCCTGTACCTCCAAATCTTTCATGTCTACCTTAATTATTCGTGTCACGCTGCTTATCATTAATTTAAAAACCATAAATGTACGCATTCAAAAAGTTTATCAAGATTATATCTATGAATTAAAAAGAAACAAATCGGCTTTTATTGTACTTACACCAAAAAGTACTGTATTTTTATTTCAATTTTTCTCTCACTCTTTCATCTCTCCAGTTTTTTTTTGTTGCTTTCTGGCAAAAGAAAAAAATTATAAAAAAGGACCCAATGCGCAGACTGTAGGGCTTAGCTCACACATGCACCCCCGCCCGGAAACCAAAAAATGTGTTTTGAGTGTTACCATAAATCCCCCAATTCAGCAAAAAAGTTCACATGGGGACGCTATTACTAATTCAATAAAAAAATGGGTGCTTTCTTTTAGAAGGGAAAACTGGGATCGAATTTTTCCTTTTTTATTTAGAATTATTAATTAATTAAGTTTCCATTTTCTTTGATCCATCAATAAGATGTTTTAGCAGATGGACAGGAGAAAGAACAGAAAAGTGTGTGTGTGTGTTTATATAAAGGAGGCCGGGGGGATTTTTTTTTTCCTTTTCAAAAAGATAGTTTAAGAAGAAAACAGCATAGAGACGGGAAGGGAAAAAATGAAGACGGAGAAAAAAAAATCAATTTTTGAAGAAGAGGAGCTGGGCCAAACAAGAATGACAGAAGGTCATCACATGGCGTATTTACGAGTCCATTCGCGTGCGAGTTCATTGTATCTCTCTCGATCCGTTTTGTATATCCTGGCAATCTCTGGAACGAGCGGGTCGTCCGGATTGGGATCGCAGAGAAGAGAGCAAATAGACAGCAGCACTGTGTGATGTAATACAAGAAGTTGTTAGTAAAATATCTTCAAGAGAATAGAAGGAGAAAGTCACCTTTTGAGATGGTGAGTGCAGGTGACCATTGCGATCTCAAGATGTCCAGACAAATACTCCCATTGCTGTTGATGTTTGGGTGGTAGATGCGTGTGGTGAATGCAACCTGAAATGTAATCAGTTAGATCAAGTCTTTCAAAGTTTTAAAGTAGACAAGAAAAGAGTCCTCACCTTGGGTGGCTTGAATGGGTAATCTGTTGGAAAGTGGATGGTGAGAAAGAACACTCCACCTTGATAGGGGCTGTCTGGCTGTTGGTTTTCAATAAAGAGAATCATTAGAAATGCCACTATTTTAGAGTATTTAAGTGTCATGAACTTACTGGTCCCATGATTGTGGCTTGCCAGTGGAATACTGCAAAGAGAGAAAAATAAGTTAGTGAGAAACATTCACAAGAGGCATGAATCGTGCAGGATACTCACAGTCATCACCGACTGGACCTGCTGAGCACTGAGCGGGAGGATCTCGACCAAGGTCTTGCAATTCCTGTAGGGAAGAAAATGAGAAATGAAATTAAAGAAAATTAACATGTCCACTAAAAAGGAGGAAGTTGCACAATCAGATATGAGTGATACAGAAAACTTTTTTTTTGCAGACTACTGCCTGTGCACACAAAGGGAAGCTTCAGAATCTACTAGAAGGAAACTTTTTTTTCTTTCAAGGCTTTCTTGTGCCCTCATTACAAAATGTGCTTTTCAAACTATTCTATCTAGAAAAAGATTATCTCTTTGTTACACAATAGAATACGACTGTTACAAACACTTGAAAGAAAAAGAAGAAAAAGGATAAGAGGCGCTGCCGGAAAGACGAGTAAAAATCTCTCACCTTGTTGATTCTTTTCAACGCCATGTTTGGTTACGAATGTATATTAAATGGATGTAAAAACGAGTTGCTTAAACACTTTTCTTCGAGTCTAAATTCCTTGCCCGAGAAACTAAAGAATGAGAGAACGACTAGTGCTCGTGCTGTTTTAAGCTGTGTGGAAGTTCTTTACGACAGCTCCCTTCCAGTCCGCTCGTCGGTGATGAGAAGCCTGGCAAAATTGAGGAAGGATAAAATGGCCGATGTCTGGTACAGAGGGACTTCCAGAGGTGCCAGACCGCCAACAATTAAGCCCGCAGCCCTATGGACTTTCCCCCCTCACTTTCTCTCTAATTTTATGATTCATCACATTTTTTTTTATTTCATATATTATTTTTAAATAAAGAGAAAAATAAAGTTATTTTTTAATTCAACTGTGTAATTCAACAGTCTATATTCAAGACACGGCTCACCCGAGGAGAGGGTTTTTTTTAAGGGAGAACACACATGCAAGTACACTTTTTTAAATTTTGTTTTCATATATTATATGTACACGTAAATGCACCGCATAATGAAATAAGAAAAAACAGCGTCGCATACAGGCACACACACACACACTCTCTAAAGTGATTTGACAACGAATCGGCGGGCGCGCGAACATTCAAATATTTCTCTTCACAAAGACCAATTTTTTTTTTTGAAAATTTTTTGTTGATGATTTCTAACTGTACATAATAAGCTGAGAAAATATATATATATACGACCAAAAAGGCATTTTTTTAAATCATGAGAAAAGGAAAAAATAAATGTAAATAAACAAAAAAAGAGGAGAATTATTTAAGGGAGAGCAACATGTCTGAAAACGCACCTGTGTGATTAATTAATGAAGGCATTACACAACAAAATAATTATTAATATAAAGAAGAAGAAAAAAAATTGCATCTGGGGGCTTGACAAATTGATTATTTTTTTATTTGCTCGGAGGTTTTTATTTAAATCACCACGTCTCTTGGTTTATCTTTTTAATCTTCTCTTTTGGGTTCGTCGTTCATAAACTCTGGGATGTCCGTCATCATTTGTTAGGGCTGGGCAGGAAAAAGAGTCCATCAATGAGAAGAAGGTTTTTGGACCACGTAGACGGGTGTTGGTCGAGCGCGCTGGATTTTGTTTCCTCCCCGTCCGAGTCAATAATGGAATGTCAACTTTTATTTTTTTGGGTTCTGTCTCGGCCCCCAGAAACGCCATGGGTTTTTATTTTATAATTTAGTAGGATCGATCCTTAATGTACAGCAATCATTGGCTTGCTCGACTCGACATTGGCGGTTGGGACCGTCACTAAAATGTGTTCTCGTCTCAATTCCTAAAAATAAATCGATAAAATTAGCATTTTGTTTTATTAGGGGGTTTGTATCAATAAGTTTACCGTATGGACGATAGGTGGCTCTGAGCGCCTGACTCCGTAATCGGCGGCGGAACGGTACGGAGGGGCATCGACATGGACCAGTTTCGTTCCGTTGCCTTGGCTACGACCGCCACCAAAAGATAAAGGCGAAGAAGAGTTGTTTTCCAGTAGGAGGAACGTTTTGGTAACGGTCCCTTGGGCCAAAGCACCGCAACGACACCCTCCGACGCCTAGGACGACGCCGCTGCTAGCGCCATTGAAATTTCCGCATGCACTAAGAGCCCGGCTCCGTCGCTCCAATTTCTCCACAGAAACTTCTTGCACAGTACTATTTTTAAAAATTAAAAAAATTAATAAAACAAAATTCCTTAAAAAGTAAATAATTATTCAAATTATACCTAAGGCGTTGCTCTTTCCTCCTCTGGCGGACATAGGTGTAGAAAATGATGGAGAGGATCACTACGAGGATAACAGCCACAGTGGCTCCACCTGCAATGCTCGCCCTTTCCAGCATTATTTTCTCTCTCAACGCTAAAAAATAAATAAATAAATATATTAGTTTTTAAATAATGATAATAATAAAAAATAGAAAAGATCCTTACGTAGATAGGATCCTTCCAGGTCTTTGTATTCGCATCGCTGGCCCATGTAACCTTCCGTGCACCTGGAACAAAACGCAAAAGATAAAATAATGAGCTCCTTTTCTTTTTAATGACAACACGCTCCACCAACTACTGAGAGAGGGGAAATACTTCGTTAAAGCTCACTACGTGCGCTGAATCGATCCGGTAGCTTCTATACCTACCGGGAGGTCCTCCCCTCTCTTTTTTAGATTCTTTCCAAACAACATTCCATTTGTCAAAAGAAAATCTTTCTTTTATGAATGAAAGAATGCATTTAAAAAGAAGTACTCACTCGCAATTGTAGAGGATGGATTCGCCGATTTTGATGGTGAAGCAAGTGGCGCCATTGAGGCAGTAGTAGGTTGCGTATGCCGGTGGGCAGGCGTACGTCTGGAACGTAATATTAGGTCGGACGGCCGGAGATGGGCTAGGCGGAGGCGGAGGAGGTCTCGGTTTCGGGGTAGACCGGCTCGAACATCCCTCTGTAGAAAATGGAAAAAATGTGTTTAGGAGGAGCAGTTTCCGGCGTCGTGTACTAAAGATAGATCCGTCCCCTCTCTTCAGACCGGATACTACTTAAGTGATGGATCCTCTTTCTTTTTAGCGCGCGCAATTCGGAAGCGGAAACAGATTTTTTTTTCCAACCCCAACTTCATATTTTTTAGGAAAATTATAATAGTCATCACGGTAGATATCACCTGTGGATATCCGGAAACGGAACTAGAGAATGAATCCGGAAGCTTCCATTTAAATTGTTCAGAGCAGAACAAAAACAGTGAAATCTCGTTTCCTGACATGTTAAAAAAAGGGTGCTGCTGCTGCAAGGATCTCTCTATATAATGGATAGCACGTTCCTCCGAAATTCTATACCCTCGTAGAAGGGGAATGTCAGCTGGTCAGCGAGGATCTCCTTAGGGCAGAGATCCTTCAAGAAGAAGAAGAAGGAGTCTCTCTCCCGAAAATGTGTAATAGGAAACCAAAGGCTGTCACATCTGGTTCTTCGACAACATTCCAAAAACACAGGCGCCACCTGCCGACGTTGGCATCCGGTGCTCTGTGGTGGTGACCTGTCATCGATTCATCTGGAGCGCACCCTCTCTCTTTCAATGACCTTGTTTTGCCCCATCCTTTTTAATTATTTGTTGGCCGGCAATAGCAGCAGCTGCAGCACCACTCTCTGTGGGCATCCCTTCGGGCTAAGCAGCTGCTCGGTCAGCAGCAGCAGCACGCGCCTTTTACCCAAGTAGTAGGGGGGAAAACAAGAGGAAGTGGGTCTTCTCTTATGTAGAAGCCAGGTAAATGTACAGAGAGTATATGACGCTATATTGATCCTTGTTGACAACAAGCACATCTTAATGGCTTAATATAGAGTAATAAAATCAAGTTCTATTTGTATACCTGCGAGATGAAGAGATGAGAAGGCGAAAAAGAGGACGACGAGTAGGGCAACATTCCGCCACCTGCTGGAAGAGTGTGAAGTACAGTGTGATGATGATGATGATGATGAAAGACTAGATGATGGTGAGACTGGCGTCGTACATCTCCTCCGTCGCGACAGAACATCTTCTTCTTCCAGTCGGCTGACTCGATCCTTCTTCATACAACAATGACCTATAGCAAACACAATCAAAGAAATGTTTTCAATTAAAAGAATCCGAATCGAATTGCAGCGTGAAAGAGAAAGAAATGCAATTTTTCTCGTTCTGCTCCGACGCTCCTCCGGCGCCCAGACATCTGTCTCTCCCTCACCTTGTCTTTTCATAATAGGTCGAAGTAAAAAAAAAAAGATAACAAGGCGCCCTATAACAGCAGGTGGGCTTCATCTCTCTCTGCTCGATCCTGCCGTCAGATGTCCTCATTTTAAAACTAGACACACACACTCGTTCTGCACCGACGACGGCGGCGGCGCTACGCGACGCTTGGTTGATTACAACCACCGCGCCTTCGGGTATATATATGTGGGGTTGGAAAGAAGGTAGCCATGTGCGACAGCTAATCTTCTCTCTCTCTCTCTCTCCACTTCCTTGCTGTAGAAGAGAAGCACCTGCCGGCGTGCAACACCCTCCCTCTCTGTCTGACGAGGATATAGATCGATGCGTTTTTGGTTCTCTTATAATAATACAGTTAACTGCTTCTTCTTCTTCTTGGAGAGAGCGTGGCTTGCGCCTTCACGCTCTAAAGAATACACTGAAAAGAAGAAGAGAGAAAATGTTTGTTACCTCTGCTGCTGCTGCTGCATCTTTGTGTTGATGATGTCCTTGATGAAGAATGGCAGACGTCCGTTGTTGTCCAACAACTCAGGTCCACCAAACCGGTGGCGAGGTAAAACATCTCTTCGGGGGACATTATGTAAACTCTTTTTTGTTTATATTAAAAGATAGTCTTTTCACTTAAAAAAAGAAGGCGCTGAAAAGTGTGCTGAATTGTAACTGTTGATGAATCACATGCCTGAAAAGAGAGAAAAAAATGGTTTAGAGACACATGCAATCCTTAAAGTCACTTTGATGTGACATCAGCCAACACACACACACACACCCACATACAATCAGATAAAAAACAAAGCACGACGTTGCCATGCCAACCATTCACCACGCCCGTCAACACACGACCCCAGGGGTTGACATAATGACGTAGCGTGCAAAAAACTGAGTCAGAATAGGAACTGAGTAGGAAAAAACGTTTCTCGGTCGTCGTGCGGTGGTGAACGTGCCGGTAGAGGTACTTGAGCGGATTATCGATGCTGCCATCCGAGAAGACGATGGCGGCGGCGGCGGCGAGTTAGAAGAAGAAGAAGAAAGGTTTCTTCTTTTCCCACATCGAATTGAAGACGTACACAGAGAAAATGTTTCGTTCGTCAGACTCTGTTTTTCTTCTTCTCAGGTAGCCCTGCCCTCCCCTTTTTCCTTCTTCTTTTCCTATCTTATCGTGTGTGAGCATTCCATTTGAACGACGAAGAGAAGAAGAAGAAAAAAAAAAGTTTCACAGTCCCCTGCTTTCGCATTCTGAGCACACGAAAAACGGAAATTCCAACATATACAACACAGAGAAAAACTGAAAACCTTTCTCACCTGGCTGAAACATTATATCCGTAGTAGTTTGTTGTGTATATATTCACTTTGGGTTTTTCTTTTTCACTTTGCACACATTACTGAATAAGATAACTTTAGAGTTTAAAAATAAATTTAGAATAAACTGTGGTTGATGAACCAATATAATAATTGAGAGAGGGAGAGAGAAATATAACACGTCTGCTCGACACGGCGGCCGTGAACCATCTGAGACTCAAACGAGACCAGTAGTGACTGGACTATGGATGGGGCCCAGAGAGAGGGGACTGAACAGCGCTCGAGGCGACTGAACTTCTCTTTTCTTTTTTTTTTTCAGAAGTAGCAGCAGACCCCACATTGAGAGAGAGCGTCGAGGGGAAAAAAGAGGAGGGCGGAGTCTAAAAACATCCACCTTCTCTCTCTCTTAGTGCTGGACGTCGTCGACGTCGCCAGCTGCATACACATATCGAAGCGCTTCGTTAACCAAGTGGGGAACCACAATAAGAGGGGAGAAAAAAAAAGTTTAGTTTCCGGGACTGAGAAGTAGAGGCGCCACTAGTCGCTATCGATATGTAATTAGAGAAACCAGGTGACATTCTTTCGCGTCATTTCACTCGAGCTAAAAAGATTATTTCTCGTTCCCTGAGCTTTTTTTTTAAAGAAATGCTGAAGGGTTTTCTGTGAATAACACAACATTCCAAGACTTAGAGAAAAAAAAATCCTTTTGTGTTTGAGGAGTATTTAGATCCTCGGTCGGCTGCGTTATAAAACGCTTTATCAGGATCAAGAAAAAAAAATGAAAAGACGTGTTGCTGCTGACCATCGGGTTCTGCATAGCTGCAGCTTAAAGTGGCACTAATCCACTAACAAATGGGACTAGGGGGGGCCTGAACTGGGTTGACATGAGACTGCGCACTTTTCTATATTTCTATACGAAACACAATAGAATCCGATAGTGCATCATATACGGTTAACATTTTCTCCGACCTCTCATCGAAAATGTAGGGCGCTGACTCGCCAAATAATAAAAACTCCTGAAAATAGAAAGAAGAAGTTAGGACGTGTCGGACTTTATGTTGTATTAGTTTAAAGCGGCGTGGGAAAACGTGTGCTCCGATACATACCAGAGTATACGATATATAGGTATGTGCGGGCAATATCGAGTTCGACTCGAGGAATACATTATTTCTGTCAAGAATGCGACGAAGTGAATACCTTGAAAGAAATTCATTAGAAATCAAATTTTTTTTTATATTGACATAATCCAATACTTGGATTGGCATGAAAGGATTACAACAAATCGATATTCAATTAAAATTGTTAGACACAAAACCGGATTTCGTACACTAGAGATAAGAAGAAGACATGCAGGAATGTTGAAATGGTGTTTGTTGACATACCGATTGACACATGAAACGACGTTGCCGGACAGCGGGAAATGCGGAGAATTTCCGAGAATTCTTTCTTTCATGTTGCTAAATACGATCTCATTAAGCGAATAAATGTCCACTTTGAATGTATAGTTTCTGATGCGGATTTATGATGATGATGATGGCCCTGATAGTGTTTACAAAAGAGCCTTAATATAAGCCCTCTATTCAACACTCAAAACGGCCCCGCTGGGGGCCCCCAGAGAGGATTTTCTTTTGGGGAAAAATATGTTGCTGGCTGATTTCTCACGTGATTGTTTTCCCTTTTTTCCGCATACCGCGCGCCCATTTTGAAGGATTTGTCATCTGCTTGATGGACCATTTAAAATTAATACTATTTTAATTTGTAATCGAATTGCTCAAGATAGATTTTTCAAAAGTTTACAACTAGGCGTTGCCAGTTTTAAGAAAAATGGCAGATGTGTGTATTAATAAAGTCATTGAAAGATGACTGATGAGTTTCATGATAGATATATATATATATATGTATCTGGAACAGCAGAAAGGGTGGAGACACACTTGAAAATGAAGTCATTAGGGGTCAAACCCTGCTGTGTGTGATCCTCGTTTTCACCTGGACACACATTCCAGGTCACCAATTTGCAGCAAAAGAGAAAAGGTCTATCGGGCGGTGTGTTGAAGAAGGAAAAATCTCCGAGACCTCCTCCTCGGACCTAATGACTGTTATGTGCCCCCCTCCCAACCAAAAAGAAGAAGCCATTCGTGGGGGGCACTTCTCTTCAAAATGAGGGCCGACAGTAGCATCAGCAGCAGCAAACCCATGCTGCGTTACTTTGACCTGTCTCCTTTTTTTCTTAAGGGATGATTTCAAACAATATCACTCTATTAATGATTCGTTTCGGTAGCCTCTCTATATACAAACATTCGCTAGGCAGATGTTATTGCACAAATTATTTAAAATTCCTTTTTTAGAGATAATCCAATCGCATTTTCTACTAGAACGTTTAAAGAAGCTATAGGGGAAGAAAGACGTTAATCGATGAGGGGTTCGTCTCTTTTTCCCCTATTTCTTCTATTATTATAAGGGATCAAGGTATTTCCATTCCAAAAGGTGTCGAAGAGAGAGCTCTCAACCACACAAAAAAGAAGGGCCACCAACGGGTTTTTTTCTTCTTTCCAATAACTCACACTATCGCCGACATCACCTGATCGGCAGGTACGTATTGCTGAATCCCTGACAAAAGACACGTTGGAGTAGCACGACGCGCAGCTGCTGAATATTTGTAACACACACTTTTCAATTAAAGAAGAAGAAAGGTTTAGTCGTAAACGAACCTTTTCTTTTTTTTTGCCTTTTAAAAGCATGAACCCTCCTTATTTTAGTAAAGATATACCACCCGCTGTTACCTAGACTCATTTTTCCTTAAAAAAAAAACCGTCACGGATTTTTCCTAGCAGTCGACATATTGCCGACTACTGTCTATATATATTAATCATTTCTTTTCTCTCTTGTGCTGTGAGTTTAATTGTTATAACAGAATTCCACAGGGTATATAGTTGAAAAGGTCATTGAAGGGGCAGCACGTCTCTATGTAGTTGGCCCCCTCTAAGGTGAATACATATAGAGAGCGGTCACTGCCAGACTACTGCGGGCCCATTGTTCAGGTGACGAGCGAGGAATGTCAGAAATGGGGAAGGAGGGGCTGCTCTAGCGAAGAAGGAAAATAAAAGGGTGGTGTGCTGACAAAAGAATAATAAGGAGAGAGAGGCTGTTGGCAATCACGTTCTCTCTACTCAATGCTCTTTGTTTTCGAGACGATAACAAAAGAGCTGAGGGGAAAAAGAAAAGAAAATCCAGCAGCCAGCAGAAGCCGTCAACGATCTGCTAATGACTCCCAATTACTCTATCTCGTTTCTTTCTGAAACCGCCAAACCTCTTCTTTTTTGTGTCCAGGCACGTCTTTCCCAGAGAGCTTTATTAATAATGGTGGGAACATCATCATCATATAGATTTCGACCAGAAAGAAGAAAATTGAAATATATATATGCAGCTGCCAAAACACCGACCGATTCGCCACGGAGTCGAATTTCCTGGCAAGATGCTCGCATGTTATTTAATGGAAACTACGACTACTCGTTTTTCTAGAAAAAGAGATGAAGCATTTCGTTCCACTACTCAAGCTAAATGGACACGTGCCCGCGCCAACAGACGTCGAGACGTAGAAAACAAAATGGAGGTCAGCAGCAGCAGGTTTACTTAAGGGCTGGTTAACTTTAGGAGCGAGAAGGGTAGATGCATCGGCAACCTTTGTGAGCTCGATAATAGCTGTGGACCCTTCTCTTTACTAGAGCCACTAATTGCACGGTCGATCAGTGGAAAATGCCTTCTCCCCTTCTTCAATCAGCCATATGTCGTGCATTATAATACGATATGATATCACTCACCTATACAACCTTTTCTTTTTCTTTTTACAAGGTCTGATATCGGCGTCTCACACCTGCTCTCCTTTTCTTATTTATTGTTAAGTGAATCATTTAATGGCAATCGATTTTCTAAAGACAAAACTATATATCGACTGGGGTGGTCATTATTTATTTACACCCACTTCATTACCATAAAATCCTTTTTTCTTGATATATTTATAAATACACCTCCTGTTTTACTTTTCTCTTTTAACTTGTTTCGCGTTGAGATGGGGGCGGGATATTCGGCGTTTTACAGACAAAACAAAAGAGAAGGAATACCTTGTAATTGTTGTCCACCGCAAAAAAAGATGAATAAATGAGTTGTTAAACTTTCAAAAGTGGTCTTGTTTGTTATTCTTTAACTCTTATTGGGTGGTCTATAAATTTATACTTTCTGCTTTTTTAAAAATTTGATCTCTAATGAGGGCACTATTGATCGCTTGTTAAACAGATTTGGGCTACTATCATAGTTTATCATCACGACTCCTCCCTATTCAACCCCTGCTTTTGTTATATTGCCTAATCATCTATATAGGGGGGGATGATATAATGAGTTGGGCACGTTCTCCTTGTGTTTATATATTATTCATAATATCAATAATATCGCTTTGGGAGGTCCGGCGTCGTCGTTCGAACTGTTTCCCCTTTTGTCCAGCAGCAGTTGGAATGCGACAACAGCACGTCCAAGGACCCAATCAAGAGCCCCAAAATGCCGCCGACTGATGTATTATTCAGGAGCTCTGAAAAAAAGGGAGAGAGAGAGAGCATAAGGAAATACACAAAATAGTTATGACTCCTTCGTCAAGTACGGCAACATCAGCAGGGTTTTCTTTTTCAAGCGCATACCGTTGCATAATAATGCATCGACGAAGGGTGACCGGCCTTAAAAAAATTTAGTCCACCCATAATCCCCGAGACCCTTCTCTTGGAATATGTCGTCTATATACCCAGTAAAAAGACGGCTGCTAAGTCGGCGTGGCGAAAACTAAACACGACCTTGTGACTGTTCATCAACGATGTCGGCTGCTCTTTGACCGTAGATCACCCATGGAGACCTACACGGTCTCTCTTTTTTTTTCCTTTCTTTACCTTTTTTATGGCGACACCCACCTTCTGAACTACACACAGCACAAGTATAGAGAGAAGAAAAAAAAAGGGTCTCTAGGAAAATCTTTCTGATCCTTTAGTCGTCCAGCATATATAAACATAAATCCAGAAAGCTGACAATTTTGATTGCTGAGAACTACTCTCATCTCCCAGGTATATCTTTTTTTATGTTCACTGTAAAAGAGAGAGAGAATAGAATAAAGTTTCGGTTGAGATCCTATAAATGTTTCTAGATCACAAAATGGAGCTCATATCAATCATCTTTTCAGCCTTGCTGTTGAACTGTCAAAAGTGATATGAGGGTGTGCCACCCTGTATACGCTTTGACGACTAAAATATATATATAATAATCAAGTCAGTTTCATGCCTGTCATGACCCACATCAAAACATGTTTTCCTTCCGATCGGAAAATTGAATTATTTATCAGCATCAAATTGCAATTGGTTCAAATTAGTTTTCAACTAATTAAAATTCATTCTGCGAAAATGGTGGGTTTTTGAAAAGAAAGACAGTGTGCCCTCATCATAACTTTGAATGGCTGATGCAGCTGCGCCCATCAGCTAGTAGCAGACTCGATCATAAAAACATGGCGCGCGCTTGCGGACGTCATTACAGAGCAGACTAGGGGACCACCGCATGAAAAAAGGTGTATGTTTATAAAGAATAGAGCAGGCATCCTTTTTTTTAGCTCAAAATAATAAAAAAGGTAGCCCCGGTAGCTCTTATTTAGGGTCCAGCGTATAATAAGGCAGGTGAGCTCCTCACTGTCAACCGTCTCATTCCAAATACTTCGATCTCATTTCAGGAATGAAGTGAACTAGATTACTACTGAAATATTCATTTCCCTTTTTTTTTCCCCGAGCTCAACTCTTTCGGTGTACCCTAGATTAGGTTTCATAATGAAAGCCAATTTCTTTTAAATCTTGAAAAAGCTTTCGATCTGTAGAAGACAGAACGAAAAACAAAACAAAAAAAAAAGTTTCGTGTGAGGCGCGTGCTCGTAAATATACAGCGGTCAAGTAGCCGAAACGAGCAGGTGGTTCTAAACAGAGAGACTTGATATAGAAGAGAGGGGGGGCCCTCTAATCAAGCCTGCTGCTCCCTGCCGGCCATATAAGCAGAGCCACATGCCGACGGATGGGAGCAGAGCAGCTGCCTCCTGCTCGTCTGCGGAATTGTTTTACACACGCTGTACATATATACACACAAACTCTAATCAATGACCACTCGAACGAAAAGAGTCAAGTCCAATAAAAAAATGGAGAGATGGGACACCGATATGTGTACACACACATGCCATAAAGATGAGTGCTGCCGCCGCCGCCGCTACACATCGCGCGTTGTATTTCCTCATCGTCGTCGTCGTAGATTTACGACTCGCCATAAAAGTACCTCATCTGTGATGGAGACGTGATGTGTGGCCGGCCGTCGAATTTTCACTGCACGCGACAATTATTTTCCCTTTTTTTCTTTATTTCTAAAAGTGTAATTTATTTATTGGAAAATGATGATCATCATTTCAACTTGTCATCGTCCGACGTCGCCATGGATTTCATATCGATCTCATCGGGTGTAACCATGACAATAAACCGATTATCAATAACGTAATTTTTGTCACTCAAACACATCCCGATAGTTTCGTGTTTAGATGTCATCTCTCTCTCTCCCCATTTACATTAAAAGTATAGGGGGCGCGCCCGGCTTCAACATATGGCGACCACACGCGCGCGCGGAATCGCGGCGGCCGGCGCGTCGTCTGCGAGCAGTTGCACATTTTCCAGAGGGGTTGCATACCTATATATAGTAATACACAGCTGACCTTTTTCTTTCAAACTTTAACCTTCGCAGCCCTGCTTGTTATATGGTTGCCAGCCGTGTCTGTTATTATTCTTCGTCTCTTTTCTTGTCGTTTTGTAAGCAGGGGCTCCCTTGTCAGCAGCCCGAAACTCAGCATGGCGTGCATATAGAAAAGGCCTTTTGTGTATTGAATGTTTAATGGCCTGTGCCCTGATGAAACCTCATGACTAAATGATGGCGGTCGATACGACCAAAGGCCCCTCTCTATA
This sequence comes from Chydorus sphaericus, assembly GCA_030141595.1. NCBI lineage: Eukaryota > Metazoa > Arthropoda > Branchiopoda > Diplostraca > Chydoridae > Chydorus > Chydorus sphaericus. The sequence goes on from CM057933.1 coordinate 758,675, forward strand.
CACCAATACCATGAAATCAATGTTGTAATACATTCGTAATCGAAACACTTTTAACAAGATTGAACCAACCCTTTTAGAGGAGGCAACTGTCGGACTGAGTTTTAAGAGATAAATTGCAAACTTTCTTTTAGATTATTGCTCGTGCGAGTGTTGTGACAAGGAAAGAACGCCTACACTTTCGACAAAGTGGATCCGGGGCAAAAACTTTTTGATAAGGAAACCGGGAAAGAAAATAGTTACGAAATTCCATTTTAATTCCTGCACGAACCATGACGTGGGTTGGTCCCACATCCGGCACACTTCCTATCACACTGCAAATTCTTCTTCTCAGTCCAAATGTATTTGGGTGTAATCCGACTTTTCTTCAACATTTTGAGCAAAGCTCAAGTGGATTACAAAATTTCCAGAGAAAGAAAAAAAAACAGTGCACAAATACATAAAAAAAGTGTAAAAATGTTTGTACAGTGTCCTGTCAAAAAATACGCCGTCACGTGAGAAAACCAAAGCAAGAAAAACGCGAGGAGGATGAGACATATAGGGTGGTTTTCGCCAAACAAGGAGAACATCAACTGAATTTTGCTTCTTTAATTTCTTCATTCGCATCTATTGCAGGACTGGTTCGAGCGAGATAGTTTCTTAAGGGATGATGATGGCCACAGAAAAATAATAAATTTCGTCTTTTTCGCTTCTTCTTCCGTCGTCTGGTCAATACGGTTGATGTCTTGGAGCTTGGCGTCCGGCACCGCGCTGCTTACCTCCGCTGTACTGCTGGCCTTGACCGCCTGCATGGACAAAGAGTAAAGAAAAAGGACAACCTAAGCGTCATCATCGGTCGCAGTGACAGGCGTTCATGGCAGATCTCGTTTAACAAATTAATCTTAACCATATCCGCCGTAACTGTAGTCACCGTAAGCTCCGTACGAATCATATCCTCCGCCGTAGTAGTCGTAACCGTATCCTGTAATTGGAAAAAGAAATAATTTAGTTGATAAGTTACACTCAAATTGTAGATGTTCAAGCGCTTACCGTCCCCGCCGTAGCCGTATCCCCCTCCGTAGCCGCCGCCGTATCCTCCAGCGTAGCCCGCTCCGTATCCACCGGCGTATCCTCCTTGTCCTCCCCATCCGCCCCAACCTATTAAGCAAATGAAGAGTTTAGTGCTCATTCCGGACAATTAGATACTAATTAACTTTCAGGTTGATAATCAGATTATGTATAAAATCACTTGCACTTCATAAGCAGAACTGGTAAAATAGTTGTTTCATCATTTCAATGTAACGAAATGTTTTAAGAAGAAATAAGATTTACCTCCTCGTCCACCGCGTGGTGCTCCACGCATGGCACCGGGTCCACCGCGTCCTCCACGCATCGCAGGTGGACCAAACGAGTCTGGTTTGGGGGTAGCCTTCTTCACGTCCACTTCCTTGCCGTTGATCACCTGTTTAGGAGTCTTCAACAGGTCAAAGACTACGTTCTCGTTGTCGTACGTGATGAAACAGAAGTTTTTCCTCTGATTCTTGACACGATCAAACGGCATCTCGATTTCAACAATCTAAAGAGAAAAGAAGAGTTAGCTAAAAAGTCTGCCTAATAAGTTGCAACACATTAACTTACGTGACCAAAGGTTCCAAAGAAGGATCGAATCGTCTCTTCTGTTGTGTCCTGAGGAAGCCCACCAACAAAGATTTTGCCAGATCGTGCCTTGGCCTTTTTGGGATCCACTCGCTTGCCGTTGATGACATGCTCACCGGCGTTCATGACCTAAATCAGAATCATTTAGAGTATGAATGTAAAGAATGTTTAAGCAACTAAATACTTTGTCCAAATTCTCAGGTGTCTTGAAGACTAGAAAAGCAAATCCTCGGGATCTGCCGGTTTGAGGATCCATTTTGACTGTGATGCTTTCAATTTCGCCATATTTGCCAAAGTGTTCCCGGAGTTCCTCTGCAAAGACAAATTCAGTTAGAAAATGAAAATTTCAAGTATAAATTTAGTGTCATCTTACTGTCAGTTGTGGCCCAGCTCAATCCACCGACGAAGAGTTTTCTGAAAAATATAAAACAGAATAAAATTAGTTTCCAAAAACAATAAGGGGAGCATTGCTATTATTGTAGAGCTGAAAGAAAAAGTTACTGAGAACGCCAAAAGAGGTCACATTTATTTGCAAGTATATACAGTTTCCGAAAAAAAAAACTGATCTGGGGAAAGAAGACTTTTTACATTGAATTGCTACAAAAAAACTGAAACTTTATTGAACAACATTTTTTTCTTCTTAATTAAAGAGGAAAGGTGTAGATGGGAGGGTAGTTAAGAGTTTGTCAACTTCTTGATTTACATTTTTCAAAAGGCAAATTTTATTTATAACAATTTAGTAGATCCATGTATTATTTTTAAAAGGTACATCTCGAAATTCAAGCCACCATCTGAAAAAGATTGACATGAAAAACAAAAGTTGAACATGTACAATGCAAATAAAAAAATCAAGATTTACGGAGACTCCAGAATTTCTATTTCTCTTTTGATGAACTCGAACACTTCAGGATCCAACGGTGAACTTTTCTACAACTTTGCTTTGAAATTCTAGTTCAAATTGCGCCTTCAACGGTGACTGAAAATTTCTATTAAAAAAGGCAAGGGCACCCATCATCCCAACACCTCTCTGCCACTGCAAATTTCTTTCTCTTTCGGCAAGGGAAGCATAGGAAAAGGATGGCCAGTATATACCCTTTTGAATAGTCACTCTAGGACCTCTCCACTGGCTTGATGCAGTCGACCATCCTCGAAGGTTTGTCCATGGTGTCTCAGCAAGGGACCCTCTTCGACAAGATCTCAGCTGGCCAAGTAGTTGCTCGGTCTGCAAGACTTGTGTTGAAGTATGCTTTTGTGTGTGTGATTGTGATAGGGTATGGTTGGATTTTCATTATAGAGTCTTTAAAAAATCCAACTTTCTTCAAAAAAAAATTTTGGAGGGCACCCACAAAAGTAAACTAATGAACTTTTTATCCTTCTAGGATTTCTTTTCGACAAGTGAACAACAAATGTACGATTGATCTTCGAAATTATCACAAAAAATATAAACAAGAAACATCGGAATAGTGACACAAGCATCAAAGATGAAAAGGATGTACGCGGATAAAAAATTTAACCCGTATCATATGGAAAAAAAAGTTAGCCGGCATTGATTAGGGATACCAACAAGGGAAAACAAGTTATAGGAACAGCTACTGTAAAACCGGCTATTTTCTTGCTTTAAAGAATAAAAGGGGACTCGAAATTTTCGGTGATTTAGGGGTAGTAGAAAATTATTTGCATAATTACCGATCCTCATCTTTGCCACCCATCTGATCGTTGGAGGAGGCTGAGTCGTGTTGGTGACTATCGCCATTCGACGCTTCTTCCATGGCTTCGTTCCCATTCTGTTCACCACCCCCACCACCATTGCTGTCTTCCTGTTTGAAATCTGTTGTTTGCTGGAAATTTTCGTAACTCTCGTTGCTGAAATCACCCTGTGCCATGTCTTCGGTGTAATCTTGATTGGCAGCCATTTGTAATAACAATGTGTGAAATAAACGATAAAGCTTTTCACAACGCGATCTACGCACACCGCAAGTCTACTTAACTGTCAAAAGGGCTAGCTGCGTACTCGAAGTGGGGCAACCCAAGCTATCTTCTTGATGTACTGCGTCCGGATGTCATGCGCTGTTGCCAGCTTCTGTTCATGACATATTTCGCTGACTGAATTCAACATTTAATTTCTTTTTCTTGATAAATAAATTATACGAAGATGCTTAAATTAATAAAATTAAGTTTGAAAAATAAAGGGTAGTAAAATTATTAATATTAAGCTTCTTTTGCTAGTATAGTATTCCAAAAATCAGCTGATACATTTTCGCGCCATTAAAAATTGTGAAGTGGGCTGTGATTGGGCGGCTACCCGTCACGTGATCATTGACGGCGTCTAGCGCCAGAGGGACGTACGCGTCAGGCTAGAAGAAAGCCACTAACGGTCATCAGTTTCCCAGCTTTCCACAGAAGTAGTATCTATCTATCTGATTCATCTGACAAAATGGTGAGTTTATCCAAAAGTTTCACACCTTTTCTGAGGTCATCCAACAGTGAATGTTACATATTTCGATAGTAGACGTTATTATCTCTTTCCTGACCAAGTTTCCAATTGAAATTCGTTGTTTTAACCTGTTTTTTCTTGATTTTTCGTAGGCTGGCGGCAAAGCTGGAAAAGATTCAGGCAAAGCTAAAGCGAAGGCCGTCTCTCGCTCAGCCAGGGCTGGACTTCAGGTAAAATATTTTTGAATATTTGCTTGATTCCTTCTGTTCGTTTCTCCTTTTCGTTGGAAATTGTATTTTAATTTCCAAGATTTTGTTTATATATGTTTAAATATTTTTAACCATTGTTTTGATTTCAGTTCCCTGTTGGTCGTATTCATCGGCACTTGAAGAACAGGACAACGAGCCATGGACGAGTCGGAGCCACCGCTGCCGTCTACAGTGCCGCTATTTTGGAATATCTTACGGCTGAGGTGTGTTTCTTTTATTTTTTAGACTTGTAAATCACGATTTGAGTCCATTGTTGTTGCCCTGTGACTCGGTGACTTTCCCGCCATTTTTTCCCTCCAACGGTCAAGCCAAGCTTTGACTTTCCCCCTTCAGGCAATTCACATTAAGGGATAGCGAGGGGGGAGTAGGATAACAAGCTGCGGATAGTGTATCTTATTTTCGCTTTCGTTTCTCAAAGGTGTTGGAGTTGGCTGGAAACGCTTCCAAGGATTTGAAAGTCAAACGTATCACTCCGCGTCACTTGCAGCTGGCTATCCGTGGTGACGAAGAGTTGGACAGCTTGATCAAAGCCACCATTGCCGGAGGAGGTACATTACCTATTTTCTTCATTTTGTATTTCATTTACTATAAGTTATATTCTCTTTTAAGGTGTCATTCCACACATCCACAAGTCTCTCATCGGCAAGAAGGGAGGCCCGACTCCTGGCAACCCGAGCGGCAAGCCGTAAGGTGTGCTATCCTGCCTTGGTCTTGGGGAATAACAATGTCTCCTTGCCAAACACCAACGTGTTCTCTCCTCTTACATTTTTTTTCTACATGACGCGACTAAGTTACTTTTGTCTTACATTTTTTTCCATTCCTCATGTTTCATCTTAAAACGGCCGCCATCCCAGACATGTTTTTTTGTTCTTCTCATAAAAAAAATAATTCATCCAGCTCTTCTCCGTGACGAAATCTTTGTCATCTCATTCGCTCGTAAAAAGTTCACACACACCATTTGTTTTGTTAGAGAGGTTCGTAAAAACAAAGAAAGAAAATACATGTCGCTTTTTAAAATAACGCACAAAATATTGTTATTTGCACTATTTATTTCATTCTATAAACTAGTCCGTCGTACAAAATGCGTTATTAAATTTGTAAAAACCAAAGACATTGCGGAAGCTCTTTGCTGAGAAAATTCATTAAAAGGCTAGTCAACTGTAAGGCTGGATCCGAGTGTGATCCCTGCGCTTGATCCGGCTACACTATTGCTTGGAGTTAGTGGAGTAACGATGAGAAAATTGGCAGAGAGAAGAAGTGGGAATCCATCTTCCCGATCCAGGGAAATCAGTCGAATCTACATAACAATGTACGCTTAATAAGCGTTAATATTGGATTTTTAAAGATTGTACCTCTTCGTTTTTGCACAAAGTTGTCGACTGAATCCCCGTACTTTGAACATATTTAACTTGGCGCTGTTCATCCAGACAATATACCGTCACTCTAAAAGAAAAATTGAAGATATTTATTATACGATTCAATGTAAAACAGCAGCCAATATTCTTACCGGTACATCAGATTGCGTCTAGTTTGCTGGCTCAGAGCCATTTCATTTTCCATTCGATGGTTCCGGCGTAATTTGAGCACGCCATGGTCGTAAGTCAATACTAAATCAAGCCCTGTAAAAAGTTCTTAAAATTAGCATCCATTATTCAAAAAAATATTATAGAATAGAAATTTACCAAAGTGAAATCCAGTCCAACGCCACATGTGCTGACCGCTACCGCAGAGTACTCTACCGCAACGCAAGCTCTGTTTGTTGAATTCCATTTCGCTCAGATTTTTAGGGCCTTTGTCAATGCCTTGATCGGCTCGGAGCATCCTGTACCATTGGAAACGAAAAACGGGGAGCAGAGTTGCAGAAGGAAGGATTCGATCGCCCTGAATCATGTCCACATCTTGCGGATGACCGATGAGGGAAGCCAATCTGAGCCCCCGAAAGACTACTTCGTAAGGAGTCCCTGTTTCCGTCAGAAGGAATTCCCTTTCAGATTCCACTAAAAAAATCAGAATGTTAGAGGAAATTGTTATAATTTAAATTATAATAAAGGTAATACCAGCCAATCCTTGAAAATATTGATGAGCTGTTGTGATTCCTTCTTGAGGGGTTCCATCCCAGGCGGGGTGAAGTCTTAGGAAGAGCCACAACTTTAAAAGAACGTAGAGGCTGAATTCAGTTTGGATGACGCACAGATCTTGTGATGCGACCAGCGCACCCATCAACTCGATGCTTTTCAAAAGAAGATGACTTGTTAAAAAAGAAATTCTGAATGTAAATAGTGTAATATATTTATCAATACTTGATTTCGCGCAAGCGTTTAGGAGTTTCAGGAAGATGACTCAATAAATTGATCAAAAGCCATTTGAAACAGGCATCTTTCACTTTCTTGACCCCATATTCTGTTGAGGCTTCATAATATTTCACCGCCGTCTACGTGTTATAAATACTATTTAAGATCATTTCTTTGTGAAAATATTAATAACTAATAGTTACATGAGAATTGACTGTTTCTTCCATGATCTCTACACATTGGTTTATCACACCATCTAATTGCAAAAGAGTTGCTGTGGCCAGCAGAGGAACCACATCAGCAGGTTCCACGATAAGTTCGTCCTGGTACAAGGAACCGAGAACAGTCCTAAGAGCTAAAATTAAAAGTAATTTAGAAATGAATAAATTATAGGAAACTATTAGCTTCAAGCTATTATACCATCTAAATTTATGTTTGGATCCACAATTTCAATGTGAATGACATCTTCATTGGATTCTTTCCAAGAACCGGAAAACATGCTTGCGAAATAGGCACTCTACAAAGTTTCAAAAATATATTAGAATTTTGTTGATAATTAAAAAGTGTGAGCTATTTTTTACTTGACAGAGATAGACTTTGTGCAACCTCCACTCTTTCCCCAAGGCCACTAGTGTCACATCATGATTCTGACCTTCTTGAAAGAGGGCCCTATAAATGTACTGTAAAAATAATTGAATAAATAATATTATAAAACTTGATCTTCATGATTTAAAAATATTATTTTAGTTAATACCTGTGATGTAGTCATCAGACGCTTCCTGAGAGAGAAAAAGAGAAAATAAAGTTTGCACGGTGCTGGTTAGAATTAACAGCTCTTTCATTGAGTACCACTTTAAATACCTTTTACGTGTATGCATGGCTCTATTAAGAGCTGGATCACTGTCATCTTCACTGTCAGATGAGCTAGATCCAGAGGAAGAGCCATTACCAAACCTTGAATTGGATGACCGTTTTCGTTTATGTCTGCCACTCGTATTTTCTCCAGTAACGAGACCAGAAATGCTTTGTGCAATGCCCATGATGATGGAAGAACTGAAACTTGTTAAATACGAATAACTACGCGACTAGACATCAATAACAAGGACGGAATTTCAACCTTCACCCACGACTACGACGACGTTGTTGATGTGCAGCCGTCTTTTAGCTTGGCTTGGTTGTTATGGATACAATGTTTACGTCCTTGTGGGCGGGGCTAGAAGCAGCACTCCTTTTTATTCGCCCATCGAATCGATCGAACCATGTGTGCGTCTGGAAATGATAGCACCGATCAAATTGTATATAACTAATGGCAAAACGGGTCGCCTGACTACGCATTTCCTAATAACCTACTGCTTTACTTTCGATGACACAGTACGACCTAAAAAGAAAATCATAAAGATTTATTTTTTGAAGTCCAAATAAAGTAATAGTGATTTTTTTTCAGAGGATGTCATAGGAGAAAGCGATGATATTGCAACTCTTCCCGATGGCGCTCAAGACTGGCATGGACCCAAAACATTTCCACTTGAAACAAACCATCGAATGGCATCTATCCTAATATTTGCCGCTTTGAAATACTATTGAACTGTGCAAAAGTTATTGCCTCTTCAATTTCAATGGTATAGAATGATGATGTTGTCCTTAATAGCCAGCCAAGTTTGGATGAAAAATATATATATTCTAATGAGAATTCCGAGAAGTTCATTTATGCAGGAAATGAGTAACGTCAACTGAAATTGGAATTTAAAGACAATAGTTAATAACGCAGTCACCGGGTACCATATCAGCGCACTGCGTCATAAACAAAGAGCACAAAACGTTGAACTGGAGCGAATTAACTAGAATCATAATAATATCCGGCTAACGAATAATGTCACGCTCTCGCATCGTGGATATTGAACGGGTGAAATGACGTTACGTCTCCGTCATCGTCATGAATATTGATTATTTAAACTTCACTACGATTTCATTATTCAGATTGTCTGAATTATTTTCATAAAGGTCGCTAAATAGCCATCTCCGTAGATTATACTATAATATTAATTCGTTAATTGAATGAAATTTTAATTAACTATAAATTAATATCAAAAGGCCCCACAAGCGATTTCATTTGAAAAACAATATCAATTTGAAATAGTTTATTATTAGAAACGCATTTTAAAAAATAGGAGTCATGTTTTGCGTTTACAGTATTGACATGAAATGATGGATGTATTTATTCGGTTTTCTTTAAAACAATTTCTTCGTCATTCTCGTCGAGAATAACGCAAACAGAACATGCCGGACGCGGGAACCATCCACGAAGAGCTCGCCTTTCTGATAAATTTGAAATTTCCACTTCATTCCGCTCCAGAATCTCTCCGTAGAGCCAATACCTTTTCCATCGTGTCACGGCCACTCTATCCCCAATTCTTAAAGGAACTCTCTTTTCATCCGTGCAAGGTGGACGCAACGATACCCGCAAACCGAAGCTCAAGATTGGGAACCACCGGCCGCTGTAATCCTTTTCCACAATGTACTCTAGCGACCTTTCTCGTTTCAACTTTTTCTGCTCAATCTGCTCCATCTAATAGAGATTTTAATCGTTAAAAAAGGAATAATAAATAAGAATTGATAAGAAAATTACTGTAAACGTGTACTGATTGCAATCATCTCGTACATCCCAAACAATCCCATCGCCTTTGGGCTGAAGCTGCCAGTTGATAACTTGGTAAAAGTTTGCCAAAGTTCCAACATCGTAGGGGTGGTGGAACACTTCTCCAGTTCCTTCCCTCCTGTAATAAGCTTTTTCAAGAACCCAATCTTCGATACCCGTTCGATTACGAAGGACAGCTTTCATCTAATAAAATTTTCAAATTTTTTAATGATTTTACTTAACAGTCAATTTTTAAAGATACAAACCTGGACGTAAAAGAGAAAGCCTACGGCGCAGACCACTCCGACTCCCAAGCCGAGACTGAAAAGGCTCATCACAAAGGGCCACATGCCCATCATGATGAGAGGTGTTGTTCGCACTTCACCGTGGTCATCGAAATAGTAATACGCCTGGAAACAAAATCATCACTATTTATGAATAATAATTTTTTTAAAAAGTCCATTTATTACTGGATGGAGAGCTCTATATAAAGTGCAACCAATGATGAAAGCGGCTTGACTACATCCAATAATAGCGGAGACGAGAAAGACGATGAAATTGGTATGATTTGCATGACCGACGCAATTATTTATGAAGAAGCAGTGATGATCTCGTTTTAAAATGCATCGATTACCTATTTTAAATGAAAACAAAATTATGATTTTTTTTTCAAATAATTATTGAATAATAACTAAATATACATTTTCTGCAGTGATGGGATCTTGGTGCTTTGAACCCCTGACAAACTGTACAATACTGCAAATACTGGCTGTCATCCTTTTTGGTCTGGAATAATAATGATGAAATTCATTTCATGAAAAATTTAAGAACTAAAAACAGTAAAATTACTGGCTTCCATTCCAATGGTAAATAGCCTGGACCAACATAGAGGGAGTAGAGAAAGTTGTAGAGAGTTGATCCAGCAAGGAGGAGAAAAATGGAAGAGTTGAGTAATCCACCAAAGGATTCTCTGGGTGGCCACCATATAGAATTGCAGTTCAGAGTTGACCATACAATTGATTTGATGATGACTGTGAAATGTTAAAATAATAAAAACCTTTGAGCAATTATAAATGACGACTAAAAAATTACCCAATGTGAAAATTGGTCCCCAATGAAATACTTTCATAAATGACATAATATTGATATTATGACCGAGTCCAGTAAATTTCCATAACACTGAAAATGTGATGACTGAAACGAGCCGGTCGATGAATTGAGCTATTCCATTCGCACTCCAACAACTTCAATTTAATTTAGACTTGGTAGGTACGATCGAGTTCTTTGGCCACCCAGGATTTCTGGAAATCTAGAATCAATATCAAATCGGACAAAACTCTCATTCAGCAGCCATGTAAATCAAACAACATCAGTCATCACAAAAGACGAAACCTGACACAAACACTAGTGGCGTAATGTTTGGAAGCAGACGAAACGCCGTTGCCATGGCTGCAATTTTTTTTCGATCAAATTCATTCGCGCATTCTTTTTTAATTGAATTTATTTGGGCAATTATAGAAAATGGTTGGAGAAGAAAATTTATCCACAATTGAACAGGTTCTAACATTTTGTAATTGAAATCCTTTGGAAATTTTGGAACAACATGCCAAGGCACCAAGACCAAGTTCCTGGGCTGCTCAGACTGCGACTCTTGAGTCGGTTTTTAGTTGTGCTATTGTATCCGGGTTGAATACGTAGATTAATCATATGGATACATTAACCACTTCATATGATTTAGATCTTTAAGGCTTCATAATTATTAAAATTTTAAATCCGAAACATCCGCTCTGGGAAATATATTTCTAGCAATCTGACAACTCCGCCTTCGTTCTCAGTCTTCAGCAGCCTCTGTTGGCCATCGTCGTCTGTGAATATTTTTAGGACCTTTCTTTGCGTGTGAAAGAAAGATACCGGACGGTAAATATTGTTTATCCAAATTCATCTCTTTAATCTTGCTTCAATTCCCATTTTAATTGTTACTGTTGAATAGCTGGGACCGTGTGGATTATATTTATAGCAATTTTGTTGTGATATTTACAGAGAAAATGCAACGGCTGACATATCGTCGTCGGCTCTCCTACAATACAGACAGCAACAAGCGGCGCATGTAAGTTTCATTAAAATCCTTAGAAATATTCTTTTGAGAAATTTAAGCTTTGTCTACCGCCTTTTCAGTTGAACCATTTGATTTGGCCGTTCCTTAATCAATTTGACCTTATCTTACCTATTTGAATCATACCTGTAGTAGCTGTCAAATCTTCAGTTGACTCCCATGTATTAACCCACAATTATTTTTATTCTTTTCTAGTGTCCGGACACCTGGAGGCCGTTTGGTATACCAATACAAAAAGAAGCCCAGGCAGATCCCCAAATGTGGTATGTGCAAGACCACTCTGAGAGGTATCACACCTGCTAGGGCTCATGAGCGTAAGCGCCAGTCCAGGAGATTGAAGAAGGTCTACCGTGCTTATGGTGGCTGCTTGTGCCACACATGTGTGCGGGAAAAGTGAGTTACCCATTCCTCTAAACCCCATTAGCTCTGTGATTTTAATTTATGATTTTATTCCATAGGATTGTCCGGGCCTTTTTGATTGAAGAACAGAAGATTGTGGCCAAGGTCCTCAAGGCCCAGCAAGCTGCCGTCAAGTCCTCCAAAAAAGTGTAAAACAATTTATTGTGGCTGACAATGTTTTGGATCAATACATCGGCGCCGCAGCGGCTTGCACCTTGAAATATTTTTTTAAACATCTTTATTTCATTTGACACACAATTTATTCAGTCTCTTGGGGTTAAAATTGAACAAGATCACTTAAAAGATCTGTTAATCTCGGAATGAAACTGGTCGTGGTTTTTTTTCGCTTTTTTCGACAGTAAAGAAGGTAACAGGCTCACTTGGGTGCTGGGAGAGAATGATTTTTCTGTTTCATTACAATGAAATGTCGAAGTGGTGGCGCTCTTGATAAAGAATAGCGGTAATTTAGCAGCTGCAACATAGATGACATATATTCCGTAAATCAGTTAAAAGGGTAGAGAAAGAGAAGAACACATTGTAGTAATAACAACGATGCATATTCATTAAAAATCTGGGCAAGCACAGAGTTCACAACGAGCCACTATATATTTTCTTAAAAACATGTCTCTTGGTTTGGCACACGCATTAAAAAAACACGATGCGTGTGTTTTGCTTTGTTCTCTAGAAAACAATAATGAAAACACCGAAATCAGGTTGATAAGAGATCTTCCTTCAACTGTGGGCTTCGTGGCAAACTGAGTTTAAAATAAAAGAAAAAAACTTGTAATTATTTGAAAAGGTTTTTAATTAAAAGGAAATACCTTCCATGTAGGCCGGGTCCCTCATTGCATTTTTGATCATATCTTTTAACATTTTATAGCGCGGGATGATTGGGTAGACTTTGGAATTCATGTAACTATCCTGTTACAAAATAAAGTTAAAAAACAGAACTGTTATACAACGGTAAACGAAATATTTGTTTTACAAAAGTCATTCCATAAATAGAACCAACTAAAAGGGATGATTAAAGTAAACTTTGTCAGCAAACTTTAGAGCAAAGAGAAACCAAAAAATGTTAGAAGCGTACGAATAAATAGAATCATGTGGATTTCAATATACAATGGATTGAAGATAGGAGAAAATCGACTTGGAACTTGTACAACTCTACTTTTTAAAAAGCACTTATTCGGGGAAAAAAAAGTCTTCAGGGATCTTCTAAAGGATTTTCCCCATCTATTTTGACAGAGTTGAACAAACTATATCCATTTGCAATGCAAATGAAAAGAGTTTAGCCTCAACTACGCTTCTCTCTTTCCCTCCTTCCGTGACGACATCCATAATTGAGAGACTGTGCCGCCAAAGAAAGAAAGAAAAGTGAGTCTTCTCCTTACTTTTAAATTGCGAATGATGTTACGGAGACCAGCGTACTTCTTCAGGAGCCGGTATAAATCATTGATCAGCTGTGTGTTTTCCTGCTCGATTTGTAGGGACGTCAGGGCTGTATATAGTAACCACAAACAAAAGAAAGAAAAAGAAATAGGATCAATAACTTATGTGCTGGCTCTTTCTTAGGGAGGCACGTCCGGCGAGTTCCCGCTGGACTGCACCGCGTCCGTCGGTCCCCTCTCTTTTATTATTCTTCCCCAGGAGAAATAAGTTTAGGTGGACCAGCGTGATGCTGTGGCGGACGATATCTTTTATTTAAGTATAAAAGCGGAGCAATACATACATTCAAGCCTGTCCAGTCTCTCTCTTCTCTTTTCATCTTCTTCCGCTAATTTGGCTGAGGTCTTGACGCCTTCTCCGGGCTTCTGGGTCTTTTCCAGGGTGGCGCAGGCTCGTAGGACGTAGGCCGGAACGGGTTCCTGTTTCTCTTGTTTTGGAAGCTCGACTAGGAGCCAGTATTGTGTCTCCAACCTCACCACTTCCTGTGTACGACACAAACAAGAATCAATCAAGGCGCTTTTGGCTCCGCAGTTTGTGTTGTAGAAGACAACTGAATAGACACACCCCGGATTCAATCCGGAATGAAGCCAGATGATATTGAGAGGGCGTGCATTAAATATATTTACTTTAATCATGGCTTTGAGGATGGCGTATCGTCGTAGAACGGAGGCTGTTTTGCTGTCATTGTAGTTACCGTGGAGCTGGATGAGTGCTCGCTTAGCCGTCTTGTAGGACTCGTCCAGCTTTATCCTGACGCAGCGTAACCTCTCGTTAATGGCGATCACTTCATCTCTCGGTTGACCTCCTATTAATAACGAAAGAGTGGAACATCTTGTTACTAACAGGAAGCATGCAATATGATAGGCTCTCTCGTGTTAGTACACATCCTTTTTTGGATCGATCCTGCCGCTCCCGCTATGCTATAGAGTGGTCTGTATGGAAGCAGTCTGGGTCAAGTCAACCCAATCATCATTAAAAGGCTCAGAGAATCTAGACCGTACCGCCCACAAAAGAAGCGGCTCCGCCATTAACGTTACTGGTCCCGCCAAATTGTCTCTAATAACAAATGGCGGACGCCCAAAACCTATCTTTCCTTTTCTCTTTTTTGTGTGCTTTACTACTGAATATGTTTTAAAAAGTATGTCCCGTTTACAAATGACAGTCATTTCCTCAAGGAAGAAGGAGCAGACGAAGCAAGGAAACGGTGCACGAAATTGTTGTTCCCTCCGGTTTTTCCCTTTTCACTTTTTTTCAATCTTCTTTACTATGTTAGGCTTCTAGTTATTCACGTCTTGATATACAGCAGTGGGTGACAGATTCATTTATTGGGCTGGAATAAGTTTTTCTCTCCCATTTACCTTGAGTTCCGTCTTCTTTGACTTCCTGAACGATCCGCTTGACGCTCTGCGTGAACTTTCCCATCAGATTCGTTCCTGCACGGAGAAAAAGTAGTAAAAATTAAACTTCAGCATGGAAGTAAACATAAAAAGACAAATGGTTTAGATCCCTCCAGGATTTGTGTGTGTCAAACAAAAGCTAATGAAGCCTTCCTTCTTCTTCTTCTTCTTCTTTTTTTTGTTGGAGCACGAGCAGCTGTGATGCTGCCTCTGGAACACATATTGTTCCGACGGAGAACAATCCCTTGATTACGCGCCTTGAGGCGCAGGGTGTCGCGCGATCCGCGGATATATATATATATATAAACCTCCGACATATATTATGAAAAAAAGAGAAGGATCCTATATCCAGAGCTCGCTCTATATTGATGCAGGATCGATATGGCTGCTGCCTGTATAGTCGGCACTTATGAGTAGAGCTTGGAACTTATTATTCCACGGAATATGTGCAGAGCTCATTTCTCAGCTAGCGGATAAAAAAGAGTGGTCATTATTTGCTGTCATGACGACCATATAATATGCAAAAAAAGTTTAAGAACGCTCTGCTCATCATCATTTGTTCTGAAATATAGCCAGGCTCCAGCTTAATTATCTTTATTGGAGCGACCTATATTACATATAGAAAAGTTAGATTTTTTCGGCATGTATAAATCTAAAGTGATTTCCATCCCAAGTTCTGATGAGAGTACCTACTATTTCGTAAAAAGAGAGAGAGAGGTAGAAATAAGGTCCCAGCAGGAGCAGACAGTAATCAAAACTTGGTTATTAGAGAGGTATAAAGTTGGTACGATAGCTGCATCAAGGCAGTTAGGCGAGCTACAGACTTTCTTATTTCATTTGACGTCATCAAAGTGCTCTCTGCTACTGATACGATATCCTGCTGCATCTGATCCCAAAAGAAAGTCTGTTGCCATTAGGTATTACTCTCTTATAATGAACTTGTTTTTTCCCATCTGAAAGGATATGACAAACAATCGATATTGTCCCGAGGAAGGATCATTGGGATATATATAAAAGAAAAAGAAAAACCCCTCCAGCCTCTCTCAATGATGATGATAAGGTGCGTATCTTTCCGGGAGACCGGACGTGTCGGAGGTAAATCACGGAATGAAAAGGCCTATATATCCAGGAGGAAATAACGAGAAGTGTAGCAGAGGAGATAAATCACTTAGCAGGGTAACGCCGTATGAAAATGCAGAAATTCTTCTATCTTGGCGACGATCCTGCGTTGGCAACGCAGCAGTGACTTGTATATATATATATATACGAGTGTTTTCTGTTCCGCGAAATTGGCAGCACACATCAGCCTTTTATTATAAAGAAAATAAGAGAGAGAGGGAATAATATTATCAGCAAGGGAGCAGCAGGGCCGTCAGGGACCATCAACTCGATCCTTCGGTCATTGTTGTGACTTGTGAACTTTTTTTTTCTTCTTCTTTCCTTCCTTTTAAGATGTTGTGAGCAGAAGCGTGACGCAACACTGCCTCAAAGGATCAATCGATTCTCTATATATGTATTATATGGAAGACGACGACAAATAGAGAGTGAAAGGAATCCTAATCCTTGGCGTCACGCGAATCAAATGCCAGGCCCTCAGGAGGATCCTTCAGGATTTATTGACTTGACGAAGACGATATCCTCTTATTCTTTCTGATGCAGCTCATTATTTCAATCGATATAGTGGATCATCGTTTCCGAAAAGCATCGGTGACCATCGATATAACGATGACAATCTTCTTTTTTTTACGACAGCTACCTGTTTCCTTTATAGCAGGGTATATAATAATCGTATACGGCAGAATGATGGCTCGATTTAGTAAGCGGCGGCAGCAGCACTGATCGTTAAATCTCTTCAGAAAGCCATTGTTTTCTTCCTTGAAAGGGATTTATTTCACAGCACATTCCAAACGACGTAATAATAAGTGATGGTGTGGTGGTGAAAAGAAGGAAAATCTCGGGATATATCAACGTCAAAAGGATCAAGTTGCCTGGTGTTCGTCGTGACAGGGAAGTCCAACAACACCGTTCCATTAAGAGCTCGGAATTCGGATCACGCAGCAAGCTACGAAATATATATATTTGAGAATGTTTAAAGCGCGCTGCTATTATTGAAGTACGCTCTTGATATCAGCGCATCACAGCCAGTGAACTGGAGAAGAGGCCCTTCTCTCTCTCTGCTATTTGCTAACGGATTCTTGGAACACCAAAGTATATAATATTAGTGAGACAAAGAGAGGCTTGAAGATTTTATTGTCGACATTTGATAGCATCCATAAGTGTTTTTCAGTGTAATATGTAGTCTTAGAGCTTCTTATAGTTGAAATGAGACGTCAATACAAAGAACAAAATCCTCTTAATAATTCCAATATAAAATATCCTGAAAAAGGCCCTATTAGGACTATAAACGATCCTTTAATGATGGCGGATGCATCTGATTAAAGAAAGAGCTCTGACATTATATGCAAATCACCTCCGTGATCCCGTAAGAATCAAGGCAATTTCATCGCGCTCCACCAATTCCATGATGATGATATGTATACAGAAAAAGGGAGCAGCTATAGCTTTGTTTCTTCTCTCTCTCTCTAGTCGTATATCTTCTCGCGTGATCCTGACTAATTAAATTACACAGGGATCCCCGCGCTTCTCTCTCCCTCGTGACGACGAGAGCTCACGCACACGCCTGTTGAGCCTACTATAGAGCGAAAGCAGCATTCCGTGCTTCTCGTCATATATCCACGGGACGTCCACAGTGACATATATGCTATGCCTTTGATCCATGCACACTCTACTTTTTGATATTATGCCAATAATAGTATAACAATAAGACTTTTCTTTCTAGGAAGAATATTCAGGCGGGGAACCGCACAAATGTGATCAACTAATGGCCTAGTATATACTACTCTAGATTTTCTTACACATATAGAGAATAGCTGGACCGACAAAGCTCAGCATCCGTGCGGAAGAAATCATATCCGACGGAAGAGGGGAAAAGCACAAAAACTTTTTCTTTTTGACAGAAGCAGCCAACGTCCTATACATCATATAGGATCGATACTCTGTAGGATTGCAGTACATGTATATAATATACATCCTTTTTTTTGCCAGAACAGTGCATTGCTTTTCCAATGTCCAATGGAAGCAATTGGCCGCCGGACTTTTGGTTTGCTTCTACTCTCTCGGTGTGAAAGGAGAGAGAAATAAAGGAGCTAGCAGTACGAAGAGAGAGAGAGAGACGGAGAGAAAGTGAAGGAGAGAAGGAGAGAGACGATCGATGATGGGCGTCCCAGCAGCTAGCTGCTCTCAGTGAACAACAAGGAGAGGGTGAAAAAGAAACACTATTTCTTATTCCCTCTTTGGACATGTAACGTGTGTGGGGGCAAATGTACGACAGACAAGTGGTTTCCTCTAAATCTACTCAAGAAGAGTACATTTATATTTACTACACTCCAACAACAACATGCTCTATAGTATGTACACATGGAATGTAAAATACTACTCACTGCTATCTGCTCGTTGAGCCGACTTCTTCTGCTGCTCCGCTTTCCCCATCTTTACGATGATGATTTGTATATATATTACTACAGAATTATATGATCTGATGACAATTTTACCACCAATATAACTAAAAAGGAATGATGATGGATCTACTATCAATAGTCATCATAACAGAGCTTTTAGTAAATAAATAGCTGTGTGTGCTGCACGGCAACCACAACAACAACAATAACATAACCACCACGTCAAGTGGATGGATACCGACTAAGCTTCTATAGTAGGAGACGTTCACTCTATATATCTACTAGAAGAAGAAGAAACGAAAGCAGGGGCAAAAAAAAAGTTATATTCAACTACAGCAATGGGGCGCAAGCGGGACGAAATAGGATTCTTTTTTGGCGCGCGACGACGAGGACGGCGGGGGTGCACATCACACACAGGCGCGCACGTTTCGGCCTCTAGTCCCGATGAATCGCTAGTCGTCCCAATGTGCTTCTCTTTTTTCTTCTTCTTCTTCTACTTCTGAGTAGGAAGGTCTTTGGTATGCGTTTGTCCTGCGCAGATGCAGTAGAGCTATGATCCTCCGAGCATCGTCATCATAGCAGAGCGCACAAAGAGACGAATAATCGCGTTCTGCGTGCGCCCGTTCCCGGAGTTTGTATGTTAGATATATAGGAATTCCGCATCACAGATGTTTTGTATATCGTCATGATAATAGACCTCTCTCTCTCTCTTTTTTATGTGGTTATATAGCAACTTGATAATAATGGTCGATGCAGCAAGAGAAAAAAGAGGAATCGATATATGTAGAGTCCTTGACAGCAGCTGATGTGTGTATACATAATGAGAACGAATTGTCATCGATGATAATAGGCTTTTTTCTTTCTTTCCTTCATGCTTTTCTAGACAGCTTATACTGTCGCTGGCAGCGCTCGTCTCTTCTTTTCGTAATGAGTTGACTGATGGAAACCATCGCAGCAGCAGCAAGTTATAGGCTTTGCATATTATCGATTATTTCCATATATGCAACGAGTTCGTTACTATTCGATTGTTTTTAATAATGTTGTTACTGTGTACATACAGTACTTTTCATCACGTTGTAAATAACTTTAAAGAAATGGAATTTAAAAAAGGAGGACGCATATGAGAGAAGAGCAGCTAGGAAGAGTGAAATGTGTTAGTGGCGGCTCACATCAGTCACGTCCGGACGCTTATCCGGAGCTCGGAACAGCGCACAAGTTGGTCGACCGTAAACACATTTTTATCCGACGTCTCCGGCTCTATATCGTCGATGAAAGAGTCTAAAAAGGCCCAAGCAAAGCAGCAGACAAAGCAAGAAACAGCGGCGGAAACTCGCGTCTTTTGACTTTCTTTTTCTATTACATTTTCATCATGATGATGTATCTAAAACATTACAGAGATAAAAACTTTTGCTGACAACCTATTTGATGTTTAGAAAATTATTATATTCTTCTTCTTTCCTAATATTTTACTTTTAAAAGCAATATCAGTCTGTGTCAACGTTCAGAAAGACAAATATATAAGTAAGATGTATATGCTCCAACAAAGAAAAAAGAAACAAGGTGAACAAAAGACTAGGGCGTTCAGTACAAAGAAGATTGCCACGATCGTCATCATGATGTAAGAGAAACCGCACTAATTAAACGATAATTAGCGGCGTAAATTGGTTGACTTTTCAAGATCCGCCATAATTTCTAATGTTAACTGAAGAAAGTTATTACTATAATGAGGATCTCCCAAAATTAGACTCATCAGTTTCCTGTTGTCACAGTTTAACTTGTCAAGTAAAGTAAATGTCAACATACAAGAAACTTTTTGATAGTTTAATTCGTGTAGTTATTGAATTTCAGCACGCATAGGCCTATATCATTATGACAACAGACAATGCCGGTATATTTCTCATTATTATACGCCTAAAATTGATAACCAAAAGACAATAGTCTGCGGACGCAGCGTTCATCTATCTATCTCTTCACTAATGAGAGTGGTGTATCACTTTTGACGAGCGACCGCCCTGCGATGTATAGTAGTACTACGCATAGTACAATCATGCGAGAGAGATCTAATTAGAGACATCCCCTTGTTCCTCAGCAGCACTGACGGGCAGTCAGGCTCAACTCGAAACTCTTGCCCACCCTCATCATCCTGGTTCTCATTAATTATGCTCTAGTGACTATCATCATCATCAGACTCGCACAACTCTATATAAAGTGCAAAAGCTTTAGTGTTTATATAATACATACATATATATCATTGAAATGGCAGCAAATCTAAGCTGAGATTCGTGGGAAATCACAAAGTTTCAAGTACTATAAGAACAAAAGAGTGACGTATCATCGTCATGCTGTAATAACATTGCCCTGAGCTCTATGTACCGTCGTCGTCCGCATATCAATAAACTAGAAAAAAAGATATATAATATGATAAAAGTACGTGGACTATACGCGTGCTTATGGTTGACTGCTTTCAATCTATGGAGGTTGATTGAGTGAATCCGTGCAAACAGTAGAGCTAGAGAATGATCTCTGCTCACTGCTGTTTTATTTGAGAAACTCTGCTGCTGCTGTAATGAAATTTTTTTTTTATATAATACAAATCTTTAAAAAATCGTGTATTACATTACACTTGAAAGAAACAAGTTCCAACTGCTATGCACTCAAAAACTTATAAAAACATAGATATGCTTTCTATCTAAATGCAACTGTTTGAACCCCCCTCGGGAATCTTAGAGTCAATCACTTTACCGGTACGGTCCGATGGCCGCCTTCAAAGTCTGTGATTCTAGTTTATACGATGAGGGACGACTGAAAGCCCTAAGCATCTTTTTACAATGCACCTGCAACGAATATGAATGATGCATTTTACATGTAATGCTCTTTAAACTCAACTAAAGCAGTCTTAACATTTAAAACGTATCATTTTAAATTATGTGAAATACAAGTGTACTTTGATGTGAACTAGAAAGAGCAGACCAAATGGCGGATCTTCATTATTTAGAAAAAAGATGAAATGTTTTATTCAGCACATCATTAGAATGAATTATTCAAGCAATAAAAATTTAATTTAAAATCTGACAAGCGCAGGAAGAGCGCAGACTAAATTGGATCTGGCAACGTAGCATTCGATTCAGTGACATCATGAATAAGACTGATGAAAGTAATCAGACGAAATTCGAAAATTTGACACAAAATTGTTTACTGTGTCAATCATTTCAAAATGGATTCACAAGATTTTACTTTGTGATGTGCCTGCTGTATCAAATGACTTAGGAAATTGACTGTTAATTCAAGAGCTTAGTGGTACCTCTTATACGCCGATTAAGTCAGTTTGCAATCTCGAAGGAAGGAGTAGAATACTTGCACACTATGGCATGGAAACTACGGTACAACACATTAATCATATGGTTATTCATAGGCCTCTTTTTTGGTCTCTTGTATGTTCTTGTCATGTCCCTCCCAGTCGAGCAGCAGCTCAGGTATGTTTTCATTATAAGAGCCTCTCCGAATGTGCTCCTTGAAAACCTAGTATTTATCATTCTAGATACTGGATTGTGCCCCTGCCCCAACAACCTACTTACAGCTCAACCATTGAAGCACATGGAAACCATCAGTCAAACAGAAAGCATCAGGGATACACAAGCCATTCATTCTGCTCACAGACTGGCAGTGATAGTACCATTCAGAGACAGATTTGATGAGCTAACTCAGTTTGTTCCTCACATGAACCTCTTCTTAAAGAAGCAAAACATTGACCATGAAATCTTTGTTATCAATCAAGTAAATTGTTCTAATCTATAGTTTCATTCAAATTTCAAGATATGAATTCAACACTTGCAGGTTGATGAGTTCCGATTCAACAGGGCATCACTCATCAATGTTGGATTCCTGCACATCAGCAGCAGTAACAAATTTGACTATCTTGTGATGCACGACGTTGATCTACTCCCTCTCAATCCTCAGCTTAAATACGATTACCGTAGTGATGGAGTTGCTTTCCACATTGCCAGTCCTAAACTTCATCCTAAATATCACTGTACAATAATTATTCTTTCTTATTTAGTAATATTTTATATTTAAGACCAATTTATTTTTTCAGATGACACATTTGTTGGAGGAATACTGCTGCTAACCCTGAACGATTTCAAGAGACTTAATGGATTAAGTAATAAGTATTGGGGATGGGGTCTTGAAGATGATGAGTTCTATCTTAGAATGAAGCAAGGCAATGTTATAGTTTCACGGCCAGAAAATATCACAATGGGTCCCGAAGATTCTTTTAGGTAAATAAAATATTATTTTTTTCTAATCTCTAGTTTAATTTTTTTTTTTTTGTCACAGTCATGTTCACGATCGTTCTCGACGTAAAAGGGACCAAGAAAAATGTTACGATCAGAAAGCAGTTTCGCGGAAACGAGACCGAGTATCTGGAGTCAACGATGTCGCCTATAAAATAGAGTCCATATCAACTATGACGTTTAATGGAGCACCCGCTACCCTAATCAATGTCGCCCTGGTGTGTAATAAAACAAAAACGCCTTGGTGTCGATGTCCTTAAATTAATGGGCTTCATATCAGCTTTGTTTTATACATGCACGTCCCGATTTTTTTTTCAAACTTTTACAATTTTGCACCTAGCAAATACTCATGATTTTTTTTTCACTAGTGCCATGAAATTTTCATTATATGCTGTGAAATGTGGTTTGAGAAGATGTTTGAAACGCAAAAGAGTCATAAATTCACTGTTAACTAATAGAATGTGCAAATCTAAATAAATACAAAAAATTGAAACTTTGATTAGGCAGAATCGCTTTGAAAATTTTAATTTAAAAAAATGAAGTAGTTATGGTTGCACAACTCATTGGCTCTATTTTCGCGATCTGACATCGTTGTTGAGCACTGCAGCAGACGCAAATTTGAAACGAAGCTACTGCTTGAGTCCCGACCACTATTTGACGTTTTGTTGTGTAAAATTTGAAGTGTTAAGCTTATATTAATTAACCGCTCTGATTTAGGGTCATAAAACCATTCTTAAATTTGAAAAAAAGTGAAGTGATTCTACGAATTTCATGGTCTCGTAAAAATGCTCAGAATATCCGCTTTAAATGAGGAACTGTCCGAGGAGAGTTCGGATGGCGATGAGCCACTTAAAGAAAAACCCACTAAGGAAGCAGAAGTACGCTATTTCACTATGATTTCGTGTTCCACAGAATCATTTTGTCCATTTTTTTAATTGTAACAGGAAGCAGAAGCCCTCAGCTGGTATAAAGAAGCCCTGGAACTTCGGCAAAAGAATGATTTTGATGCTGCATTAAAGCTCTTTCACCAGACACTTGCTTTGCCTTGTATTGAAAATGTAAGGAAATAATAAGTCCAACCATTATTCCCCATGTGAAATTTCAAATAACTCTCTTTTTCTTCTTCGTAAAGACACCAGAATTGTCCTGAATGAAAAGGTTGGTGATACTCCAAATATTAGTAATGAGCCAGGATCTTCTGCTAAGTGAGCAGATCAAATATGCCTGTCTTAAAAATATTGCCACTCTCTACACTCAAAAAGGGCTACTGCTGGAAGCTGTTGAAGCATATTTAGAGGTTTATCATCTCCTAATTTTTTCCCATTAAAGGAGAGTATATTTTTTTACTTTAAAATATTCCAGGCTGTTGAGGTTGACCCATTCGATGTTACGGTCTGGTACAACATCGGTAAAATGGCCACAGAGCTCAAAAATTTTCAACTAGCAAGACACACCTTTCTCCAAGTATCTATAGATATATATAAATACTTCCAAATTAAATCAAATATCAGACAATAATTGTTTATATTAGGCCCTAGCCTGTAGCCCCAACCATTGGCCAAGTCTAGACGGACTCATTAGTGTTCTCTTTGGCATCGGCGATGATACAGCCTGCCTCTTTTACATTAATCAAGCTCTAGAAAGAGATTCCTACTACATCAAAGGATTGGTATTGAGAGATGCTATATTTGAAGACATTCCTTGGCTTAAGGAAGACATAAAATCATTCCCAAACAACTCATGGTATTTATCTCCTTCTTTTTTTTTTCTTACTTTCTAACACATTTTAATAATGATACGCGTCTTATTAGGACGCCTCTGTTTGAAAGCTGTCCTTATAGTGAATCGGAGAAGCTTGAATATCTTCAAGAAGCTCGAGCGCTCCGACAGATGGTAGGCTGGTCAGTACCGCCAAGTCGTCTTGCCTAGTGTCCCTCTGACGAAGAAAGTGGAATCTTCGACGTGGACAGCACTAGGCCAAAGCTTGGTTGCTACTTACAACTGGATCTCTTCGACCGAAGGCCTTGTAAATTTCTTTAACAATTTATCTATTTATTTTTATATGCTATTATTATTTTTATTTGCAATATTTAGAAACTTAGTTGTCCAGTCGACCTAGAATCTGCCAAGAATACTGAAGAGATTATTCCAGAAGAAGTGAAACCGGAAGCGCTTCAAGAAGAGCCACCTGCCCAGAGCGAAGCAGTTGTTGAGAAAATGGAGCTAGGTGAGCAAGAACCTGCTCCTGCCGTCGAACTAGACGCATCTTTACAGAAGCAAGGATCCGGAAAGAGCTCATCGAATGAAGATGCTACAAAAATGGAAACTGATGCGGCCGTAATTCCTTCAGAAAATCCTCCGGCAGAGCCAAGTAAATCGAAGAAACCGAAAGATGACACTTCAACTGGACTTTCAGACAAAGAAAACCTTCAACGAAGATCTACTCGATCTCGAGCCTACGCTGAGCAGGCGGAAGAAGATATTTACAGCCTCCGCGCCGAACTCCGCAGCTTCCTCCCCACTTCTTTGCTGTTAGCTTAATTCATTTTCTATTTTTAAATCTTTCCATTTTACTAATTTATTTAACGTTTAGACTGGGCGATATCAGTGAAGAAAAGAGTCAAGTCGAAGCTACCAAAGTGTTGGATGAACCGGTCATGAGCCAAGTGTGCAACCCGGATCTACTAGCTTCATTTTCAGCCACGGAAGAAAAAGATGTGACGGATTTCCTGGCTCGGGGAACACAGTTCGGAATTCTAGAGCTCTTAAATCAGTATTGTTCACTCGTCGCAAAACTCGATGTTGAATTTTGGCCTCTTGAACTCGGCCAAGTTTACAAAGAAGCTTATCAATCAATGAGGTGAGTTTATTTTCCATTCTTTTAAAATGATTTTTTTAAAAATATTATTTTCAATTTTAGGCCGCATTTTGCTTTGTCCGATGCCTTCCGGATTGGTGGTGACGCCATGGAGGAGTGTCATCGACTTCAGCCTGTCCTAGCTCACGCCGAGATCCTCGTGTCTTGTTTGAAGAGCGATCCAACTGCTTCTATTCCTAATTGGTTCATGGAAGATCTCACAACTCTCTTCCAAGCGGCAGATGAGTTGGATTTGTACCTATCGAAAGCGAGCACTTTTCAAGCCAGAGTTTTCTGGTTGCATCACAGATGGCACTCTCAGAAAGGTCGTATTCAAGTGGCCATGAATTATTTGGATTTGGTAACAACTTTTTCTTGGTATATGAAACAAATATAGAAGAGACTAATTTTCTCTCTCTCTCTCTCTCTTTTAAGTTGAAATTGTGTTTTTCAACTGATAAGAGCATGTCAGTGTGCACTCGAGCGATCGAAAGCCCAAAAGTATTTAATTTGGCGACGATCCAAGAGATGGAAGACCTGCTCATGCGAACCATGCAGCTGGAAGACGTTGAAAGGACTTCACCAAGAACGCAATTTCCCTCAACTTGTCGACATTCTGAAAGCAACGTTCGGCCAAAATCAGAGCTCCAAATCGAGGTAAATAAAATAATAAACTGTGTATATAGTTATGAAGTTTATTAATTATGATATTGAAATATAGGGATCAACAAGAGTACCGCGTACCAGTTGATCGCCCCACTCAGCTGGAAATGCTCCTCGACGGTCTATCCTACCTCGAAGATTTCGAGCAATTCCTCATCTGGGGAGAACAATGTCTTGATGAATCCGTGTCTGCATATTTAGCCGCCTACAATCGGAAGAATGCGGACGAGACAGCTCCGAATAATGACTCTGAGCCACTCACTTCCAGCTGGTCCAAAGTCGTGGAGCGCATATCTACGGAATTGGAAGGAATCCTCCGCTGCAAGCGCACATCTCTAGGCAATCTCGATCGTCGCTCTTTGATGCGCTTTGCAGAGAATCTCGTTCACATCTTGTCTCACCAGCTGGAAGCCCCGGAAGCCCAATCGAAAATTCCTCTCAATTCTATCGTCTACTGGATTCTTCTTCACAGGGTCATAGAGTACGAAGAGAACCGGCTCTCCTCAACTAAAAAAGAGCAAGAAGAATCTGACGACGAAGAGGACGATGCCCCTCTTCCTTGCTCCACTCTGTTTATAATCTCTGCCCACGATTTGCTTGGAAAGAGATCCTGGTGCATGAGCGGGAGCCTCTTTGCTCCCTATGCCCTCGAAGTGCTGATGCGGAAGAGGAGAACCACCCGGGATCCCGAAGATCGAGAAGAAGTTAGGAAGAGCCATAGAGCAAGCTTCATACTGCGCTCTAGGTTACCCAATGAGCAAAAAAATTAAGAACAGGTACATGGCTGATCACGGAGTAGTTACCAACGCTCCTTACACTTGGAGCAGGGCCTTGCTGCTGGCGGAATTCTTCCTTCCAAGTACTGAAGAGCTACCTGAATTTGATACCGTAAAACCCACATCGAACGCCGAGCAAGAAGTTCTACTACAGAAGATAGCCGGGCTGATTCCATCCGAGCTGGATCCGAAAAACAAGCTGGATGACGTTCAAGATTTCATTCAGGGACGTCGAGCCAACATACCGACCTATTTGAAGCACAGCGGGATGCCGCCGGAAGTGGAGAATGTCTTTTATCTCCTCGGAGATTATAATTTCAAGAACAAAGAGTGGGCGAAAGCCATTGAAAACTATATGCTCGATATAGCTCTCGTTCCGGATCGTTTCGATTCATGGGCCGCGCTTGCTCTCGCTACCGGTAGCAGACTGGAAACGAAACTCAATTCGTGCGAACGTCTTAAAAATGTTGGGGCTTTCTTCGATCGAGCTGAAGCTGCTCTTCGATGCTTTAGGTAATCAGTTCATCTAAAGCGGTTAGAAATATTATGGTTTCCTTTAATTTTTGTTATTCATTTCAGGCGTGCATTACGACTGCGACCACTGCAGACGACGTTGTGGATCGA
The DNA here is from genome assembly GCA_030141595.1 of Chydorus sphaericus. Taxonomy (NCBI): domain Eukaryota; kingdom Metazoa; phylum Arthropoda; class Branchiopoda; order Diplostraca; family Chydoridae; genus Chydorus; species Chydorus sphaericus. The sequence goes on from CM057933.1 coordinate 786,021, forward strand.
GCAAGGAACGACGGCTTACATGCTGCACTCTTTCTGCTCCCAACTCCTTCGGAACGAAACGGATTCGTTGAGCATCGAGCTCTTTGAAAGAGTGGAGAAGGAGCGAGAGCGGATGCTGGATATCGCCCACGACTGCTTTCTAGCTGCTGACAAAGCCTGGCTGTCAGACTGTCGAAAAGGGTAACGGAGGAGACTGACGAGCGCTGGCTCCACCACTACATGCTCGGTAAAGTGTCGGAGAAACGATCCAGGCCGCTGGATGAGTTTGTAGAGCACTATCAGATGGCTGCCAAATTGCTTGAGGAATCGTCTGCCACCTATCCCAAGAAGATTTCGTACAATACTCCGGCTCATTTGAGTGTAGAAGCACTCGAAATTTATTACCGGATCCACAGTAACTGCCTCAAGTCCCTTATGAGCTTAGAAGGAGCTCCGTCGGATCCCGCTTTATCCGCCGGCATCTACAAACAACTGCAAATCGCTTCCAAAAGTTTGTTTGCTCTCGGTGGGAGACGGAGCTCACTGGAGCAGAAGGAGGAAGTAGCGCCGACGGAGCAGAAGGAAGGCGTCAAGCGGAAAGCGTCCAAATCCGAGGACGAAAAAGGGGCGAAAAAACTGGCACTTGACTCAGTCAACAACGAGTAATAAAAATAGATTATTTGATAAATTTGAAGTTTATATCTAATATATTTTTTATAAATAGATAACGAAGGACAACCTGCACCCCTTGAAGGTCGGGCAGCTGCCATTGCAGGACGTTCAATATATTCTAAATGAACTTTTAGAACAAGTTGTTCAAGTTGCCAAACCTCAAAGGTGGGAAACTTACTTTTTTTAAAGCCTTTTAAAGAATAAACTAATAACAAATTTTTTATAATTCGTATTCAGGGATGGATTTTTTAGTGACGAAGTTCCTAAAGAAGAGAAACCAATGGAAATTTATGCTCCGAAAGAGGAAGAAGTGACAAAACCAAAGTCACCTTCCAGCTCTTCGTCATTCCAGCTCTAGTTCCAGCGGAAGTTCCGATTCAGAGGACGATTCAAGCTCTTCCTCTGACACCGACGTGAAAGATAAAGAAGCGGATGCAACCGCTAAAGAATCTGCCTGAGCAGAGTACGCCCGCAATTCCACCGGCTCCAGAGCTGCAACTGATGGTCGACATGTGTCTATCCGCAATCAAAGAGTGTGTCAGCCGATTCCCTCATTTCTACAAGGGCCTTCATAGATTGGCTTTTTATTTCTACCATTCTAAAAAGAATCGAAATATCGACGCCTGTCGGGAGCTCCTATTCGGACGTCCTCTATCCGCATCCATCGCTCAGATGCAACAGCAACAAGGTGTCGCTCAGGTGCGCTACCTTCCCACTGGAATAGCCGGACTCTTTACCGAATGGAGATCCAACAATTTTTTCCACGGAATTTGGAGGATTCCAATCAACGAAATCGATCGACCGGGCTGTTTTGCTGCACATATGGGTCGCAGTGCTGCTCTACTTTTGGATGTCTTGCGAGAAACCCGAGATCACCGCTTACTAATGGAACTCGCTCTTGCTTTGCAACCCGAGCCTGAACCGGATAAGAAATATCTTTTCGACTCAGAGCGGGAGCAGCACGCCAGCGTCGCTCTAAGTTTGATGCAGCAAGTTTTGAAGAGTCGTTTACAAGAGATTAAGGATCAAGAATCTTCTACGGCAGCTTCGAACACTGTCTCACCTCAGCAGGGTTCTCCGAGCTCTTCAAAGAAGCTCTCCCTTCTGATGGATGCCTTCCGCGCTCACGACCGCATCACGAGGAAACCTGCCTGGGAAAGAGGCGCCCTTCAGTGCTCTCCTAGTCGAGACTTACAAAGTCTATCGGGGTCCCAAGGATAATCAGAACGAGACGGATGCAATCTTGATGGAACAGGCGCTGATATTCTGCCGGAATAAGCAAGCCCAATCGAGGGTCCGCGTCGGAGGAGTAAGAGGAGGAATGGCATCATCTCTTGGAGTGGTTTCCACGAGAGGGAAGCGCGGATACGGTACTGGACGGAGGGGAAGACCTCCTGGATCAACAGGAGTACGACTTACTCAGATTCGGGATCATCAAACTCCGCTCAGCCTTTCGGCGGCCATTTCTTCTGCCGGTCTCCCCCCGTCACAAGATTCCGCATCTGTTATGCAAGAAGCGATGAAATTGCTCCAATCTGCTGGTGGGTCGGCTGCCAATCTACCGCAGCATTTGAGGAACATACCAGGGATTTCAAATTTGTTGGCCATGTTCTCCAATCCCAGCCAATCTCGAAGCGGAAGCAGTAGTAAACCGTCTACATCTTCCTCTTCTTCTTCGGCTACCGCTCCTTCTGCGGCACAACCTGCTGCTCCTGCTAAACCGGCTCCTAAAAAGGATCCACCAGCAAAACCTCCTCAGGCGTCCACCAGCGGAACTAGCCAGCCTGCACGACCAGATCCTCTCCTCTCTCAGGCTTTTGGTGGAATGGCCGGGATGCCTTCTTTAGCCGGACTCGGTGCGATTGATCCTACGATGCTGGCTATGCTATCCAACCCTTATTTGAATCCGCTGAGCTTGCTGGGTGCTGGGGGCACTACCGATCCTTCGTACCAGCAGCAGTTGATGAGCTGGATGCAGAGCTCAATGGCTCAATCCTACGCAGCATCCATGTCTGGATTGAATCCTTCCTTCTATTCGACTAGCAGAGGTCGTGGTGGTATGAGTCGTGGAATGAGGAAGTCTTCTTCTTCTTCCTCATCTTCCGCCCGGCCATTACCTACTAAAGTAGGATCGAGTAGCTCCTCTACCAATACGACAACCATCAAACCGGTCTCTACGTCGTCCTCTGCGCCAGTTTCCACGGTCATGTCCACTTCCAATCCAGCAGCAAAAGCTTCAACCAGTTCCGGCATCCGTCCTGCCGATTTGTCGAGCAAACCTTCCGCTTCCTATGGACCTGTCGAGCAAAAACCGTCCATCGGATCTGGGTTCCACTTCCAGTAAATCCGTTCAGCGTCCCGATTTCGTCGGAAAGGCAGTGCCCAGCACCTCCAGTTCTAGACCAACTGAAGCTCATCGGCCGTTGGGCCAGCTCCCGATGGATCTCAAGATGTCTCTACCTCAATTCGATGCCCTTAAAAGTAGCAGTAGTAGACCAGCGCAACAACAAGCACCGCCTGCCCATTCTAGTAGTTCGGTGAAACCCAAATCGTTCACCCCTCCAACCCTCAAAAAGACTTCCTCTTCTTCCGGCTTACCTGGCAATAAGCAACCACCTCTGAGAACGGCCTCATTACCCTCCATTGACGTAAGCAAGCTTATCGCCAGTCTATCTCCTTACGACTTGAATCGACTTGCTAAATTGGACCCTATCCGAGCTCCTAAACCGGTTGGAGGGCTCTCTCTAGGTCCGGAGATTACCGTAACGGCTACATCATCATCGAATGCAGCACAACAGCCACCTAAACCGAAACCTGCTCATTCTGGCGCATCTTCTTCTTCTTCCTATGTTAATAATCCAGTAGGAAAATCCAAAGGAGGACCTCTCTATTTACCCACAGCATCTTCATCGACATCATCACCAAGTAGCCGAGCCCAAGATTTCAAGAATATCGCTTTCTCGGTGCTTCAGAATCTGCCAATGTCAATGTCACTCTTGGTTAATAAGCCACAGCAGCAGCAGCAACAGCAGTCGAGTAGTAGTAAAACCATGGATTTAGCTAGGTCGAATACTAGTTCGTCCCAACCTAAATCAACTTCATCAGCTCAAGGGACTCAAAATGACTGTAGGGAAATCGCTTTCAGTTGACGAAAACTCCGATACCTCAACTTCCATCATCTACGACAATTTCTGCGGCAAGTAGCCATCAGCAGCAGCGTAGTAGTGGAGTGCCCCCCGCCGTTTCTGTGCTGAAAAAGGGACCTGCTATGGAAGCAGTGAAGAAGACGGGTGGAAGTTCGGGAGACGATTCGGACGTGGTTGTCTTGGATTAGAGAAAATCAATGAGTTATTTCCTGTGCTAAATCATGAATTTTTAAAATAACTATTTATCGCAATACATTGGAATGTTTTCAATTTCTAAAAGCAGTGAAGTTGTTTATTTTTATTCGGGTCAATGACCTGAGATTTTTTTCATTTTCAATTTTTAAACAATTTATGTGTGAAGCACTAACTGTAGGAATCGCGCTAGAAGGTCCAAATTTTCTAAACTAAGAGAACCTTGTTGAGAAGATTTACATTCAAAATTTAACAGATTGATTTAAATATAGTCCTTTGTATTACATCGGCCAATTTTATCATTTAAAAAAAAGTAGGAAGTTCAAGTTGCTGAGTACAAATACTTCTGTTTAGCAGCAACCTTAGTGACAAGATACAGACTACTCGCTGTCGGCTAAAATTTTCCCAATCGAGCCAATTTGTGATTGCAGTTGTTAACGTGTTAATTTTTTTCTAGGCGCCATTCTGTTCAGAAAAAATACCTGAAAGTTGAATCATCTGGTTTGTTATTGATAGACATTACTTTTCATTTGTTGGTTAATATTTTAAAGAATTTTTTGGTGGTCTCTACAGCTTTGTTGAAGAAGCAGCTGTCTTATAGTATAAAAGTATACCACACGTACGTGTTGCTCAACCGATTACACTGCAACCACCTTTCTACAATGTCTACTGCAAATATAAAGGAGCAAAGATGTCAGATCTCAGTCTGAGAGTGAAGAGAATGCTTGTGCTGTCTGTTTCAAGCATGTTGACATCTATTCTATTGGAGTTTGTGATCATCCTATTTGCTTTGAGTGTTCCACAAGGATGAGGGTTCTCTGCAAGCAGATGGAGTGCCCCATCTGCCGTCAAGACTTGGTCAAGGTTGGTAAACTTATTGCTATAAAAATATTTTGAATTACTAGAATGACAATGTATTTCTCTATTCCAGGTTATATTTGTGAAGGCATGTGAAACCCTTCCATCACATAACTTTCAACAACTACTGGATGGATAAATCAGTCAAAATCTACTTTGAAAATCCCACCATTCAAGAGGCTTACAATAAGCTGCTCGTGCACACTTGTGGAGTCTGTCCATCCAAGCCTGGATTCTCAAACCTCCAAAGTCTGAAAGATCACCTTCGAAAGGAGCATGAAATGTTTCTCTGTGACCTCTGTGTTGATAATTTGAAGGTAGAAATCTGTTTATTTACTCTTTATTATGTTTACTTTACTTCAATATTGATGTCTTGATAGATTTTCACTTGGGAACGTAAAGCTTACACTCGAACCGAGCTAGCAACGCATCGTCGGAAAGGAGATCCCGATAACACTTCCCATCGCTGGTCATCCTCTCTGCAACTTTTGTGACCAGAGATACGTCGATGGAGATGAGCTCTTCCGCCATCTGCGTAGAGATCACTATTTCTGTCATTTTTGTGACGCTGATGGACTCAATCAGTACTACTGGTAAAACTAAAATGAACTATTGTAAATCCCTCTTTAAACTTAAAATTTTCATATTGTAGTGCTTATGAAGATTTGAGAGAGCATTTTCGGGACGGCTCATTTCCTTTGCGAAGAAGGCGATTGTAAAGAGGAGAAATTTACTCGAGTTTACCGCACCGATATCGACTTTCGGGCTCACAGGGCTCAGGTAACAAGTTCTTACCTTAGTTGCTTAACCGTTCTGTAATAATAATAAGAGACCGAATTCAATACAGACTCATACTCAATCTCTTGGAAAAGCTGCTGCTAAGCAAGCACGTACGTTGGAACTGGAATTTACACTGGCTCCAAGACCGGCTGCTAATGAAAACAAAAACCGAGCGCAACAGGGCCGCCGAGGTGGTGGTGGTGGAGGTGCCGGTCCTCGTAATAACCGTGAGGAACCCGTCATTCCTCCAGCTCCTAGCGTATCCGAGCCTCAGTTTATCGGCGCCTCCGCTGCTGACATCAAGAATCCTTTGGAATTCCCCAGTCTATCTTCAGATCAACAGGCTTCATCATCGACTCAAGAACGAGGGGCTCGAACCAACGGTGGTGGCGGAGGATCGGATTCACTGGCTCAAAAACTGGCCAAAGGCAGTCGCTTCACGGTCCGTGGCAACGGCTCAGCTGAGAATGAAGAATTTCCTTCGTTGGTACCCGGAAGTAGAGAGGTCCCGGATGGAGCTAGAGGCGCGAAACACTCTGTTCATGTTCGAGTCAGCAAGAATAAGACTGATGAAGAACGAACCCATGGGCCCAATGTATCCATCCAGCTGACTCAAAAGTATCCTCCGTCCGTTTCTCAAGGAGCCGGACCTCCACCTACTCAACCTGTTGCTCGAGTCACTCGCGTTAGCTCAAGTCAGAATATTCACGTTCAGCCTAGTCGGGGCTTGCGTCTGGAAGAGGATTTCCCTTCACTTGTAGCGCCTCCTTCTTCGTCCTCCTCATCCGGCGCTCTTAAAACTGGAACCGGATGGGCTCCTAAAAAAGAGGCGGCTGCACCTAAACCTGTTGCCACTGCTGCTAAACCTAAAAAGGTGGCTCCGTCATCGGTTGAAGACTTCCCTAATCTGGTCCCTTCTTCCTCCAAGACGATTGTAGATAATGCCAGCTGGAATGCCACCAAAGCTAAGCCGAATCCCGTTGTCAACGGGAACAGCACCAAAGTCCCTCCTAAAGTTATGAACGGCTCCGTCCCTTCGTCAGCCCGTACCGTGGAATCCTGGACCGAGCCCAACAAAGGCGGCAATAAGAAGAAGAAGAAGAACGCCGCCACCGGTGGGATCGCTGACGACGATGTCACCACTTTTACGAGCCAAGCTGAGAGGAAAATCTCAGAAATGCAGATCGGAGAGCTCAAAAAGTTGTCTACCCATATGGGAGGAACTACGTTGGACTTGTCCAGCGTTGCTGGAACTGCCGAAAAGAAATCGATGGGCAGCAAAATTGGCCTCATCAAACAGCCCGTAGTTGAGACTGGCGGAGTGAAACCTAAAGCCAAACCGGTCCCTCTTAAACCGTCCGATTTTCCTGCTCTTGGGGGCAGCACGATAGCTCCAGATGCTCCTCTACTGTTCCAGAAGAAGAGCAGCGCTAAAAAACCTTCACCTCCTCCTGGATTCAATAATAATAATAATGATAACAACAACAGCAGCAGCAGCTCGGTCGTTACTCCAACTAAAGTCACTTTTACGAGCAGTAGCGGACAGAGTTTTCCACTTTCGGTAGACCCCATATTATCCGGTGGATCCTTGGGGCGGGTGTTTACGCAACCACCCGATTTCGCTCTACGCAATCAGCAGCTCATCTCAACCGTGATGGATTTACTGTGTCACCAGCAGGGGAAAATCAATCAGTTCCGCACCGTGTCGAACCAATTCCGCAGCGAGCAGATCGATCCATCTGAATATTATCATGTAAAAAGCATTCAATTTTATTTTTTGAAGTCCTTTTTAAAATTTAATTGTATTTATTTATGTAATAGGAATGCGTGGACATAATGGGAGAAGATTGTTTCCTTGCCTTATTTCCGGAATTAGTTTGCCTACTTCCGGATATCGATAAACAGCAACAGCTCCTCAAGGTTCACCGGTCCGAGATAAGGATGAAGGGCGGCAGCGCTGGATCTTCGGCTGAGCCGTACGTCATTTGTGCAACGTGCAGTCAAGTCCTCTCCCCATCCGATTTGAAGCACCATATCGCATCTCACAGCCTTGAGACTAATTTCCCTGTCCTAGGTCCAGCAGTGGACACAAATTCTACTTGGAGCAAACGCTGATTTTTCTTTTTTTTTTATTAAGTCGCCTTTCAATGTCACCTTTCCTGCCTACAATCACATCTATCGGATCGAACCTCTTACCGAAAAAAGTCCCTACTTTTTAAAGTGTTGTGTTTTCCTCTTTTTCACTTGTTTTGAAATATATTTGAAATATATTTTTCGGCTGTGGCGGTGAGAAGATAACGACGACGAGTTGCAACTATTTAAGAGTGACGTTTCTTTCCCAAGTTTACATTTACTGGTTCTAACATGTTGAAAGGAGATGATGTAATAAAAAGAAATATTAATTGGTTTGGGCCAAAGAAATGAATAAATGTAATGCGTTCACCTTGGAATTTGATCTATTTTTGTTCTTTATTCTAGTCGTGGCGAATTTCGATTCATTTTAAAAGGAAAAAAGATAAAATCTTAATACCGAGTTGTAAAATCTACCGCTAGATGCCGCTCATTTCGACGGCCATTTTGACTTGGCTACTCGTCTGTCAGATACCCAGCCACGTTGGGATCGTAGAGGAGGAGGCCTCTGAATTTTCAGAGATCTTATTTTAAGAATATCATTCGTGTTATGAAAATTGAACAATGTCGCGATTCTATCAACGACCGGAAAATGCTCTTAAACGAGCCAATGGTACGTATTTTTCCTCCTATAATGATAATGAGTATTGCATTTATTGTGTAAGGTTAAAGCATATGGTACCAGCCGGTTCATTCACCCACTTACCCGGTGTCGCAAATCTAGAACGTGAAAGTTAAAATGATATTTATTTTACAGAGTTCATCGAAGTGGGGAAACCCACCAGGGCCTTGGATGCCCTGGCTGAGGTCATCAAGAGTAAAAAGTACCGATCCACCACCTACTCGGAAAAAGTCTTGGAACCAATCATGATTAAATACTTGGAGCTCTGTGTTGATCTGAAGAAGGCTTACATGGCCAAAGAGGGTCTGTTCCAGTACCGCAACATGTGCCAATCTGTAATATAGAATTTTTCTTGTCACTTTCATTCAAAATCTGCTATAATATCTTTTTTATCTTTCCAAAGGTGAATGTTGCCTCTCTAGAAAATGTTGTTCGCTACTATCTCACCCTTGCTGAGGAGAAGACTGAAGCAGCTCGGCAAGAGTCCCATCAGGCTGTTGTTGATATTGATGATCTTGACAACCTTGCCACCCCTGAAAACATTCTTTTGAGGTAAGAAATAACTCAAAAGACTACTCAAAATTCAATTTAATATTTATTTGACTTCTTACAGTGCTGTGAGTGGTGAAGATGCTCAAGACAGATCTGATCGAGTAATTCTGACTCCGTGGGTCAAGTTCTTGTGGGAATCGTACCGCCAATGTTTGGAGCTTCTTCGTACCAATTCTAGGGTGGAGAAACTGTATCACGACACTGCCCAGCATGCCTTCAAGTTTTGCCTCAAGTACGCTCGTAAAACCGAGTTCAGGAAGCTTTGCGAAAATCTTCGCTCACATCTCACTTTAATGGTATGGTTCAAATTCCCCCTAAAAAATATCATTTTTCTTTACTCTATAAATGATTAAATATTAGGTGAAAGGGACTCCTTCTGTGACTGCCGTCAATCTGAGCAACCCCGACACTCAGCAGATGAATTTGGAGACTCGTCTGCTCCAGCTGGATTACGCCATTCAAATGGAATTGTGGCAGGAGGCTTACAAAGCCATTGAAGACATTTACGGCCTGATGACGATGGCTAAGAAGATGCCCAGGCCTCAGCAGATGGCGCAGTATTACCAGAAGCTGGCTCTTGTCTTCGGCAAATCGGGAAATCACCTGTTTCACGCCGCTGCTCTCTTCCGCCTCTTCCAGCTCTCTCGTGATTTGAAGAAGAATATCACCGTGGACGAGCTGCAAAAGTTGGGCTCTCGAGTTTTAGTGGCCACTCTGGCCGTCCCGCTGCCTTCCGCCCATCCGGAATTCGATCGCTTCATTGAGACGGAGAAGAGTGCTCTTGAGAAGACTCAAAAGCTGGCCACTCTGCTCCACTTGAACCAGCCTCCGACTCGCAACGGTCTCATTAAAGATTTGGTCCGCCTTGGCGTCGTTTCCACTGCGATGCCCCAACTCCAGCAGCTCTACCAGCACTTGGAAGTGGACTTTGATCCCCTACATTTGTGCGACAAGGTGAAGAACATTCTCACTTTCATGTCGGATGTGGAGGAGACGTCGTATCTGAACCAGTATATCCCAGCGCTGGAAGAGATCACCCTAACTCGACTGGTGAAGCAAGTAGCCCAGCTTTACTCTTCGATCCAGATTGATCGCCTTGTCCAACTGGCTCCGTTCGCCACTTCTTTCGATCTGGAACGGATTGTTGTCAACGCTGTTCGTCACACGGACATGCAAATTAGGATCGATCATCGTAACAACTGCTTCCATTTCGGATCGGAGCTCTTTGAAGCACAACGAGAGGATCTACCTGAAGGTCCCACTCTTCAGGTAAATTACTTATTTTATTCCTTTTGAACTGGAACGAGATTTTAATGACATTTTAAATTTAATAGGCGATGCCGTCGGAGCAAATTCGGACGCACTTAATATCGATGTACTGCGTTCTGAGCAAAGCGACGACCGCCGTTGTAGGCAACTCGCCGACGGCCGAAGAGAAGCAGCTGAAGGCCCAGATTGCGGCCCTCTACCATCAGAACAAGCAGAGGGATCATCACCAATTGCTGAGTCGTCAGAAGATCATCGAGGATCGCAAAGAGTATCTCGAAAAGTTGAACACAGAGCGAGAGGAAGAGGAAGGCCGCCGTCAGGAGGAGCTTGTCCGGCAGCAGCTGGTGGCTGAACAGCGCCGCCTGGAAGCTGAGCGTCAAGAACGTGAGCGCCTCCGCCAGGAAGCGGAACTTCGTCAAGTGCAAGCAAGGCACTTGAAAGAGAAAGTGGCCCAGTTCAGTCAAACTGCTATTGGACAAAAAGTAAATTTATTTTTTTAAAGTTTCCTTAAGAATTATTTTAAAATTGTATCTTTGTATTGTTTAGGTTATTAAGAAAATGGACGACGAAGACCTTAGCAAGCTCGATCCCGACCTCATTATGGCCCGTCAGCTGGAAGAGTTGGAAAAGGAGCGCAAAGAATTGCAGTCTAAGCTGAAGAGCCAAGAGAAGAAAGTGGATCATTTGGAGCGAGCCAAACGACTTGAGGAGATCCCTCTATTGGAGAAATACCTTGCTGAGCGTCAGGTTCAGGACAAATTGCTTTGGAAGCAGCAGGAAGAGGAGAGGATTGCTCAGCTTCAAGAGGAGCGTAAGGTAGCCATGCTCCACCGGGACCGTCTCATGCGTATGAAGGAGGAGAAGGACAAGTTTGTGGATAATTTAAAATCCGCCCGGCGCAGCGTGTTTAAAGCCAAGCTGGCCGAATTTGAGTCCATGTACGAGACTGTGCGTGCCGAACGGCTCAAGCAGCGCAAGGAAAACCGGCGAGAGCAGCGCCGCGTTCAGTGGATCAAAGGTGCGCGCTATCTCGCTCTAAACTTTCTGAACGAATTTGAATAATAATTTGTTTTTATTTATTTTTTAATTTATAGAAAAGGAAGAAGCGGAGCAGAGAAAGCGAGACGAAGAAATGAAACGTCAACGAGAGGAAGAAGAGCGGATCCAACAAGAGCGCCGTCAAGCCGAGCTTGATGAGCTACGTAAACGTCGCGAAGCTGCCGATCAGGCTGCCATCAAACAACGGGAGCGTGAGCGGGAAGTGGAGGAGAAGCAGAGGCGCCGCGAAGAGGAAAGAGAGCGAGAACTCCGCGAGAAGGAGAGAGAGGTAAACAAACAAATAAAAAAAAAAAGTTCATACCCTACAACCCACCCGTGTCAATCGTGATTTGACATTCAAATGAGGAGCTATCGCGTTAAAAAATATCTTTGCTTTAACATTTTTGAGGGATAGTTTGATAATCCTTTGCAGGGAAAAGAAATGCGAGACAGGGAGCTCGGTCGCTCGGCTGAACCCAGCAGTTGGCGTAAAGGTCCTGCTGCTGATCCTGCGGAATCTTCTGGTGGTCGCTCTGCTGCCGCCGCTGCACCGTCGACGGAACCTTACCGCCCACCAAGGGAGGTGAAATTCCGCAATACACGTACGGACAAGTACTCTTCTAGGCCGGAATCGGACAACAATATGGACAACAATCGGGATCGTCGGGATTATGCGGATGACCGTCGTGACGATCACGCACCTCCCCGCCGTGCTGAAGCTGAGCCGCCTGCCTCGAGCTGGAGGAATGCTAGAGCTGCTCCCGAGCCTGATCAACGCGGTCCTCGTGGAGATGGTGGAGTACCACCCGAGCGGACTGCCCGAGACTTTGGTGCGCTCCGCGATCCTGCCGCCAGAAAAGCCATGGAGATGGAACGACCCGGAGGAGGGTTCCGCGATGGCCGGGAGATGCGCCGAGACGACCGAGGTGAGATGCGTCGTGGCGGAGATGATCGTGACATCCGTCGTGGAGATGACCGTGACATGCGTCGTGGTGATGACCGTGACACTCGTCGTGGCGGTGGAGATGATCGTGAAATCCGTCGTGGAGGAGGAGAAGACCGAGAAATCCGTCGTGGTCCACCCGCCAATTCCGCACCACCCCGCGAAGAGCAGTCTAGCTGGAGGTCAGCTCCCCGAACTGCTTCGGACAGGCCTCAGGAGATAACGCGTGATAGAGGAGCAGCCCGTCCTGATAGAGACGACGGCGGACGCGCCCCTCGTTCGGACAAAGAGGAACGCCCTCCTATGAGCCGACCAACTGACCGCAAACGTGAGTCTCTCTCGCTTTAGATTGCCCTTTCTCTCTCTGGGCAATAAATTAAATTTGATTTTTTTTTCTTTTTGTCAGCAGCTGCAGCGGCCCCTGTGGAACGCAAAGAGGAGGTGGACGATGAAGGATTCACGAAAGTGAGTGGCCGTCGTTAAAAAAAAAAGAAGAAGAAGAAAGGGACTGACGGAGGATGAGCTTCAGCGTTCCATGGACTAGATCGATTTCTTGCTTATTTTCTATTCTTTTTTGTAGTTCAAGTAAAACAAAACAAAAAAACATTTTTTTTGGTAGAATATTAGAATATCTTTTTTTGATTGGTCCTGGATATAGAGGTGCTCACCTCGTAAATACACGCTATTTTCTCTCCTCGATTCTTCAGAGAGTAATGAATGCAACCATAAAGAAAGAAAAAAATGAATGCAATTTACGTCCGATATTGAATATACTGTCAGACAGATCGTCCCCAGAGGACAATTTTATATTTCTCCTTGGTCAAGCCGGACGCATGGATGTAATCTTTCGCCGTAAAATTGGATGAAAGAGGGTACCTCCCTCTAAGATGGATAACGTGGATTGCTGTCTCCCGTCTCGCTTGACCACCACCACCACCATTTTGTCCCTGCTGGTTTCACGCTACGTAACGCTAAAAAATGTGTCGCCAATATCCACAACTTCAGTATTTTTTTCTTTCTTTCACGCTGTGAAAAAGAGATTGCGACTACAAAGAAAGTTTCTTGACAGGTGTCTGGGTTCAACCCAATAATATCAGTTAACGTCGAGCGATCCTGCAGGAACGCTGTGACTTGTGCTCGGCGCGTTATGTAGACGTCGCATAGCATAGAATCCCTTTTTAGCCTTAAAAGGAGGATTTCCGCCTAGGACCATTTCAGTATGAAACTGAAGGTCGGTCGTCACTTGTGCACGCGTGTCTATTACGTTGATCCGTTCTTTTTATTACGGGATTGCGTACCGTGAGTGATCCCTATTAGGGTAATTTTGCATAATGGGTGCTCAGCAATCTGCCCGTTTTGCCAACAAACATTTACTTGACGCCACTGCCTCAGAAGGTTTGATGCAATTAACTCGTTAAATTAGAAAATTAGATGGGGTTAACGTTCATTGAGTTAGAAATGCGCTAAATGGGAAACGGAACGTCACGTGGCCTCAAGAGACGCTATAAAGCGCATACGGTGTGCTCTCTCTTTGATGAAGAAAATCACGGCGGGGCCATCGTTAATTTAGTGCAAAGGGCGTGCATCCCTATTTCCTTTTATGAATTAATTAGAGTGGACATGTGAGTTGCGTTGGAAAGCCTCATGAATCTCTCTTCGTTTACCTGATGCGAAACACTTGTGAAAATTTCAAAACTTCAGATGTTAAGATATCCTTTGAGAAACAAGTTGCCAAGCGACGTTACTTCCAGTGTATAAACACTCCCGAGGAAATAAAGCGTTGACACATGTTGCACTCTAAGTGCGCCGCAATAACGATCGGGCAGAGAAGAGGCGAAACAATTGCCATTCTCTCTTTTAGGTATTAAAGGCGTAGCGGGGGAGTCCGTTGACGATACATAGTAGCCGCATTGAAAGGCCTGTTGCGTCCCTCCTGCACGAAACGGCAACAACAAAAAAGAAGAAGAAGATTGGCTGCGGTCCTCATCTCTTTTCAGTATTATATACAGCTGTTTTTGGGAATCGATAAAGGAGAGAAAGGACTGCTCAGTTGTGTACGAGGTACACTACATGCGCTGATATTGATTACATGAAATGTGGCTTTCATTTACAGAACGGGAAAATAAGGGCTAGCAAAGCAATCTAGCAGAGATCATTAACCTGATGATTTATGAAATGCTGCGGGATGACACACTTTTCACGATGACATGCAGATCGATTTCCAATTTCTCTCGCTTATAATGCTCTTCTCTCTGAGCAACCAACTTGGTCTACGTGATGGTGATTCATTTGCGTGAAAATCCCGCAGGGAGCTTAACAAATCCTTGCCTTGATGAGTTAAGGCTGGACATGATAATGTAATTCTAGTTTGAGAGAGAACTGGGTCGCTCGTCATATAAATGGTAATTTCACCTGAATCTGTCTAGCTATACTGTAATGGGGGAAATGTGATGTTCTCCGTGCTTTTACTGCAGATGTGCTGCAAGAATAAACTATTTTGTGATTGCATTTAGGCCGACAACAAACGCGTGCCACCGGAGATTGGAAAAAAGACTCGTCACGATAGCATCAGAAGTCTCTCAAAAGCACACGTCCAAATACTACTAAAACATTTCATTCTTTTTCTCTTCCAAACCGTGAAAACTCGAGAATATTATATAGTTTTCTAAATGCTAACAGCTGCATTGATCAAACGCTCAGAGTGATTAAAAAAAAGGAGCTTTTTTAAAAAAGTTTTATAGCCATTGCTCGTCTCTTTTTCATTCAGTTATTGCATTCCGAATGGGTGGCCCATAGCAACTTGTATAAAAGATAGATGGAGCTTTGCCAACTTTCTGATAGCTCGCACATGTGCCTACGACTTTTTGACATGTTGATCCGCTGCTGCTGCTCCTTCTTCAGCTAGCAGTCGTAAATACAGCATCCCTTTCACCGGAACCTGTAGCAACTACATTTAATCAGATAAACACCTTCTTCTTCGTACATAAAAGCGGCGAGAAGATTTACACAAAAGCCTAGGGAGACATGGTTGCGTAAATAAATCGATCGATACGTCGAATCTAGTTTCGCTGGAGCGTGAATCTCGTGTCAAGGCGGTGTTGTATTGCGAGACTGACCGCAGCACAGCATCGATCCAGATTTTTATTATTATTATTATACTTTCATATGATGGATGATATAAATCTTGACATGATAGATGTTCAAAACCATAACCGATTTTTTTCTTCTTATTTGATTTTCAGTTAACTTTGACCACTTTCACGTCCTCAGAGTGATTGGTAAATATTAAAAATAAATATGCTGACCATTTATCAAAGTGTATCTTTTATTTGTATGCTTAACAGGAAAAGGCAGTTTCGGGAAAGTGAGTACAAAACAATCATATAAAGTTTTTCCATCATAATTCGCAGCTGGTTGACTAATGATGATTAGTATGTGCAGAGCTAGTTGTAAAAAGTTTTTCGCTTCTACCAGGAAACTGCAACGAATCACTATCTATAACTAAAGACTAATGAGAGAGCTAGTTGGTAATTATACTAGAGTTCACTGTGTATACCCGAGAAAGTTGAGCTCTGTAACCATTAGCAGCATCGTCACGATATACATGTTATACAATGGTGGTTTAGTCAAATTTAATCTTACATCCATTCAATAAATTCGATCAAAAGGTTTGCATAGTACAAAAGCGGGATACGGGGACCATGTACGCCATGAAGTACATGAACAAGACCCAGTGCTTGGAGAAGGAAGCGATCAAAAACGTAGTGAGGGAGATGAGCATACTGCGCCACCTGGAGCACCCTTTCCTAGTCAACCTTTGGTTCTCATTTCAAGGTAAGCAATTAGATAATGGCCGAAATTGCCAATTACATCGCCCTGTTGCCTCTCTGTTCAATCTTCTCTTATACGTATAAAATAAAGACTCGGAACAATATAGCGGCGAAGGCGCCCTTGTTATATTAGATGTGACGCAAGCACAAACTTGTTGCCGAACATTTGAAACTTCAAAGAGCTTTCAGCATTTTCTGACATGTCAAATAACAAGAGTGGAAACAGTCTAGATATTTCTTCTCTTTTGTCTTTCACAAAAGTTGTACGCTACGCACAGCCATATATCCTCTTGTGACATTTCATTGATCTAACTGCCACTTTTGATCGACTTGAGATATAGAATACGTTGTATAATGAGGACCAACAGAATAATATCGACCGCAGCTTCCCGTTGTCGTGAGAAAGGAGCTTATTATCCCGATCCCCCCAGCATCACCGTCTCATTTTTCTCTTCGTATATATATAATACGCGTTTCCTGCTGTGTACACACTTTTTCGGAGAATATCATAATAATAAGCGAAAGTTATTATAGCTGCTCCTGATGTTTCCTTTTTGTCACTTAAAAAAAAATAAAGTCTTTTTACCCATTATTTTTTATTAATACAGAAAAAAGTGTTCTCAGTTTTTAGTTACTCAAAAATATTTGATGAAGAGATCAATACGGCGGCAGCAACGCACATCTCGATTTCTGCTGTTGCTGACGTCATATATCCCGCCCCGTCATAACAATATAGAAACAGCAGCCCGCGTGACGAATGCATTGCTTATTAACATGTTTGATGCACCATAAGTTATTCATTCACAACATCTACGCACTTTGTGACATTTTCCCGGACGATAGACGAAGAGGACTTATTTATGGTGGTGGATTTGCTTCTCGGAGGAGACCTGAGGTACCACTTGCAACAGAACATGTGCTTCAGCGAAGACTCACTTCGGCTCATACTTTGCGAGCTCGCCTCCGCACTTGACTATCTCAAATCTCAGAGTATCCTGCATAGGTAATGAGCATTATACATATAAGCCGCAAGAGTCACATACTTAATAATTCAAACGCACTGTAGGGACGTGAAACCAGAAAACATCATCCTGGATCAAGAAGGTCATGCTCATCTGACGGATTTCAATATAGCCACTGGTTTGCGTGTTTCATACATTTTGTAAGATGCCCTCTTTATACAAGCCTGATGCATCTTATACATATTATAGTGTTGAAGACGGGCGAGGTGGCCATTTCCGTGTCCGGTACTAAACCTTATATGGGTGAGTAGTATAATCCTAACATAAAAGTTCCCTCGTTTCCTTGACAACGTCTTATAATCAAGTTGATGTAGCAAGGATTCCAAGTTATTAAGTGAGCAAGCAGATGATTGAAATTTATTTTTTCTATGAGTGAAGCCCCTGAAGTGTACCGATGTGCCGTTGATTGCCACGCTTTCTACGATTACCGAGTGGACTGGTGGTCGCTAGGCGTGTGCCTCTTCGAGCTGAGCAACGGATGCAGACCTTACGACATCCATTCTACGACAACGCCGGAAGAATGCCTCCGAATCTTCGAAACTCGAGTGGCCTTCCTTCCGCACGTCACGCAGCCCGTCAAGGAAGCCATTTCTACCGTATGCTCACAATCAGGATCGATAGGATTTTTCCCTTTAAATTTTTTTTTCTCTAGTTGTTATTACTGTAGCAAGCGGGTCGTTGATGCGAGGAAATGCACTCCTTGCAGGATCCTTTTATTTGGCATTTATATAGATCTATTGACACAGAGGAACTGTATATCTAGCAGCTTCTAAGCCTCACTTTAAATGGATACTCTAAAAGAAGAACTCTATATGATTTAATTAAAGATGTTATCTTTTTTTCCTCCTCATTAAGATTCAAGTTTAACAATCTTGTTAATCGAATCTGTCTTAAATAATATATGATAAATGCAGCTGATGAAAGTCAATAGCAAAATGAGGCCAAGTTCCCTGGAAGAGATCAAATCCTTGACTCTCATCAAAGGCTGTCAACTGGGACTCTATCATGCGCAAAGATGTGAAGCCTCCTTTCGTTCCACCGGTATTATTAAAAATAAAATAACTTAATCCTATTAAATTATATTGGTTTCCTTTATAATCAGCGGGGACATCTCAACTGTGATCCTTCCCTCGAATTGGAGGAGATGATTATGGAATCGAAACCACTTCACAAAAAGAAGAAGCGCCTACTCAAGCAGCGATCTCAGACTGATTTCTACCTCCATTCCGTAAGTCATCACTTTGATCTATAAGGAAGAGTAACAAGTTAGAGCGCACATATCATCAGGTGCATTATGTGCAAGTGCCAAAGTTTTGGACGATGCCCATCTCTATCTCTCTTTGTGTTGTTCAAAGAGAAAGGCCGGATGATGGATCGATATGATGAAGTAGTTTTCAAATCCTTTTGTAAGGATCTTTTGTTCATGGAAATATAAATATATAAAAGCTCCTTTTTTTATAACATAAAATACCCTGCGGAATTCTCTCGTTCGTCCGCATATAATGAGGTTTGCTGTCCGCTGGATCTCTCTTTATCATATCAAAACCTCTTTCTATTGATTCTTTTTTTTTCTATAGGTATCCTGCCACGATCCTCACCCTCCGCCGACAAGCAGCAGCTCGGCAGCCATCTTTATGGATGACTTTGTCACTTTCAACCGAGAATCCTGGCTGGCGGAGCAGCAGCGACAACTCAAAGAGGATTCATGGGAGAAGGAGCTGCTGGAAGCTATGCAGGCCTCCTGCATCACAGCCGTACCGGTTCAAGTCGAAGAGAAGAGGAGGATCTCTTCGACTCTCATGGAAGAGGCTGCATCCATTACATCCGCATTCCATCATCCAGCACCACCATTACCACCACTTCGACAGAGCAAGAGCTGGACTGATGTCAAGCAGCAGGATCACCATAATCATCAACTTAATAATATAAGCTCCTGGCTGGCCGTTACTCCCCGACGGATAAGATCAGGCGGGACATCGGCACTTTCGTGATTAATTACGTTCTCGATGCACGCACCCTTTTCTCATTCTCTATCTTTCTTAATTTTCTCTGTTATTTATTTATTAATTACATGAAATATAAATAAAACATGTTCGATCCCTTGCAATTTGTATTCTGTAACACAACTTCGCGGATGCAATTCCGCCGGGTCTCAATTTAGATTCAGCAGGAGGCGCTGAAGGATCTGGGCCAGTTGGTAGAGACGAAAATAACATTTTTCAACACGCCACGTGTTGGCCCAGTTAAAACATCTTTTTTCAGCCTCAGTTGAGTCCAGCCATAAGGGCGGGGTTCTCTTTTCTTTTTACGGTTTCCTATCGCAAAAATAAATAAAGAGTGCAAAAGTTTTTTGGGTTTTTTTGTTTTCATTTTCTCATTTGGTGCGACGGGTTTTAGTTGGTGAGATGGCAACCATGTCAGAGGTAGTCCTTCGTTCCTCGTGCAGTCACTTGAATACAATATTAGAGCAGTGTGCTGTTTATACAGAGCAAAAATGAAGATGGAAATGTTATTATTCGTTGCAATTATTATTCAAGTCGTTAATTGTGCAGTTCCCAGTAGCAGAACTGAATCGTCAGCTGTTGAAACAACGGATTCTTCACAGTGTCGAGTGAGCTCGAAAGATCTTCTAGCTGCTGCAGAATCTGCCGCCAGGGGAGTTGTTCAAGGCATATGCAATCCAAGTATGGAACTGTGAACATTTCATTATTTATAATGAGTTGAGTAATAAATTAGTTAAAAATGAGAAGAGGTGCGCGACTGAATTCTCAAGTTTCGGAGCTATGGGCGTCAAGTAGATTGTTACCAACACTCGAAGACAGACAGAGTTTCCTTTTTGATGTTGTGTTATACATTTTGTCTCTTGCATTTTCAAGTATTATTAAAAAAGATACAATTTTCATCCGCTAGGGGAGCTGGACGACAGGCTGCACAATATCGAATCTCAAATGGCAGATCAATTGAATGTTATCAAGACAATGCTCTTGAACATTGAAGACAAGCTGGCTCAACAGGACAATCAATACAGGAAAGCTAACCGGAAATTGCACGGAGCCGTAGCGGAACTGACGGAATCCGTCCAGTCCTGCACTTCACCCAATTCCCGCTCTCCCACAATTATTGGTTAGTGATGGCTTAGAGCGCGCTCCAATGAAGTTCATGGACCCTTTATTACTTACTCTATTTTGTGAGAACACTCAACTGCAAAGTTAAGTGTTCCTTTCAACGAGCGCACTTCTATTTGTTATATATATATTATTCTTTGAAAAGCCCCTTTCACGCGGGATTGAACCAATCCCGGAGTTGTTGCTAAAAAGGGAATGAAATCGAAGTTTTGTTACAGTGCGTATTGTTGTCCTCTGTACTTGACAGAATCTGGAGGAGCATTGAGTTCGTCCAATAACAATCCATCACCTCTTCGTCCGGCGAGCAATTCATCTCCGACGAGGTATAACAGATTGTGTGTGCCTGCTGCTCGTTCGATAGTTTTTTTCCAATTCCAACAAAGTAGTGACATCTAACGCTCGTTTTATTTATTATACATAAAGATCTTCGCAAGCGAACACTGCCGAAGGTGGGATCCGCAGCACCGGGGCCGACCCTGCGGACGACGAAGACGATGCGAATCCGCGTCAAGATGAAATTGACCGATTCAATAGCTCCATTCATACTGAGAACGGGAAAAGGGTCTTTAGTTACTATTGGAAGGTATAAATACACGCTGATAAATGGCTCATTGATTGAATAATAGGCTGTAATTTTCGTTTCATCATGCGCAGGTGGGCGATATAGAGTACAAACTAACCAGCTGGGGTCCTCGACGCTCTTTGCGCTCACCAAGTTTTTACATATTTGAATACGGTTACATGATGGTAATCCTACTAACTATTCTCTTCTTCAATTCAATTGAAATAAAAAATTATCTCTTTAAATAGTACATTAGATTGTATCCCAGACAGAACGGTCAGAATGTTTACGCACACGTCGGATTGACAAAGGTATATTCGCAACAAAACATTGCCAGACAACAATGAATAGTTTAATATATTTTCGCAGGGTGATTACGACGAAGCACTCGAATGGCCTTTCTTGCTGAAACATCGAATCTCTGTGCTGGATCAATCTCAAGCTCACTACCAAGACATTGTGTCTCGCGTCTGGGATCCAAAGGTAATATATATATTTTTTCTTATAATAGATCGTGTTATTTGATAGGCCGATGACGTCTATATTTAGGCCTGCCACATTGACGTCATCGCTTACTCATTAAAAAACTTTCAAAACTTGATGATAAACATCTTAATATTATTATTGTTATATAAATATTCGGGGCGTGAATGAATACAATAACAAAAAAATATTTTTGGTGCAGCCAATTTGGAGTGAAGGAATGATTCATATATTAAGGCTTTCTAGGGGGGCTTAACTCAATTTGGCTTGAAGCTGTTGCGATCTCTAGCACCCGATAATAAGTTCCCTATTTCAGCTTCGAATTCATAATGAATGCCTATACATATTTTTTGAATGTATAGGGGGGCTTTCTCTCTCTCTCTCTCCGGAGAGAAAACTAGTTTCTTCCCAATTTTAGAACTCACGTCGTACACTACCTAATTAGTTTGTCACGAGAAAAAGAGAGAGAGAAACATGGGTGCGAACGAGACTTTGCATAATCTGGTTTTGGGACACATCTGTCATCATTAGTGCCTGCCTGTTCACCTTGATTCCAATAAGAAAGTCTATTTAAACAACAATAACTATGACATCACATCGCGGTGGTGTAAAGCAGGGAGTGGGGTGAAGTCATCGGAAGTAGGTGCGGGTTTGCGTGCTATAGTACTAAAATTCCAGCTGTTTTTCTCTTCTTTCGAAATAAATCATTTTGATTTATTATTATTTACATAGATCCTGTGCTTCTGCCTGGAATTGGAAACGTCCTACATCCGGAGATAATTACGAATGTGTTGGACTGGGTTTCCCCGCCGAAGATTTGCGTACGATGAACTTTATACGAGATGACAGCGTCATCCTCAAGCTGACTGTTTATCTCGATTGAATACTAAAATTATAATTAAAACTAAAAAGAAAAAAAAACTGGTTTGTTGCTGATTAACAATATAACTCACTAGCTTATGAGATTCCCTTTTATAGTATATAGCAAGTATCAGTAGACGTGTAGACGCCTTTTACAGCGAGCCTCAAGGCCCGTCTTGCAGTGTCTGAGAGAGAGATGAATACACGCGGATTTTGAACTCTGTTTATTATGTGTACATCATCCTTTTCAGGGAGTTCCCTGTACCTAAACAGAAGAAGAAGAAGAAAAAAAAGTGTATCAAAAAATAGGAAGAAGACTTGACCCAGTTTTCATCTTTGTTTACTGTCGATATAGATTGTTATTTCGGGAGAGGTGATGATGAATATCATTTAAAATGAAAAAAATAAAAATGGTGGCCACGCCGCCGCCATGTTGATGATGATGTATTCGCACATGCGGTTTGGGGGCGCAGTGACATTGACCCACTCTTACTCTTATTCCAACAAACATTTTGCAACTCTCATTTCTTTTCTCAGTTCCTATATATATATCAAATTGTCCTTCAAAACCATTTTTTTAGCAGACGAAAAAAAAAGAAAGAAAAAGATTTGAGGGTTTTCATTTGTTTTGAAAGTGATATTCGAGCAGCACCTGGTCGAGGGACACCTGGAGCTCTCTCTTACCGCAATAATAATGACCCACAAATCATTTGAATAATAAGGCAATTCTAGCAGCTGCCCAGTGTTCCTGGACGGCGATCCACTGCTGTGCGATGCTGACTCAGCACGAGTGACATTGAGGACCCCTTGCGTGACACTAGCGAATCGCCTCCGGATCATCATCTTTATTTTGCTGGTCGCCAAAAAGTCACATAATAGTAACTAACCGCTCCTTTTTTTCTTATTCTTCTTACAATCGTATATACATCTCGATATGTTTTATATTATTCTTGCGTCCTATAAAAAGAAAAGGAAATATAAATATTATTATGAGATTTGCAAGTTTGCATTACATTGCATTTACGTCGTCTGCTTGCAGGTGTTTTCACTCCCAGGTGGCCCAACACTTTTTTTTATATTTTTTTATGTGAGTTATAAATACTCTTATTGTTATTATTATTTTTAGCGAGTAAAAAAGAAAAATGGGATTTTTGTGGAGGAGGTCGGACGAGGCCAGGGTCGCCACCGGCAAGATTAGCCATCCGCGTGGGTGGACGCTCGGTCGGTCGGTCGGCCGCATAACTTACACAAGTTACAAATGACCTTCTTATTTTTAGGCTTAACGGAAATAGTAAGCCTTGGATTCAATTTGCAATAAAAAGAAGACGACATTTTCATACTTAATGACCTTGGTAGTGACTCTCTTTTTTTCTCATTGACTGGCTACTTTCAAGGAGAGTCAACTACGGGCCGAACCCTCTTCCGGGCGGACGATCGCTGCTGCTTCTTTCATAGCTACTTTTCCCCTCCTGTTTTTCATATCAATACCATAAATCGTGCATTATACAAGAAGAAGTTTTCTTCTTCTGAAAAAAAAAACTCGACCGTCACGATCCTTCTTTATTCGAAAATTATTTCTTTTTACGATAACCATATTTGGGTGTCTCTTTCATGGGAGCGCGCGCCCGCTCAAGCCGTATGTGCACGACGGGTTTTTCGGGTCCTTTTATTCAACCATAATATGAATGAAAAACTTTCTTCTCCTTCATTTGTGAGAAGAAAACAAACCAGGAAACTGATGAGCTAACCATATTATCAACTACAATTTTCTATCAAGGCTGTGCAGACCTTGGACTTTGGTAAATTGATTGAGACGAGCCCCTGCGGTTTCCGCCTGAACCCCGCAAAAATTGAGGTCACCTTATATATATATATATATGTTTCCGTAGAAAAAAGAAAAAAAGAGTCGTGTGACCTCACCTCGGCCAGAGATTTTAGCCCATAAACGGCTTCCTGATGGTCACGCGGCCGGACGCATAAATTGTGTGGTCGGGGTGTGATAATATAGAGGGACGGAATTAATCACAAATAAGGAATATAAGAGAGGACACTTGGAGAGAGTGCGAAAAGAGACTCAGTAGGTCAATGCCAACAAAAAAATAAAAAGATGTGCAGAATCAGTTTCGTTTTTTTTTCGCGGGAATCCCGCAAGGACTAACTTTTTTTAAAGTGAATAATAATTAAGTGATCGAGTTGAAAAAGCGCAGCGGGATTCATGTCCCTGGATAAATTATACGGTCATCACTATTATGACCTACTTCATCATCATCCCAATGACATTAATTTATGCTAGAATGAAGCCTAAGGCCTATCAGCTGATATTTATATACTCTTTATAAGGATTGAATCCATCATCTAACCGCTCCTTCGTGTAATAATAATTAAAAAATATTTTTCTAAAGATCTGATTGGGGCCAACGATCTCCTTGCATTATTCACGGCGCCATGCCGTCTGGCAACGCAGCCTGCCGGCGGGATTCTCTGAATATAAAAAAATATAAAATCTGCCGACGTCATCCATCACACTTTCTTTTAAAAGAAACACATGTTTACTGATTGGAAAATTATGGAGCGGGACTGCTGAACGCTCACGAAAGGAAGAAGGATCGAAGAGGCTCGACGAAGGTCGCCGTCGTCCATCAGTAGGTTATTTCCTGTCCATGAGATAGAGAGAGACGTCTCGCATCACAGGTGACATATACCCGAGAGAGAGAGAGAGAGAGTACAGCCCATCCCGGGACTCGATCTCTCTCTTAACCGGTCGTTGAGGGACGAAGGAAGCTCAGTCGCCAACTAGACGGCTTCGTGGTCGGTCACATCACCATCAGCAGCAGCTCTTATTTTCATTTAAAAGATGTGCAGCATCAAAGAGATCTTATTAATGATACTTATCTTAGTCACAAGCAGCTGCCTGGCTAAGCCGAGTAGTAAAAAGAGTTCAGATCCTTCCTCTTGCGATCCTGATAAATTGATGGTCTACAAAGTGTCGCTGGCGACGCACTGGTCCAGGACCTTATTCCCTAAACAGTATCCTGAATGGAGACCACCAGCTCAATGGTCTAAACTCATTGGTAAGTTTGTAATTTTTTATTTTATATTTTCAGGATCGATCTTGATTAATTTTTAAATACAGGTCGCTCTCATGATTCAAATTATACACTCTTCCGGTTGGGACATTCTTCAAGTGATGGATTCAAAGAATTCACAGAGACGGGCAGGAGCGATGCTCTTGATGCTCAATCTCAAGGAGAAGGAGGGATCTTTGACGAGTTCAACGCTCCGGCAGTCACTTCCGGCGAGGGAAAGACGGAAGCGGAATTCTTCGTCGACAGTACTCACTCAAAAGTAATGATAATCTCTTCAGTTTTATTCATTTAATCAATTAACTATAATGTTATTAATTAAATTAGGTTTCACTAGCTTCCAGGATCGTTCCTTCACCGGATTGGTTCGTCGGATTAGATAGTTTTAATCTGTGCATCGATGGTCAGTGGGTAGACAGCGTTGCCATAAAGGTATAGTCATCATTCATTACTATTTTCGAAAACGATCCTTACAAATAAATGTATAAAAGGTGGGTCCGATGGATGCCGGAACGGATAATGGATTCACTTTCACTGCTCCCAATTGGCCTTCGGATCCGGCAGAAAAGATCTTCCGGATCACTTCCCAAATGCCTAATCATCCCGCCAACTCTTTCTACTATCCAGAGCTCAACGACCTGCCCCCAATAGCCACTTTCTACCTCGTCAAGGTGAATCTTTTTAATTCAATTCAATCCAATCATGAACTAATTATCAAATTAAATTCAGGTGAAAGAGTACGCTCTGGCGGAAATATTTGATGCAGTCACACTCCCTCCATTGAGCGATAACCAGTTAGATACGGCCGAAATCCAGCAGGACGATTCTTCGTCGACGGCGCTCCCGGTGGCCGAGGCGCTAGAAGCGACCAGCAGCCGCTACCGGGAATCCAACGACGAGCTCGTCGTTGTTGAGCAGAATAATGAGACTCATAGGAAGCATCACAAGAAGAATAACAACAATAATAATAAAGGATCCATGCGGAAGAATCCTGAATCGACTGAGAAGCTGTTGAAATCTCTAGTGTCCGAATATAGTAAAGATGAGCGGGCGAAGAAGAATCGGCGCGGGCGGAAATCTGCTCATTTGAGTAAGGAATTTTGTTGATTATTATTTTTAGCGAACCTTGGGAGAAGAAGCTGTCAACGATGGAGGGAGGGATTAGTCATGCTCTCTCAGTATTAGTCACATAGTTTTGCTGGCAACCCTGCGGTTGGGACTGGAAATAATAATGTCATTACTACTAATAGGTAGAAAGATAAACATTGTTGTTATTCTTTGTGTGACGGAAATAGGTGGACCGAGGCATTGCATCGTCAGCGAATGGGGCCCTTGGTCTAGCTGCTCTAAATCCTGCGGGATCGGTGAGTCTACCCGCCGCCGCAAAGTCCTGGCGCACGCCCGGCGGGGAGGCAACCCGTGCCCGCCGCTAGAGGAGAACAAATGGTGCGGATCGTCACGTGACTGCTCCCACGCTTACTTTGATTGGTGAATTGTATCGAATTATTAGTTCGTCGTCCGCCATTTTGATAATAATCGATTATTTAAAAAGTGATGAGACGTGTACAGGCTTAATTCTCTCTCTCTTTTATAATTCTAGTGCCAAAATATATATCAATTACTGCTTTGTATTTATATAAAATTATAAAATGTACCTTTTTTTTAAAAAACAAAAAAAATATTTACAACGCTGCCGCTTTGCTCTCATCATATCCGATCCAGACATCACTGCCATTTTTTTTCTCTCTCCATTTTTTTTGGCTTTATGTTATATTATCCCTATATATTATACTGTGTGTTCATCCTGAAAATACGCCATTTTTTAAGAATGTGTAATAAACGAAACAATCGTAAACAATAATTTCGACGAATTTCCTTGATTTATTTTGACATATTGCTCGGCGGAAGCCTTATCTCCTCAAGGCCCTCTGCGACTGCGGAGAAAAAGTCGTTAAAAAAGCCCATTCAATCCAATTTGGGTATTTTAACGGCGGACATTGTTGAAAGGGGATACTTTATTCGATTTTCGGGAGAACGAATGTCTTTTGATTATATCTCTGAAAAAGTAAATAAACAAATTGATAAAATGCCATCGATTTCTAAAATTCTTTTTTAAAAAGCTGAGCACATAAAAATAAAACGCCATAAATTTTTTTTCAAAACTTTTAAAGCCACTAAAAACTGCGTAATTAGGAAACCATAAGAAATTTCCATTTTAACAACTACGATACATATATTTAAAAACACGTTTCGGAATAAAAAAAAAACTTTTTGACATTTAGTGCCACGATTTTATTTTTAGTTTATTATTGTAAACGACATGTTGCCAAATTCCAAGGCAAAAAAAAATCGAAAGGATTTTTTTTTTTTGCAAATTTCTATAGTTGACACACTGACCTCTTTGCTGTTCGGGGTGACCGTATTTGGAAGTGCGGCCGAAATGGCGACAATTTCGCTAACGTACGGTCGTGTGAAGCTTCCAATAATTTTGTACAAGCAGAAAATCTTCCCCAAGGGCTACCGCGCCAATAAAAGATGGCGCGTGACGTACAATATTGTCTGTTTATTTGGCGAAATGACGTTGCGACCTTGCTGCAGTCTTATTGTATTGAATGGGAACTGTCATCGGCATTTTTTTTTTCGAAATGGCATTGAAATAAATCAAGTTGATTCTCTATTGTTCGACGCACCATATGGTCAACTTTAATTAAAATTGGCAACCTTTCTCGGAAAAATAAGTAAACAAACTTTATTTCAGTGAAAATCCAACTAAAGTTTAGGTAATTTACGTGATTCGTATTAAAATTCTCAAGTGGCGTATCCTTGAAAATGCAGATGCACATTTATTTATCGTATGGTGATATTACATGTCCAGCAATGTCTGCAACATTTCATCATCAAAATATATAATGATATTCAACAACCAGGTTATTCATATTCAGCAAAATAGGCTCTGTGAGTATTATCATAAGAATATGGATTGTGTGTTTTCCTTCTTTTAAAATAGCAAAAAAAATTAAGGAAGAACTCTATAATACACAATATGTTTGCACGAACCCAACCAATACTTTTGAAAGACTCCCCCATTAAAAAATCTGCACGCTACTCAATTAAAAAAAGTTAATAACACAGCGAAATATGATAAAAGTGAGGAAATAAAGCAAGTCAGTTCATAATTATGTCATTTTAACATTCATTTTTTCGACCAGTTGAAGTAGCGCCGGTTGCAGGATCGAGCGGAGCCGCACCACTTCTTCTCCATCATGGGCGGACACGGCCTTCCACCCCGCCTGGCGTGGTGAATCACCTTGCGGTACCTGGTGGACTCTCCGATGTCGCAGGCCTTGGTGCAAGGCGTCCATTCCGACCATTCTCCCACTTGGCAATCCCTCGGAGGCCCTGCTTATAGCAAATGTAATAAAGAAGGATTTAAGTAAAGAAGAACTCGTAAACTTACGGATCTTGCGCACGTCCTTGTCTTTCTTATTCCCTTTGCCGGATTTGTGATGCAGATGACCTTTATTGCTGTTTTTCTTGGCGTAGGCGATCTCATTCGTTTCGATGTTGCTCGTTTTAATCTGTTTCTTATGACTGCCGTAAACGTCGACAATGTTCTTAACGACCGCTTCATCCAGACTAGAAACAGGATCGGCCTTGTTTATGAGTGGCTTCTGCGTCGTCAGCAGCACTTCTTCTTCAATCTCGTTGTTGAAATCTATCGGTGATTGGGTAGTAGATGTGGTGGTGGTGGTGGTTGTAGTGCTGGGCAGGGCTGTCTGATAGGCCGGCCCTATGGCGTTGCTCCCGTTCTTCTTTAATACAAAAGTGTTGCCCTCTCCTTCCTCGTAGACGTAAGAGATGTGCTCCATTTTCAGGATCTCGTTGTTCATCGTATCTTCCGTGTGATGGAACACTTCGCTCAGCTCGTACTCTTTCACTTTTATGATTTGGAAAGAGGCGACTGTGGGCAGTTTCTTAACAGTCGGGTAGTAGAAAGATGAAGCTGGATGGTTTGGGTAACTGCTCGTCAATCGGTAGATGATTCCTTGGGGCTCAGTGGGCCAGTTTGGGGACGTAAAGGCGAAGCCGTTGTCTGTTCCAGCATCCACTGGATCCACCTTTGAATCAACTCTTTTATTTTAAATTCATTAATTATTTAGTTTGATTTAATTAATACCTCGATGGTGATGCCGTCTAGCCATTTACCATTGACGCACAAGTCGAATCCGTCGATACCGATGAACCAATCCGGCGAAGGCGTCATTTTAGAGATGAGCGACACCTTTATAAATCGTTATAAAATTAAAGCCGTAAAATAATTAAAAATATATAAAATACTCTAGAATGATTTCCGTCGACGAAGAATTCCGCTTCCGTCCGTCCTTCTCCAGCCGTGATGGGCGGAGCGTTGAATTCGTCGTAGACGCCTCCTTCGCCCTGCGACTGGGCATCCAGAGCGTCACTGCGGCCGCTTTCGGCAAAGATTTTCAGACCTTCCGAAGCTTTCTTTCCCAGTCGGAAGAGAACGTAGGATTTGTCGTGGGAGCGACCTAATGAACCAAAGAACCACACCTCATTTTAAAATTCATTTTTCTTTAAAAATAAGGCTTTCTCTTCTGTAAAGAAGAAGAAAATAATCATCAACATTTCCGAAATGGGAATTTTTTTTTCTAGGGGAGATCCTTATACAGTTGTCATCCATCAAGGTGTGATGTTAGAGAAAGAAAGAAAAAGGGTTGGAATCTCTGTTTTTTGATTGATGGACGACGTAAAGCAGACGACGCAACCCTTATTATTATGATTACATCGACACCTTGTACGATCAAGACATCTTTTACTTCGTCCTACTTTGACACGACTTTTTTAAAAATAGCAAGTCGGCTAAATTAACAACTTCTTTTTTTTAGAGGGGTCGCCTCGTTTAGCTGCCAAATGAGCTCTGAAAAGACTGTGCGGCACAGTTAACAAGCCTACGCGCGAGCATAGCAGCGTGCTCGAAATTCCCCCAGAGGGCCCCGCCGTTAAGCTCGCCCACCCCTTCGACATTAAAAGTGACACACATTTCAATACATAATAATAAAAATATATTATTCATTTCTCTATACTTCCATAACAGACGAAAAAACATCAGCACTCCCAAAAATGGGTATAGAACTCTTTTTTGTGAATGGGTATAACTTTTTTTCTGGGTGTGGACATGTGTGCATCACGAGTGAAGAATGAGCAGAAAACGTCGAATCGAGAAGATGGAGCTGTTGGCAACCATTCTTTTTGGCATTGATATAAAACCGTCCTAATTTATTATTATTATTGAAATAACTTACCGACTACTTTGGACCATTGAGCAGGTGGTCTCCATTGTGGAAAGTGTTTAGGGAAATTCTGCTCGTTCCAAAACGTTGTCAACACGACTCGGTAGACGGTGAGATGATCCGGCTGACAGAGCGATTCTTTGGCCGCAGGTCGGCTCAGAACGCTACTCACAAACATGACGATTACTATCAAGAGCTTCATAGTTACACATATACAATATAAAGAGCGTGTTAAAAAGATCCTTCTTGTTGCTTTAGAGTCAATGAAGAGAATGGCCTCTGAGAGCAAACTCTCCTCTTCTTCTTCTCAATGTTTTGCAGCATCCATTCCATTCGGGCTTGACTACAAGTATAGTATATTATGCCGGCCAGTTGTGTAGCTTCTAGCCCTACTCTCTTTTCTTGTTATTTCTTCAAAAATAAACCAAATCTATTTTTCAAAAATACATTTTTAGCGATGATAATGATGCAATCACATTAGCATAATAAAAGAGAAATGAGAGCATGTATAAAGTTAGTGAAGTGTACGAGTTTTAACGAAAGGAATGGTGCCCTTAGTACCAAAATAGAGGCTAATATGGGGCACCAGACGCCCTGCTGCCC
Source organism: Chydorus sphaericus (assembly GCA_030141595.1). Classification (NCBI taxonomy): domain Eukaryota; kingdom Metazoa; phylum Arthropoda; class Branchiopoda; order Diplostraca; family Chydoridae; genus Chydorus; species Chydorus sphaericus. The sequence goes on from CM057933.1 coordinate 817,083, forward strand.
GGCTATTCTGCTCGTCCATGCGTAATTCTATTTGTCTAGGCGACACATTCAGCGGTGGTATACGGCCCTAATAATATAAAATAAAAAAAAAAGTCTGAGAGAGAGAAAGGGGTTTGCTCTACAGCCCAATTTAATGAGTCATCCGGCGTGAACGCTCTACTAGCTGCGGGATATATATATTTTAAGAGTAGCTCTGCTGAAAGAACAACAAGTCGTCGTCGTCTTGGATGCGTCAAGGGGACGCATTCCAGTCGGAAAACAAGACTAATGTGTAGCTCAACGCCGCTGTTTCTAACGTCGTCTGCTTTATACCACGCGACATGTTTTACTGCGAGGGAAAAAATAATAACAAATTGATAGATTTATTCACACCTGCTGCTCCTACATTTCTACTTTTATTTAAATATTTTTTAGTGTTACATAAAAAATGCCACGGTATACTTAAAAAACCATAGGAAAGATTAGCATCTTATAATACGATATTGCTGCACATCTTTTTAAAAGAATACTCATTACTATGTCTTATGATAATGAGTAAACGCCCTTGTTTCTTTTTTCATTACAACATTGCGTGGTTATCTGGAATCTAGCAGCAGCAGACGCCATTTTTGTTCTTGTATAGGGGTATAATTCAAAAGAGGAGGCAACCGTAGAGAAAAATATGAATGAACTTTTCACGCTTTTAGGGCAAAAGATGTGAAAGAGAAAACTTCTATTTCTTTTTTTTTCGGGGCCGTACGCGTCCCGTTATTACACACTTGCATTTGTTAAAAAATGGGGGATCCATTCATGAATAAAAAACCAATAAAAAGCAAAAGATATCAGCGGGATATCAGCGTGAGCCGCACATCATCTTGTTCGTAGCGTGATTCAATGTGACTCCGTATATAAATGACATCATACCCTAGACGAAAAACCAGTTGAATGAATTACTTCGAACAGATTTTTTTGACGAGATTGTTGTTAACTTTCTCTCTCTCCAGCAGCATGTTTTTAATGCAACTATTGAAGCGTAAATCCTATAGAGATTACTGATTATATTCCTGTTCAAAAAAGGGTGGACTAGACCCACTTTTTGGGGGCCTAAGTAAATGCTTGAATTTACGAGGTGGAAAAAGATTATAAATCAAACTATACGGGTATATATATCTCGATCAAAGTCGACGAGTTTTTAGTGATGCTATTCATCGATAAATAAGCCCATAGAAAGTTTTTCTTAGTCCTTGTATGGAAGTCAGCTGTAGGGCCGTTTCAAGTTCGCCAGAAGGCTCGCTTGACGTAAAAGAATTCTCATTTCCGCTCGACTTGTAAAATATATATTCATGAATGGTTCACGTATACATAATTAATATACCACCGTATAGCATATTATAATGAGTTGCAACAAGAAGTACGCAATCATTAGTAGAGGGCATATTAATTGGAAAAGAGAGAAGTTATTAGTGGGTTTAGTAGCAGCGGTAACGGGGGCAGGGCCAGGCGGAGTGAAGAGCAGAATGAGCCGAGGGAGTGGACGGCCAGAGGCGAGGTCCGCGGAATAACTGAAAGCTAGTTTTTAAAAACAAGCTGTCAACGCTGGAAGTGAAAAGGAGAAATTATGTTCTCCTTTTATCCATGAATTTTCTATTGCTAAAGTGACGGTAGTCTGAAGGTGGTAAATGAATACATGTTGTGGTCACATTATTAGTATAGGTTATTTACGAAACAGAAGTATGGCTCGTTGGTCTAGGGGTATGATTCTCGCTTAGGGTGCGAGAGGTCCCGGGTTCAAATCCCGGACGAGCCCATTTGCAATGACACTTTCGTTTTTAATGTTCAATTATGAATTAAAATGTGAACAGTTGAATTATTTTAAAAATTTGTTCGATTTATTATACTATCTTTCATCCGTTTTTCTTCGGCCTTCTCGGCCAATAAACGAATTTATATTATTTTTATTAATGTGCTTCAATTAAGAGTCACATTCATATTTGATCAAAAATTGAAATTGCCAACCTGATCATTAGTTTGATGTAATTCAGTATTTGGAACTTGATAAACTGTAAACCCAGATATTTTGATTCTAATTTAGTTTTTGGATCTGAAGTATCTTTAATACCGTAGTAAAAAAAATAGTGAAGAGTGATTATTTCACTCCAAAGTTTCCCGATAATAAATTTTGACCAAAATTCCTAAAATTTCTTAAGATGATAAAGCATGTCCTAAATTTGATGTTCTTTCAGAATCTTACGTCATCTTCGAAGTTTAATGAATTTAACAATGCCAAACCGGTGATAATCCGTAAACAGAAGCGGATTATCCTCATTATCTTGATTTTAAATTAAGTTACGATATTAGGACCAAATTATTCGGATTCTACGTCAAATTTTACATAAGCAACATAAATTAATAGAAATGTTCAAAAATTTGCTATTTCTTAAAATTTCTCTGATGTGTAGTTCAGGATAATTTGCTATTTTTGGCCAAAATCCATAAAATTAGTAAAAGAAGTGTAACGTGTGCTAAATTTTGAGCTCTTTCAGAATATAACATTTAATTTTAATTTTGAAGACATTAACATAGCTAAACCGGCTATAATCCGCAAACGGAAGCGGATTATCCTCAATATTTTTATCCTTTAGTAAGTTACGATATTTGGACCGGTAAATTCGGATTCTAAATGAAATTTCACACTAGAAACATCTGTTAAAAAACTTGAGATTACCATATTCTCTAAATTTCCCTTTAATTTGCATATTTCGCCAAAATTGAGGAAACTTCTAACTTAATCCTCTTTGAGAATATCTAATTAGTTTTTACTTTCAACGCATTTTACGTGGCCAAACCGGAGATAAACCGCAAATAAAATTCAAAATCGAATATAATTTTCCAATTTTTCCAAATAAACAAAATGACTTTAATGACAAAGCGATAAAACTTGAATTATTTATTATTTCTATCCGCCTTTCCCACTTGAATAAACTAAATTTATGCTCCCCCTATAAAAAGAAAAGTTTCTATTTCATGTGTGTAGATATAGTATTACGTCTTTTGTTTACGACTCCCTTGTTTACCCTTTTTAATAAAGTGCAGTACTTCCGGAACAACAAAACAGAAAAAACTTTTCAATAAAATAAACAACTTCAGTATATCGAATATCTCTTTTTTGATCAACAAAAAGTTTCGATTCAGTTCGAGTATATTTACAAAGTTTTTTTTTCTTCCTTTCTTATTCTCTTGAATCGGATGGGAAAAAAGGAAAAAGAGATTTACACAAGATTTGCAGAGTATACATATGATGAGGCGTATAATATTATATCATGTTTGTAAAACTCAAAAAAGTATTACAAAAAAATTAAATCGATACTTCTACTCAAATGGAATTGGCCCTTATATAAAAGAGGTCTCTAATTATTATTATTACTCTTCTATTACATAATAGATCGACTGGGTAATTGAAATTTCATCTACTATAATGATAATCCTATTTTTTAAAAATAAAATAAAAAAATGGCATACTTGATTTTTTTCTTTTTATATCAATATTATTATTATTAATATTATTATTATTACATGGAACAGAAAATTGTACAATCAACAGTTTTTTTTTCTTGTTTTTTGTTTTGTTTTTTTCTTGGAGAGAGAGAATTCAAAAAAAGAGAGAGACACGACACAAACAAAAGAAAACAAAATTTTCAAATTCCTCATCTTATTTCATTCTTCCCAACTTTTCTTCATTTTGTGTGAATATTTCTTCCATTTTACTTCACTGGTGGTGGATATCCTGGAGGAGCTCCCTGACTGGATGCTACCCAAGCTGAGAAAACATCCCTATAATTTAAAATTAATTAATTACAAATTAATAAAATATAAACAAATATGAATTTAAATACCTGCAGTGGCTGACGACACACTCGTTGCTGCAATACTCGTTTTCCCAATCGGGGCTCGGAATGGCCGCATTCGGGCATCCGGAACGGATGCAATGAGGATGCTGAAGACCGTTATTACCGTTGTTGACGGCCGGCTTGTTTCCCAGCTGACTGGGTGTTGGCACCTGATTCAACACTCTCTGCTGCTGCTGTTGTCCTTGTTGCTGTTGCTGCTGTCCTTGTTGTTGCATCAAATGTTGAGAGTAATTCATAGTCTGCTGCTGCTGCTGGATCATTTGAGGAGCAGCTTGCTGCTGATTCATATAAGCCGGACGTTGTTGTTGCTGCTGCTGCTGATTATTCATTGGTGGATATTGCATTTGCATATTCTGCTGCTGGTGGAATTGTTGCTGTTGCTGCTGATCAGCCATAAGTGAGTTGAGTAGCGGCGTTGGCTTTTTATTGGGTGAGAGGTGAGGTGCCGAAACGGCCGCCATAGATGCTGTGTATTGTTGTTGCTGCTGCTGCTGCTGTTGAGGTATGTTGTACTGGTTCTGTTGATAATTATTGACGGGGAAATTGTTCGGCTGCTGTTGTTGCTGCTGCTGTTGAGGTGGAGGCGGCTGGAACATGGGAGGCTGCGCTTGCTGCTCCCCGTTCCCTTCTTTAGAGACGACACTGGCCCTATAGGCCGCCAGGGCTTTTAGGTACTCTTTTTTAGCCGCTTCCGTCTTCTTCTTGTAAACCTATTTTTTCAATTAAAATTAGTTCGATAAGGATTTACATTGATTTATGAAATGTTACGTTTTTTGAGTCTGTGTCGAGGGCGTCCCACATGGAAGCGACAATTTTAGAGACTTCGCCAAAGGAAGCGTTCGGATTTTGGCCTTTAATGGCGGCCTGAGTGTCCCGAAAGAAGAGCGCATAGGCCGATACGGGTCTGATTGATAGAGACATTGTTAACGTCAATTTCATTGAAAAAAAAATAATAAAAATAATACTTTTGAGGCTCGTGAGGATCCCTCCGCTTCTTCTTCTTTGCTTGCGTCACTTTGGCTTTCTTTGCAGCCTGAGCTCCGCCCATATTCCGGACGGGAGTCGCATCCAGTGGCTCCGGAGAAGGACGCTTCACCGCATTACCCATCTTTAAATAAGAAATTAGTTTAATGTAAAGATCCTGCAGGATTCAACTTTAAGATGTTATTCATACCAAAAGTATAGAATGTGAATCGTCTCCGCTCTCCTCACTCGTGTCGCCGCTAGGTGGCGTCGCGGACACGTTCGATCCCAGCGGCGAAGTGTTGACCGTAGTGGGTACGACGACGCCGCCCGTCCAACTGGGAGGCGCCATAACCGTCGTCCCCGCATTAGAGATCCTGTGCTGCTGCTGCATCTCCACAACCGATCCTTCCGGCATTGCCCGGCATTCTAAATTGATCCTCGTCGTGGAAGCATTTTGCTGCTGCTGCTGCTGCTGTGGAGAATACCTAATGAAAATCAATAAATAAAAAATTAAATTGAAAATTTCTCTCTAAAACGTCTCAAATTTCTCAAGTTGAAATTGAATCCTTGCAAGGATCCCAGGTGTTTTCTATTATTACCTGTTGACGGGCTGCTGCTGCTGTTGTTGTTGTTGAGGCGGAGGAGATGATCCGAGCGTCTGGAGCGTGTATCCTCCTCCGTCCATGTGAGGATTGTTGTACATGCCGTAATGATGTCCGCCGGAAGGATCCGTCGCCGGAAGGCTGTTGTTGTGATACATGGGCTGGTGATGTTGCTGCTGCTGCTGGAATTGATGCTGCTGATGCATCATCGGGTGATGTTGTTGCTGCTGCTGCTGGACATGCTGCTGCTGCTGCTGTTGATGTTCCGCCGGAAGAGGCGCCATCACGACGTGATGACCCATCAATCCTAATGATCCAATATCGAATTCGTCGTCCCCAAAACTCGGCGTATGTGGCTGAAACTAAATTTAAAATAGAAAATTATTGATCAATCCCTAAACACACACACACATCCACTTTCAAAATTAATTCAAAAAGCATCCTACGCGCTACTCTCTCTCTATCTCTCTCTCTCTTCTCATTTTATTGATTGGAAGGGGCGGAAGAGAGAGAGAGAGAGTAGTATATGCCCAACATCCGCAATATAATAAACAATATAATAATGATATTACCTGATCCGCCATGTTGCCGCTGGCGTATCGCTGATTATTGTACAACAATTCCGGATGATGGTGATGCTGCGGCTGGGATGCCGTCGACAGCTCTGAATTCTATATTTTTTAAAAAATTTAAAAAAAAGTTTTTGGTAATTCAATCAAAAATGGCCGCCAACTATACTTTTCTCTCTCTTTTTTTTTTTAATGCCATCGAATTATGATAATAAAACAGTCTCTCTCTTGCTTCAACAAACTAATCGATCGAGCACATCAACGACCGGCGCAGTAGGGCGGCAACATCGCATTCTCTCTCTCTTCTTCCTTCCATCCCGAATAGAAAGAGAAGGAGAGAGAGAGAGAGAATGTACTTTTGTAATAGACGGGGAGAGAGAGGAATAAATCAAAATTTCCTAATTTCGTTAAGAGTAAGCTCCCTATTGGCTCTCCCCTTTTATCAAAAACTTTGATGGCTCCTCCCCCTTTTTCCTGCAGGATTTATTGTAGTATAGTAGTACTTGTTCACTGGTGCAACGTTCCTGCGCGATGTGCCATATTCATTTGCGCAAACGCTGTTCTACTCTTCTCCCCTCAGCTTTTTAACAACACAAAACATTGATTTTCCTTCCACGATCCTGCAGGATCATAATTCCTTTAACATTAATTGAAATTATTTTTTACTTTTTTTTTTAAATGGCAACGCTGTAAACATGACCTTAATGCGACTTGATGGACCGTGAAAATATAAATATTGGGGGACGTGGCGACGTAATAATAATCCCGCACGAAGAAAAAAAAAATCAGTTAAAAAACTTGATATAACTGTGAAAAAACCTCGAGGAGAATTTCAAAATGGGCAATAAAAAGAAATTAATTTAACGCATTCCTTTACTATTTTCTCTCACGAATAAAACTGGCTTTACCTTTGAGCACCAGACGGGATCAATTGAGGAAGAAGAAGAAGTAGAAAACATGTCGTGAAGCACAAGAGATCCTTCCATTACAATAATAATAGTAATAATAGAAACACAACAAAATCCTTGTTGGATAGGAAAAGGAGCGGGAGCGTGAGAGAAGCTGAACCGACCGATTGATCGGAACTTGTGGCTTTGAAAGCGGAGAGCTGGCACGTTTTTCCCTCCTCCCTCCCTTCCTTCCCCTCTCTTTTCGTGTGTGTTATTCTCTTTTTATTTTAAATAGAAAAAAAAAACATTATTATTCTTTTTTTCTCTCTCTTTTCCTCCAACGGGACGGGGAGCTGCGCGGGACTCTGCCCGGGATTCGAGCTCAACGCGCAGCTTGGGCGGAGTCACCATCAACAAAATGTTTTACTTTTAAAAATTTCCAGAAAATAATAAATAAATAAACAAATAATGTAATCTAAACACTTTTTTCCCCCAAAATCCCTAAACACATAAAATATGAAAAGACCATATCTAAGCAGTTTTATAGTCAATCCCTAAACACACTTTTTTTCTAAATTCCTGAATCCACCTTTTACAGTTTATTGACCATCCCTAAACACACCTAAGTGGCCATCCCTAAACAGACTTTTCAGAAATCCCTAAACACCACTCAGTGTATTGGCCACCCATAAATACATTTTTTAATTATTCCTGAACACTTTTAGAACAATCCCTAAACACACCTAAGTGATCATCCCTAAACACACTTTTTCAGAAATCCCTAAACACACTTTTAAAACTATCCCTAAAAACCAATTCTAAGTAAAATGACCATCCCTAAACACACTTTTAAAGAAATCCCTAAACACACTTTTATATTAAAAAAGAGAAAAGCTTCATCGATCACGCGTTATTCGAAAAAGGGGGTGGTGGGTGGGTGGTTGGGAGGGATTTAATTAAAACTGCGCAGGCAAAAGCCTCCCTCCGACCTCCCCTAAAAAAGATGGCCGCCAGAGTTAGGAGGGGGCTTTTGCTCCTCATATCGTAATGAGGTGAAATTCCACAGAGAGAGAGAGAGACTGGAGGTTGTGACATTAAATTCAGCCTTTAAATGTAATGAGCAATGACGTCAAAGAAGACGGGAGCTGAATGTCAAACATACCGCGGGAGGGAGCAGCCAGCATCCCCAACTGCTTTATCGATTTTAAGGAAGAAGGGGGGAAATAATTTCGCCTTCAAGCAACCACACCCATAAGAAAATTTATTTTTTATTTTATTTTTTTAATTTTTCAGTTCACTTTCTCATTTATTTAACCTAAATGTCAAAAGAAGAAGAAGAAGAGAAGGGTGGAAAATGAGGCCAACTCTCTCTCAGCTGCTAAAGGCATTCCTTAATAAAAATAATAATATAAACAAGGAAACGTTCGAAAAAGAAAAACACTGTGGTAATTCAATCTTTTTTTTTTAAGAACGAGGCGAACTGGCAATGTCGCATTAAAATTCAATCAATAATACCGCGCGCACCAAGCCGAACGCAGCTTTGAGCGGGGCGTCAACGAACCCCCCTCTCTCTAACGAATTACGTAATAATAAAAATAATATTTTTTTACCATTATTAATTTTCAGGGAAATATCCGTAATGACGACCACTCTTCACTAAATGAAAAATGAAACTGAAAATAAAAACTAGAAAATTTCTCTCTTAAAAAAAAAAAAGCTGACCACAGGAAAAATAAAAAATCCCGCCGGCGGCCTTTATTGCCCTTACGGCCCGGCTGGTGGGTGGGCCCAGCCCGGGGCTATCTTACCTTCCCCACCTGGTGCCCCGCCCCGTAATCCCAAAATAATAATAACAATAACAATCAAGTCAACTGGAAATTATTAAATATATTATAAACCTGTTTTTTTTTCTCTTTCCTTAAATATAAAATAAAGAAATCTGATCTATTTCACCTTGAAAGTTGAAAAACAATTCTTTTCCTTTTTAACCATCTGTCCTCCCCCTTCTAATAATAATGACAGGGTATAAGAAGAAGAAAAAATTAAACGTTTTTCTAGTCAAAAATCCCTCAAAATATTTTTTAAAATAAATTTATTTAACCCTTTTTAAATAAAAAGATAATTATCACATCACCTAGATTTAGTATTTATTGGAGGGGTAGCCGCCTGCCGGATGTCACCACCATAATAATAATACAATTTTCATTAATTCAGAAAAAAAAATAAAAACATTGACGCACCTGACGCTCTCTCTCAACTGAACCCCTCGCTCTTTTCTGTACCTCACAAGGGGGGGATTTAAAATTAAAGAAATATATTTTCAATTATCTTTTCAGGGTCTCCCCCCTCTTTTTTTTCTTTTCTACTTCATCGGGGCACATCTGTGCTGGACCACCTGTTGCCCCCCTCTTTTTTTTTTGAACGCTAGAAGCGATGAAAGAAACTATTTTTTTTTTGTTTTTAGCCGCAAGGCTCTTTTCGGGGTCACAAACGTGAAGGGTCGGGAGAGACCTCTACGAGAAAGAATTTTTAGAAAAAAAAAAAAAAAAATCAATCAAAGTCTTAAAAAAAAAAAGAAATTACCATGTCGGCTTTTTTCCCCCGAAAAAATTAAAAAATACATCTCTATTTCGAAAAAAAAATTCCATAATAAAAAGAATGTTGACAATAACAAACTTTTTGTGCTTGTCATTGTCAACACACATTCTTCTTTTTAAGGATCATCCATCAAACTTTATACTCTTTCAATTAGAATGACTTCAAAGGCTGTGAAATTGAATATCTTTTGCCGCATCAGAGATCAAAAGACATCAACATCGATCGAAAGCTCTGCAATTCGATAATCTCTCTCCCTTTGACAAGTTAAATGGGCAGCAACTTCAAGGGAGAATTATTCCCAATTAAAATCTTCTGGAGCGTAAGATCCCCCCTTTTCATCATCACTGATTAGCATGATTAAAACACAATCTCATCACAGAGAAGGGCTAATTTAAATGAAGAGTCCGTCCATATATTTTTATATAATATAATCCCCTCGCCGACGAAAACTTCAAAAGGAAGGGGAGAACCAATCCAATCTGCTCTCTATTCATGAAAGTTTCATCGGCTCAAACAAGTGCACATCCTAACCAGGGGGAGACTTTAGAAAAATAGAGAAAAATCAATACCTCAACTGTGTGTTTCACAAGTTTTCACTTTCCAACTTTTTCGCTGCTGCAGAAACTTTAAATATTGGAAACATCCAGTCAGTACCGATGCTGATGAAGACCTGAAATTTCAAGAATATCTTTATTTAAGTAAAAAAACGTGAGTTGGGTGAGGAATAATCAATTATGTATGAATTCCTTATTTTAAAAAAGAATAGCCTGTCAAAGAGAACTGAAGAGCTTTTCACGAATAATTGAATTGTTAGAGAGGACTTACGTGACTTCGTTTGTTTACGTCTGTAGTCTATATTATCAGATTGAAATGTCTGAGCAGCTCACAAACTTGTTTTCTGTCGTTTGATCAACTAGTGAGAGCAGAGGGGGATGCGCTCGAATTTGATACGGCCAGTTGAAATGCACCAACATCAGAAGAGACCGTTTTCTACGAATCTCTGCTAGGGGCGAAATTTTGTTGTAGAGAGAAATGTTAAAAATGCAGACGAATTCCCGTCCATCTAGCGGTGGGATTTATCACTAAATACTACTGCCATCTGTCGTTCAATTGAATCAGTTTATTTTTCTTCAGTGCAAATCTGCGCGCAGAAACCCTTTCAACGTTTTTAATAGAACGAGAAAAACATTCACAATATACTTAGGGTGGATATATAATTTGCTTTTTTTCACACATCATCATCTACTTTATATAATAATTGGGCAAAGTACACATTAAAAAGAGAGAGAGAAATCCCCCCCACTGTTGATAATATATCCCAATTTAACAAACGAAAAGAAAGGGGAAAAAACAGTCTAGGTATCGTTTTTCGAGAAAACAAGAATGAAAAAAAGTACAATTGGAAAGCCACACGATAGTATTTTTTTTAAGGATGGCGATCAGCAAAGAATCGACCCAAACAATCAAAGAGGATTTCCCCCCAAAAGGTGGTATATATATGCACAGAAAAAAAAAGCTATAGTACAATGTGTTGTTGGTGATATACTTGTACATAATAAATCAACTATGAAGGAAAAGAAATTTAAAACACACCAAAAACAAATTTTATCTTTCTATTCTTGACCGAATCCTTCCGTCTCCTCGATGGCAAATGTAAGCTTCTCCACGAGCTGCTCGTAGCTCTTGTAAGGAGGCAGGTCGAGTCGGTTAAAGCACGTGTGGGAGCGGGGTAACCACGTCTCCTTGCCCACTTTCTCGATGCAGAACCGTTGAGGTCCATTGCTCCCTAAATTACAAGGAAAACAATAAAGAAACAAATATAAAATTAACAGTTATGTCACGATATAACGGGATAACAAAAATCGCTCATTTAAAAAGTAAATGAACCAATAATAATAACTTATTTTATTATAAGAAATCAATGCTGCTATTCCCACGCACGTACCCATGAGTTCGGCGAATCCGCCGACGGGCACTTTGCAAGTCCCGCAAACAAACTGAAGGAGCCGGGCTCTTTTCTCATTATCCATCGCCCGAACAAACTGTAAAATAAACATAAAATAAAGATAATTTTTAAAATTTTAAAGTGATAAATTATTTACCTGCCAGAACCACTGGACTTGTTTGGAATTTCTAGTGTAGTGGCGGAAGACGGTGTTGCGCTGCCAGTCGTCGATGTCGATCTCTTGCATGCCGCAGAGCATCAGCTCCAATTCACGCTCGTCAAAATAATGGAGCCATTCAAGAGGAACGACCTCGTTGAACCCATCCAGGAAGGCTTTCGTCTGCTCCTCGATGCCTCGATTCATCCGCCAATCCGTCATCAATCGAATGTACTCTTCTTTATTCTCCTCGTTGACACGGACGGCATCACCACCCGGTTTCAGCTCGTGGTGAGTCAACTGCCCGAGAACCTCGAAATCCGCGTTGAAATAGAGCTCCAGTCCGCACTCTTCCAGATTGTTATCTTTGATCCACATTAGAGAATTGTAGAATTCGGGATCCACAGACTCGATATCTTTGGTAGTCAGCTTCTTGTTAAGCATCCGCTTGTAAAAGGGCAGCGTGAAAGCCGAAAAGATGAACCTCCCGTGATACAACGCCTTTAAACCCAAAAAATGTGTTAAGGAATGATCGAATAGGAAGCTTTTAAAAAGTTACCATAGCGATGAAGCGCCCAATGAACTTGAAGTAGTGGAGGTGATCGGGATTGACGTGAGAGGCGGGATTGATCTGGAGACTGTAGTTGTTCTTGTTAGCGTACTCAAAGAGGCAGTACATCGGGTTGAGGACTTCGTGGGAGAGCAAGAGGAACCACTCTCTGGCGACCCCGCCGTAGTCGAGCCCTTCCTCTCCGCGGAAGATGACGTAAAGCCTCCTGCGGAGCTCGTAAGCCGGAAGGCGCATGATCTGGTGGTGGGAATCCTCAAAGAGGGTCTGACGGTTAAGAGTGATCTTGATATGTGAAGGTAGGGCGTTGCTCTGGCACAGGTAACGGAACTGGGACAGTTTCCATCGGAAGGAGCGCTCGTAGGCAATCGGGACACCGTACGCTCCTTTCGGACTGAAATGAAAACAATTTTAATCTTATTCTAAAATATTTAAACCGAAAGTGAAAATTACCCTTTAGTAGCTCCAGGTCTGGGATCCTGGAACGTTGTAGTCCGAGTGTTGTGGTCCACAAAATAGTGGACACCATCATCAGTGATCCTCATTTCCCAACCGGGAGGTAAAGGATCTTCTTGACTCATTCTAAAAAATTCATTGAATATTTAAAAATAAATAAAAGCTAATTAGTAATGAATCGAGGCATACCCTTGGGTGCGAGGATCTTCCCATTGTGTCGTACGATTCTTATGATTGACGAAGTAAACGCGGCCGTTGGGCTCTACTCGCTTCTCCCAGCCTTCGGGCAGAGGACCCAGAGGATCGCTCTCTTCCGTACCCGAAGCAACAGCTGTTCCAGTGCTCACACCACCACCCTAATACAAATCAATCGATTAATCATCGGAACCAAACAAAACTTTAAAAAAAATAATAGGATTCTACCTGAGGATACAAGAATCTCTGACTGCACTGCTGAACGACGTGAGCTCTCTGTCCTTGCCAATTTTCAAAGTGCTGAAGCCGCTCCACGTTCGGTCTCTGCCACGTCGTCCTAAAACCATCCCAATTTTAAATTAAGATTTTAATGAATTGTTAAAATTTTATTACGATCGAGTGTTGTGATCGACGTAGTAGACTCGGCCTCGAGGATCCCTCCTCATCTCCCATCCGGCGGGCAGAGGTTGAGGTCGCTCCCAAGTCGTACTCTTCGTGTTATGGTCCACGTAATAGCGGCGATTGTACTTGTCCACCCGCACTTCCCATCCTGGAGGAAGAGGCTCTTCCGGTGGAGGTGGACCAGCCGCTGCAGTAGCAGGAGGAGGAGCAGCCGCAGCAGCTCCCGCTACTGCTTCCGGCGCTGGAGGTGGTGGACGGGCAGGAGCAGCTGCAGCAGGGGCAGCTGCGGTACCATTAGAAGTCCTAGAAGAAGCGTCTGGTGTACCTCTAGAGGTAGCTACTGCTGCGGAGGCTGATGGAATGGCGGAAGAAGGTGGAATATCAACGTCACTGGACCGAGTCCGAGGTCTGGCTCCACCAGCATCACCCCCAACTGTATTATTATTCGCTACTAATGCTGCAGAACCATTAGCTCTACTGGCTGGATCACTGCTTTCTGCAACTTCACCATTGGCTCTAAAATCAATTAGAAATTAATTTTTATTTTTTAAAATAAACTTAAAGAAATATCGAACCTATTTCGATGGCCGTTGGTCAGCAATAGTTTTGTATCCACTCTCATTCCATCAAGGAGTGTAAAGAGTTCGCCAACTTTCACTTTGGAGCTGCGGCCGTTGGCAGGTGCCTGCGGAGTAACATTACTCGAAGGCTTGACTTCACCCTGATGTAAAACAAAAGAGGTTTATATATTGAAAACATATGGAGTGAAATGTGTGTAATTCACCTTTATATCAAGGGTCAGACTTGTATTGTCGAACTTTCCCTGCACTTTGACCAGCTGCTTGTTGATATCCATCCTCGCTTCGCCTATGAGGACATCCCGCCTGAATGTGGAATGGCTGTACACCCTCAGATAGCATTTTGATGTGGTCGTAACCAAACTGCGTGAAATTACGAAATAGGGTTATATAATGATGTAATAATTAATCAAGATATAAATGGGTGTACATTGTGAAAGACTCGTTGGCCCAAGTGGGCTCGTGGGTGCTCTTCACTGTCTCTGTCTTGCGAACCACTTTGCCATCCACAGAAACCTCCACATAGGCAGAGGGCTTCTTCGTGATGCAGGCGGGATCAATCTTGGCCCTCAAAACTGGTAGAAAAAGATGAACAATAAATAAAAGTAGAGAAAACTTGTTGATTTAATTAAATTACTTGAGAGGTTCAGCTGATGGTAAGTTGGGTGATTATTATTCCTTGGACTGGAGCTGCTGTTTGTTTCAGCCATTTCATTCAATATTGCAGCAGCACTCTATTTCCTTATGAGTTCCAATTAGTAACAGTGAACTTGGTGTTATCACAGCTCATAATCAGGGCTTTCAGTCCTGCAGCTGTAGATAAAAAGAAATTTTTATTGAGCCAATGGGGTCAGCTGTGTGTAGTGGGTTAAGTGATAACAAAAACTCATATTCAGCACATACCTCATCCACACCAACTGCGAAAATTCACTAAATTCCTATTTTTTCTGCATAGCAAACATTTGCAATTAAAGGAAAGTAAAAAAATTGGATCAGTGATGAAACTCGATCGAGCGTATGTGCCAGTAAACTTCAGAGACGAAAAAGAAATATTTAAACAAGAATTAAGAGATAGTAAAATATACCTCTAGAAAGCCAGAAATGTGGAGAAAACAAATATGAAAGTATCTTTTGAGAGGCGGAAACGGATATGATCACTAGATAAATATGAAGAAAATACACACTAGAGTTTTTCCCGTATTGTCCCAACTATCCAAGCTCCATCTTGGACGACTGTCAACGGATCGACATTGCCAAATCGTTAAATGGGTAACCGGATTTTACTGCATTTCAAAACAAAAACAAAATTGTCATGCTCTTTATGTCGTCTGCTTGGAGCTATCTGCTTTCGGATTTTCGATAAATTCTCTCCACTTTCCAATATATTTGAAATGGTCTTTGAATGTCAAAGATATCCCTACAAGAAAGAGGTGAATATAATAATTTAAACTATCAGGGCTTTTATAAAAACTTGAATTGAATTTCTACAGTTTACAACACGGGTTACGTCGTGCCAGCCGGCTGAAGTTAGCCTTGCATTGGACGGGAAAAAAGAAAAAGTCAAAGGATTTGAAGTGATCTTAGAAGATACGATCTTATTTCCCGAAGGTGGAGGGCAGGTATATTTATTTCGGATCATTTTCAATTACTACATTTTAAAAATTAAATTGAATTCCCATGCAGCCTGATGATAGAGGTGTAATAAATGGCATCCCTGTCCTCCAAGTGAAGCGAAAAGGCAGTGAAGCCATACATTTCATCACTGGTAGCTTGGATCCAGGCTCTACTGTAGATTGCAAAGTGGAATGGGAGAGGCGATGGGATCACATGCAGCAGCATTCAGGCCAGCACCTCATAACTGCCAATGCTGATGCTCTATATGAATTTAAAACAACTTCCTGGTGGCTAGGAGAGCAGGTCTCTCATATTGAATTAGGTACCATCATTCTGATTATAATCCCATCACTATTTTATTAAATCATTTTATTAATAGATACCACCAGCGTGAGTGATGAGCAGCTTCAAACGATCGAAAAAACCGTGAATGAGAAGATAAGAGAAGCGGTACCTGTTGAAGTGAAGGTTTATGAAGAAGGGGACAGCACCCTCAGCCAAGTATAATTATTTTTCTTAATTTACGTATGAAATAGTTGAGAAATTATTTTTAAAAAATAAGGTGCGCACTAGGGGTCTGCCGGAGGATCACCATGGTGCCGTCCGCGTCGTAACGATAGTTGGTGTAGAAAGTAATATGTGTTGCGGTACCCATGTATCCAATCTAAGTCATTTGCAGGTGTTTAAAATATTATATTTATTTTCATTTAGAGAAAATTAGAATAATTAATTTTTTGGACTTGTCAGGCTATTAAACTTCTGCATTGCGAGAAGGGGAAGAAGAATAAAACCAATTTGTTCTTCCTTAGTGGTGAAAGAGTTTTGCAGCACATTAACCGCTCTCTACAAAGAGAGCGCCAATTAACTGCCATTCTCAAGTAAATCATTTCAATAATAATTTTAATTAGTTTTGGGGAAATCTTCAAACACTATTTATAAACAGGAACGCTCCTGAAGATCACGTCGACCTCGTGAGCAAATTACAAAGTTCCGCTAAAATTTCCCAGAAAACAGTACAGTCTCTAATGAGAGAATTAGCCGCCGTTCAAGCAGAAAGGATCAAAGCGGAGAAAGCGAAATTCTCCGTCGTTCACCGCAAAGACGGTGACATGGATTTCGTCAACGCCCTCATTAGCGAATGCGCTTCAGATGTAAATTTGATCAATTAAACCTTCCTCTTTTCTCTCGATAATTTTTATTATTCAATAGGATGTGACCTTACTTATTACTATTGGAGAAGATAACAACGGACAAATGATGCTCGACGGTTCGGAGAAAATCGTCTCTGACATCGGCCCAAAGTATAAAATCAATAAGACTTCTTCACCATTTAGTAATAATAAAATATTTGGTTAACAGGATTTGCCAGATTTTGGCAGGAAAAGGAGCTGGAAAAGGAAAGCGATTCCAAGCTAAAGTAACTCAGCTGAGTATCGCTGCCCGACAGGAAGCCGAAGCCTTACTCCGCTCAACAATTTTGAATGAATGATTCGATGGAAGAATACAACATTGCAGAACAAGCGTTTCTGAGTCTTATTTTTTTCTAAATTAATTTTAATATAAAAAATTTGATCAAATCGAGGTGATGACAAAGTCAATCTTTACCGCGCGCGCTAATGTAAAAGAATTTTAGAATCTAAAAAAATCGAATTCTACTGAAATTGAGTTTTGCTGACATGTAATATATCCAAAGGATTTGGGAAAATTATCTTCATTTCTTTTGGTTGAGTAGAATAGCTATTAGCCTGGGATTAGTTTCTATCTAGCTGATTTCTATATCGAAGAAAAATCCTACCGACGTGGCGAAATTGCGTTTGGGGCCCATGTAACCATCACGCACTGAACGAGGCGTACGTCTAAACCTGTATATAATAGGTCCCATCCGCCGAGTTACCAACTTCTCCGAGAATCTACGACTCTCGCCAATATGCTGAGCTTCAAGTTACTGGTAGCTAAATTCATTTTAATTATTATTATACATTCATGTTGCATTCGAATTTATTTAATGCGCAGACGATCCTGTGCGTTGCAATGGCTGCGAATGGCCTTGATCGTCCTCAAACAACTAGGCCTATTACAACAACTAGGCGTACTACTACAACTAGACCTACTACTACAACTCCTCATCCTCATATTGATTCATCAACGCTGAAATGGCAGGGTCTATTTGCAGTCATTAATCCCAAAAATAAGGCTTATTGTCTTACCTACCAGAATTTGAAAGCTGGTAGCAAAGTAACTTTTGCCAAATGCGATAATTCAAGTTCCGCTCAACAGTGGGTCACAGCGCAGTTGTGGAATGCAACCAACGCCCCCTGGAATGCTTGCTTACTCAACAACATCAACCTGTGCGACTCAGTCGATGGGCAGGGAAAAGGCGTGTTGGCCGTATCTAACTTGAACGACAAGAAACAGCATTGGTACTGTACTATGATTGGGTGACCAACCAGTACAAAAACGGCGGAGTGGGAGCAACACAATGCTCTCAAGTTATCTTGGACTCCGGTCAGACTACTCCAGTTGGAACCGTCTTCAAGCCGTGCACCTCTAGTCCACTTCAAAAATGGTATTTTCCATACTATAACCTTCCACTAGCTCCATGGAACAATACCAACTGAACATATAGTAACTTCGATGATCTTCATTAGAAACAGCGGCGAGATGGTTCAAAATATCATGTTGTAAACTCGCTTTTCTTGTTGTACTGCGCCATCTTGATGGACACAATCAATATATTATATTGTATATTTTGCAGCATACAAAAAATTGTGCCCTTTACTATTCATTTATCAAAACTACTCGATAAATGATAAACCCTTTAGTAATAATTAAATAATTGGCTAACAGGATTTTGAGTATCGCTGTCCGGAAGCCTTACTCTGCGTCAACAATTTGAATGAACTACGATATGCGTTTATGTTGCTTTTCTGGGTTTCATTTATTCATAACTAAATATAATAATGAGATCAGTACCAGTAGTGTAACTTGACTAGACCAGATTTAGGATCGACGGGGAGCTCGAGAGAGCTCATTCTGTGAACGAGGAGTTTACGCATTGATTTATTTCGGCGGTCAGTCCAAGGACTTGCTGGAGCGCTCTGCTGCTGTGAATCAGCCGTTTCTAGTGGAACAGTTTCATCAGGATTGCAAGGGATTTCCGTCAACTCTATCGATTCCTGCGGTCTATGATTTCAATTGAATAGAATAATCAAAGTTATTGATGGGTAATTTGTTTAATTCAAATTTACCGCGTTGGGCAGCACTGGAAGCATTCTTTTACTCCAAAATCCTTTCCAAACTCTTCGCCTTCTTCTATAGTTTGTGGCAGTTTTCTGAAAAGTGTTTCTGGTAAGCGCAATCCTACCACTCCGCCGATGGCTGAAATGATGCCCATCACGACGAGTGGCAGAACAAGCATTTCTGATCCCTGATTATTTTTGAAAAGTTAATTTAAATATTAAATATGATAGAAATTGGTAGTTTTTACGAGGTAGTTGATGAACGGGATGACAGCTAGACCGAGCCCTCCTAAATAGGCGGTGAATCCGATGCCAATCCCGCGCACTTCCGTCGGATACAGCTCTCCAGCGAAAGGATACAAAATGAGGAAGGAAGCGGCGATGGCAAATTTAGCGATTAAATAGAGAATCAACGTTTCATTGACAGCATCTAAGATATGAAATATAAATAAGGGATCTCTTTTAATGATTTATAAAAATGACTACTTGCCTGATGGCATTAGAACGGTGGCCACACAAAATAATCCGCCGGTTACCATCAGCAAACAGAGCGGCCAACGTCTTCCCCACCGATCCATCACAGCCCAGCATAGAAGATAACCGGGGATCTCCACTAATCCGGAGAGGAAGAATGAAAAATATTCATCGCTACCCATTACTGGTCCATAATAAGACAATCCGACGTAGACGGTATTATTAGCAAACCTAGAATTTGATAATTCAATTTGTAAAAAAGTTTTTTTTTTTTAAGTTTGTCTATTCATACCAGTTGAAAGTGATTAGAATTGTTTTCAATCTCATATTAGGTGTACGGAAAAGGCTTGCTACACCTGGATGAGCACGTTCAGGTTCGGTTGATTCGGGTTCTGCTGCTTGATTATCGGTCATCGTCGCCGCTGAATTCTTTCGATCAGACAAGTGCCGCTACACCGCCCAAACGTTTTCAATTTAGAAAATAGAGCTTTATTCAATTTTTTAGAGTTTTCACCTCTAGTTCAGGTAGAAGATGATGAGGAAACTCTTTCCCGTTGATTCTGGCACAGTTTTGCATAATCGTTTTCACTTCTTCGAAGCGTCCCTGAGACATGAGCCATCGCGGCGATTCAGGCAGATAAATTATGTAAATAAAGAAAGCCAGGAAGGGCAGGGTGGTTGCATAACAGAGATGAGTCCAATCCCGAACCAAGTAGGCCACTCCAGCCAACAGGAGCATGCCCAACGTGTAAAACAGGCACGTCATAACGGTGATGAACGTACGATACGTCGGTCCCACCAATTCCAGAGCTAAACATAAATCAAACTCAGCTTTTTTAAAAAGAAAATAATAGATGGATGAGTATTACCTATAATAAAGGGTATTTGGTAAATGGCTGGAATGGTTAGACCGACCATAAAACGGCAAGCAGACCACAACCAGAAATTCGGTGCCCATGCTGTTAGTAGTCCACCCAGTAATTCAATACCCAAACAAAGGAAAAAAGAAATCTTCCTCCCTACCCTATACGTATATTAAAATTATTAGATATTATTGTGTTAAAGTAGAAAGCTATTTTTTTTTATTATTACCTGTCACTCACGACCCCGAAAAAGTAGACGCCGATTATACCGCCAACGTTCAAAAGTGAGAGGCCGATGGTTGGGTACAGACTACGCGAGCAGACCAACTCGTACTTTGGATTCAATAATAATTAAATATTCTATTTACATAAGAGAATTTTTAAAAAGTATTTACATCGATAATTATGGAAGAGTAGATGGTTGACGTGTCAAATTCCCATCCGTAGAGGCAGTCGGTCACGTTTCTTTTCGTCATCTCGTCGACGGCGACGCTTTCACCATCATTATCAAGGCTAAACATGGTACATTTACTGTATCCAGCAGCATCGCCTTCCATCTGTTTACGTACAATAATAATAAAAACACGGAATATCGTGACATTGCTAATAGATATTATACCGTGAAACTACGTGGGATGGTGGCATTCTTCCGGATTGCAACATCCGACCAATTCGAGTCCTTGAAGAGTTCCGGCGGTATCTTACACCAGTGATCCGGGATTGGAGCCATAAAGAGCTGATTGAAAGCGTGGAAGCCGCACGGGATGCAAGCCGGCAAGCAGACGAGCCAAACGAGGATCTTTTGGTACCGACCGAACTCTCCTACGTGAGGGAGTAGGTCATCGAAATCCCAATGTTTTTTCTACATTAATTAAATCAATTTAATCCGGGTCGAGCATTTTTTTTCTTTCAAATCCGCTCATTACCTGTTCCATTTTTTAAATAGTTGATGACGAAAGAAGAATTATATAATTAAAAACCAACCATGAGCCAAATGAGTAGATCCACGTCGGTCGTGAATGAATCCATGGCTTTCGAAAAACTGAGGGCTCGCCTTACTTTTCTTGTTAGAATTACATTTGAGAATCCCGACAAAAACTCCGACATGCGTCAATGATAAATATAAGCCGAAACCTTAATAGTTCCTCTCTCGTGAATTCATTGGTTGTTTATTTATGAAAAAAATCAAGCAAAGCAATTTTATTTTATTATTATTAAATCAAAAGGGAAGGAGCCGGCTTCTTTCCAGGCCAGTGCTCCTTGGCATATTTCTTTCTTTTGGGTTCTGAAGATGAAGGAGCATCTGAAGAAGGCGGCGGAGGCTGAGCGAACTCGACCCGATGAGGGAGCGCTTCGGCCGGCTCATGAATAGGCGCCGATAGGTCCACATCGGGGGCCGGATTGGGGAGCAAAGGGAGACCGAGCTTAGAAGCCAGTGTGGCAGAGAAGAGACCTGATGATGTCTGCTGGCTAGATGTGGAGGAGGACCCACCCATTTCCGGCGGAAGACCCCCATAAAGTCCTTGGGAAGAAGCCGTAGAGATGGAGCGGTGAAAGTGATTTTCACCCGATGACGATAAAGACGAAAGTGTACCGCTAGGAATCGATTCATTCCTTATTCGCTAAATTTTTAAAAATAAATAATTATAAATAATTATATTTTAGAGAGGTAAAAATTAAAATAAAATACCTTTGAAGGGATGACCATAGAAGTTTGGACGAGATTACGGAATCGTCCGACACTTGGATCCACATCCTCTGGATTGATAACTTCTTCCTGTAACAAATTAAAATTAGATTCTAGTTCTTAGAAATAAAGGTTCCTAATCAAGGTTTCACTTCATCATTAAATGTGATGGATCTCTTCTTCCTCTTTCCTGAAGAATTCCTGCTGAGATCTTCATCCGCAATTCCGAGCATAGAAATTCGCCGATTGTGCGCAGTATTAAACTCGGTGAGATTCTGTAAAAACAGTTAAAAATTATTATAATTTTTCAATAAAAAAATTGTAAACGTACGTCGAGTTCCATTTCGCTTTCAGGAAGGCCTAATAGTCCGCCATCCTGATGTTCCGTTTTAGCTTCCTCTTCCAACTCTTCCAAGATGGATCTCGGAGCTGTCTGTGGTCTCTCTCTCAATATATAATATCTGGACGAAGCTCCGAAATGGAATGTGCTGTCTATAGGCAGCTGAGTGGGTTTCTCACTTTCGATCCTCATTGTGCCAATAAAAGTTCCATGTGCTACAATTCAAATAAGAAAATGATTCTGAAAATTTTTAAAGAAATGAGAGTTTTAAATATAAACATACTGCTGCCGAGATCGACTAGAAATGCGCGACTGAGATGCTTGTGCCAAACGAGAGCAGCATGAACTCTTGAGCAGGAGGCGTGATCGATGGAAAAATCGCACATTTGAGGATTTCGGCCAAACAAGTAGCATTTCTTTTGATCAATCATGAGTTTCTGTTTTGAAAAATAAAATATTAAAGAAATTATTTTATATAATTTATTAATTTGTATACCTGTATGAGCTTTCCATCTTTGGTTACATCCAAGTGAAGCCCGGTAGTAGGTTTTCCTGCCCTAAAAGAAGATAATACACCACAGTATAATTACATATGCCATGGAATGAAGCCTCCTGATTATATAAATATGACTCTTCATAATTTTATTAATGGGTGATAATACAGGAATTTGGACAAAGATCTCATCATTCAGGCAAAAAAAAAAACTTTCCCCTCCTAAAAAAGTAGATGAACCCTATAATTTCTTAACCACAACAAGAAGACATTTGATGAAGACCTCACTTTTACAGTGCATGTCACTGGAGAAACTTAAGGGCCTTCATTATACTGAGAAAACAAGCGTCGTTCTAACTCTTGATTAAACGTCATATTTTTTTTTAAAGAGAGATAACAAATCAGCATGACGGTGATGGCTATAGCGAGAAGATGCTTGATGAGATCCACGAATTATTACCATCCGGGGATGTCATAATGGTTGGCCATGTTTGAAGAAACAGAAAGGAGGGCCTTGCTTCCGCCTTTATAAATGTGGGAAAAGACACTTTCTTTCGGTTCACTTTGCAAACAGAAACAAAAAATGAAGAAGAAAAACAAAACTTTTTCCTCAGCGGTGGCCCAAGCGTAGCAGACGACGGCGAGGTCAATTGACATTTGCAGCATTGCACGATTTTTACAAATTTAATGACAAGCGAAAGTGATTCTTTAGAAAAAGATTGTAAAAGAATCAAAACGTGCATTTTCTCTCTGTGTATGTCAAGTACACTAGAGAGTAATTTTACATTAACAAGTAGCAGTATATAGCGCTACTGACGTAATAATAATAAGAGATCATCACGAATGCGACCTTTTTCGCGAGTTCCAATCTTTGTGACAAGCCGACTTCAACGGCACGAAGTCCTCCTCGCGTGTTCCTATTTATTATTATTTGATGACTGCGTAAATAGTTCCCAATAACTGCACGAAAAAATGATGGCAGGAAGAGTATATAGAAATTTGTCAAAGAGGCCAAGTGGCCGACATCTGCGCACAACAGCTGAGCAGCGCACGATTTGAACCAATTTTTTATGAATATAAATAATATTATGTGATCGACTAAAAAAGTGTTACAAATCAGCACTTAAAAAAAGAAGAAGACTATTCTTCCTGTTTTTCGAGTGAATTTTAACTTTCTCCCGCATGAGATGAGAAAAAAAAGTTCGTAACTCTCTTGATTATTAAAGACCGATATGTTATGTGAAGAATTGGAGAGAGTGTGAAATGATTTGCACGGTCATCACGTTACCCGGCAGCGCAGGTAGCTCGTCTTCTTCCTGATGCGACAGCTTTGATTGTTACCTTGTCTCTTTGTGTGTGAAAGTCATCAAAAAATTGTATACTTTCTAACTATTATTAATTTACGTAAATAATAGAGCTGTAGAGAACACTTAATAATAATATACTGCAGTGTAGCACAATGAACGGAAATGTAAATACTACATCGGAATTTCCGGTGTCCGTCGTTATAACTTTTTTGGAGAAAGAAAGCCAAAATAAATTCACACAGTATGTTTTGAAGATGAATATTATTTTTTGGTGAAATCTTAAAATATTTATATCGGTCACTATATTTAAATAAAACGTCGTGAATCCCGAGAACGAGGTTGACATCATCATCACGTTTTTGTCTTTAAAATAATCTCTCTTAATTCTACTTAATGTGTTGAAAATGTTCTTATAATAATAATCAACATTTCATCGGGATTCGCCAATTACAAAAATTATCCACGCAAAGTTTTTTAATAATTCGTCTTTTGTTTTCTTTTTGTTGTTATAATAGCGAAAGTCGCATGCTGCAGTACTACTAATGGGTCACTTTCTCCAATCATGTTTAATGACGTCGCTATTGTCAGATCAGGGCGACACGAGGTGCATCTGCCACGCTGTGGATTCCTTTCAGAATTGGTTTCCTCGTCCAAGTGTGAATTATTTTCTCCCAGCAGGACCTGCTAATAACTGACAACGATGACCGAAGAGATGATTATGAAGTTATTTCTTTTTTTAGGAAAAATCAGAGAAAGTTCATTTCTCTTTCAGCAGAGCACATTTTCTTTTTCAAAAAAAATCTTCATCAAGTACACATATAGTGTCATCCTTAAAAAATGACGGATTTCTCTGTAAACTTTGCAAAAAAAGATTTTTGATGTTATCATGAATAAACTCGCTGACTCGGCGTTTAGGCTAAACATTTACAGGAAAGTCATCTTCTCCTTCTTCTCTCTTTTCACAAGTGCATGTTCAAGTGATGCCATTGTACTCGAGCAACAACAATAGAAACAAAAGAATCTCTTTCTACCAGTGTCAACATATCTGTTAACTAGGTTAAATCTTTATGTTACTTACACTTCTTAAAAGTTCATTTATGAATACAGCACATATTGTTTTACTCTCACAGGGAAAGTTATTTGATAAGAAAGCTATCCTCTTCAATTAGAATAGTTGTGTCAAAAAAGAAGCATCAGATTTTAAAAGTGCCAAAAATATAGTGTGATGGATTAGGCGCTCGTTGAAACTGCATGACGGATCACCGCATCCGATTGTTTTCGAGGAAAGAGAAAATCGAGATGATAACAATTTCAATCTGTATATGTAATAACCCGCTTTTTCTTCAGTGCGTGATCAAGGTATACAAAGAAATGCAGATCTTAATCAACCTCAATTCTTTTCTATTAATAAATATACAATCAATTTAATCAGGAGATGTGCCCAGTCATCAGCAGCGCTGATAAAATAAAAATTAAAAAATTCAGTTTCTATTTCACCGGAATTGAACGAGCTTCTAGTTAGCTGGACGTGATGTGTGATTCATCATCTCTTTGATGAGGGAGGCAATGCAAGTGAAAATTTCTCTCTTGGTGGTGGAGGAGGAGCACCAAGTAGATACCCCAGTGGCCTATTTTCCGGTATAAAAAGGAACCCGGTGCACCATCAAGCACGGCAAGTCGTAGACGAACACGCTGGTCGCCTCTTCCGGAACTCACGGCGCGCAGCTCTCACTTCCTCTTTCTTATATTTACTGGAAGTGCTTATTAAATTACATTCTAATTGAAAAGGTATTTATAATTCCGTACAATTACCATATTAGTTTATAACCACAATTATCGGGATTTTTTGAATGAATTAATCGCTTCGTGATAAAGATTGAGGTCATTCTGGCGCTCTTTTGTTTTTTCGCGAAAGCTAAGAAAAAAAAATTCATTCTGTTTTTTTGACAGGTCACGCTCTGCAACAACATAATGAAGTTCATCCTCGTCCTTTTCCTGTTCGGGGTGAGTTTCTCTATTGTATTATTACCATTTCACTTGAATAATAATAAATCTTTTCTTGCAATTTAATTAGTACGCCCAAGCGGGAGTTACGGATAGCAAGTTATCCGCCCAAATCCAGGCGGACAAACTGAGACATCACCAACAAAGTCAATTATATAAACGAACCGATACAACTGCTAGCGCCAGTAGCGGAAGGATCCTTCGGCAGCAGCCTCCGACGGGTGTCAGCTACCAGTATCCTCAGCCGCAACCATCTTTCTTCCTCCCGACTCAGAGTCCTTCCAATACCGTCGGTATGATAACATTAACCTAATTCATGCTCATCCGGTGTCGTTATAATAACGATTCAAGCGTGATGATCGTGAACCGTACTCGCTATGATAGAGAAATGAGGTCGGGACTCTCATCATCTCCTTGAGGGCAACTTTCACCTCACTTTAATCTCTTTTCTTTCTCCATTGTGATGTATTTTAGCTGTGCAGCTGCCGGCTCAACCGGTTCAGGTCCTAGTAGCCCAGCCTGCAGCCCAAGTAGTCAATCCTCCCGCACCGATCCCGACAAATCCTACTCAACCACCCGTTGTGATCCCTATTACCCAGTACCTCCCTCCAGATGTTCCAGCTGTCGTTACTACGACGACGACGACCACCACCACTGCGGCTCCTAGTAGCCCTCAACCAGTTGTGGATCAGATCCTTATTCAAGCTGTTCCTCTACCGGCTGTTGTGTCGCCAACAACGACCACTACATCTACGACGACGACTAAGCCTTCTACAACGACAACTGTAGCCACTTCGGGATTGATTGCCAGCGCTTCTGCTCAGGCAACCATATTGACTACAGGTGGAGGAATGAATATGGCTCTTATGCCTCAACAGCCCACCGTTCAAATGGCCCAGATAGTCGCCATCAACGTGGACTGCGCCAAAGAGTCCATGGTGGTTAAAATCAAATTTGACCGACCTTTCGGTGGTCTCATCTACTCCAAAGTATTATTAACAAGTTAATTTGATTAGCGATATATAATTAAATTATGAATTTTATTCATTAGGGTTTCCATAGCAACCTGGATTGTCACCATGTCCGTTATAATACGAATAGGGATTCCTATCAGTTCACAATCCGCCTCAATTCCTGCGGATCCAAGTGGGTTGATGAGCTTACATCAGGTGGCAAAGCTTATTTGGAAAATATAATCATCATTCAAAACGAGCCAGGAATTCAAGAAGTAAACAACTAAAATAAAATTATTAATTATAACAAAAAATATAACTTAATTTGAAAATAGATTTGGGATACTTCACGATCTATCCGCTGCAACTGGGAAGGATCGCTTGAGAAGACGGTCAAATACGCTTTCAACATCGACATGCTCGATACACAGATCGTCACCTTCAGCGGAGATACAGCTTCGGCAACGATGGACATCCAGATCGGAAAGGGTCCACTCGCTCCAAGTGTCAACGGCCTCGGTAATTTAAAAGAAAAACTCTTTCATAAAATCAATCAAACTAATATTTAAAAAATTTCCAAACAGTGAAAATCGGAGATACTTTGACGATGGTCATCTCCGTTGAGGGCGATCCTGGTTTCGACGTCCAAGTGCAGGATTGTATCGCTCACGACGGCGATCGAGCCAATGCCGTCACGCTGACGGACAACAGAGGCTGCGTCCTCAAGAAGAAGTTGATGGGTCCCTGGCAGAAGAGCACTCAGACCGGCAGGCCCGGTGTGTCTCTAGTTGCCTTCTCTTTCTTCCAGGCCTTCAAATTCCCCGATGTCATGGAAGTCTTCCTTGAATGCAACGTCGAACTCTGCAAATCTGGATGCGACGTCTGTCCAGAAGACGCAGCTTTGGTTAGATCAAATTCATTTTATGTGAAAAAGGAATGAAATTTTAAATGATTTCTTTGAAAAACAGTTTGATGTGAGAGGATCTCCGTTGAGGAACCGGCGATCAGCTCTCTTCCGAGGAGCGAGGAGCGTGAATGGGACGAACGACGTCAGTGACGTCCGCCTCCGTCGCTCTTTCCGTGTCATTTCCAACGAAGACATTGATTTCAAACCTGACTCACGTTCTACAGTGACTCTCACCACTGGTGAGTAGACTCAATACTAAATCACGTTTACTCACGACACTTAAAAAAACAATAAATAAAAGGTTAAGGCCAGTATATTATGATGAAAAAAGAGATCTTTTATATGTGCACGGTATGAAACCCACTTCACTGATATATTAACACTTATAACTGCTTCATAAAGATGTATACGTATACGCAACCATTTCATAACTTGTGATGACTTTTTTTCATATAGCTTTTTTGACATTATGTTTGATGATAGCTGCTGCTCATGATGAATGTCTTTAACTCTCCCGGTCAATAAAGAAAACACCTCTTTCTACTTACTACATCATCAATTACTTACTACATCGATGTATTCATGATACATCAATATAAAAGAAATAAATGATTGTCAAAAAAAACTGATGATATGAGGGGATCTACATCATTTTATTTATTATTATATTGACAGGAAACCGATTGACAAGTCAAGATGATGTTTGCATGTCCCAATCCAGTTTCGTGGTTGGAATTATACTCATTCTGGTCGTCTTGTTCATCTCTTGTATTATGACGGCACTGCTCTGTATCAAAATACGGATGGCATCCGTCGGAACCGAGTCCGTTTACCCACCGAGTTCGTCCCGACCCAGTTCCTATCACGCCTTCTCCTCGTCAGCATCAAAAGCCTGATTTATTATTATACCTATTCGTTTTTTTTTATAAGTTACGTTATTATTGTGATATTATACCATATTAAATACACGAATTTTCTATTTTGTTTTCATTTATTCACTAGGCCATTTCAGCAAGATGACTTCATAAGTGATGATGAGACTGAAAAGCTAATATTTTAATTTTATTAGTAAATTAAAAATCAATTATAGTTATAGATTATATACGGTGGAAGTAGATTTTTTGGTGAGCATGAAGAATCCTCCGCCAGCAAGACCGATTTGTTCGCTCCGTATTTCTTGGATAAACATTTCCATCTGTATAATAAAATTTGATGAAAGCGTTTATTACAGAGCGGCATTCATTTGTGTATACCCTTATAAGTCGTTTTCCTTGCTGAGCATCAGTGCTGGATCCAATTAGAGAAGGGCGGCTGTAAAAGTATTCCGTCACGGCTTTTAGAGGCTAATATAAACGATGATTATGAATACGATATTAACGAATTAACTAGGTTATAAAATGTACAATTTCTGCTAGTCTTGAGGCGAGGATAGCGGACATTGAAAATCGTCCCAGAAGATAGGAAAAGGTTAGAACAAAATTAAGACGAACAAATAGAATAGAGCTGGAAATGTCCGCTTCGAGTCCGCAGTAAAGAAACGTTAAAATGTAATAAATATCCAGTCCGGTAGTGAAGAGAATCAAAGGTGAAAAAAGTTTGCTCGTTTTGCGCACAAGTTCACTATAACAATGGCTGTTATTATTTTCGATGAAACAAAGATGGAATTAATTTAAGTTTAACCTAATTGCTAAATGAGTTTCAAAGAAGACATTCTCGTCCTCTAAATGACGTTCTTGAAGAGCTCTGTAGTGACGATGCAGCAAGACAGAGATGACGGCTATGACGCAGTCCCCTAATATCCAACCCTAAAACGATTTGATATGATTAAAATTATGCTTGAAATGACCTCTAAAACCCCTCACCGCTTCGCTGATAATTTCCATTAGAGCTACCATAATCCCGTAGACGTAAGTGTATGAACCAAAGTAGCGCTCAACTTCTGCTCCTCTGCCTGCAAAATTCTTGAAACCCTCTTTCCAGTCGACGACGTTGTCCATCATCAGCTTATTCAAATTTCAATTTTTTTAAAAGTATTTAACATGTTCATTAGGATTTATATTTTTAAATCACCTCGCTAATAAAATAGAGAGCATTCTCTGTCGTGAAAGCAAATAGAGTGACGACGCAGATGACCCAACACTGAATTTTGGTGCCCAATCCTAATCGGATTCCTTTCGTACCTAATTTCATTTCTAAATCAATCCATTCCAGTAAGAGAGAGACAATTTCACTGGCATTCAAACTGAAGAATCCGAAAGTGAGCAGACTCTGGGCGTAGTAGCCAATGAGCTTGCTAGTCTCAACGGCAACAATCGATGTGAAACCGAACGTCCAAGCCGTGTCTCGAAAGAGTAAAACGGACACCACAAAGATGAAAAGATAGCAGAGAATCATTGAGATGTTGAAGCACGAGGAGCCGGCGCAGCGCTGAAAGTACGGCGGCGTGTCGTTCCTCTTGAGAGGGATGATACCGCAGCATCGGCAGAAATTGATTAGAGGGCACCAGACCAAGAAAATGTCCGGTTTACCCTCCATCATTATTAGAACTGAACCTTACACAATAGTATGTAAACACCATTTGTATTTGTAGACCCATCACTATGTAAAGAAATATATATTTCATGAATTTTTGAACAGGATTGTGATGAAAGTGTGTTTATCTTGCTCTCCTTCTTTAGTAAAGTCACTCATACTTGTTGGTGGCACCTATGCCAAGGGCTCTGGCACCAAAGCGAGCCACCATCACCAAACTGTGTAAATAGCATATGTCAACATTGCAATTTATCTTTAATTTTATGTATTTATGTACCTAATGGCTGCAATGAGCCCAGCAGGCATGACCTTCCCGCTGTCCAGGTATCGCTTGCCCATAAAACCAGCTAGTGCCACACTTGTGCCCAATGCCAGATAATAGTTGTTGGGGTTGTGTGATGTCTGGTAAGCCCCTAGCCCAATGAGCGAGCCAAACAAAAGTCCCATTCCCAGGGATGGAATAGAACCTAATATTTTCAAAACAAAATTCAAAATGTAGAGGAAGATTCAATAATATGAGTTTAAGGAAAACTTACCAGCTTTGACATATCCAATTATACCTAAAAATCAAAGTAAAAAATAAGTAATGAATACAAATTCTGCATTTTTATTTGAATTTAAACGTGTTAAATACCTCCAGTAGCCACAATGGCAGCATAACCGTACGTCCAGATATCTGTGTTCGGCATTTTATTCAATGTGCTTTGCTTGAAAATGGCTAACTTGCTGGAATGGTGAAGCTCTCTTTATCAAAGTCTAGGAAGAAGAAACTTTGAAGTTGATATACGTGTATATACGAACGCAAGACGATTAGAGAAAGAGATTTTGTAAACAAACAGCGGAAGGTTGACGTTTCGAGTTACGTGAACGATATCTCTTAAGTATCGATATAGTAATCTATCGGAGGCTCGAATTTCGATAATCAGAGAGTGTATTCAAAATACAACGAGAGTAAAACTAAAATCACGCACCATGCAGAGAGCTTTGAAATTAAAAAACAAACTACCACCGAAGTTGATAAGCTACCAAACAATTTTCTAAATGATCTTCGGTCACTAACACGACAACTATCACAGAACAGTGAAAAACTAAAATGAAAACCCAAATATGAAGAACATTTAATTTCTTTTTTTAACAATATAATATCAGTGAACCATTGAATTATAAACCTTTCGTAATTTTTTTTCACAGAGAAAAGAATTTAAGAAAAGCTTGAGGAGGGACGGGCACATAATAGGATTCGGGATCGGACTCTGAATTAAGTGAATTGTTGTTGTCCAGGCTTTGATTGTTCGTTTCAATACAAGGATGACCATAAGTTTTCCAAAACAGGCACCGACAATTGCGGCAAAGATGCAGAGTTTCAGCGTAATCTTCTCTCAATCCAAACAATCTACAAGAAGTACCAATAAACATCAAGTAATCAATGTAACAATATAAAATTATACCTTCGGCAACGGTGGAAAATGTCTTCCCAATCAGTTTCTCTGTTACTCCGTTCGTTATCGTCACCTTTCTTGTTCTTTTTCTGCTGTACAACTTGACGTGACAATGGGGCACTGTTGTTTTCAGGATGCTGGTCGAAATGGTTCCTCACATCCTGAAAGCTGATAAGCCGAGCGTGATTGTCATTCGTGCAGATCACGGCAGCATCCTGGACGGAAGGCTCTTGAACGCTCTGCGAACGGCTCAAAAGGTTCTCTCTGTGCCGGTTCAAGTGTTCGTGAAAGGCATTGGACACGCGAACTCGGCTTCCCGTGTCAACAATTCCATTGTCCAGTAGCTATTTCATAATTTTCAATTATTATTCTGACTTTATAACACGCAATAAAGCATTCATCACCTCTGTTTCTGATGAGTTGGTATTCACGCTATTAGTTGTGCCGCTGGACGATGGATCCGGCTCGTGAACTTGACCGCGTGCGGGACTCCTCCTGCTCGCATTACTCCCGTTATTGTTATTACTCAAATAAGGATGCGGTACAGTCCGATTATTATTTCGGTTGATCTTGTTCAAATTGGTGTTATTAGTGGTCAGAGGAACGGCTATTAATGGCGGTTTCTCCCGCTCCTTCTGCAATTCGGCCATGATGAAACTGATCTGCAGCTGGGAGAAGTGAAAGCGGCACAAACCTTGAGAAAAGAAATAAATAAGTTTAAGAAAAATAGAAACCTATTATTACGTCATTTATAAATACGTTTCCAAAGACGCTGTTCGGCACTCAGCTTTTGTGCCACTCCGTAAGCCTCTGCAGCCGAGATAAGATCCCTATGATCTGCCAACCGGAACAGGATTTCACGGATGCACTCTTCCGGAAGATCTTCAAATTTCGGTTTCTCTCCGGCGTCGTCATTAATGGAAGCGTCAGCCTATGTAGAATAATAGTAATTACTTTTGTAAATAGGAGTGGTTGGGAGTAATAAGAAGTTACTCTGCTTCCGGAGCGGATGCTTGACGCGATGGCGTCGATCCGATCGATTGTCCGGACGTGTTTGCCCCAAAGTTGGGAGGAGCCTAGTGGCTGTCCCCACCACGAATCCCCGCGAACGATCCTTCTTAAATCCGATAAGAGCTTGGCCAAAACGTGCACGTTTTGTTGACTTTGCTGAGCTGTTATGCAATAGATTATATGTATTTCAAACTGATTTTTTAAAAAGATTTATAAGATAAGAAAACCTTCGACAGCGATTTCTTCCAGGACGTTGAGAACGGATTTCTGAGCGCATCCGGATAGCGTCGTGATCCTCTGTTGCGACAGTAACAGTTCAAGTAATTTAGCTGTGTAAGGGAACCTTCGTTGATCGTGAACGGCGCTACAGAAATCTAAGCGTCGTAGAGCGTCGCTCAACCCATTAAATCCAGCCACCTTAAATAGATTTAAAATTAAGTTTGGAATACAATTTTTCAAGGATTTTTTTATAAATTACCTCTTTGGTACATTTGAGCGTGATTTGACAGTAGGGAGGGATTTCACCTAGAAAAAAAAGTTATAGCATTTATTACAGCACGCACAACGTTGCCAAGTTGAAATAACACGTACCCTTCAACTTTTCAAGGTGAAGGCTGTCTGCTGCTTCCACCACCACGTCGTTACTGCTGCTGCAATCGTTTTCTTTGTCGTCGTCCATCGATCTGTTGATGATGAACGTGAAAAAAAAGAGAAATATTTTTTAGTGGGCAATGTCCATCGTGCGGGAGCCATGATTCCGCTCACTGGACTCGAAAAATAGGAACTTTCCCTCTAGGGAGAAATTTTAGTTTCTTGTTAACAAAAAAAAAAGGGAGAACGTGAATTGCTGTTCGTGCAGTTGCTCCCGATTCTGCCGAAAGGGAAAACAAACCGTACGCTTCACGCTCCACGGCAACGGCGTGGCTATTGATTTTTAAGAGGCCTTGGGATTCACGTAAGAAAGCAAAAAATACATTTCCTTTCCATCATAATATTGGAATAATCACGAGAGCGTGAATAAGATATCAAATTAGGCAATCTTCCAGGTGTATATGATAATGAAGACAATGTTATTTTCTGCCCTACAGGGAAAAACACCAGTTTTGCAAGAGGGCAACATCCTGTCAAACTTCAAATGTCACAGATAAAGATAGACCCCTTGAAAAGAAATTGCGATTTTGGCACCAGTTGCAACCAAGGGGTGATTGCGTCATCTACTCAACCCACTTAGATAACATAAATATATCGTTTTACTGCGTGCTCTTTAACCCCCTCAGTAACAGTCCAAAAATAATATTGATACCTTGAACGACGACGGCGACATTCGAGTATTTTCAATTTTTCCCAGCCATCTTCTGTCTTGATCCAGGACTCTCCTGGTGAACGCCAATCTTTAGCATAGAAATGGCATCTTTTTATTACTTATAGAAAAAGAAACTGTAATTATTCACGAGAAAGAAAAAAGTATGCTAGTGCTCTGAACGACGTCCAGTCTTTGTCTGAGGGGAAAAAGCCCCCGTGTGGCGCACATCGAGAGCGCAGCAGCAGCAACGTCAACAACGGAGCGTGGCTTTGTTGTGCTGCCCGTGACGTAGTAGAAATCAGCTGATCGACCCAACGTGCTTGCACAACCCTGAACTTCCAACGTAGCTAGTTTTAATACTTCCTGGTTATTGCGTCTTGGTAGATTTTTTAAAACGAGTAATGAGATCCCTTTGTTTATTAAAAAACAATTCAAATCATATTTCTATCATGGCGTCGGGGAGAGAAAATTCGAAATCGTCAGGCCTCTTTTTTTTTTCAAGTCTGACGTCCGAGCATAAACAAAGTGTTGGGTATGGCCGACGGGGGTAGTTCATGAGACAGAAAGTTTTTTTTTTCGGGAGAAATTTTTGTTTTTCTCAACACTTTCTATGAGTACGGAGTGTGTATTATAATCACGCTGCTGGTGGCGTAGTTTCTTTTTTCTTTTTTTTTTGTTACATTGATTTTTAAATGTTTTTAATTTAGGAGAAATGTGAAGCAACAGAGAAAAAGTTTACGCACGCAGATGTTCAACAGCTCTCTTTTAGATGACAGACAGGCAGTTTGACAAGATCGATACGAGTCGGAAGCAGCAGAACGCATTTCTGAGCCGGAAATAACTTCTTTCACGTACTCTAAAAGTATCCCGGATCTTTTAGAAAAATATATATGCATTTTAGATGACATTTTTAACTAAGTATTTCCAGACCTTGGAAGGTTATTTTTTCCCTCTCCCTCAAGTTCATTGTCTAGGGAATTTCAATCTGATGCTGGAAACAGCCTTACCTGCACCCAGATATACGTCGTTTCCAATCGAGTTAGATTATTAAAAATGCCGTCTCAAGGTGACATAGCCTCTGGGTGGGAAATATTATTACGTATACCTAGTCGATATATAAACTGCTTCCAAGTAGAATGTTAGTAAAGAAAGGAAGAAAAACCCAGCAAGGTTATTGCCTACATCAAGGTCGCACTTTCAGTACGCGGACGATGGATGCAACCGTCCGACAAATACTTCCTCTCACGAGCTTCATTCAGTGCATCCCACTTGACGTAAAATGTTTCCTGCTGGCAATCTTCTTCTCTTGATTCTATTCAGTAAGTTAAATACGGGGTTTTTAAGTATTTGCGTTAATCTCATTCTTCTTTCTAACAAAGTTACTAGTTGCGCAAGCTTGGATGAGCCAGAATGTCCTTTCGGAAGTCCTAAGATAGATTTAGCCGACGTATCGGGTCGATGCGATCGTTACTGGGCGTGCGACGATGGACTAATTTCGGACAAATACTGCCCGAGCAGAACAGGGTTCGATCCGGTTACCTCGTAACTGTCACCGTAATGCTCCCTGCATGGCTACAGCCTAGCAAGTACCAAGTCGAGGTCAAGCGGCCCTACAACTCTTCTCGATTCCTTAAAGTAAGTTTTGTACTAAAAATTCTCCAGTAACAGAAAAATAAATTTCGGTACTATTCAGTAACTTGGGAGAACATATAAACCAGGCCGTCAAGAAGATCGTCGTTCCTCTACTACTTCCTCTTAGTCGAATGTTTACAACTCCTTAAAAAGATGATCAATAAATATTTAACATTCTCAGTTCCCACTTGTTGTGTATTTTATCAACTAAACAGTGGAAAAGGGACAGTATAAATGTCCGACTTTTTAAGCCCAGTTGGTGCTGGCTCCACCCCAGTCACCACCGGTAGCAGGCAGCGGCTACGGGAGCACCCCAATCATCGGTAGGAGCGCTAGCCCAGTCCTCAGCCGGAGCAGAGAAAGCGGGCACAGCTGCAGCCGGAGCAACAGCATCATCAGGCCCAGTTAGTGGTCTCAACAGTAGGCTCAGCCCAGTCGGGTTGATATTCCTCTTGAGTCTTGACTGGAACAGCTTGGGCAGCCAATTGTTCCTTGATCTGCTCCTCCTTCTCAATCTCCTCGGGATCGCGGTAGAAGAACATGTCAGCCATGATGGACCATTCGAGATCGCGAGAGATCTCTCCACGGAGACGTTTAACTTCGCGGGCCAACATGTAGAACATGAGACCGATCGAATGGGAAGCCTGATTTATAAAATTCGAAATAAGTTAGTAACGTAATAAAAAATAATTTGTGTTGATAAAATCTATTAAAATCAGAATCCGGTAAAGCTATATAAGATTTCGCTTCATCACTATTAATTATGATTGGTCTAATCATCATGAAATTAAATATACAAAAGTAAATGTAAGAATAAGAAATAATTAACCTTGTTGTTGCAAGGGATGGCAATATCGACGTAACGAAGAGGAGAGTCGGTATTGGCCAGAGCGATAACGGGGATGTTAACGTAAGAGGCTTCAATGATGGGCTGGTGATCAGCACGTGGATCCATGATCACCAAAAGACGGGGCTCGCGGAAAGCGGCCTGGATCTGGTTAGTGAAGGCTCCCGGGGTGAAACGGCCTGCAATGGGTGTAGCCTTGGTGTAATGAGGCAAACTTGAGGGCAGCACGCTGGCCCTGAGGGACGAGAAGAGATGACGAAGACATCATTAGGGATTCTCAATTGCCACAATAGGCCCTGGCAGCCAGAAGAAGCTTTTCGTAAGTCCTAGCGCAGATTGATGATGTGGACACCTGGATAGATTTCAGAGTGCAGTTATCAGAATTGTAGGTACAAATTTAATAGAAATTACCATCAGAACGGACGCTTGTAGACGTACTGCTCCATCTGGAAATCAACATTGGTGCTGCCAATGTGAGTGGTAGCAGCCAACATCTTGGTCACATCATCTTCCTTAAGAGCCAACCTGTCTGAACCTCCCGACATTTTTACGTTGAGGATTGAAAGTAACGAGTCTCAACCTGAAAGAAGGATAAATTTATGGTCAGCTTTATTAAAAATAGTAGAATATATATCAACTCTAGCAAGTAGTTGACTAGGACTAGGTAGGAGACCGGGGCAAACCGGTCCATGATTTCCGACAAAATTTCAGGTAAAACTTCGAAAAAATTATACATTTATAGAACAAATAATATTCAGCAGTGTTGTCACAATTAGAGTTATCAATTTTAACCAACTAACTTGAAGGATGTTAATGGATAAATATGAAAAATAAAAAAGGAGAAAAACTTACGGTAGAACGCCACTGGGAGAATCGCTATACGAATGAAAGAAGGATTAGAGAAGCTGGTGCCCTCTATGATATGACAGGTGAAGTGTTGCCAAGTATCCGAAAAGCTTTTTGGGCTGTGCGCACAGCCGCACACGGTAAAAATAAAATTAACATAAAAAACTTCTTTTTTAAACGTGATTGATGATGTGACTATGATTACAGAACAGAAGAGAAAATTAAAATCATTTTTAACCGATCGTTCTAAACTGATACAATCCGATTTATTTTATGTTTATGAAGGATTTCAGCATTTTTTAAAAACTGGAATTTAGCTTTTTCTTTCCTGATCGTGAGCATCGGCATTAACCCCGATATGTTGGGTTCACGAAGTGTTCCAAGTGCTTCTATTATTACCATTATTATACTTGGCATCCGTTTCATGAAGCTAAAACTTTCCACGAATTAGAAGAAATATAGCAAATCCCCCAAAAACTAATAAAAGCTTTCTATTAAACTATTTCGATTGGGTGAAAATATTAGTTTCTCCGATTTATTTTTACGAACTGAAAGGTATTTATGAAAGAATTTAAAACGCGAAAGCTATTAAAACAGGAATCACGTTGAGCTGCTTTTTTTAATTTAAAAAATTGCACGCAATCACGATTCGCAGAAGGAGAAAGACATTCAGGTCACTTCTTTTTCAAAGGGTACATCGATTGACTGGCAAAAAGAAGAAGTTCTTATCGTGCCTGTATATCACAGTCGAGTGAATCTCGATAGTGCCAAAAAAAAAGAAGAGATTTCTATTCTCAGCAGCGTTCGCGTCGTGATAAAGCGTTTTTCAGCCGACTAGGAGAAAACTCTTGCTGGTGGAGATGATGAGGGTTAATGAGTCATGATGAACCACATAGTCGTCATCATAAAAAGAGATCTCTTCATGCTGTGTAAAGACAAAAGAAACCGTAAACTAAATGCGAGAGATCAGGTGTGAAATCAGACGACTCACCTGATATTGACTTTTTGTCGTCTGCTAAACAGCATTCTTTTTTCTGTTGTGAAGTAGAACGACGCGAAGACTTTTCTCTTCTTCTTCTTTTTATTTTTGCAGACAAACATTCTTCTGGCTTCACGCAACCCAAAGTTGACAAATCTTTGAACGCCTACGTCCCGCACGAGATACTTTCTGACAGCTCTAAGAGAGAGAGCTATGACCTGTTCAGGTATAACAATGGCCTTGTGTGTGTAAAAAGAAAACAGAAAGAGTAAGAAAATAAAAAGAACCACAGCTGTTTTCGCATCTCTTTTCAAGGGGCGTTCACTTGGAATTCTCTCGAGAAAGACATGAATTGTACAATCGACAGATCTGCTCAGTTTCCCGTCCAGATCTCTTCGTGACTTGACGTGTGTGTCTTTTGTTTGTAAAAAAAAAGTATCTCTCTACTTCCTTTTATTTAAATTTTTTTTTGGTCATGTTATGAATTTTAGAATGCTTCTAGTCGCCGAGAGTTGGTGAAAGATAAAAAGAGTCGTGCGGGATTAGAGCGTGCAATCAGTCGGGGTTAGAGTCAAGTGAAGGACGGGCGTGGGTTTTCTCTCGTCTATATTCAGAAAATGTGGGATTCTTATTCACCTCTTACTCAGCATCAAGGTTAAATGAAACTGCTGGATGGCTTTCAAATTGTCTGGATTGGGATCGAGTTTGAGCTACGAGGATTTACTCCGTGAATGGGATTGGTGTTTCATCGCTCAAGGTATAAATTGTATTGTGTGTAGTTTAAAAGGCCACATGTGTTACAACACATTCCACTGGGTCCGGGGCTATTAAGAAAGGGGAATTTAATGGGCCAGCAATTTGTTGGGCTGGGAGAGCAGGAAATGGGCCGGCTTCCGGTGTATGAGTCGCTCAGCTGCTGCCGGCAGCAAGGGTATTTCTATATTTATGCATATAATTGCTCTCTCTCTTCGGACACGTTCCAAAAAATTGTTTTTCATTTGTTCAAAGGTTACGAAAAGAAAATGTAAGTATATCAATATACTTTCACTGAAATTTTTTTATTAAGGGTTAGAAACAAGACAGACAAAATGGCGTTTGAAAAAAAAAAACTTTCCCAGGTGGCTAAGATATAATAATAATAATAAAACTCGGTCTAGTGGATCGAGGACACACGTGCTACTGGTAGCTACTAGTATAGAGCTCTAGCGGCCGGATGAAGAAGAAAAAAGAACGGAATAGAAGCCCTTGGTTGTTCTTCTCTTTTTTTGGTTCCGTGTTTAGTCAATTGTATCACGCGGGAGTGGTCGGTTGCTTCGTATTGTCACTCGGCTTTCAGCGTGAAAATGAGTTCTTCTCGCTTATTAAACGAGGGATCCATTCTTCATCAGCGTGATTCCGGTCAGAATTCTATGGAATATTGGGATTATTCAGTAGAGATC
This sequence comes from Chydorus sphaericus, assembly GCA_030141595.1. Classification (NCBI taxonomy): domain Eukaryota; kingdom Metazoa; phylum Arthropoda; class Branchiopoda; order Diplostraca; family Chydoridae; genus Chydorus; species Chydorus sphaericus. The sequence continues at coordinate 856,805 of CM057933.1, forward strand.
GAATGTCTCAAAGGGCCCCAAGGTTGATTACTTAATCCGCTCGGCGGTTATTTTATTATTGATAACAACAACTTTCAAATTTTCTTCTTATCTCGTCTGTGAATAGATGCGGAAGCGGCTGCCGAGCTGGGAAGGACCCTATTGGAGCGTAATAGAGAACTGGAATCGACGATCCGTCAACAGCAAATCGTCATCGATGACCAAGCACAAGAAATGCAGGTGAAAAAAATAATGTTAACTGCTTTATTTCCGATTTAAAAAAGGGTTAATGACATCTGTTCAATTGACATTTCAAATTATATATAACAAAACAAGTCCACAATTCTTTTCATTCGTTGTCTTGCTGAATAAGGCCGAAAAGTCAACTTTGTGGGGGTGAACTTTTGTTTTATAACGGAAAATGTATAGTCAGACACAAAAACATTTTCATTCTCCGTTACCTTTAAAATAATGAAAGACTTTCTTCGTCATGTTCAAAGTTTACCTAGCGGGATCTAATATACTTTCAGAGTTCCCGAAAAAAAAAATTATTTATCACATAATAAACGGTTGGTAGGCTATACTCTTTTTAGACACATTTCTCACACGGTATATTTTTTTTATGTATAACAATTAAACCGCGTGAGGTAGCGGAAACATATAGTTATCCACGTAATTATTGTTACAGCATTGGAGGAAGCAGAATCGAGGATTACGACAGGCGAGCGATTCCCGATTGCGACTATGTGAGCAGCTCGAATCGGCCGCCGCCGAATCGGAGCGGACCAAAACACTACTCCGGCAGCAGATCGAAAACGAGCAACGTCGCTATACCATGTAACTACATATATTTCTTCATACATTTTTTTTTTTAAACCGTTAAGTGGCAGTTTTGTTGAGAAACTGTCTTACAACATCACGCCCCCTCTTTTTAAAACGTGGTACCCATGACCAGATGTTTTGTTATTACCGTTCAACTCCGTGATATATTGGGAATAGAAGAAGAAGACTTCGTTAAGTTGATTTAGGTCAATCGTCCTTCACCTGTTGCGTGAAAGTCTGATGTCTTTGGCTGATTGTGACCGCATTCTGTTTTTTTTCTTTTTATAATCTGTGTATGGTGTACTCGCAGTATGTCAAGATCGAACTGTGTCACTTTCACATGTAATATCAGCTGATTGTGTGGTACTCCTCAATAACTTAAGAAAAACCACATTTTATAGACTCTCTTTAATCTAGGCCTTGTAGAGAATTTTGGTGTAATCATGTTCCGCTATTTACGTAAAAAATTTGCATACAACGGTTAATTTTTTTCAAGGGGTGTGACGTAATAGACGGGATCGACCGCAGATGCAGGTGCTATACTATAGAGCGATAGGTTATCAGCCCAAGCCTCAATGTTCGTTCATGCTTTCACGCCCGACAAGCGTGAATGATGATTCCATCACAGTTTTCTCTGTGTTCCCTGCGCGATTAACTTTAAAGACTTCATATATCATCGAAAGGTAAACAAGTAGTATTTTGGGGAGGAATCTTATTTCACGCTCAATATAACGAAAAAGAAGCGTGACCCGTATAGAAATAACCTTGTTATGAAATTCCACGCGTTCTAAATAGTTTTTTTTTTACACTTAAAATTGTTATTATTCCAGTGAAAATCGAAACTTTCCCGACGACAATGACGAAGCTTTTCATTCTTCTTTTGTTTTTATCGTGATTTTAGAAAGCTAATCATTCAATTTCACTTTAGATTAAAGAGGAATCTGGAAGCAGCGGAAGAAAGGGGTGACGAGCTTCAAAGACTGCTGGATGCATCCAGGGCATCCGAAAACCAAGCTTTGAGCATGTTGCGATCTTTGCAGCTTCAGAATCAGCGGAATAGTGCGGAAGCGGATGAAACAAGTATTCGTCCATCATCTACACTCGCCAAAGTTCCTCTTCCACCAACTCCTCCTTCCGTCAACGTATCCAGGCTGATGGAAGACTTAGCCGAGATGGAAGAGCGCCTCTTGACCGTTGAATCCGACTGGATGGAAGAGAAGCGGAAGCGGATGCAACTGGAAACTGAGATCGTCCATCTAAACAGAGAGAATCACCGGCTTCAAGAGGACTCTATGGCGATCCTTCAATCCACCTCTTCCGGAACGAATTCTAGTTGCACTGCGTCCTACGCCGAGACCTCAACGGCCGTCAGCCTTTCTTTGAGCGAGGAACTCCTCCTCTCTTCCGGTGATTACGTCAGTCATACCACATCACAATGGAACGAAGCTTGGGACCACAGCGGACCTCTTTCACTCATCGGCGGTCCCGCTTCCGGCGAGCCGAGGAAGGATGAAGAGCTCGGATCCGAATCTTCCTCCTCCGGTTTCTCAGAAGCCGGTATCCAGCAGCACAAATCCACCCAAACGGGAGAGATAGAGAATCCTGTTCTAGAAGAAGATGTCCAGCAGGATTACAAGAGCATATTCAAAGAGATATTTGCAGTTATCAAACAGAATTTGTGACTGATAATGTTTGATTTATCACCTTAACGTTTGATGTGTGTACAGTGCCATTATCTGTAATAATCCTGTATTTTTCTATTATCCATTTTTATAGTGCCACTCTGATTTTAAAAAAATATTTTTGGACCATAATATGTTATGTAAAGAGGGCTTTTATATATATTTTTTTCAATTTCCTGTATGGACTACAACCTATGTATTATTTGCTGGGTTATGCGGATTATTTTTAAATAATAAAAAAAAAAACTGTTCAATTATTTTTTCTTCAGGAATTCGGTTGAAAGTTTCCCATAACTAATAGCAATAGTTTTAGCGGACAGATGTAGGACAGAAATGTAGCGGTATGTAATTCGTAATAATAATTTCAAGTTATTTACCAATTCACATTTTTCATAATTACACAGACATGCGCAATATAATTCCTTGTTATTCATCACTGTCATTTTCACCAGTTTTCTAAAATAACATCAGATAGCACTCTCAGCTGTTGTATAATAAAAATTGGCGTAACTGCTGCGGACGAGATTGAAAGGAACCCATTGCTAATTTGTAGGTTGTAAAAGCAATTGAGCCACCGGTTGTCCGACTGTTGTTGAGTCCAAGCTACTTTCTTTCAGTCGGTGCCCCACCTGTGTGTATAATTTATGATTACGAGAGTGGGGTACGTCGGTACTCGGTTGTTGTTTTTTGCCACTCAAGTAAGAAGTAAGAGAATGACTGAAAGCCACAATAGAAAAACATCTGCTCTTTTTATTTTTTCTAATAATAGAAGGCTGATTAGTTGGATCATTAAAGATGCACCGGTGATTAATTTTATCATTTATTTTGACTTGGAAACTTTTTATGGGGCGTGGTGTACCGACTTTCGTCAAATTAGAGTTAAATCATCCGCAACATCAATATATAAATTGATGAAAGCACGAAGTTCATCTTTGATCTTTGGATCTAAAGAATATCGTGCGGTAGAAAAATGATCATTTAGAAACTATCTGTTATGAAACTTCTTTTCGAAGCTGAAATTACCGGTAAGGAGCTGTGATAATGATTATACGCTTCCGCGACTATAGAAAATTAATCACGAAGAACGTGATGATGATTTGCACGGATTGTTACTGCTTCAAGAGCTGAGTCATGCTTCCTTCCTCTCTTGTCACGCTATATTATTTTTTTTTAAAGTAAATAATGAAAATTAATGGATTCTTTTGTGCTTGTAATCCAAAAAGTGACCATTCTTCAAGTACTTTACACCATCATATAGCTGTGTCATTATTTGTAAATCTTCTTTCCTCTTTTTAAAAACTCTTTCGCAGTTTAATCCGAATCGGCTTCGGCCTTTGCCCGTATTCTTTTAATGAAGCGGGGTAATTTGCGTACAATGCAGCAGACGACGACTCGCGTGACTCGCCGACTGCCGACGTCCCGAAGTGTCAAACGACTAGCCACACTGTTTAATGACTGGCCCTTGGCCTTGACTCTTGCCATCGATTAGATATCGTCGTCCATCGAACGACCCTCCGCTCAATTGATATTTTACGGCTTCGGCGTCGACATTTTCTATAGTTTTGTCGTACAGAAAGATGAACGGAAAAAATGAACTTGTCCGAGTCTGGTGCGATGGATGGTGAGTTTTACGTCTATTACCAATGTAAATTTCTGTATTAAATACATTTTCATTCAACAGCTATGATATGGTCCACTTTGGCCATGCCAACTCCTTACGCCAGGCCAAAGCCATGGGTGATTACTTGGTGGTTGGAGTCCACAATGACGAAGAGATCACCAAGCACAAGGGGCCCCCCGTTTTCACAGAGGAAGAAAGGTAAACACTCCTACTTAGAGTATGACTATATATTGAAAGTAAATAAAATTTCTCTTTTTGGTGGTTTTTTAAAAGGTACAAGATGGTGAGGTCCATCAAATGGGTTGACGAAGTGGTGGAAGGGGCTCCTTATGTGACTACCTTGGAGACCTTGGATAAATATGACTGCCAATTTTGTGTCCATGGTGATGACATCACCACTACTGCTGATGGGGTTGACACTTACCACATTGTCAAATCAGCTGGCCGTTACAAGTAATAATAAATACATATATTTTAAGATTTAATATCTAAAAATTTTGATTAAAAAAATAAGGGAGTGCCAGAGAACTCAAGGAGTGTCGACTACGGATCTAGTCGGTCGAATGCTTCTTCTGACTAAAGGGCATCAACAAAGAGGCGATAGTGAGTACAAGGTGGAGCGATCCAACTCTGACACAATGGGTCAGTGCTCTTCGGCCCGGTCTCCTTGGACTGGCGTGTCCCAATTTTTGCCGACCACTCAGAAAATTATCCAATTTAGCGAGGGCAAAGAACCCAGAGTAATAAAGAGTTTATATTTATTTGTACAAATATAAGTTCTAATAATAAATGTTTTCCTCTCTTAATAGCCAGGCGATAAGATTGTTTACGTTGCCGGTGCCTTTGACCTGTTTCATGTCGGTCACTTGGATTTCTTGGAGAAAGCTCGTGCTGAAGGTGATTACCTCATTGTGGGATTGCACACGGATCCCGTTGTTAATCATTACAAAGGTGCCAATTACCCGATCATGAATTTACACGAAAGAGTCCTCTCCGTTTTGGCTTGCCGAGTAATTCACTTTTTTAAAATACTATAGTAAATTTTTATTTATACATTTTTTATTTATTTAGTATGTTTCGGAAGTTGTGATTGGAGCTCCCTACGCCGTAACGGGTGAAATGATGGACCACTTTAAAGTGACGATCGTGTGCCACGGTGCAACACCGGTTGCCAACGACATAGACGAGTCGGACCCCTACGCTGAGCCCAAGAGGCGCAACAAGTTCAAACTGATCGATTCTGGCAATTCGATGACGACTGAAGCCCTCGTTCAGCGCATTATTACGAACCGGCTCTCATTTGAAGAGCGTAACAAGAAGAAAGAAGAAAAAGAAGCAGGCATTTGGAAGGCCCTTCACCCAGATCCTGATCTTTAAAAAATACCAATCTAACTGATCCCAGAAACCTTTTTTTTTTACATCCAGTCACCACTCTTTTACAAATTTATTTTTTCAGCTTATAAATGTCTCAAAAGTTCCTTAATCTAAATAGCTTTTTTTCTGAATGGTATTAGTTGCCTGGCATGATTACACCATTTTTTAAAACCTTGAGAATTTGTTTTTTAAAGGCACAGTGAGAAATTTTATTCTTTTTCCTGATCAAACTGACCCAAAAGAATTTGTTTGTAGTAACCACGATTGGCTGAAATCTGCTCTTCTGGAATAATGGAGGCGTATTCGATGCCGTCCGAAGTATTGACGACGCCCCCGACTTCGTAATTCGGCTGGAGAGAGTCGAGCTGGACGTCGCCCAATCCGCTCTGAGTTAAATGTTCCCTAATGGCCTGGCTTAGGGCGTCGTTCATAGCAACGGGCTGTGCCATTTGAAGCGTGTGAATCGTCTCAGGGTCCGCCTCCTGTTGATGTTGTTGAGCTTCATCGAACGGCTCAACTGATTGCAGCAGTGTTGCCGACTTGACCACTTTGTGGTTGCTGCTGATGGCTTCCTTTTCGGCAGCTTTCCGGTGCGTTTTACGATGGGCGTAAAAATTGGCCGCAACTCGGAAAGCCTTACCACAGGTGTCGCATACCTAGAAAAAAAAGTATTATAAGCACACAAAATCGTAAAATATGTTTTATATTATTACGTAGGGTTTCTCTCCTGTGTGAATCGACTGGTGCACTTTGAGGTCGCGTAAAACCTTGAAGGATTTACTGCAAAATGAACAAACTGTACAAACAAAAAGAAGACGACTGTTTATTTTATAAATGGATAAAAGATTTATTAGACATTGTATGAATACCGTGCTGACGGGATGTAGCATGAACGTGTTGGCGATGACTGGAACGAGCCGAACTGGAAGTAAAAGTCTTGCCACACTGTTTACAAGGGTATGGTTTCTCTCCCGTCTATGAATAAGATATTATTGTTGAAATTAAACTTAAATATGACTTTATAAGAATTTAAAATTACGTGGCGTCTAGTGTGGGATGCCATACTGGATCGGGAAGTAAAAGACATGGAACAGATATTGCAGCTAAATTGTTTCACTCCGTTGTGCGAGTTGAGGTGAAACTGTAGAGCCTGTTTGGTTTTCACTCCTTTACCGCACAAATCGCACACCTGAATTTCGTTATAAAAGGTAATTTTAAAAGGGTTGATCTAATTGATTTTGAGATTTGATTACGAAAGGTCGGGAATCTGAATGCGTCGTCTGGACGTGAGTTGTCAAATTCCCTTTAGCCGAAAAGCGTTTACCGCATTTCTCGCACGTGAAAGCCAACTAAAATGGGTAATCGTTATTTAAAAATTAAATAAAAATAGATAATGGAATAAAATTACTCGGTCTGATTCTGGCAAATGCGCACGAGCAACGTGAGATTTCAAGTGGGAAGCGAGTTTGTACTGTTTCCCGCATTCAGAACAAACGTGGGGTCGGTTATCTGAGTGAGCCACTTTGTGTGCTAACAATTTGGATCGATCCTAAATAAAAAATAGTTTATTATCTTTTTTTAAAATAATATTTAATCAGCATTTACTTGAAAGACTTTATCGCACGAAGGACACTTGTATTCAGAAAGATGCGCCCTAAAAAAGAAATTAAGAAATATTAAAATTATATTGAATATTATTAGAATAACTTATTACGTCCGATGTCGTTTGTAAGTGTGACTCGATTTGATGACTTTGCCGCACAATTGGCAAGGGTAAAGTGGACTGGCCTGATGCTCGTTTAGATAATGTTTGGCCACTTCTTTCATAGTGCCTTTGATCAAGTGGGAGCACAACTGGCACTGCCAACTCTGATTCGCGCCGCTGCCAAAAAGTAGAGCGTAGATGGCCCTGTCGTCACCTTTGTTTATCAATTTCATCATTTCGTCCACCTCATTCCCTTCCATCCGACGACCGATTTTCTGCTCCAGGTAGTCCAGAGTGAAGCGAGATTTCTTGTTATTTCCATTCATTAGAACTCCCGATTCAGCAACTGGATCGCTTTCTGGGGATTCAGTTGTTACGGGAATTTCGGGAGGGAGACTTTCAGCATCTTTTAGAGGAGCTCTATCATCACAGCTAATAAACTCAGTTAATCTAAAGGTAAATATGATTAGAAAATTACTTATTGAGATGATGATGAAGTCATAATTATTATGATACCTTTCATCAGAGGCGGATTGGAACACAGCCATGTCAATACCTTGAACAGGCCTTGATTAAAAGACATAATAATGATTTTTTGAATGGGTATTTTAGACATTTTTGGTTTGATATACCCTTCCAATGATTGAGCGGTTTGGCACTGCTGCACAAAATTCTGCCAAACGGTGATTTGCTGGATGCAACTGGCACAGAGTATAGGAGGTAGACAATTGGTAGATTTCAGCTTAATGCCCATATGTTTGCTAATAAAGCTGAAAGATATCGCAGGAGGTGTGGAAGAGACATCATTAGCATAGGCTTGGCCACACAGCTGGCATTTGTCGTACGCTTCCACGCAGCGAGGAATTGTGTGGTGACTCGCTTCTTCTCCATTCATTTTAAATAACTAATTAACAATTGAATTAACACATTAACAAATATATCTAATAGATCACTGCTATTTAACTCGATCAAGAAAATAGCTACAATATTCTGATTCCCCTGACGGGAGAACAGGGACAGATAATAACAAATTACAGCCCCATCTGGCGTACGATTTCAATACTTGATGCTCCATTCAAATCCAACAAACGCAAGGGCGTCAGGGCGAGTAAGAAAAGCGGAAAAAAGTGGAGAAATGGATCCATTTCTCCGGAAAAAAAGTGACTGATCCTACTTTTCAATCTCGTTGACGTCTTGAATTCTTGATCGACCGTTTAAACACAAAATAAAAAATAAAAGAAATAAAATCTACCAAGACATGAGCGGCACTGAAGCTTCCCTCATATCGATTTCGTCCATCTAACATTTTAAAAAAATAAAAAATTGAAAGGATAAATTTTTAATCGATAGCCAAGAGATGAGCTGCATGGAGTACTTGATGGTGTACTGTGTTCACGAATCACGACGGAGCAAATAATTTTTTAAAAATAAAATAAAATTTGCTCCGCCGTACTGTGCTGAATTCTTGCAAAGACACATGAAATTAAAAAATTAAAAAAATGATGTCGATGAAAGTAAAGTGATTGACAGATTGACTCGCACAAATCAAGAATGGCCAAGTCCGGCATCCTACGACTAAAATGTGTTTCCATAAATTCAGTCTAATTAAATTGAGAAAAACAATTACCATTTAACCCATTCAAACGGTAGCACGAAACTGACACACCGGAGAATGCGCATGCCAGTAGCGGAATTGCGTATGCCCCTAATCCCTTTGCTATAGCGCGAAGGAGTTTGGGGAAGGGAGACAACTGGCACGCCTTTAGCAATTTTCCCAGTGAATTTTCCTAAAGATAAGGAAGCATGCCATTAAAGATTAATTCAAGAAAACATCAAATATAGAAATTAAATATCAAATCCCTTCCCCGAGTATTCCATATTAAAAATTAAGTCCTCAAGTTCCAACTTCCAGCTTCCAAGGCTTATGCAGCTGTAGTGGGCGGGGCAACAATGCAGATTCCACGACATAGCTTCCAAGGAAAGTACTTCCGCGTATATATTCCACTTCCACCGAGAAGGCAGACTAAAAAAAAAATACTGCAGTCCCGACGTCTGCAGTGACCATGACGAAAGCGAAAGTTACTGTGTGTGCCGCAGTGAAGTGAAACACGCGGTAACGGCGGGAGCGGGATTCCGTTCACTCACCACTCACGTTGGATCAGTTTGTGTTCTGCCTCCGGACTTTCCCTATCTGTCTTTATATAAACAACTGCTGCTCTAAATAGCTAGGCCAGCAACTCTTTCTTTGAATTTATAAAATAAGAATATACGTACTTGTTCTTCATTCCAGCCTTTTATGGCGTTTTGTGCCAAGCCACCCACTCCTGGTAGTACATATCATTCGTCTATTGATTTAGAATTGACCATCTCCATAAGGTATGTTTGATATTCCATTTAATATTAATCTTCAGAATAACTTATGCATTTTATATTTATTGTAGGAATGTTCTGGACAATGAACTGTGGTCGAAATCTGATCCTGTTTGTGTACTCTTCAACCTCCCATTCAAACGGGAATGGCAGGAGTATGGCAGGACCAAACTCATGGCTGCCCACCACCACTACTCGGGCAAACTCAAAGTGAAGTACTGCTTTGAAGAAAGGCAGCCACTTAAGCTCTACTTTTATGATTCTGAGGCTTCCAGTAGGCTGCACAACAAGCACGGCTACTTGGGCAGGGTCAGTTGTACACTTGCTCAGATAGTGGCATTTAGGACCCAAGAAATTCCTCTGATGCTGGATGGAGTTCAGCAGGGTCAGCTGATAATCTCTGCTCACCAAATCGGAAGCAAGAATCAGGAAGAATTAGAGCTAAGCTTCGTAACGAGCAAGTTCAAGAAGCGCGGTCTTCCATTTAGTCAACAACTGGATCATTTCTTGGATATTGTGGGCTCAAATGGAATGATCATCCGTCGATCCAGGTGTCTGACCAACTCCAAGAACCCGAACTGGCCTCATCTATCTCTTCCATTTCGTGTACTGAGAAATGAGCGCGGTGAGCTGGGATCACTCACTCTGCGCTGCTACAATTATAAAGAAGACGACGATCACCAGCTGATTGGGGAGACTGTAATTCAAGCGAAACAGTTGCAAAATGCGCCTACCACTTTCCTCTTGAAGAAAAATGTATTTATCATCGTCGAACTTTCCTTTTCTGTTTATTAATAATTTATTCTTTAAAGGGCTCAGATAAAGGCGAAGTTCAGCTTACGGCTGCCAGTATGAAACGGGTCTACTCTTTCCCAGAGTACGTGTCAGCCGGCGTGCAACTTCACTCTACTTTTGCATTTGATTTGCACGGTACAGTACCCTATTTTTATTTTTCATTCAACGTCCTTGAATAATACATTTACAATGAATTATTATCATAGTTTCTAATGGAGATCCACGTAAGCCAGGATCTCTACATCACCTTGGAAGCGAGCCAACAATGTACGAATCTGTTATGAAAACATTTGGAGAAATTCTTCAGGTATAATGAATTTTTTTAAAATTCTAATCAAAGTTAGACTTATGATTTCAAGCTTTTTCACAGGATTATAGCAAGGATCAAGTGCTTTCGCTGTTGGGTTTCGGAGCCCGCTTTACTCCCATTTCTCACGAACTTCGTGTCACGGGTATCGATTCGATTTTACAAGCGTACCGAACGTGTCTTGAAACGGTTCAGTTGGGGGAGTCAACGAGGACTTTTGCAGCTCCGATTGAGCACGTCATGCGCACTGCCAAAACTCAAATCAAAGCAGGCCATTACTACTTCCTCTTATTGATATTGACGGATGGAGACGTGGCGGATGTGAAGCAGCTTGCCAAGGTTTTGTAAAAGCTCTTTTCTTTCATTTTTAATGGACGGAAAATCGATAAAAAGTTTTTGCCCTTTTAGGTGATTGCTGATGCTTCGCAGTTGCCAATCTCGATTCTCTTTGTTGGCATCGGCAATAATGGAGTGGATAATGTTAACAACAGTTTCCCCAATTTAAGTCTACTTAACGGTGACGTACGTAGACTGGGTCTCGACGTTCACGCCGACATTCGGGATAACGTGCGCTTCGCCCCTTTCTCCGATTTTCTATCCATTCACCGTGATATTAACGGCGCCTCTTTTCACTTGGTCAAACATCTGCTCGCTGATGTGCCTGACCACTTGGCGACTTTGATGAGGTTATCGGGTGTCGTACCCAATGCAAACGAAAGTACAAATGTGTGCAATAACTCACCTTCTCCAATAAGCCTTAGCAAATTACGATTAACTGATAGTCTTTAATCTTACTCCATAAACAGTTACTCGAATTAATCATTTCATATTGTTGATGGTTATTATTGTATCAATTATTTTTTCTCCTTTTTTTTACAATATCAAACTACACATTATTAGTATAGTCATATATTCAGGTTTTCTCTTGCTTGTTCTTCTCATCATTATAGTTCTTATGCCATTCTAAATTTTTCTTTTGGAGTGACTCTCCTTGTCCAGCTGCATTCTTTCCACTCCAGGCTGCTAAAAATGCGCCTATAACCACCAAAGCCATGATGGACAAATTTGTTTTGATGCGGATGATGTTCCGCGACTTTTCCATCGTATCACGACTGATTAAAAAGAAAATTATAATTGCAAAAAGATTGTGTTACATAAGTGTGTCACTCACGAAACATAGGCTGGCACCTCATCAACAGTCTTGTACTTCTTGGTCCACACAAGGAAGCGCCTCTCAAGGTTGCTTACTTTGTGAACACCTCCTGCAATTAGGTTATGTAAGATAAAATGAAATGTTTACACTTTTGAAAAAGATGTACCTAAAGATGAAATTGGGGGCTGGTATGGGGTTTCCTCATTTGGAGATGACACTGTTGGTTGCTTGACAGTAGTCTCTGCAGCAACAGCTTCTGTCTTTCCTGTAGAGCTAGCTAGTCCTCTTCTCATTATGTTACATAATAAATTGGGAAAAGCATTTGATTGGAAACCGGCCAATGCCATTTTATGAGAGCACTGCATAATGATGATAAACTTTAAAACGAGGAAATGTTTTCCAGATTGTGGATTTCGTCACGTAGCAATTCACACAATCAACATTTTTCGACTTTCGTTTTTTAGCAGACGCCAACCAGGAAGAAATAAAAACAAATTCCGAGCGCTTCGTAGCGGTAGAAGATTGTACTATGTATTACTTACAAACCAAAAAAATGTGGCAAAACATTAAATTTTGAAAGAAAAAAACATCAAACACCATTTATTTATTTTCATTTCACTTTCATTTTGGATAATTGAAGCAAAATGTCTTTAGGAATAGTGAAGAGCTCTGATTGATGCGTCAGCAAGAGGTGGGTGACGCCGTTTGTTTTTTCAGTGTAAGCCATCTGTTTGAAAGAAAATTGCGGGTTATTAATATCAATATTTACATGGAGAAATATAGCGGTTCGTCATACTTCTTCTGTGAACGCATTTGCTGTGTTTTTACTCCCTTTACTGATTCTAGGCGGGAACAAATTAGGTCCCATGACTGTGGCTATATTACTTGTTGTCATCCGATTCGCTGCCTGTGAAAAAAACTAGACGTTTTAAACAAATTTCTTATATTTCTCCAGTTTCGTATAATGTTACCGATTGATCGGAAATGTCTGCGAGGAAACGTAGCAGGCTTCTAAGTGTTTGGCAGTTGGGATCGGGTAACTGGATCGTGAGCAAATTTAATGCCTTCAGCTGATCCTCAAGGTTGTTGTGAATATCTAGAGCAAAGAATAGTAAGCTAAATCGTTAAATTAGTTTTTTAAATATGAAGAATTTCACCTCCAACTTGAGCAAACAAATCCACGCAATCTTGGGTAAAAATGGATTCAGGTAAGAGACGCAGGAATAATTTCAGCAGATTTCCAAGTTCGTGAGCTCCAGCCTGCTCGAAAGCATTTCTCACGATAGTTATGTTCTTCGAGTCAACATTGCCCTTCCATTGAGCTTCAATAAGCTTCTGAAGAGTATTCGTCTTGCTCTTGTTACCAGATACTCTGAGCAGACCATCTTCTTTCAGATGGTTTTTCTTTAATTCGTCCAAGATCTATCAAAACATTATTTTAAAAACAAGTTTTTGAAATTAAGATACTTGTGAAAATGAGTCAAACCATAGAAAAGATGACGGGAACTCTAGTTTGGTCCTTGTCCGTTAGTTTCTTGAGCGGGACACCAAATACTTGTCGTTCCCTATTACTCTGTTGGTAGTTGATTCTCATAACTTGTAGACGACGTCGTTTACGGACCACTAATCCGTGATTGTCCATGAGAGCCGTCAGTTCCAGAAGAGCTAGCTGCCTCAATTTCCTTCTCTGATTAGGTGTCAATCCATCTTCTAGTGAAATCCTCGGCTAAAAGTTTAAAATTAGTGCCATAATTATTAAGTGTAACTGTTAAAAATAAAATTTACCAGCTGGATTTTTGGCAAAACTTTGAGAATGTCTTCGTTTAAAGGGTCGCTGTTGCTACGATTTCGGTTGATTGTTCCTGATAACAAATCCACTGGCTTGTACTTGACAATTTCGATGCCCTCTATATATAAATCACATTATCAAGCAAATGACGACTTAATAAAAAAAAAGGCCAAGGAATTTTTCGCTGATAACAGTTGTGGTCTATTTGTATAAATTAAATACGTTTATCGGTAGCTGCAACGTGACCTTCCGATGTCGGAATAAAGAAGGATCGGGGTCTAGTCGGTTTAACTCGTGCATCCCTTCGCACATTGGGGGAGTCCCCTTCGTGTCTCATTCTGGGTCTCATTAATAGTTTGTTGATCCTATCTTTTGTTGTGGCGCCAGGTAATGGTCTGAAGGCGTCATCTGAATCCATCTGATAAAATATGAAACTCATTTTTAATTGCGATGGATCAAATGATAATATCTATTTGTGAAATTTACGTGTGGGGTATTTTCTAAAGGAGTTAGTGGTAGATCCCTATTATCGTGACTTCCTTTGCGGGACCATACTTTGGGCGAAGCTGGTGGGGTGATGGAGATCAAATTTTCCGTCGAGTTTTTTAAGGATTCGGGTGTGGCGCTCCTTGAACGACCACTTGATCCTTCACTATGATTATTTACCTTTTAAAAAACAAGTTTTATATTATAGAATCCTATTTTTAGAATATAAAATTAGAATGTTTACTTCTGGATCGCGGAAAATGTCTCTGCAATCAGGTCTTGATTGTTGAGTTGTACTCGTCTTAGTTTTGCGACCTTTTAGCGTTGCTTTCAAAGTCTCTACCCTCTTTCTAACAGTGTGGTATTGATGATTAGTCAATCCTTCGTCTCTGGCAGCATTGGCCAGAGTTGTCTCCGTCACCAGTGATCCATTTTCGAGCAAAGTGGTGACGATATCTTGCAGACCGACTTCAATCAACCAAGCGGCCGCTTCCTCACCCTCCACTTTATTTAATTAAGCAATTATTACCTAACCAGTTTAAAGATGAATAAGAATAGATACCCTCGGCAGGTGACAAGAGCTCATCTTCGGAAGAGTAAGTCACCCTCTCTTGCTCTTCCCAATCAGCATCCAGAAGATCATGATCCAACGAAGCAGCTACTGATGCGATATCCATGGTAATGGCCTTAAAATCCTATCTATAAGATTTAAGAAGCATACTGTGTAAAAAACGTGGACAAATCCTTTACAATTCTTGCGGAACGTAGTTGTATACAGGAGGTCCTGTTACACTTCTTTAAGTACACACAAAACTGCAATGATTGAGAGAGAGAAACGGGACTTGATCGTCTACTGACAATATAAAAATGCAACAAATGCGGTCGGCGCGCATCACGATGTAGCCATTACGGCTCGCTTGACTTGAAACATTTTTTCGCTCCCCCCCCCCTTAGCAGTTGAGATGCTGTTACCCACCTGCTGTTGTTCCGCACTGAATAAAATAAAATGTAATTAAAAAAAGAGGAGAGAAGAGATGATGACCTACTTGTTGAATGAAGAAAACTGGACAGTAGCTATACTACTAATGTAATGAAGGTGACCAAACACTTTCTCTGATGCAAATAATGTTATCATCGATTCGTGAAGCACTTTTTTTGTGTGTGTTATCAGTTCAAAGCTTTTTATCTTTCACCATCAGGATGTAACAAACGATGATGCACGCGGCTGCATGATATGGAATCACGCTCTGAATTTCCACTATTACACATGTATACGTGATTATTGTTGTACAAGCTTCCGTTTTCTTTTTATTGCTACACTTGAATTTTTAAAAAATAAAAACGTAATGTTGTCAGGAGCACGTCTTGTCTCGTCTGAAGCACTGTTCATACTCCCGCCCGCGGGAGGGAGCATTGGACTAACTGACTTGCTGTTCACAGGTGCATATACTCTGATAATTCAAACTACACTCCCCTTCCAAGTCAACTTAAAAGTATCTCTGATTATTCTCAACAGGTGTGATGATGCGTGTACACTCCGACTACTATTATACCATCTGGTAGGTCGTCAAGGCAACAAACAAATGCTGCTGGGTATATTTCCAGCCTAGCGAGACGATGACAGTGCGCTAGCTGCGAGTGAAAGCGTGTGCAGAGCATTATGCGCATCGCACGCCGGTTCCGCTCCCGAGACTTTCCCATAGCGTCGTCGTGTGGGAGCAAGAGATAAAATATAAAAAAAATATAATTGGAGAAAAGAGACATTCCACTATTATATAGTAGCAAGAGTGTCACGGGGTGCACGCAAACACAAATAATAAAAAAAGTGAAATTTTTTTTCTTTCTTCATTGTTCTGAATATTACGGTCTGCCGAGCTCATCCTGTTCATTTCTTATACAAGCAATTAACGGTATCAATGAACTATTATAGGAGAAAATTTCTAAACGTAACAATAGACACTTTGTGCTGTAGTGTGAGAAAATGGAATTCCATTTTATTAATATGTACAAGCTGAGTTCTTTTTAACTAATCATCTTTCTGCATCTGAAGAAGTTGTTTGTATTTTTGACTTTCCTGCGTGATGGATTTCAGGATTTCGCGGTATTGGTGCTCCTCTGATGCGAAATCCGCTAGGCATCTGCCTAAATCTCGATGCTTCTCCGTCAGCGATTCAATCTGTTTCTCAATCTAGTATAGAAAACAAATATG
This sequence comes from Chydorus sphaericus, assembly GCA_030141595.1. Taxonomy (NCBI): domain Eukaryota; kingdom Metazoa; phylum Arthropoda; class Branchiopoda; order Diplostraca; family Chydoridae; genus Chydorus; species Chydorus sphaericus. The sequence continues at coordinate 873,097 of CM057933.1, forward strand.
TATTTATATGTAGACCATGAAAATAAGGAAAAGAAAGAAAAAACCTTGTTTTTGTTCTGTTTCACTGCGCACACAATCTTTTCCATTTGCTGGAGGAATTCGCCTTTGCCCGACGCCGTACTCATCGATTGACTGAATCCGTCGTGAATCGAGGTCAATAGTGAGAGCTCCTTGTTCAGATACACTTTGGTATCTTCGAGCGTGTTGTAGAGCAAGTAGTAGCCATTCAGCTCCGTTTGCTTCTCATTCACTATATCATTTTGAAGAAAATGTTGAGACTATTATTATGGTTTCTGTATACTTTTTAAAAAGCCAAAATGTTGTGAAATAAAACCTTGAGTGCATAGCTCAGTGAATCGACGTTGGTATTGATTCAACTCCGCATTACCAGGCACAGAATCCAGCTGCCTTTTAAGACGTGAAACGGCCACATTCTTTTCGCCAAGAGTCTTTTGCGCCCCGTTTAATTGCTCCCGGACGTGATCTAATTTGAGTTGGATCTTGTTTTCGCTCTCTACAGCTGGTTTATCAGCATTTAATCCCCTGTAATGAATGATGGTTATAAATAAATGAATAAGAGAAGGGCGAATATAGATGTTGTAAATACTGGTTGCGCAATTGGAGCTGTTCGAGTTGATCCTTGCATTGGCTCTTAAATTGCTTCCTGTCGGCATTGATAGCCTCGTTTTTAGTTATCAATTCATCCAGTTGAGCCAAAACCCTGATTATTATATATAGATGATAACGCAATTTGCTATTTTTATCATTAAACAAAGCAATTATACTGTCGATTCTCTTCAGTGTTGAAAGCGGAAAGAGATCTTCTCCTCTCCGCTAATTGCTTTTCAGCAGCTATTAGGTCAGCCAATTTGTTCTGCAACTGGCCCATCACTTCTTCCTGAGAGGATATCTGACGGGAAACTTTGTCAAGCGCTTCCGTCATGTTTTTGTGGGACGTTTGAAGTTGAGCCAATTCGTCCACTGGTCCCTTAATAATAATAATTACAATGAAGGACATAATGTAAAGCGAAATAAGGCAAAAACAGAAAAACAAAAGAAATACTTCACGCTCCGTTTGACGTCCCGCATAGCCTTGAATTGCCTCACTGATAACATCGGCTTGTTGGTGAATCAAACTACTCACTCGCTGGGCTATGGCTCGAGTTTCGACTTTCTTATTCTCTGACTTATTAACGATGACCTCGCCAGTCCTTTCAATCTGAAAATTATGTTGTCATTGCGTCGTAATATTCTTATTAATAATTAGTCATTTTATATTACTGGTTGAGAGCCGTTTCCGTCTGCTACTTGAAAGGCAGATTGATGACCATATTCCATCAACGTCGAAATGACCTAATTTTTTTATTCCTCAGAATTCATTACTGTAATTTATATTTGAAAATGTATAATAGATAAGAACCTGTTTTTCTAAAGGTAAAGATTCGTTCGGATCAACGACTTTTTTGAATTTACGCTGAGGTTGGAAAAGTTTTGATAAATGTTTGGACGTTTCCGTGACAGCCTTCTCCGACTCTGGAATGGGGAAACTTTTCCTAAATTGGAGATTGGCCATAGAGCTCAAGTGGTCGTTGAGAGACTCTCTTGTCTCCATAGCCCTCTTCACAAGCCACTAGAAATAAAATTTTGGATTATTTATTTTGAAATAGAATGAAGTAAGGGAATTTACGCCTATACTTGGACTACTGGTAGGATTTTCACAGTGTCCAGTCCTTGAATTTGATGAGGTTCCAGTGCATAGGCACATTTTATTGCAATCAGTACTTTGATAATTTTCTCTGTAATTTCACTGATAAAAATTTGATTTAATTTATTTTCCTTTTTTTATTTAATTGATGTAAATAAAATTCACATCTTTTCTCCAATGTTGAGGTTTTCCCGAAAGAGGAAATTGACATCCACATCCACAGCACATAACTCAAGGCACCAGACGATGCCTCCAACCACCTAAGCAAATATGAGAAGAGAGAGGTCAATGTGGTTATAAAAACAAATATATTTAGAGGAATGTAGAAACAAGAAACCTTGTCGAAGGCTGAGAGGCCCTTAACGCGTACACGGAAATAGCCAGCGGCCAAGAGCAAGTCGCAAATATCCTGCAATTTCGCTCGCTGCTCTTCATCATCCTTCACTTCAAACAGCTCCTTGTTTTAGATAAAAGATAAAGATTTATAAAATATTATAAAAAAAACTTATAGATCAGATATAAACCAAGGTTATAAAATTATATAGTACTCTTTTCTTGTCGTCCATTTGAGGTCGAAAGGAGAAATACTCCCACGATAATATTTCTGCCACCCACTTTCCAAGTTTTACACCGAAGGCCTAGGTCCAAAAAAGTCGAAAAAACCGAATATTTTGTTGTTTTTCAACGGTATGTTGAATGAGAGGTGGCGCTAGTACCAACTCGTCAGCTGATCGGCGCTATGTTTTGATTTTCTTTTTGTGAAAATGCCGGGCGATTGGCAAGAACTTCTCGATAATTGCACAAAAAGTGGGGCAAAAAAAGGAAAACTTGACGAATTATTTTCCATCAGAAAGGATAATGTAAAACGCGTCAAATTTTTCCTTCAAGACGAAGATATTCGGTTGGTAATTTTTTATGTTTATAAATATAACCAATGACGTTTACAACACGTGTTATTTTCTCTTTTTTCTAAAGGACTCTACTGATTGAATGGATGAACAACTACCTCAAAAGAGTAAAAGATGTTCAAGTTGCAAACACCTTGAGAGAATTGGGAAATCATCAGTTTGCTATGAAGGAGTACCATGCTTGTGTTGAGACATATTCTAAGAGTCTTTACTGCTGCCCGAAAGAGTGTCCAGAAGAATCTAGCCTGGCTCTGGCAAATCGCTCTGCTGCCTTGATTCACTTGGGCCTTTTTGAAGACAGTCTCAAGGACATAAACACTGCTTTGTCAAGAAACTATCCCTCTCGTCTGCTCTCAAAAATTCTTGCCCGGAAAGCAAAATGCCTTAGAAATTTGCAAAATCAGTCAATCAACAGTGCATTTCAAGAAGAAGTAGAAAGTTTAAAAGAGGCAATGAAGAATCTCCTCGTATCTGATCAGCGTAAATATCGCCATTTCTATTTCATACCTACTTTTACATGTCAATATATAAAATTACCTACTAGAAAAAATAAAGAAAGAGTTGGAATGTGTTCACGACGATCGCTTATTTCCCGAGGAGAATTCCGCCGTCCTTGATGGAGAAATTCCTCCGCTCTTATTTCGAGGAGAAAATCAATTTTGCAGGGGAGCAAGTTCCGCCTTGGATGTCCAGTAAATTTTAGACTCATAAATTCTTATTTTATTGATTAATCAACCAATTATTCTATTCCAAGATTTACGACGGAAAAAGGACGCCACATGATAGCCAAGGAGGATATAAAAGCAGGTGAAACGCTTTTTGTGGAGAACCCAAATGCCCTGATTGTCCTTCCGGATTTCCGGCAATCGCGCTGCCATCATTGCACCCGACAGTTTGGCACAAGAGCCTTCCATCCGTAATATTGTCCATTTTAATATTAATTTAAAAAAGAAGAATAATGATTGTCAATTTAAAGTTGTTTGGATTGCGGAGCCGTTTGGTTCTGCAGCCGGAAATGTCGAGAAGACTCCACGGGCAGTTACCACTCATCCGAGTGTGGGCTTCACGATGTCCTAAATGCCGTCGGTATAGCTCATTTGGGGCTTAGAATCGTACTCACTTTCGGGAAGGAATCTGTGCTCAATTTTTGGAGGGACCAATATAAAGATGTGATACCGGGCGTCGATGGCGTCCCTTACGACACAAGTGCTTATCCAGTTGCTTTCCATTTGACGTCGCACACGGAGCTCATGGCACCCGAAGAGCTCTACCAGTACACTTTAGTAATTGAGACATCTAAATTATGTTTTAAAATTTCAATTATGGCTAATTTTCTGTTTTTATTTGCAGACGGCAGCTTTGTTAACTCTTTTACTGGAGCAGCACACTTCCTTCTTTTCGGATAATGATGATAATATCGAGTGCCGTTCTATAATTGGCGCTCTCATTCTAGTCCACATTTGCCAGATGGTGAGCAACGCTCACGCCATCACGGAAATCTGTCCGGTGGATGAAAAGAGCGAGAGACAAGAGAGAATAGCCACTGCCATCTATCCAGCTGCTAGTTTAATGAATCACAGCTGCAATCCCACCGTTATCAACAGGTTGAAGAGCTTTTAAAAGAGGAAGATATCTGTCGAGCACATCTGGTTTTAAATGAACTTTCATCTCTTCATCTAGTTTTCAAGGAAGTAGGCTGATTGTGCGCGCCATCCGAAATGTTGCTAAGGGGGAAGAAGTGTTTAACTGTTATGGACCTCATTATCGACGCATGCGGAAATCGGAGAGGATCGAAGCCCTTGAAATGCAATATTGCTTCACCTGTCGTTGCCCTGATTGCGTCGACGAAGATACCGAAGATTTCCAAGTAGATACAGTTTTATTATATAAATTAATTGCGTATTAACAATTATCAAAATTTAGGATTTGATCTACTCTTTTCAATGCCCGTCCTGTCAGGGCTCTCTAATCAGCCCGAAAGTCACGCAAGGACAGATGACTAAATGTCGGTCTTGTAAGACATCTCAGAGCTATTTCGCTCAATTGAAAGCTGATTTAGAAGCTGTTTCACTCGATGCCCGAGGTAAAATAATGACTTAATAAAAGTAGGAATTAATTAAGTTGGTTTTTATACTTAGGTACCGAGGCGATGGATCAAGGAGATATCATCCAGGCGGTCAAGTTGTTAACCAAATGCGTTCAACTGAGAAGCAAAGCTCTCTTTAAAGGGCACCCTGATTTGGGACGAACAGCTGATAAACTAGCCCAGTGCTATTCTTTTCTGGGTTAGAGCTCAATTTTACTACAACTATTTCATTTTCGCAAATTCTGAAATTATTAATTTAATATAGGCAAGTATGAAGAATGTGAGCGCATTTTGAAGATTTCGTTGACGGCCGTCGAGTACCAGTTCGGTCGCTACAGCATCGAAATGGCAAACGAGTTGCAAAAGTACACCGACGTTTTGATGGAACTGTTCCAGAGCTCTAATAATAATGATCGTAAAAAAGAATTCATCAATCATCTCGATGAAGCTGCCTTAATTTATAGCATCCACTACGGAGCTTGGAGTAAAAGTTTCAAAGAAATTTCACTAAAAAAGGAACGTGTTATTTCCAGCGCTACGTGATAGGGAATGTATTATCAATTATTCATTGTGTAGCACACTTTTGAGACAATACAATCCATCTTCGTTTTGTATGTGAACGTACACCTAGTTACAGATAACCAACCATTTGTAAATATTTCAGACGCGCTCTAATAGTTAGACTGTTTATGATTCCGTTATAGTGGCGCAACGGTGGTGCAGTTCATATGTGCCTAAATGGTTGCCGAACCCAACTTTCACTATCAGCTGAATTAGATATCAGATGTGAAACAAGTGGTGGTCAGCTGGTTGAGCAAGACAGTGTGGTTCTCAGCACCCATTCATCCGGAAGGTATTGCTAGATTCAATTACAGGCTATCTTCTTAACCTAATTGTTAATGAGTCATCTCAAGGTTCTTTATAGATATGTCTGAATCATCGGAAGAAAACAAGTTTCCATGGCCCATTGGCGAAATTGTTGACACGAAACCTGCTCCACTGCCAGAGCGTGTTACACTAAAGGGCCGCTACGTAACGCTAGAACCAATTTCTGCTGAAAAACACGCAGATTCCATGTATGAAGATACAAACACTGAGCGAATTTGGGCCTACTTGTTTGAAGAACATCAACCAAATGTAGAAGCATTCCGAGCACTTTTAACCAGGAAGGAACCTTTAAACGACCCACTTTTCTTTGCCGTAATTGATAACGCGACTGGGAAAGCTGTTGGGTACCAAACATTTATGCGAATCGACGCTGCCAATCGAGTTATCGAAGTGGGTAATGTCGCTTACGGGGAAAGTCTGCAGAGATCCAAAGGCTCCACCGAGGCCCAGTACCTATTTGCTGCTTACATCTTCGACGTCCTCGGTTACCGGAGGTACGAATGGAAATGCAACAACTTGAATGAACCTTCTAAAAGAGCCGCAGAGAGACTTGGATTCATTTTTGAGGGAGTCTTCCGTCAGCACATGATTGTCAAAGGACGTAATCGTGATACAGCCTGGTTCTCCATTCTGGATTCGGAGTGGCCGCAGCGGAAAGCTGCACTGGAAGCGTGGCTGGATCCTGGAAATTTTGATAGCCAAGGAATTCAAATCAAACCGCTTTCTTTCTTCCAAAATCCCAATGTACGTACTTGAATCATTTCCACTTGTAACTATAATAATAAAACTATAAGAAAATAAGAGCTTCCTCACTGTTTTTGCTATATAGAGCAATACAAAGTGTCTAAAAAAGGTCTCAAAACTTGGCGCTCTTAATATTGGGGAAGTTGTGGATTCCCATCCTGCACGCAGACCGGATCGTGTAACTCTAAAAGGCCGTTATGTCACTCTAGAACCACTCTGTCCAGATAAACACGCCGATTCTGTTTACGAAGAGACTCGTGCAAGTGCTAATCAACTTTGGTACTACTTAACAACTGAACCCTGTCCAGATCGAGAATCTTTCCGCGAAAGGGTTGAACAGTTTTCTACTCTGACGGATGGTCGTGTTTTCTTCGCTATTTGTTGACAATATCACAAATAGGGCGCTGGGATGGCTTGATTTTCATATCGTAGACACTGCTAATAGAACCATCGAAGTTGGCTATGTGATCTACGGCGTGACGTTGCAGCGCACTAGAGGAGGCACTGAGGCGCAGTACCTTTTGGCTTCCTATGTCTTCGACGTTTTGGGTTACCGACGGTACGAGTGGAGATGTAACAAACTCAATGAGCCTTCTAAAAGAGCTGCCGAACGATTTGGATTCATTTTTGAGGGAGATTTGCGGCAAGAATTGATTGTTAAAGGTCGTAATCGTGATTCAGTTTGGTTCTCTATGTTGGATTCTGAATGGCAGTATCGAAAAGTGTCGCTGGAAGCTTGGCTGGACCCAAAAAACTTTAATAGCCTAGGATGTCAAATTAAACCGTTATCTTACTTTTAAAATTGAGTGCGTCTATAACCTGTGCATTCAAAGAATCACAGCGAAGATCGTGGTTGAATCCGCAAAACGTCGATAACCAAGGATCAAATCAAATCTTTGTCTTTCTTGATGTTAGAAAAATGTCAGGCTCGTTCTAAGCTTTATAACTTGACGCCCCTATTTTTAAAAGATAGTCTAAGTTATCTTAGAATCAGTATTTAATTTAGTAACAGCTCTATGGATCTCGATTTGGATTAGCTACTTTCTAACGAATCTTACTTTCGGAAAGGTCACAGCAGTTTAATTACTACTATTACTATACCTCATCCCTATCCCAACAGAGCAATGATCAGCCAGCAATAAAAGATGACTTGTTGAAACCCGACATTGGAGAAGTTGTGCATGTTCGTCCCGCAATAAGGCCGGAACGCGTAACTCTAAAAGGACGATACGTAACTCTGGAACCCATTTGTCCTGAAAAACACGCCGATTCCATTTACGAAGAGACCCGTGAAACTGCTCATCAGTTGTGGTACTATTTGCCATTTGAACCTTGTTTGGATCGAGACTCCTTTCACCAGCGGGTCAAAGAATTATCTGTCTCAACAGATCGTATCCTCTTCGCCATAGTAGACAACAGTTCAAATAAAGCGTTAGGATGGATTGATTTGCACAATATCGTTCCAGAACATCGAACCATCGAAGTTGGCTACGTGCTCTACGGTCCGGCCTTGCAGCGCACCAGAGGAGCCACTGAAGCGCAGTATCTTCTGGCAAATTATGCCTTTGATGTTTTGAGTCACCGACGTTACGAGTGGAGATGCAACAATCTTAACAAACAATCCAAAAGAGCGGCAGAGCGACTTGGATTCAATTTTGAATGTGTCTTCCGGCAGCATACGATTACCAAGGGTCGAAATCGTGACACAGTTTGGTATTCTATTCTGGATTCCGAATGGCCAAAGGTTAAAACTGCACTGGAAAATTGGCTTAATCCCGAAAACTTTGGTAATCAAGGATTTCAAATCAAAACATTGTCTTACTTTCAAGAATTTTTGTGAGTCCATGCAACACGCTTATGAATAGATGGAGAGATTTTGTGTAGGGCTCATACCGTCCCGAAATCAGCCCTTATTTTTATTCTTTCATTGTAACAGTTTTAGAAAATATATTTTCATCAAACTATTGTGAGAATGTCTGAAACTATCCAACAATAATTAAATATCGAAGGCAAGTCATCATTTATTCGATTGATGGAATATATTACGTGTACAGCATCGAACTATTTACACATCCGCTCTGAGGACTTGCTGTGCTGGAAGTTGAAATATGATAAATAATGTACAGTGCACCTTTGATAGAATACAATCCTTCTTTGTTTATATGCGAACGCACAAGAGTCGATTATCTGATTGGGTATAGGTAACCTATTATAGTAGATTCTGCTTATTCCTCTGCCAGTGTGTGTAAAGGTATATTGAGCATATAAGGGTATACTGCATATTATTATGGTTTTATTTTAGTTTTCGATTAAAAAGTACAAATTTTCAAAGAATTTGAAAAAATGGATACCGTAAAAGTTGCTGGATGGACTACTTTATTGCTCATAGTCAAGTTAAAAAATAAACGAATGACTGATGAATATTTGCCTTAAGTAATGTTTGGATCAGAATAAACAGCTAGATAGATTATTAGATAAGCCCTCCTAGCACACTATTAGGTTGTACTAAAAATTATTTCCTTATTTATCATTTTTACAGAGAAAATCGTCAGCAATCAAAGGCGACTCTGATCTTTTTCTAAGAGAAATTGTGGACTCTCGTCCCGCACAAAGGCCAGAACGCATAACTCTTAAAGGGCGTTACGTAACTCTAGAGCCGATCAGTCCAGAGAAACACGCCAACTCTATATATGAAGAGACCCGTGAAACTACCGATCAACTCTTACTACGTTTCCATTCATTATCCCTGGCCAGATCGAGAGTCTTTTTATGAAAAGGACAAAAGGTCAAAGTGTTATCAGTCTCGACAGATCGTGTCCTGTTTGGCATTTTAGACAGCAGTACAAACAGAGCCTTGGGGTGGATTGATTTGCATAACATGGTGCCAGAAAATAGAACCACTGAAGTAGGCTCCGTGCTCTACGGTGCGACCTTACAGCGCACCAGAGGAGCCACTGAGGCGCAGTACCTTCTGGCAAGCTATGTCTTCGACGTTTTGGGCTACCGACGTTACGAGTGGCGATGTAATAATTTTCATAAAGTTTCCAAAAGAGCGGGAGAACGACTCGGATTCACTCGTGAAAGTGTTTTGAGGCAACAAATGATTTACAAGGGTCGCAGTGAAAATACGGTTTGGTTCTCCATCCTGGATTCCGAATAGCCACGGCGGAAGCTCCATTGGAAGCCTGGTTGAATCCACAAAACTTCGATAATCAAGGATGTCAAATCAAACTATTGTCTGCCTTTTAAAATTTCATTCATACGTGCCTAACATTTTGCATGTTAAATTTGGTAATAATGAGGAGAAAATTCCATCCATTCAATATGGTACTGTACAACTTAGTCAACTATTTAAAAGTTGTCCGAGTTAATTACTAGTCTGAATACACAGCTGATGAATCTATGCGCTATACCACTTTTGTGCTGTTTAAATTTCAAAACTTTACGTTCCTGTTTTAAAAAAAATAGCATAAGTTATCTTAGAGCAAATATTTACTTTGGTAAAAACCAAATCAGGATCTCAATTAGTTTCTTAATAATGAATTTATCTTGGAATTGTCAAATTTAATAACTACTATATTTCAACCCTATTCTAACAGAGCAACAACCAGTCAGCAATAAAAGCCGACTCCTTAGAAGCCGACATTGGAGAAATTGTGGATATTCACCTCGCATTAAGGCCAGAACGCGTAACTCTAAAAGGTCGTTACATAACTCTGGAACCAATCTGTCCTGAAAAACACGCCGATTCTATCTACGAAGAAACCAGAGACACTGCCCATCAACTGTGGTACTACTTACCTTTTGCAGTCTGCCTAGATCGAGAGTCATTTCATCAGAGCGCAAAAGAGTTATCTGTCTCGACCGATCTTATTCTCTTCGTCATAGTGGACAACATCTCAAATAGAGCCTTAGGATGGTTTGCTTTTCATACCATCATTCCAGAACATAGAAGCATCGAAGTCGGTAACGTGATCTACAGTCCGGCCTTACAGCGCACCAGAGGAGCCACTGAGGCGCAATACCTTTTGGCCAGCTATGCCTTTGACATTTTGGGATATCGACGCTACGAGTGGAAAAGTAACAATCTAAACGAGCCGTCCAAAAGAGCGGCAGAACGACTTGGATTCACTTATGAAAGTATGTTCCGGCAGTGTATAATTACGAAGGGTCGCAATCGTGACACAGCTTGGTATTCTATTCTGGATTCTGAATGGCCGCACCGGAAAGCTGCACTGGAAGCTTGGCTCGACCCTGAAAACTTTGATATCCAAGGCGGACGTCAAATCAAACCGTTGTCTTACTTCCAAAATCGAGTATATTAGGTCCATACAATTTAACATAACACTTAAGTTCTACAAGCTGCCAAATGAGTGGCTTGATAACTTGAGCGTCAATAGCTCCAATTAATTCAAAAACTTAAAATTAAGACTGTAACATTCTTCGTTTTAAAAATAATTTAGTGGAAAACGACTCAAAGTTAGTGTGTAAAACTGGCCAATAAAAAAGCTGAATAAATTATTTTCATCTATTCTCTCTATTTTTTTTCATTCCTACGCAGTGTAATACAAAAACACTTACAGGAGAATTGGAAGCCGCTCTTATTGGATGAGTTGTGGATGGCAATACTGCTCTATGGCCGGAACGTGCCATTCTTAAAGGGTGCTACATTACCTTCGAACTAATCTCTTTGGATAAACATGCCGATTCCATTTACGAGCAAATCCCTGCAAATGCTCATCAACTTTGGTACCGTACTACTTGTCAACTGATTCTAGTTCAGATAAAAAGGCTTTTCACCAGAGAGTCAAAAGTTTAACGTCTTTAACAGATAGTGTCCTCTTTGCCATCGTAGACAACACCACAAATAGAGCTCTAGGTTGGATTGATTTGCACAACATCGTTTAAAAACATAGAACCATCGAAGTTGGCTACGTGCTCTACGGGCTTGCCCTGCAGCGCACTAGAGGAGGCACTGAGGCGCAGTAACAATCTAAAATAATCCATCCAAAAATACAGCAGAGCGACTTGGGTTCACTTTTGAATGTGTCTTCCGGCAGCATAAGATTACCAAGGGTAGAAATCGTGACGCCGCTTGGTTCTCTATTCTGGATTCGGAGTGGCCGCGACGAAAAGTCACTATGGAAGCTTGGCTAAATCCCGAAAACTTTGTTAATCAAGGATGTCAAATGTAACTATTGTCTTACTTTCAGGGGTTTTGATGGTGAGCATAGAACACTCGTGATGCATAGATGGGGAGATTTTGTATAGGGCTTCATAAGGGTATCGAAATCAGCCCTAAATTTCATTCCTTCATTGTAACAGCTTTAACATATATACAGCGTCATCAAACTGCGTAGTGCAAAACTAGAGAATAAAATTAATTCTATTTATTTATTAAGAAACCAAAGAGCTATAGCGAGCTAGCGAGTCATTAGTTCGATTGGTATATACTGTATTACGCGTATACAGCATCGAACTATTCACACATCTTCTAACGTCTTGCTATGCTGGAAGTTGGAACATAATGAAAATTGCACTTAACACTTTTGATAAATTTAATTTTTCTTTAATTTCATTGTATGTAAATAGATTATCTGATTGAATATAGATAACCTATTGAAGTTGTTGTATTTATGGTTCCATCAGTGCGGGTTAAAGGCAGGTTTACTGAACCAGATTTTTACTATCAAGATTTATACTATCAGCTTGATGTAGACCTACTTATTTGTAAGATAACAAGTAAAACAAGTAGTGGCCACTGGCTAGCTGGTGGAGCAAAGCGGCAAATAGTGTGGTTGAAGTTCTCATCTATTCTTTCGAAAGGTATTACTGCATTCACCAACTATATAGGTGACTTAACCATTATATTAATTAATTTGAAATGGTGTGTATATTTTGCAAAATTTTAGATATGTCTCAATTGGAAGGAAATATTTTTCCGTGGCCAATTGGTGATACAGTTGACTCGAAACCTGCTCCACTACCAGAACGGGTTTCCCTAAAGGGCCGCTACGTAACGTTGGAACCACTGTGCGCTGAAAAACACGCGGATTCAATCTATGAAGAAACTAATCAAGCGCGACTCTGGCTTTACGTGTATGAAGAACATCAACCAAATATAGAAGCATTCAGTGCTCTTGTAACCAAAAAAGAATCTTTAAACGACCCACTTTTCTTCGCCATTATTGACAACTCGACTGGGCGAGCTGTTGGATACCAGGCACTTATGAGAATCGACGCAGCTAATCGAGTTATCGAAGTGGGGAAAGTTTTATTCGGTAAAAGTTTGCAGAGAACCAAAGGCGCTACAGAAGCTCAGTACCTCTTTGCTACCTACATCTTCGATGTTCTCGGTTATCGGAGGTACGAATGGAAATGCAACAACTTCAATGGACCATCTAAAAGAGCCGCTGAGAGACTTGGATTCATCTTTGAGGGGGTCTTCCGTCAGCAGCTGATTGTCAAAGGGCGTAATTGTGATACGGCCTGGTTCTCTATTCTGGATTCGGAGTGGTTGCAACGGAAAGCTGCTCTGGAAGCTTGGCTGGATCCTGGAAATTTTGATAGCCAAGGAATTCAAATCAAGTCGCTCTCTTCCTTCCTAAATTCTACTGTACTTTTTGGTTCATTTTAATACATCTAGTAAAATAATTAAATAATATTTTATCGTTCTTATTTTAAAATAATAAGTTGCCGATTACAGATAGCCAAGAACCTGATTTTCTTAATATTAGAGATTTGGTTGATGAACGCAAAGCGCAATGGCCGGATCGTGTAACTTAAAAAGTGCCACTTGGGCCGAAAAGGGGTCACTCTTGAGCCACTTTCTATAGACAAATACGCTGATTCCATTTACGATGAAATCCGTGAAACTGCCTATCACCTATGGTATTACATGGTAACTTACCATTGTCCAGATAGAGAGTCTTTTTATCAGAGGGCACAAGAGTTATCCATCTCTATCGTATAATCTTTGCCATAGTAGACAACATCACAAATCGAGCATTAGGATGGATTGATTTGCATAACATGGTCCCAGAACATCGAACCGTCGAAGTGGGTTCTGTGATCTACAGTCCGACCTTGCAGCGCACCAGAGGAGCCACCGAGGCTCAGTACCTTCTGGCCAGCTATGCCTTTGACGTTTCGTGCTATCGTCGTTACGAATGGATGTGTAATACTCTTCATAGAGCTTTCCAGAAGAGCTGCGGAACGACTTGGAATTCACTTTCGAAACTCTCTTACGGCAGCAAATGATTAATGAAGGTCGCAATCACGATACAGTCTACTATTCAATTCTTGATTACGAATGGCCGCACCGAAAAGCTGCTCTTGAATGCTGGCTGAACCCTGAAAACTTTGACAGTCAAGGAATGCCAAATCAAACCACTCCTCTCACTTCCAAAATGTGCAGAGAAAATCTTAATCGATAACTAATAGTAGAAAGAGGTAGGCCTATACTGTTCTCAATTCCTCGTTAATAGCTCTTCTAATTTCATGGATGGAAAACATGCAATTCAGTTCCTTATTGACCTACTAACTCATATTAGAGAAAGTTATTGATACCTTTTCCGACTATAGGTCTAAATAGGCGAAAAAGTGTTGTAGAACTTAATTCTTATAAAGAGGTATATATAATGTAGTGCGGCTCAGAAATTAAACGAAATAAGTTCAGAGTAATATATGTGTAAGCCTATGTTGTACATGATTAAGTGCTCACGTTCCAAGAACCCATTTATGCTTTATATATATTACCTATTGTAAACCTGCCTACTTTATGGCCTGTCGAGCGCTGGTCAGGAGTACCTTTAACGATCAGCACATCGACACGCTCACGGTGGCGTTACACACATTTAACAAAAGGAATATTTATATGCTCTTCTTCTGTACCTTCTCCTTTTGTGTGTAATAATGTAGTTGACAAAATACAACATCTTGATCTTCCAATAAGAGTATATAATAGTTTTACTAATTCAAATTCAGTTAAACAGTATTATACTGGAAAAGTTGGAGGAATTCATTCATTTGCTTGTCAGGAGAATCTTGACAGAATAGAAGAATATGTGAAATGGTTCGTGTGCGCGGCACTCACTGGCACCTCCTAGCCTGCCAGAACTCACGACAAGTGTAAAAAAATGTCTCCCGGCTGCCAAAACAAAAGAGAGAAAGAAAGAGAAACAACACCTTAGCGTGCTCATCACTAAACTAGATCGATGAACACACTCTGACGTACACTCGCCAAATGAGGACGACGACGAAGGTCTTAAAATAGAATTATTATTTTAAGAGAATTGTGGAAGGGGCAGTTTGTTTTCCGTGATAAAATGACGTAATAGAGCTCGTAATCTGGACTGGAGCCCACTCAGGGAAGACGACATTAGACCCCTGCCGAGAAGATCCAATTCTCTGTCTGCTAGCTGCAGGATTTCCTTGACAGTAGGACCCACTTTCTTTGTGAAGCTAAAATAACGGAAAGAAAATATGAATGGAAAAAGAAAATGATCAAACTTTCATGTTTTTCCACCGTTTATATACAGCTGGAAGCGCATAAAAAGCGGCGTTGCCAGCAGTAGATAATTATATCGATTGTTCTCTCTTTCTTTCTTTTTTGAAATAATAATAATAATACCGTTCTCTTGAGGAGATGTAGTGCTCTCACGCGATCCTCTGTGAGCGTGGAGCTGCATATAGCCTCGTACATGATTCGTGTGTCGCGGAGGTGCTCGATCTCGGCCGTGTCTACTTCAACCACGGCGCCTGTTGAAGCCTTCCATAACTTGGGCTGCGAAACCTGAATAACAAGTCACGCAATACCATTACACAAAGAAAATAATAAAGAAAAAGTTACTGTGTATATAGTTCTCAACTCGATTCAGAAGTCGGCGCAGGATCCGATCCTTTGTGGCGGAGTCTTTGCTCGAATTGAGTAGCTCAATTTCGTGAAAGAAGAGGCGCTGCTGATCGTCAGCCCAGGCTTGTTGCTGCTTGGTTTCATCCACCGGCAATCGGCTCTTCTCTATCGTAACATCACCGAAGCGGATTATGAGAGCTTCCACCGGCTCGATACTTGGATGGATTAGAAGCGGATTAGAAACCGATTCTTCCGAGGAACTATCCGGAAGAGTGGTTGAAGACGATCTCCTCTCTGAAACCCACTGCTTGTATTTCCGCTGGATGACGATAGCCTATAATGAGGTTGAACAAAACTTTAGTGAAAGTTTTCGGAACGAGACAAAAAAAAAGGAGAGAAGTTTATACTGATTTCTCTTCTTCCTGTTCCTCGTTGAGGGTGTCATCAGCATGCACGAATAAGGACGATCCAAGAGTGCTGCTGATCTCTCCTTTTCGTGACCAGTCAAAAGTGCGCACCTGGCTGGATACGCTCGGCGACGTCTGCGTGTGGTTATCGCCGATTGTGGCCACTTGACAGTCCTTACTCTGCACGCCTTTTTTATGCATTTTGGGTCCATCCGGTATTATATATGAAAGAAATATTAACTTATAGAGTGACGTGCGTCACGCTATATAGTATCTTGAATCTATAAAATTATACCAGTGTCAATTTTGTAGAGGCGATCATCGGCTCCGACGGAATAGTCTGTCTGAGTTTGAGCGTGGTAGAAACACATTCCGGTGTTCCTCTTCCGCCAGCCGCCCAGGAAGGGTTGCTGCCGGATATTCTGGTTCTCAATCTCCACTACTAACGTCCCTCGCCGGTCTCCCATTTCCTTTAATAAAAAAAAAACTTATTAAATTTGTTAAGTTAAAATTTAAACATGAAATTCTTACTTGGGCGGACGCGAACTGTGATAACATCTGGAAGAGGCATCAAATCTTGACGCTTTAGCCGGATAGGGTAGACGACGGGATCCACGGATCTGAACGAAAGAGAGATGGTCTCGTTCACCTTACCTCCAAGGTCTCCGAGAGTGACGTGATCCTGTACGGGTCGACCGCCGTGGATCAAATGAAGGGTGCCCACTGGGAGGTCCACAAGACGCGAGAGCCGCTCCTTGAGAGAGCTGGCGGAAGCGCTCAGCGTCCACGCTTGTGTGATGACCTGACCGTCTGGACATTCCAACTTGACGGTCACAACGTAGCGAGAGCCCAATGAAGGATCAGTAGAACCACAGCCAATGACTGAGCGTTGAGCAGCAGCAGGCCTTTGCTCCACCTCCACATACATGGCAGGTTGAATACTACTACTACTATTACCTTCTTCCGGCTCCATTATTCAATGGATCTTGCTCTAGTGTTCCTTCACTAATTCCTCTCACTGAGAACAATAAATTTTGCAAGTGAGAAAGGTAGAGAGAAAAGCAGCAGCAGCAGGGATCACAAGGATCGATCCAACAAGCTACGTTGCGAGGGGCTCTGTGCTATCAACAACGGTCCTTAGCAACGCTTTTTTTATGCATATCAGTTCTCTGTGCTGTCACTCTAGAGTGTTTGTTATGTCCGGCAAATTAGCTTCTTTTGTAAACAAATAGAAAATGCAGAGAAGAAAAGCATTGCAAGAGCGGCAACGTCAGGCTGAGAGCCTCAAGGCGGATCGGATGCTTGGCCGAGATCCGACAGAGAGATAAAGAGAGGATCGTCTTCTTCCGGCAGATGGGTGAGATTGCAGATCGCTACGCCTGGAAGGGCATCCATGGAGGTGAAGTGCGTAGGAAACTCTTAGCTCAACAGAAGCCGATGACGGGCAAGAATAGGCCCATTCGGCCTATTGTCTTCCAGAAGCACTCTATGGTCCCTTTTCCTGACAGCTGGATGAGGGCTGTTTTCCGGGTAATTTATTGACAGGTTGATAATGATTGTTATTGTATACTTAAAATTAGAATAAAATAGAGAGCTGGAGTAAAAGAAACGAATAGTGGAAAGAACAACCGGAAAGAGGATCTACGTCAAGAGATCCAGTGCGACTACGGAGAGGCTCTTAAGGGCCTTCCTATGGAAACTCTTTTGGTGAACCCTCCGGCTCCATCCGGCCTGGGGGACTATGTCCTAACAGGCACGGAAAACAGTAAGAATAGCTTCAAAGAGGTCTCAAGGGTCATCCAGAGAAATCTTCTCCGATGTCATCCACTCATCCATCGTCCAGCTGTTCACCTCCGCTCTAAATTGAGCGCCATCCAGCTCAATATTATCTTCGAGTATAATATCGTATAATGATAATAATTTTATGAAAAAAATTCTATTATTAATTTCCAAAATAAGTCGTAAGTGTTACACTCCCGAAGAGATGATTGAGATAATATGGAAAGAATGGGACGGAAAGACGAAAGATTTCAAAGCCACCGTTCTCGGAGTCCGGGAGCGGGTTTTGGCTAAATCCAAGAACCATCCGACTGCTTCCAGCCGCATCCAGCGCATCGATGCAACCGTGTCCACCATGATTTCTCTACAGGTATAAGTCACTATATATTATGTATCTTAACTCAAATTTTATTGACCTCTACTATACGTAACAGGTGCAAGAAACTTGTGCCAGGCTCATGAACGACTTGAGTTTACTCCTGGAGAGCCCCTCATTCGTTCCGATCTCGGTGGGCGTGGCTTGCGATCCTCTTACTCAGTTAATCACGGTCACGCACAGCGGAAAAGATATTGAGAAAACGGCTTTAGATTTGCTCCAACAGGTATGTTAAAAATATAATGTGAAATGGGTATAATAATGCGCAGTTTCGTGCCTCGCACGCTAAAAACAGATGCTGGAAACGATGGCTTTCGACGTGAACGATATACCCTCTAAATATAACTTGAAATTGACCATTCCGACGGACGTGGAGCTCAAATTTCGCGAGTGCATCCTGCGCTACGCTAATAAATGCTCTAAAGAGATTCACTCTTATCTAATCGAATGCGGTATAATTAGGCCAATATATAATTTCAATACAAATTGAATTTATTTAAATGGATTCAAAAATTAGAAGAGAAATTCGGCGATGTGATACGAGGAGAAGTGACGGAAGAGATCAACAAGCTACTAGAATCGGAAGAGTCATCTGCAGATGAGCTCATCCCGGCTTTCACCTCCATTCATTCGAGGTACAAGACAAGCAGCCTCTTATGGGACATCAATCCTCACCCTCTAATTTGGTTCGAGAATGGACCATTGAAGAATCAAGTTCGATCCCGATTGGCCAACGAAGAGAGCCGCTTGCAGGACTGCTTACTGGGCCAATATCGCAAAGAGACCAATCGATTACTAGCAGAGCTGGAGAGGATGAAGAAGCAGATCCTTCAGCCACCTTCCAACACGGTGGAACTCTTGGGGAGGAGCGCATACTTGGAGGAAGCGAGGAACAAGCCACTCAATGATCTTACAGCTTCCATCACTCTACTCAAACAGCTATTTGTGAGGCTAACCGATATCGTGACGTATAACGAGGCGGATGTGGTGCGCTCCGCTGAGGCTTTCTTCGGACCCGATGAGATCATCCCCATGCTGGACGATGGCGCCGAGCTGATCGCGCAATATCGGAGGCAATTCGAGGATGCCTATCAGGAAGTTTTAGAAAAGACTCAGAAGGATCTTGGTCGTCTTAAAATCAAGATGAAGCACTTTAATAATTGCGGAGATTGGGATTCGGTTGAGCACTACGTCAAAGACATAATGGCAATGTCGCGTAAAGTGCAGGAGATCCAGCGGACGGCAAACTGGATCACTCAGGAAGAGATCCAGCTCAAGTATCCCATCACATCTTTTCCCGAAATTACGGAGATCAATAATTTCATCGACCCTTACATGAGACTCTACACGAGCGTGCTCAACTGGAGGAGATCCCTAAAGCGCTGGCTGGATGGAGATTTTTACGTACTCAATGCGGATGAGATCGAGAATCAGACGGATGAAATGTCCAGAGAGATGTTCCGGCTCCAGAAAGTGTTCCGGGCGAGAGGAAAACAGCTGGAAGCCGGAAATGCTCAGTCTAGGAAAGCTAACGAAGGTGCCAATCAATTGGCCGCTCCTTTGCGAATGTGTCAACGAGGATTGGACGATGTCAAAGAATTTAAAGTGATTTATTTAATTAACTTTCAATAAGAAACGATGTAATGAAATCTTTTTTTTTTATGTTTTCAAGGTTCAATTGCCTCTAGTGGCAGTCATATGTAATCCAGGATTGAGAGAGAGACACTGGCAGGATATGTCGGATCTTGTGAATCAGAATTTGAAACCGAACACGGGGACGACTCTCCGGAAATTATTAAAACTGAATCTGATGCCCTATCTGGAAAAGTATATATATTTTTAAAAAGGGAAATGTAATTTACATGTTTCAAGTTTTTATTCTTACGTAGATTTGAGGTAATAAGTGGCGCTGCTAGTAAAGAATACAGCTTGGAGAGAGGAATGCGATCTATGGCGGAAGAGTGGAACGTTGTTGAATTTGCAACAGCAAAATACAGGTAAATCGTGATTAAAATTCACTTTAAAAAAAGATAATGAAATGAATTTAAAAAATAGAGATACGGATACTCCGATCCTTGCGAGTGTGGATGATATCCAGGCACTACTGGATGATCAAGTTATCAAGACCCAGACAATGAAAGGATCTCCTTTCGTCCGTCCAGTAGAAAGTAATGATGCATTTTTGCAAACTTTTTTATTATTATTTATTTACTTTATTATTATTATGAAATTTTATTGTTTAAGAGCAACTTCACGCTTGGGAGAGTACATTAATAAGAATTCAGCAAACGATCGAAGAGTGGCTTGTCGTTCAGAGTCAGTGGCTTTATTTAGATCCCATTTTCTCTTCACCCAACATCATCGATCAGATGCCGGACGAAGCTGCCCTCTTCAAGGTATTAAACCATAGTTTCTTTAAAATTTAAAATGATTGATTCAAAATGGTGAATGTATTAGAGTGTGGATACCATTTGGCACGGAGTGATGAGCGCCCTGGTGACCAATCCGAACGTGATGCAGACAGCTGGAACAGTGGGGATGCTCGAACAATTAACGCACTCCTCCAAACTTTTGGAGCAAATCAATTTCGGCGTGAATGCTTATCTGGATAAGAAAAGGATTTACTTTTCAAGGTCGAATCGAAATGTTAAGTTATAATTAACAAAGATAGTTAGTTTACTTTTATTTCAGGTTCTTCTTTTTGTCTAACGAAGAAATGCTGGAAATTTTATCCGAGACTAAAGATCCGCTTAGAGTTCAACCGCATTTGAAGAAATGTTTCGAAGGGATCGCTTCGTTGGAGTTTGACGAAGAGCACGTTATTCACGCCATGATCAGTCCACAGGGAGAGAGGGTACCGTTCATCCAGCCCGTGAGAACGGCGGATGCACGAGGAAGTGTCGAAGTTTGGCTCCTCCAGGTTCGTTGCTCAATCAACGCAATCAAATAAAGTTACACAATCTTGAAGTCTTTTCAAGCAAATTCAGAAAAACCTAACTAAAAAAATTCGAAATGAAGCTAAAGTGTTCGGGAACGGGAACCACACAGTTATTCAAGAGCTTTCTTTACAATAGTTTTTAGAGGTGTGAAACTGGTTTTGTTGGCAAACTAATTGTACCATCTTGTAGATCTTTTTAAGATAAATTTAAGTCACACAAATATTCTCAAAGAAAATGATTTTAAAGTCCAGTCATTTGAAAATACGAAGGGATCTTAAATGCGAACTATTACTTAAAAGGTGGAAGAGGCGATGATCTCCTCAGTGCGACACACGATACAGTTATCTCTACAAGTGTGTGCATCTTCTAGCCGTCACGACTGGGTCGCAAAGATACCCGGACAGGCCGTCCTCTGTGCAGCTCAAGTCCTCTGGGCTGCTGGCATCACGAAAGCCATTACAGATGGCCCTCAAGCTCTTAAAAAATACTATCAAGACATTCAGGTATAAATATAATTTCATTTCTCATTATTATGTACTTGATAGTTAAACTATCTTTTAAATGAAGGCTAAATTGAACGAGAGTGCATCTCTAGTTAAGATGCCTTTAGCCAAATTAGCTAGGATCACACTAGGGGCTTTGGTGGTGACCGAAGTGCACACCCGGGATCTCGTCCAAGAGCTAATCGAGAACAACGTAACAGACACCAACAATTTTAATTGGATTTCTCAACTTCGGTTGGCTACCTAGTCTTATTCAATTCGTTTAAATTCATTTCAATTTTTTTCTGCAATAGGTATTACTCTGATGAGCACAATGATATTCACGTCAAGATGATAAATGCGTCTCTGAAGTACGCTTACGAATACTTGGGCAATACTTCTCGTTTGGTCATCACACCATTGACAGATCGCTGTAATATATTAATCCTAATTTAAACTAGAATTAAGTAGGTATTAAAATGTCTTGTTAAAAAAAGGCTATCGAACTTTGATCGGTGCTTACCATCTGCATTTGAGCGGTGCTCCTGAAGGACCAGCTGGAACTGGTAAAACGGAAACAACCAAAGATTTAGCCAAAGCTCTTGCAGTGCAGTGCTTAGTTTTCAACTGCTCTGACGGCCTCGACTACGTCGCCATGGGAAAAGTAAAATGCTTAATATAATACAAAAAAGGACGACTAATTTTAAATGAAATAAATTATAGTTTTTCAGAGGATTGGCTTCATCTGGTGCCTGGGCTTGCTTCGACGAATTCAACCGGATCGAAGCAGAAGTGCTATCCGTTGTGGCCCAACAGATGCTCTCCATCCTGACGGCCATCCAATCCCACTTGAAGACATTCATTTTCGAAGGATCTCTTTTGAGACTCAACCCAATGTGCTTCGTCTGCGTTACAATGAGTTACATTTCTTGACGAGTTAAAAAATTGACCTATTATTTAAAAACTAAATCAATTGGTATACCATAGATCCTGGATACGCTGGTAGATCAGAGCTTCCTGATAACCTTCGAGTCTTATTCCGGACGGTGGCCATGATGATCCCTGATTACTCTATGATCGGAGAGATCTCCCTCTACTCTTACGGATTCACAGATGCCCGGAATCTTGCTACTAAGATCGTTACTACTTACAAACTCTGCTCCGAGCAACTGTCCACCCAAAGCCATTACGATTACGGTTTAAATTAATCCTAAAGTCAATGCATATTCAATTAAACTAAAGTTAGTAACGATTCTATAGGAATGAGGGCAGTGAAATCCGTTCTGGTTGCTGCCGGAAACCTCAAAGTTCAGTCACCTGGGGATGCAGAAGAGACCCTCATCCTGCGCTCTTTATTGGACGTGAATCTGCCCAAATTCTTGGCCGGCGATTTGGTGCTTTTCCACGGGATCATAGCAGATCTTTTCCCGGAGGTTCCTCTACCTCAATCAAAGCACGGCGCGCTCCTAGCGGCCATCCAACACGTATAATCGTTTAGTTCCAATTAATACATAAAAGATTATTGACCTTTCGACCCCCTAGGTTTGCGATGAGAGGGATTTACTCATGACGGACAAGTTCTCCCAGAAAGTGATCCAGATGTACGAGATGATGCTTGTTCGGCACGGATTTATGCTCGTCGGCCGTCCAATGGGCGGCAAATCCACCGTTATTCAAGTGATAAATAATCCATTTACTTTGATATATTAGAATAAAGTTAAAATCATTAATTAAAAAAGGTCTTAGCGGCTGCTTTGAATCATTTATCATCAAACGGAAGCAGCGAGAGTGGAGTGATCTACAGGACGCTGAACCCAAAAGCCGTCACTCCCGGTTTACTCTTTGGTCAATTCGATCCTGTCACTCACGAATGGGTGGACGGTATCGTCTCCCTCATCTTCCGGTATGAATCTTAATTAATAAGTTTGAAAATTTGAATATAATTCATTTATAATGTATGAAAACAGGGAGCTGTCAACATCCGAGTTCATTGGGCGCAAGTGGATCATTTTCGATGGGCCCGTGGACGCCGTTTGGATCGAGAACTTGAACACGGTATTGGATGATAACAAGAAGCTCTGCCTGGCATCCGGAGAGATCATTGCGCTCACGCCCTCAATGTCCGTCATCTTTGAAGTCATGGATTTAGCCCAAGTAATGACATCGATCCTGATTTTATGAGACCAACTATTGATTGGTATATTTAGGCTTCACCTGCCACTGTGTCCCGGTGCGGTATGGTCTACGTTGATCCTGGAGATCTTGGATGGCAGCCGCTCTTCCACACTTGGCTCAGATCCTTTACAGTATTTAAAACCTATTAAGAATCGCTTAAATTAATGATTAAAAGTTTGGTTCAAAAAGGCAAACTGGAAAGCACCTTTGGAACCAGTTCTGGTTAGCTTGATTCAGTGGTTAGTGCCCGCCTCTTTAAGCTGCATCCGAAAGTACGGAGTCGAAATGGTGACGGTCGAAGAGAACAGCAAAATAGCGTAATGCTATTCAATCTTTGTGAATTCTGAATTATGGATTTGATGGATAGTAATTATTAGGTTCTTTTTACGGATGATCCAAGCGCTGATGAACCGGTGCTGCACCGGATTGAAAGATGTGAGGTATGGAAGGGCCTGGTTGCAGGCATCCATCCTGTTCTCTCTCACGTGGACCGTTGGTGGTGCACTAGAGAGTGAAAGTCAGATCAAGTTCGACACATTTGTACGCTCACTACTTTCAGGTAATTTATTTAGTAAATTCTGGCCATAAACCCTCATTTTATCAGAATAACCAGAAGAAACCTCGTAAATGACAAGATTCTAAAAAATAGATAGTGTAACATAGATTTAAATTCATCTATTTACAACCCCATTTTTATAACAATTGCTTTCTTTACATACCCTCCCGCCTGAAAAAGAAAAAAAAAAAATTTTACTACCGACTGGCCGTGAGAACCGCTGAATAAACAGTCAGTTTATAGCTTTTATCCCTCCGTGAGATTTCCGGCGAAATCTGAAGTTGGTTGGGCGAGCCGTACCCGAAGGTCGTGCTCCATGGTCCTCACATCGCGACTAGTTCATGATAGTTCTATATTTAAATAGTTATTTTCTAGATGTATGTACCCCAACTTTTACGCTCCCACCCCATACTTACAATGGTTCTTCGTATGTATTTATATACTCTCCACCTTGAAAAAGTTGGATTGCATCGGTGATTTTCTAGTTAATATTATCTCTAATTACCTTTATTGAAACGGATCAAACAAGCGTTTATGAATATTAATTATTCAAATATAAATTCAGTTTAAAATATTTTAAAATTTAGTTTGACAACGTTTTCAAGTACAATTTTTATGTATTATTTGACACAAACATAAATTTTTTTGGTGATAGGATGACGTCTTTTATACCTATACTGTACTCTCAACTGTACTTTTGAGTTCAAGAAGTTTTATTTTTTATTTTATTTTCTTCTTGTAAAGGTAAAAGCGAGGCATTTCCATATCCAGTGAGTGCTGGACGCTGGGAGTGTCACTTACCATCGGACGGAACTCTTTACGACTACGTTTACGAGTACAAGCAGCGAGGGCAGTGGCGTCAATGGGCCGAAACAGTGCGCAACGTACCCATTCCCGAAGCGAAATCCCTGAAAGAGATCACCATCCCCACTGTGGATACTGCCAGATATTCATATCCTACTGGATCTCAGTTTGTTGAGCAGGACTCCACTCCTTTTGGTGGGTCCCACCGGAACTGGCAAGTCTTTGTGTATCCAGGAGAAAATGAGCGGATTCAGTGAAGAAGAGTTCGCCTCAATGTCGCTTACTTTTACTGCCCAAACATCGGCCGCAATGATCCAAGTAAACAGTCAATTTTTAAATAAGTCAATTAAGAATTTACTAATTTATTTTCAAAAATTTAGGATTTAACTCTGAGTCGCCTGGATCGCCGGAAGAAAGGCGTTTACGGCCCACCTGCTGGACGCCGATGCCTCATCTTCGTCGATGACTTGAACATGCCGGCTAAAGAGACTTACGGAGCTCAGCCACCTCTGGAGCTACTCCGGCAGTACTTTGACTATCACCAGTGGTACGTTAAAACTTCATCAGTTAATTTCAATATAACTATAATAAATTTGCATAAAATAGGTATGACCGAAAGGAAGCCACATTACTAGACATTCAGGACATTCAGATTTGGGGTGCGATGGGTCCACCCGGTGGAAGCCGTCAAGAGATATCGCCTCGGTGCCTCCGCCACTTCCACATAATAGCTATTAATCCGTTCTCAGATGCCACTATGACGCACATCTTTAGCACCATCTTAACGATTCATTTAAGCGTATGACTTCTCATATTATATTTAAAATCCTTAACTGGTCTTTAAAGAAAATCTTTTAATTGTATAGAAAGGAGGATTCCCGCCGGATGTATTCAGCTTGGTAGGATCTATCGTATCCGGAACGCTTGAAATCTATCGAGCGGCCCTTAGGGTCTTGCTGCCGACTCCTTCCAAATCGCACTACATCTTCAGTTTGAGGGATTTCGCCCGAGTTATTCACGGATGCTGCCTCATCCACAAAGATGCTGTTGAAAACCGCAAAACTTACCTACGGTTAAATTTGACATTTATAATTATTAATTCCATTTTACTAAGGTTTTGATCGATTTAGATTGTGGATCCACGAAGTACTCAGAGTGTTTGGTGACCGTTTGGTGGACGAAAACGATTCCAATTGGCTGTACAACATGTTGAGGGAGTGCGTCCGCAGTCACTTCCGAGAGAACTTTGACGCACTGCTCGAACACTTGGGGAGAACAGATGGAAAAGTATACTATTTATAGAATGAAAAGATTTCTTTATTCTTCCTAATTAATTAATATTTTATTTGTAAAGGTGAGTTTGGCAGCGTTGGATAATCTACTCTTCGGCGACTACACCGTACCGGATTTGCTGCAGGAGGATCGTGCCTATAAAGAAGTGCCGGATGTCACCAAATTAGATGCCGTCATTCTGAGTTACATAACAGATTACAATAACACGAACAAAACTCGATTGCATCTCATCCTCTTTGGGTATTATTCTGAATTCATTCATCAATCTATATTTATATATATCAAATTAATATACAATTTTACAGTTACGTCTTGAAGCATTTGAGTCGCATTAGCCGAGTGTTACGAATCCCGGGAGGTCATGCCCTCTTAATCGGTGTCGGTGGATCGGGAAGACAATCGTTAACTAAATTAGCAGCTTCCATGGCCGGTTACTCTCTTTTCCAGCCGACAGCCAAGCCGAATTACGGATTGAACGAGTGGCGTGATGATGTGAAAAGAGTCCTCCGTTCCGCCGGAGGATTCGGCCGGGATACGGTGTTCCTCATTCTAGATTCTCAATTACATAACGCCTCGTTCCTCCAAGATATCGATTCTCTATTGAACAGTGGGTTGGTGCCCAATATCTTCTCTGTAGAAGAGAAGCAAGAACTGATCGAATTGGTGAGGAAGCATCGACAGAACGGGCCTCAAGCGGAGAGCAGTCCCGCTTCTTTGATGGCTTTCTTTGCCCAGCAGTGCAAGGATCATTTGCACCTCGTCCTAGCTTTCAGTCCACTTGGATCCAGCCTGAGGGACAGTGTCCGTTATTTCCCTTCTTTGATCAATTGCTGCACCATTGACTGGTTCGAGGTATTTTCTATATATATTCATAACCATCGAAAATTTAATCATAATCCATCAATTTAGGCGTGGCCGGAAGAGGCGCTGGAGAATGTGGCCGTCAGCTACGTAGAAACCATCGAAATTCCGTCAGAGATGAAGCGGATGGTGGTCGTCGCCTGCAAATACTACCACATGACAGCCACGTAATATCATCCTTTTATAGATTTATTTGAGATGTAACCTACATGAAAAATTAACTACAGGAGATACTCGAATATGTTTACGCTGAAGCTAGGCAGGCCCGTCTACGTCACTCCGGCTTCTTATTTATCTCTGCTGGATGGATTCCGGAATCTAATGGCGGAACAGCAGCAGCAGATCCGGGCAGCCATCGAACGCTACCGGAACGGTCTTGCCCGTCTAGCCGAAGCATCGGAGCAGGTCAACCGGATGCAAGTTGAGCTGTCGGAGCTTCAGCCGAAATTGGTGGAGGCTTCCAAACAGACGGACGCCATGATGAAGACGATTCCACCAGGAATCGACGGAAGTGGAGAAGACTTCGGCTCTCATCCGGGCGGATGAAGTGGCGGCCAACGAGGAGGCCGCAATTGCGCAGGCCCTGAAAGCGGAATGTGAGGCGGATCTGGCGGAAGCTCTTCCGGCGCTGGAAGCTGCTCTTGCCGCCCTCGATACACTCAAACCTGCCGACATCACACTCGTCAAATCCATGAAGAATCCTCCTAGACCTATTAAGACTGTAATGGCCGCAGTCTGTGTCATGAAGGATATTAAACCTGAAAAGATCCTCGATCCTGCCGGATCTGGAAAAGAAGGTTTATCGCTTCTTTTTACCTAATTGGAATAGCATTATCTTTAATTCAATTTTTATCATCAGATTTTGGACTTTTGGGGTCCGAGTAAAAAGTTGCTTAATGATTTGGGCTTCCTCACTCAACTTAAAGGTTAACTCATCAACGAACAGTATTTTTTAAAGTCAGTAATTACATTTTTTAAAATACTATAGAGTACAAGAAAGATACGATACCGCCACACATAATGCAGCGGATCCGGTCAGAGTTCCTGCCGAACCCGGATTTCAATCCATCCGTCGTTGCCAAAGCATCCAGCGCTGCTGAAGGTCTTTGTAAATGGGTCAAAGCCATCGAAATTTACGACAAGTAAGTAATAATAATACTTTTTAAAATTAAGTGTCTAATATATATATTATTTTTAAAGGACGGCCAAAATTGTTATGCCTAAAAAGGCGAAACTGGCAGGGGCCGAAGCGAGCCTCGAAGAGACTATGACCCTTTTGAACACGAAACGGAGCCAATTGGCTCTCTTAGAAGCCCGATTGGCCCAATTGAAAGAAGACTACGCAGAGGTTAAATACCAAAGATTCGTTTAAAAAGCTTCTCGACCACGTTATCATTCATTTATTATCAAATCCAGGGTTGCCGGAAGAGGCAACAACTCTCAGACGACGTGGACATGTGCTCCAAGAGGCTTAGTCGTGCATCCGCGCTCATTGGCGGATTGGGTAAAGAGAGGGAGCGCTGGTCAGATGCCGAGATCAAGCTCATGGACAAATTAGAGAATCTCACTGGAGACATCTTACTATCCGCCGCCGCAATGGCCTATCTGGGCCCACTCACTTCGGCTTATCGGGACAAGTGCACCTCAGACTGGGTCCAATTCACATCGGGACTGGGTATCCCCTGTTCCTGCCCGCTTCTCTTTGGCGGACACCCTGGGCTCAGCAGTGCGCATTGAGGGCTGGACAGAGGCCGGATTACCGAGAGATAGCTTCTCCATCGACAACGCCGTAATGGTGTACCATCAGAAGAAGTGGCCGCTCCTCATCGATCCTCAAGGACAGGCCAATGCCTGGCTCAGAACTTGGGAGCAATCCAGGGGATTGGTGATCCTTCGAGCCAGCCAGTCGGATCTATTGAGACAGCTGGAGCAAAACATACCATCCGGGCGTCCGGTTCTTATAGAAGAGGTGGGTGAGAACTTGGATCCATCTCTGGATCCGCTCCTGTCGAAATCCATCCAGAAGCAAGGCGGAGTTGAGATGATTCAGATAGGGGACGGTATGGTGGAATACCACCGGGAGTTCCAGCTCTACCTTACGAGCAAACTACGCAATCCTCATTTCCTGCCGGAAGTGACGACTAAAGTGCTCGTCATCAACGCCGCCATCACTCTACAGGGGCTGGAGGATCAGCTGTTAGGGATCGTCGTGGCGGAAGAGCGGCCCGATTTGGAAGAGATGCGCCAGAGGCTCGTTAAAGACGGAGCGGCCTGCCGGACGGCTCTCCAGCAGGTCGAAGATCAGATCTTAGCAACTCTGACCAAAGCTGAGGGAAATCTGTTGGAAGACGAAGCGGCCATTAAGGTTCTCGATGAATCTAAAGTGCTCTCTGCCGAGATTTCTACTAAGCAGCAGCTGGCCACCGAGACATCCATTCCGGATGGAGCAGTCGAGAAGAGCTTACATGCCCGTCTCCCAGCATGCGGCCGTTCTGTTCTTCTGCCTCGCCGAATTGGTCAATTTGAACCCCATGTATCAATGTAATATAGGCCTCTAAAGATCCTTTTGAAATTATTTATTAACTTTTTTTTATATTTTAAATAGATTCTCTAAAGTGGTTCATCAGGTTGTTTCTGTACAGCATCCGCAATTCTAGCCGACCGGAACGGGTCGAAGAGAGGCTTGAAGTGCTGCAGAACCATTTCGATAGAGCTCTGTACACCAATGTGTGCCGATCCTTGTTCGAGAGGGATAAACTTCCATTCAGCATGGCTCTCACATCTTCTTTGATGATCCAGCGTGGGGAGATGGATGCCAACGAGATGGATCTGCTCCTGACGGGCAGCAAGAGCCTCACTCGAGGACTGGCCACTGAATGCCCGTCTTGGTTGAGCCTCAAGACGTGGGATCAGCTGTGTCAATTGGGGGCTGAACCGGCCTTCAATAATATCCAGAAATCTTTGATCCGCTTCTCGGATGAGTGGCAGGATGTGGCGGATGCTCTCAATCCCTACGAGAAGATCCTGCCGGAAGACTGGGACACCAAATGGAAATCATTCCAGAAGCTCCTCTTCCTCCGCTATTTGGCTCCCAGCAAAATCGTCCGAATGGTTTTTAAATAAAAATTTCCAAGTTTAGTTAAAGATGATTTTTTACCTTTTCATATAATAGGTGAGGACGTTTGTGGCCCAGCAATTAGGTCCGGATTTCGTACGTCCACCTCCATTCGATTTGTCTTGCTCCTTTGATGATTCCGAATGCATCACTCCCCTGATTTTCCTTCTTACGGCCGGAGCGGATCCGATGGCTTGCCTCTTACGCTTTGCTGAAGAGCGTCGTAGCGGAGAAAAGCTTCACATCGTTTCCTTAGGTTGGTATATTCTGCCAATTTCAAATAAATAGCATTATCTGAACAAATGATTGAAATTACAGGCCAGGGGCAAGGAGTGCTTGCAGAAGAGAAGATACGCCAGGCTGTCATCAGCGGAGAATGGGTGATCCTGCAGAATTGCCATCTGGCTGCTTCGTGGATGCCGGCTCTGGAGCGGATCTGTCAGAAATTGCACCCGGATTGCGTTCACAAGACGTTCCGGCTCTGGTTGACGAGCTACCCGTGGGAGAACTTTCCAGTTTCCATCCTGCAGAACGGAGTTAAGATCACCAACGAACCTCCGGTGGGACTTAAAGAGAATCTGCTCAGGACGTTCAATCCGGATCCACTGGATGATTTGGTCCAGCAGCAATCTCTTTCCAGCTCTAAGATGCTGACGCTGAGGAAGTTGAGCTATTCCCTCTGCTTCTTTCACGCTCTAGTTCAGGAGAGGAGGACTTACGGAGCCATTGTACGTATACCTACATTCTCTTTATGTTTCCATAGCAACTTGATTCAGTTATTATGTATTGGAGTGCACTTTCGCTTTAGAAAAACAATTATTTTATTGGAAAAAGTATTATTGATTTACCCAAAACGATTTATGACTGGTTATATAAAAAAAGCTATTATACTGCCCCTCTCTTTTTTTGTGACCATCTCCGAGTCAATATTTTATGAGAATTTTACATAATCGATATGGCTACGAGTATGTGGTCTATAAATCCATTTATGGAACATTAGGCATATATTTATTCTCTCTTTTCTTTTAAAAGGGTTGGAACATTCCGTACGCATTCGACGATTCGGATCTACAGATATCTCTCAAACAGATCAGGATCTTCGTCATGGATTATGAGCAAGTGCCCTATCAAGCCCTTCAGTATTTAGTTGGAGAGTGTCACTACGGGGGTCGAGTGACGGACGACTGGGACAGACGCACTTTAAGAACCCTTTTAGCGGATTTCTGCAACCCTGATCTGGTTGAGAACCCAGATTATTGTCTGGTTCAGCCCGCTCAACCTCTCTACCAGCTACCACACACGGAAGAATACAATCCTTTCTTAGAGGCCGTTCAAGGTTTGCCCGTCCTTCAAGCTCCTAACGTGTTCGGCATGCACGACAACGTCACCATCGGTAGGGATCTACTCGAAGGGGACTACCTCCTAAGCAGTTTACTGTCTCTCCAAGGTATGTAATGATAATGTTTGATCGAATCCTTTATTGTTCTATGGCATGTTTCCCTTTATACCGTTCGATACATCCGCATTATTGATTTTTGCGTAGGTTGTTATTCTTCCGGATTGGACGAGAGCGGCGGAGATGAGGCGGAAGAGAAGACAGAAGAGACAGAAGAAGGTGGTTCTGCCCCTGCTCCTCCGCCTACGGCAGCTACCAAGAAGCCGACGGATGCTATTTTGAGCGAAATGATTCAGGATCTCGTTCAGCAGCTTCCGGATAACTTTGATCTGGATGCGGCATCCGAGAAATTCCCCATCAAGTACCTCCTACCGCTCAATACTGTCCTCGTCCAGGAGATGGGCCGCTATAACCGATTGGTGGATGTCATCCGAACTAATCTGGCATCACTCCAGCGAGCAGTGTGCGGTCACGCAACCATGACGGCCGAGCTTGAATCCACCGGAAAAGGTATTTACATTTTATTTCTCCCACAAAATAAAGGATAAAAGTTTCATCCGCTGGTTTTTACATATAACAGCTCTTTTAAGCAACCGAGTTCCGGCCGTTTGGAAAGCCGCATCTTATCCTAGTCTGAAACCGATGAGGGGCTATTTCGGCGATCTACTGGAACGGCTTCAATTCTTCCGATCCTGGTACGATGAAGGCCAGCCGGCCGTCTTCTGGCTTCCGGCTTTCTACTTCCCTCAATCTTTCCTGACGGGCGTTCTGCAGACTGCAGCCCGCCGGAAGAAAGTTCCGGTAGACTGCCTCTTTCACCACTGTCGGGTTATGAATCCGGAAACGACTCAGATGGATGTCCCGCCGGAGGAAGGCGTCTACGTCCGCGGTCTCTTTCTAGCCGGCGCTCGCTGGGATCCCAAAGAAGAATCACTCGCGGAGCAGAGACCTAAAATCCTTTGGGAAGAGATGCCTGTCCTTTGGCTTAATCCACTAGATATCAAGAAGTCTGAATCGAAAGCGATCCAGGAGGGTCCTGTTTCATATCATACTTATACTTGCCCTCTCTACCGAACTTCAGAGAGGCACGGCGTACTTTCAACTACGGGGCACAGCACCAACTTTGTCATGTCACTGGACCTGCCCACTTTGTCCCCTCCGTCACATTGGGTTAAACGTGGAGTGGCCCTCATAACTCAATCCGACGACTAGACTAGGATCGATATCGAAAAGAGGATTTAGAAAAGTAGAAGAGAATAAAAATGAAATACAAAAGAGACAAATTCAAAGAGACTTTTTCCATCTTGTATACATTCTTCTTTTCGTATGAGAGAGATGACAAAAAAAATTCTTTTTTAGGAAATAGGAGAGAGAAATTATGAGAAAATCATACACACACAACTTTGACAAACACACGCACACATTCACAGGATTTCTTAAAAAGAGTAGGGATTTTATTTACCAAGGGCAGAACTTGATAAAATTAAAAAAAGAGTATTCTTTCGTTTGATTTCAAGGGAAAATAATAATAAATGAAAAAGGAGATTCTCTTTATACTGGCCAAGAGAATAAAAAAATGAGGATTTTCTTCTGATAGTAGACATTGAATATTTTCTTCTTCTCTTTTTAAAAACGGGTGGGATTTAGGGAGCAAATAATGTATGAGGGCTAACCGACTAGCGATGTACTCGATCGTGAAAACAAACTAAAAAAAAAATGAAAAAAAATTCTCAGCCCCTGAAACAAATGACGAACGCGTCCCGCAATAAGCGATCCTTGTGCTTTCTTTCTATCCGCAAAATACACAATTTTTCTGATCTTTTAAAAAATAGTTTTAAAAACCCCGCACACACATAGCAAAGAAAAATATTGAAAGAGAAAAAAAAAAGAGTATTCAGGATCTTATAAAAAAAAGGAGGTGCTTTTTTTTGTTTTTGAGCTGCGTCGCTTAATAGTTGTTGTGCACTCGTATCACTTCCGTCGTAGAGTATCATAATCAAATAAAAAACAAATCCTTGCTATTTGTGCGCTAGTTTTTAGCGTTTCTTCCTACTAGTTTCACTACTCGAGCAATAAAAGAGATTCTTCGTGTGCAGAGAGCTTTAAACACATGAGAGGTCTTAACGGCCTATTTGGTATAAGTTTGACTTCTAAAATGATCCTGATGATATTTTGAAGAGAGAGAAAGTAAAGAGTAAGAAAAAAAAACAGAATTAATATCGTGCTGCTGGACGACTATGTTTTTACTGGCCAGGATCTTCTCTTCAATAAGGAGCAAAACGGTTGTAGCTACTCCTGTACATAGCGGCCTATATGATCCAATAAAAAAAATAATTAAAAATCGAAAAATAAAAACGAAATAACGATTTTTTTTGATTATTTACAATTACCAGTTTGTTGACGGATTGAAGCTCGACTGAATTACCGACTCCGTAGGGGGTCGGTACCTGTCCTAGACTGTGACCCAAAGCCGAGTAAGGATCCGTCGCATAACTACTAGAGGAAGAAAAAAAAAGTTTCAAAACATTAGATTCATTTAAGAGATACTAATGAAGACGAATTATTACCTGGCCGGAACGGTGGCATAGGCCACACCGGGCTGGGAGGCAGCGGCCGCATTGGCAGCATAAGCTCGAACGGCGGCAGCATTAGCCGCCGCTGTGTAACCCGCAGCTGCGGCAGCTTGACTCAGATACCCCGCCTATAAAAAAAGAAACTAGCATTACAAATCATCCAATAGGGATCATTATTGCTTGATCGATTATAAAATGTGTGTGCGTCATGTTTTTTTATATGTCAGTGCTGGATGCAATGGGGCAAATTTGATAAACAGGGTGGAAAAGAGCGAGAAAAATAAAAACAAGAAAGGAGCGTGCACCATAAGAGATAAAAATAAGTATACAGGCAGGATCGGAAAGTAAACGAAGAAGGATTTCGTCGTGCAGTCAAACAAAAGAGAGAGAAAAATAAATAGGCACCAGAAAACATAAACTAAAAGAGAAGAGATAGAAAAAACAAATCAGGATCGATCCTGCCAAATCCTTCAAACATATTAGTATAAACAAAAAAGAAGAAGACAATCCCCCCTCCCGGAATTTCGTCGCATCTGCCGCCGCGATTTATGTGTTCCTAGAAACGAACAACAGCGAAACTTACGGTAGATTGCGCGGAATTGCGCGAAAGGACTAATTGGGAAGCGGTGAGCGGAGATAGGGCGTTGGGTCGCTGAGTGAGGACGGGCTGTTGTTGCACTTGCTGCTGCTGCTGTTGCTGAACTTGATGCGCCTGCTGCTGGGCCTGAGCAGCCGCTGCGTGGGCGGCTACAGCGGCCAATTGCTGCTGCATGTACGGCGGCGACGGACAGGATACCAACAAACCAAACAACCAACAATAACAAGACACAGATTGAAGATAGATATAAAAAAAGAGAGAGAGATGTATAAAGTCACAAATTTCTGTTTCAAAGCACAACACATAAAAAGTCATTTTTTCTTTTCTTGAAAATTGTTAATTAGTTTCCTTTTTTAAAAGACGGCATGCGATATATAACTAGTACAATGAGTCAACTTTTAGGAGAAAATACAGAGAATTGTTAGATTTCATCTTAACATTTTTTTTTCAAGGAATTCGTCGTGCAATAAAGAGTTTCATGCGTCGTATAAAAAAAGAGAAAATCAGGATCGTTAGGATTATTATGTACCTGAAGCCTGTAGGCGTCTGTAGCTTGTGCCTGTGCCTGATGCCTGAGCCAAGAGTGTCTCGTAACCATAAACGCCCCTGTTAATTATAGCCAATAGTTAACGTCTCTATTTCTATATTCGTCGTCTCAAAAAGTCGTTATTACCCAAGAGTTGCAGCCGTCAGTTGAGGACGGGCAAGAGCGGCGGCGGCAGCTGCAGCTGCGGCCGCCGGGTAGCCGGATGCCGCCGCGGCAGCAGCCCGCACTCGACCCCTCTGCAGCGCCACTCCTCGGAGTGCGGCTGCTGCTTCCAATCCTAAATGGAACTGGGATGACTTGAATTCTTGCTCATCTATTTGTGAAAAAAGGTTACAAAATTAGTTCAAGATCAAGCAGGATCGAGTGCGAAGTTATTAAGTTCGTGCAAGGATTTTAGAGAGAGACAAAAAAAGGAGAGATCAGTCTCCTCACCCAACAAGGTGGTGGACAGAGCTCCGTTGCGAGCCAGAAGCACTAGAGAAAAAAAAGAGCAAGATACTCTCTTTTTTTAAAACAATCCTTTTGGACTTTGGAAGAAGGGAATTATCTACAAGGATTGGACTTACCGTTGGGCAACGTAGCGGGTTTCTTGGTTTGAACTCGGGCTGTAGCGTTGTTGACCTATTCGACGCATGATATAAATATTAGAGCACAAGTTTTTGATAGCAAAGCAGCAGGATTTTTTGTTCACATTCAGCAAGTCACCATCAGAGAGAGATGAAATAAAAATGATTTGATTTTTTTTTTGATTTTTTTTTAAAGGATGATGTAAAAAACACAACTCATGCAAAAAGAAAAATCCCATAAGAAAAAATCCCAGTTTTTGATTTTTTGTTTTTCAAGAGGATATCAGCTGATATGGAATGTGTTTACACAACAACACAACAAATTAATGTAAACAAATAAAATCCCAGGAAAACAAAAAAAGTTAATTCCAATTATTTTTCTTTGTTTTACTCGAGTTAAAAAAAAGTAATTATTATAGGTGGGTAAATAGAAGGCTATGGGAATAAAAAGGATCGATCGGGTCATGCACACCTCAATTTTGCGTCCCTCAACCACGGTGCCATGAAGCTTCTCTCGTGCGCGGTCCGCATCAGCACTACTTGCGAACGTTACAAAACCGAATCCCTGCATGCCAAGACAAAATAAAAAAATAAAATAAACAATCAAAAAAAGACGAATAGATAGAGATATATAAACATATCCAAGTAGATTGGCACTCTTTTTTTCATAGGGGGATATTACACAATTTATGTTTTTTAAGGGTCAAGACGCGCAGCCGTATATAATAATGATCCTGGATAAGGAACCAGTCAGCCATTTCTCATCGCTTTTTGTTTTTGCAGCACACAACAGACATAAGAGTGATGACAATTCACAACCGAAACATGCCCCCATATTTTTGTTTATATTGGCTCTAGAAATAGAAGGGCTTCATATAGATATATATAGAGATAGGTTTCACCTCAGCAGCAGCAGCCAGGCCACGACATCGAGTAAATAAAAAAAATATATAGAAAACTACTCGCGTTCAAAAAGGATTAATATAATAATTCCCGATCCTGCAGGAAATTGTGGGGGGAGGGCGCACTCTTTTGTGTAAACAAAGCTAGATAAGATATCATGAAAATAAAGCCATTCTCGATCTTGTGTGTTTGGTGGTGTGTTTTTATATAGTTGGACTCGATCCTGTGACTAATCAAGAGGATCGAGACGAAAGAGACGACGACCAAAGGAACAACATACAATCAGACCCGAAAAATAATAGTAAGAAAAGAAAAAGAAACGAAAAAACAAATCCATATCGTGTTTCAGGATTTTCTATATAGATCAGGCTGTTGGATCGATCCCGATCAAGGATCGCTCCTGATTATTAAAGGAAGAAGAAGATAATAAGAGAGTGGGAGAGAGAGAGAGAGAGCACCAACGACACACACGAGAAAAAAAAACATACCACATATCGTAGAGAGAGAGAGAGAGAGTGAGAGAGGCTAAAAAGGCCGGTGAGAAAGAGGAAAAGAAAAATAAGGATCACCGAGTTAAGTATCCCTACACTCTTTTTTTCAAAGCTTAGTTTTAATTTATGAGGGGCATCTCATTCGTGCGTAAGAGAGAGATCTTTTAAAGTGGAGGGAAAAATCATAAGAATCCCGCATTCCGCACTAAAAGGGGCTGCTGCATTGTCTTCCCTTGGATGAGTATAAGAGAAAAAAACCAAAAAAGCCACAGGCCAACTAAAGAAATTAAAGGAGAGAGAGAGAGGTGTTGCTGATTCCTCTTGGTCAATCAATCAAATCATTCAGTATATATATATATATGACACAAGATGCGACTATCATCAACGATAAAATAAATATGAAAAAATTCACTTTTGTTTCAAATCTCTTTTTTTAACAAAAACACTTTGTGCATCTAAACCAAATGTGTACCTCTTTATAGTCCCTTTTATTATATTTTTTTTTATAAAACACAAATGCCTCTCTCTCTCACTCTCCCCTTGTTCATCATCAGCCCCTATAATAAAAAAAAACAGAAGAGAGAGATAAAAAATAAGACGGATTTCTTTTTCCACGATGGCCGTCGATATGGCAATGCTGCAAAAATTGATTATCGCCCCCGATTTTCAATTAGAAACAACAAGAAAGCAAAGTTTCAGGCTGAAAAATATGGGTTTGTTTACCTTTGATCCGCGCTCGTTGAAGATGATTTCGACATCAAGGATCGGTCCAAATTGCTACATGAATAAAAAAAAGAAAAGAAAAATATTATACACTCAAAAGTTGGATCGAAGTCTCGAGAGAGAAGAGAGGAAGGATAAAACGGAAGAGATGGAGGAAAAGAGAATGAGAGAGGGAGCCACTGTCGACCCTGAAAGCGGGATGACGGAAGAGAGAGAGAGAGAGAGAGAGAAAAGGGGGAGCGCTCCTGAGTGAGTGGATCAATACTTGCACCCTTCATCCTAACAGCAGAAGCAGCGTCCTCACCAATAGGATCGACGGCATTCAGACTGGTCTTTTCTTTTCTTTTTTCATTTCATCATGTGGTGTATAGAGAAAATAAGAGAGAGCTCTTTTCTCTGAGCAAAAATATATAAAAAAAAGGCAACTCGATCCTTCACTTCATTATCGACCTATTGCAGTCAGCGGCAGGACCACAACTACAACTACCTCTTGAGCTCCATCGATTTTATACTGCTGGAGGAGGAGCGCTCCCGGGACATAAAGGGGGGATCTAACTTACCCCAAACATGGCTCTGAGATCAGGATCCCTGAAGCGGAACGGGATGTTGGAGACGTGGAGCCGTTTAGGCATCTCTTTGGGTGAGGAAGGAGGGCAGACGACCACGGATGTGCCGCCAGAGAGTACCGATCCGGCGACTGTGACTACTGTGGATCCGTCCGTTCCCACGGATGACGAAGTGGAAGCACCACTGGTATTAGTTGCGGCCGCTACGGCCTGTGCGGCTGCTGCAGGCGGCAGCGGCTGTTGCGTCTCCTCCGTTCTGCTCATCTTGCTGCTGCTGTTGCTGCTGTTGAGGAGCTCCCAGTTGCGGCAAGTTGAGCCCAAAAGCCGCATTCAACTCCGCCTAATAGTATAGAAACAGGATCAGTCTAATAATGAGCTGGATAATAATAAGAGAAGAAAGATCCACTTACAGCTAACGAGGCTTGATCGACGCCTCCACCAGGTGAGAGACAGCTGTCGGCAAGGGCGGCAGCCACGGCAGCCGCCGATGAGCTGAGCGACGCCACAGATGACGTCGTAGAGGAGCTGCTAGACGAGGAGGATGTTGCAGGATCTTCTTTGAGTTGTAGTAGCGATCCTTCCGCCTTTGTTGATGTAGTGCATGTGGGAGGAGCATTACTGACTGCCACTGGATTGCTGGCAGCTTGCTGGACGGCCGCCTGGACAGCAGCTGCTTGGACGGCGGCAGCCTGAGCGGCCAAGGCCGCTGGATCACCGCCCTGCCCGGCACCACCGAACTGGTGAGCGCCGTAGGGCGGGGGAGCCAGCCCGGCCTGCACCATGTGCTGTAAATTAAAAAAGAAGAGATAACGTCATCGACCGCAAAAGAGTAGCCTTAATTACGTATAACTAGAAATTTGTGTCAATCCCATTTTCACGAAGAGAACTTTCTAAGACTCGGACATATAATAGAAGCAATCAATCCTGATCCCCCCCTAACACAAAAAAAAGTTTTTTTCTTATATATACATTTCCGTCCAGAGTACACGCAGGAGGAGGCCCAAAAACTAATATATAGTACACCCAGGGGGAGTTGCAAGAAGAGACGGATCAATAAAGTCACAGGACTCTCTCTCTCCCACATCGTGTCCTTAAACGAGAGAGAGAGAGCCCTAAAAGAAAATGCTCTATTTTTTAAGAAAAGAAGAAGGATGAGTTCCAGATGTTTTGGAAGCTCACACATGGAAGAAAGAGGGGAGGCTCAGATGTCCTCAACCTCACAGACAGTTTTAATTTTAGCACCCCCCGCCTCATTTCTAAATTTACAACAACTTGGGTGAAAAAAAAAATAAGAAAAAATAATAGAATCAAGATGGACCGGATTCTGTTCGTTTGAAGGCACACAGGAAACAAGCGATTTCTCTTTGAGAAGATGTTACGCAGTTTGAGTCAGTCATCCGGACGGAAAAAAAGAAGAAAGAATCTGTGTGATGTTGTAGCGGATATTTATAAACCTTCCCCTCTTCTTTTTGGAGCAGAGCAGAGCAGATGTTACTTCCCCTCCGCTGGAACTGTTCCAGCAGGAGCAGCTGCCTTTAAAAAACTTCACTACTGCGACGCAACTTTACAACTAATTTAAATTTAATTTTTTTTTTTACCGGATAGTAAACTCCTTGCGGAGGAAGGAAGAATGCTCCGGCGCTCCACAGTTTGACGGCTGTGATGTAACGATTTTAATTGAAAAAGAAAATACACGAACTAATTCGGCGAGCGCAAGAGACGAGTAGAAACTAGCAAGGAAGGCGGGAACAGACTGAGAAAGAGGGGGAGAGCCGAGCACCGAGGATCCCTTTGAGTAAGCAGCGCCAGCGCGCCATGCGCTCCCTCTCCCGGCGGATCATTACATTCCTCCAGAGTCTTAACACTAGCACAACAATCGGCTCCTCCCTCTTTTCGCTGGACTTCAAATGTGTTTCGATTTTTTTTCTTTCATACTTATACAATTGGTCGTGGGAAACTCAAAAGGACAATCGGTCATTAAACCGGACGATAATGAAAATGTGTTGTTTTTCCACACTCGAGGCGGTGTAGGAAAATAGAAAGGGCATGGTATTGATCGAGGTGCAATATAATGTCTAGATAGTGCGATCCTTTCATGTGTTCCTAGTACTACTACAAGGGCGGATGCTGGACAACATCCGCATCAAACCCTGATATGGCATCACGTCGGAAGCGTTGAACGACAAAACGTGTTAATGGCAGTCTCTTGGCAACCGAGAAAGAGAGGGGCGGGGCGGAGGAAATTGAAAAGGCAGAGTGTGCGCCATCTAGCGGTCGTTTTTAGAAACGTGGAAAGGGAGAACGAGTTGTAACGGTCGTTCCTAGGGGGCAGCACTGAACACGTGCGGGAGGGAACCCGGCGGGAGGAAAAAAAGTTCCCCACCACCCCAAACTCCCCTACTTCACATAGAAAGCACGTTGTTTTTAAACAACGCATAAAGTTAAACGATGACGCACGTGGTCCCGATACTCGGAGTTGGAACTTGGAAAAAAGAGAACTCACCCAGATGTCGTGATTTAGACCAGCCCAGTCGTCGTTGATGTCTCGCCTGAGTCGTGCTTTATAACTAAAATAGCCAATTTGTTGGGCTCTGTCCATCAAATAACACGTTTCGTACATGATCGATGACGTAAATAGGGATGAAGACATGATGTATCACAGATAAATTAATTTACGGTGGCTAAAAAAATGTAAGGCACTTTGGAGCAGCAGAACCACCCTCTCAGCACCACCTCACAAGATTCAATGATGAGGGTGGTAATTGGGGATCACCCTCTCCCACTTTTATTCTTTTGTTTTTTTCTGCTAATACTTTCAGCCAATCCCCCTTGAGCCGTTTTCAAAATGACAAGGTGTTAGGGGGGGAAATCGTAAATCATCTTTTTCGGGAATGAAATTGCTACGGAAATTAGATTCAAGACACATAAATCGAAAGCTCTCATCAGGACGAATCTAGCCGTGAGCTTCAAATTGCTTTCAAGCGTGAAATAGTAGTTGAAAACTCATTCCAAACACGAGATCCAATAAACGCTCGAGATTTGATCAGCAGCAGCAGAAGCGAATCCCTAAGGGACTTGGTAATTTCCAACCGTCGCTTTAACCTCTTATTCCAATTTGTCCCAACGGTTTTCCTTAAGCCACGTGCTTTTACTTTTTATTTCAAAGTTTTCTCTACTATTTACATAACAATTTCGTTCGGGACAAAATCACATATCTTGACAGACGCAAAATGAAATTCCGTTTTTTTTAAAGGAAGATTTATGTGAGATCTTGCGTCCAAGACATTTTTTTATGACATACACTCTAGCGGGATTACACGGCGCGTCACATTTACATTTTTTTCCTCTTTCAAAACAGTTAGACGGCCTTGCTGGAATCCCGCATGACCTGCATATGATAAACAACCACCCAGGTATAAAGATGGCGGCGTGAACATGCCTTTGTTCGTTACTTCAAATGCATAACACGTCCTTGGCATTTGTTTTCGTTCGTCTTTATAAATAACCTATTTTTTTATATTTTATTTAGATATGTTTACAGAATGATGTCAACGATCGATCTCCCTCTGCCTCATTCCCGATTCCCGAACGAGGAGGAGCACATATCCCCAAAAAAAGAATTGCTTCACATCAAAAGAGAGAGGGCACCCGAGCATATGATACATCTATATTTATGGGATCCATCCCCACATTCAATCATGAAAAAAAAATCGTTGTTGACATGACGAAAGGAAATGAAATTTAGCAAGAAGGGAGCTCTGAAGAATCCCCCAGCCGTTTTTATTCCCGCGGGACTCTTTGCAGTCGAGGGGAATATAAGAGTATCTCGTCACGATTTGAATAATAGATGAGGAGATCCAACGCTTGTCGTTTCCCATGTCAAACGGGCATTTCTTATTTTTTTTCAAGGATTTGAAATACTCGCATTATGGCGCCGCTCAGAAAGGGCGAAAAGCCAAATTCAGTTTTTGTTCAGTCGACTTAATACGATATATATTGAACAGAGAGAATCACGTCTCCTTTATAACCCGTTCGTGCGAGAAAAAACGATGGACTGATTGATTGATTTTCTCCGTATCTTTTTTTTTATTTTCTGTGTCATCCTGGAGGCTGATTATGACTGGTGGTGCGTGATTTCCCGCAGGAACTGGGTACAGTAGGAAAAAAAAGGGAAACCAAGTGGTTGCTAGTGCTCTATATAGGTTCTCCAGGCCGACCAAAACAGATCTCTCTTTCCTTTCTCTCTGGAGAAAATCGATTCTATCTATGAGAGGGCTCGTCCTGGCAGCACTCGTCGTCTCTGTAATTGAACTGACAATGAGAGAGATGGGTCCTGATTGCCTATCGTCTATGAAAGAATCAAAAGACTATGTATAGCTCCTTTCTTTTAAATTAGAATCACATGATGGAATATTAACATCATTATTTGTAATGGGGAGAAGGTAGCATTCAAGGGCTGATGAAGAGCAGTGTGCACGAGCCATTGTGTGTTGCTCTAACAGGCAGAGTAAACATGAAGGAAAGGAGAAGAATGCATGTGTACTCTTAGCAAACATAAGAGCCCTTACCGTTGTGCTGCTGTTTGAGTCGTCACTGTTGAAAGTGCCGCTGATTGTAATGACGGCAGACTGCTGATGCTCCTCTTGCAACTCATCTATCATTTCTACATTGCCGTTATTCACATTGTTCACATCTTCTGTCAATGTTTGGAGTGAAATGTTTAGAGAAGATGATGATGAAGACTCTGCTGTTGTCGTTGAACTAGAATCATTTTGAGATGGAGCGGCTACGTTTGTTGTTGTTGTTGACATGACAGCGATGGAAGCCGCCATCTTTCTTGTTGTGGTTTCGTGTTGTGTTTATTATATCCCTCGGCAACCGATGAGAAACAAATGACGATAACAATCCGCAGCCTATAAAGAAAATACACACATTGGCATTTTCCAATACAAAAAACAAAGAAAACATCTCCAAAAGTTTTTTTTCTTTTCTGTTTTCGTAATCCTTTTCAGAGGAAGAGCTCAACGAGTATAAATAACTGGACCAAACGACGGATGAAAGAAAGGAATCCCCTCGCTTTCTGACAGTTACTGGCCGGCCCGCTACTGCTCTTTTTTTTTTGCTTTTTTTTGTTGGGGCTCTATTTTATGACGGGCGACCTATGAGCCCATCTATTTTGCGCTTTTGGCCGGAAAGGAGGCGTCGTTTCCCGAACCGAGCATAGCACTGATGAATGACTTTGAAAAAAATAGAAAACATGGATCCTCCATTTCTTATTGGGGAAATGTAATTAGTTTTCATTTCTACTGTCAGGAAAAAAGGGAAAAAATCCATGGCAACATCTGGTGGAATCATCAGTTAGCTCCACCAAAGTGCTGTGGTCCGGTACTGGGCGATGCTCGGACGGTCACGGGACGGGTCTGATGAGAATCTCTCAACCGTAACGGCAACATTTTCTTTCCCCAAAGGCTCGGCCAGCGTGACGGACTCGGATCGCTAGTAACACACACGCATCCTTCCGTCGTCCACTACATTAACGAACCCAACTTGATCTCTTATTTTTAATACGTTACCTAACAACAGATCCTTGTTTTCTTCAGATTAAGAGCTAATATTCCACTATGATGTAACTGTAGTATAATCACACAGCATGATGAGAAAAAAAAAGAATCCACGAAAATAAAAGAGTTGCGTCTGCTTCGAGTGGAACACTCTCGACTACTGAAACGTCAGTGGAAACGACGCTTCTCTCTACTCCCCTCGACACTCACAATGGTATCACACACGTAGAGAGATATATGTGTGTAGCTCCTCCTACTGGTGAGAGCGGCGCTCTCGGTCGGCTAACGGGACTTGCGCGCACCGCGTCAGCAACCAAGACGAAGAGAGAGAGAGGTCGTGTGACTGCTCGAGGCGCTCCTTAGTTTTACGAGGAGTTGTGTGCCCAGTGTATAATTCCCAATGGAAAACAGAATGAGAGAGAGAAAAAAAATACATGAGAAAACTAAAATGGAACATTATGGAGCAAGGATCGATGGAACGGAACATTCTTTCAAAGC
The DNA here is from genome assembly GCA_030141595.1 of Chydorus sphaericus. Classification (NCBI taxonomy): domain Eukaryota; kingdom Metazoa; phylum Arthropoda; class Branchiopoda; order Diplostraca; family Chydoridae; genus Chydorus; species Chydorus sphaericus. The sequence continues at coordinate 917,491 of CM057933.1, forward strand.
TTCTTCTAACTGGATAGACCACAAGTTTGGACCTATGAAAAAAAAATTAAATTAAATAGCTATAAAAAATACTTTATTTAAAAATATACCATAGAGTTGCAAGTTGGATTGGTTTGCGGCCAGGATCTCTGTGGTGAGCTCAAGGGCTTGAGGACGACTCTCGGTCAAGAGGTGCGATTCGAGTCCGTGGAGCGCAACCCGATAATTCCACGGCTCGGCGACCAGTGCAGAAAACTGTCCCGACGGCAAGGATCGACGACAAAAACGGATCAACTCCGTCAGGCACGTGAAGAGTCCAGCCGCTCCGGAAGGGTGGATTCGCAGGGTCCAGTTCTGCAACGTCAACCACAAATGACGTATCCATCCTTCGTGATTATTACAGCTACTGATGATGGACGGGTCGATGAGGAAAGCCGGACGCCGGAAGTCACTCCGCAGGATGGAAGATAGCAAACGGAAGAGGGTAGACACCGTCTCAGCATCGTCAGCAGCTTCTTCCTCATTGGCAATCAGGGCGTCTGTCAGCTTCTTGACCAGTCGGACCGTCGAAGCGTGGACGCAGCTAACCACCTAAAGGGGGAAAAGAACGAGATAGATGTAACGATCCATCCCAAATTACCCATCATACAATATAATGACGACGTCGTCTACGACAGTTGCGGGCGACCAATCAGAGGTTCCTCATTGTTAATCTAGTCGTACATGTTATATATAGAGTATATCGATTTTCTCCCCCCTTTTGATCCTACTGAGGTTGCCATCCAAATATACTGGAATTTGTTTTTTTCTTTTTTACATGAACATATTTTTTTATCCGGCCTCTCCAAAACTTTTTCTAGTCCGAGAAGGATCGAGCGAGGAAACTGGCGTCTAACTTTTTCATTTCGTTATAGAAATAAATTTATTCTGAAAGGGGCTTTTAGAATTTGATTAATATACGTCAATTAAAAAATGCGAGAGAGCGCACATGTGTAATTACTATACGCAGTTGGGTACAAGTGTCCTGAATCTTAAAACCGTATTTTCATTAAGGAGGATTCCTTTAAGCTCCTTTCCATTGTTTGCGATGTGATCCCTCGAGAGATCCTGAATCATTGAAAACAGGCATAGCACACAAATAAGGCTCATTTCTTATGTACTACTAATCGATTCTGGTTTCCCTCATCCTCCCTTCCGGAATACCAAAAATACCATCAGCACGATCTTAGTTCGGAAAACATCATTTGTTCACTCAGAGGGGGCTTATTAAAGCCCGTAAGGGGATATAGAGCAGCAGCGGCAGCCTGATTCACGCGCTTTACAAACTTTCCTCTTTCAAAAGTTATACAACAGCGCCAAACTTTTAAGAAAAAAAAGGGCCCAAAAAAATACGAGTATTACAATAATAGCCCACTAGGCGCACCCCTTCTCTTTGTTAAAAGCTATCAGGATCGAGGCGCTACAACAAAAGAAATAATAAGTCTCATCAAGATGTCTAGGAAGAAAAAAAGGATCTTCTGGTAGTGACGGGTTCAGTCCTGCCGAGTAGGAGGAAAAACAACACTATTTCCCCATTACTGAGACGGCAACGGCGACAACGGGAGTGACTTGTCTCTGATGATATTGCGTAAGAGTAACCTCCACTCGACTGGGTTTTCATTAAGCTCTACTGCTATTCCGGCGGCAGTAGAAGACTCCAAAGTGCAATTCACTCAAAGAGAAAGAGGGAGAGAGAGTTTTTCATCATCTAAAGGAGAGGGGTTTGCGAGTTCTCATCAAGGTTGTGGAGAGGATCAACTAGGATGCAACCAGCAACAGAAGCAGCAGTAGGCACGCTAACGAACCTCGAGTTGATTGGAGTGGGCCAGTGATGCCAAAGCTGCGACCAAAGCCGCAGCGTCCTTCCAGATGGGCAGCTCGTCACGACGGAATAGGGTGTCGAGGAACTCGAGGACTCGCCGGTCTCCCATCACAATCTGGACGGAAACTGGGAATATAAGAAGATAGAGAGTATAAAGCCTCCACCCCAATCAGTATCGATCGACATCAGTAAAGCCTCTGCTCTGTGTGAAACACGCACAATGGATCAATAAAAAGAAGCAGCCGAAGAAACAAGATGAAAATGTATATATAAAGAAAAAAAAAGGTAGCAAGTGCATTTATATATTTACTCTCTCGAGAGTTTTCCACGACGGCTGTCAAGTACTTGAAGCTCCAGGACCAGAGATCCATCGTAGGCAAAGTCACGGTGCGTAAATCCTGTTTAAACAATAAAAAATGAAAGTAAAAAGAAGGTTATTTGTCGCGTTTTTAGCACTCCGTGTAGGCCAGCGATCGATCGAGAGATGAAGCAGAGGGAACGGAAAGGAACATGAGATTAACAAGCTGAGGCACGGAATGGATGCAATCTCCTTTTGTGTCCAAAACATAACAAAAGATGGACGAGAGAGAGAGAGCCATTCTCAATCATCCCAAATCTCATGCGATATCGGCCGCAGGATGGTATAATACGCGTCACCTGGCTCGCGCTCCATCGTTTTTTCTTTGTTTTTCGTCCTCATTTTATGGACCGCTATCAAAGTTAATCGGCTTCCTACGTAGCTACTACTGCTCTTCACAAGGGGATCAATTTCATAATCATAACAAAAAGAAAAGGATATACCTGTTCTACAAGGTGGGCTGAGATGGTGCGTGGTAGGAAAGATACTAAAGCTCCCGAAATGGACGGATCCTTCCACTCGGTCGATACCGACAAAGTTGACAGATGGCAAAGAAGACGTAAGGATCCTGTCAGCCGAGCTAGGACAATGTATTAAGCATACATATATATATTTATATATTTATGTTATTTCTTGTATATAATAGATATCAAGTTTATATACCTAAGTCAGTGCTGCTGATGGTGCCGTCGGAAGGATCCGTCAAGCGGAGGAAGCGCGGAATGTTGTACTTAATCGTCCGGCTGATGACCTCACGAAGTATCCCGTTTCCGAGGACTGTCACTCTCTCAAGGATAGAGACGGCTCGGATGCTCACATTCGTCTCTTCACTGAAGACTAAGTCCTGGGAAAAAAAGGATTTTTCTTTTAGATTTTGTTATTCCCGGGAAAAAGATGAAGATAAGACCCTAAAAATAAGACTCACAAAAATGCTCAAAAGGAGGGAGTCGTCGTCGTTCTTCTCCAAACAGAAACGCACCAGATCCCCGTCCCTCTTTCCATTTTCATTGCCATCATCCGGCGATATCCACAAGAGCACCTGACGACGCATAAAAAATAAGAAGACTGAACTAAACAAAACAGAGAGAAGGGAGCTCCTTCTTGTATAAAACATGTTATAGCACTTTAGAGAATATCTTTGAAACATATAAAAATTTTATTTAGTCCTCCAAGGATCGATACGCCTTTTTTTTTTCTTTTTTACCACGACGGGTCCCAAGTAGAGGGCGATATCCTTGACAGCAAAAGTCCAACGCATGAGACATTGATGAGGCGTGTAGATGCGGCGGAGCCAAGTCGGAAGCGTCGCTCCGTTGGGCCGGAACCATTTGATCAGATGAAGGAAAGCACTGGAAGCTTCTTCTACTCCAGTCCGGCTATATTTCTAATAACATCCATCATCATATAATATATATATATATATCTTATTACGAAGTATGATGTAATATACGGCTATAAGGAACCAGAGGGCTCGGAGGAGATCCGGATCGTCGAGGTCGCTCGGGTTACGCGTCAGGATCAGATCTCCGATACTGCTAAGGACGGAATCCGAGGTCCCTTGTTCTACAAAAGCATCTTCTCCTTCTCTATATAATTGATCATGTTTGTTCATTAGGAAGGAGTTAATGGTTTCCCTTATCATCAGCGAAGACAACTTATATCTCACTCAAGCATCTCCAATTGATAAAGGAGGATCAAAGCGATGCACTTGGAGGCAATCGGGCAACTTGGATCCCGCGAGATCCATTCACCCAGTTTTGAAGTGCGGATCGGGATGGAGCGTACAAGACTTTTGAGCGTTTCGAAGGGACTCTGACTGGGAAGGGCGCCCCGTAGGGAGTGGCCCAGACACCACGTCAAGAAATCTTCCGCACCTTCCCTAATAAATGGGACGTCGTCCGAGCAACGCTCCCTCAGCCTAAAGGCCAACTTTAAAAGACCACCTTCCCTTGCCGCCCGTTCGACAAATTGGGCTCCAGGGTGCTCTCCTCCGCAGGAGGCGATGGTCAGCAGTAAATGAAATAAATCAGGCCATAAAATGTCTTGGTCAATCTAAAAAAAAGAGCATAAAAGAATATCATATAATCAGTATTTTTTTCAGGATATATTTTGTATATACTTGATGGAAGGCACTGAACAGTCTTTCTACGGTCTCTAGGACGAGCACAATAAGCTTTTCTTTGGCTTCATCTCCAGTGGATCCTAGCATGGATTCTGCTGTGGAATAGGAACTCAACAATGCGCGAGGATCTCCCAAAGAATGGTTCACCAGTCTAAAGGAGGAAAAAGAAAAAGGGAAAAAAACGGAAGTCATCAGAGAAAAGAAGAAGGGAAGAAGACGAAAAAAAATCCATTACTGATCCCATCGTCACGATAGAGAAGTCTCGCTCGAGAGAGCACAAAATCGATTCACATGTAGATGGATCGAGCTTCTCCACCCAGCCACCCACCCCTTTTTTCATCTCAAGTTATTACTTAGAATCGACTTAAGTGAATTGGTTTCTCTTCCTTCATCGTAAAAGAAACTTTTTTTTTTTATGACTTACGAGGTAACGGCCGTTAGAACCTTGACAAGTGCTTGTAAATGGTAACGGCCCGTCTCGCTTTTCCACCTGGTTAAGTAAACAACATCACATAAAACTTCTTTTATTTGATACATAACGTTCATGTTATATACTTTTTCTGTTGAGGGGCCAAGTACTTGACGATGGATTCAATCATTCCTGTAATGATATCCAAAGGGAATGGGATAGGTACATTTTTCCTGCAGAGAAGGGCGGCCACCAGGAAAGCTCCGCTCGTCTCCAAGTAAAGCTCACTTGATTTGAGCGCCCCAACGGCGATTCGAGTGGCCAAATGAAATCCATTTTCTTCTGACGTGATCCTGGCCAGTAGGGATTCTTCTCCTTCATATCTACTTCAACAAACAACTCGTTAACAAAAACTCTAATGAGACCCTTTCTTCTTCTTCTCTCTACGTCGGACAAACGGTCCAACAAAACTTGCTATCGATTTAAGCACTCTCAGGTCTAAAGTTGTTTGCTTTCAGGATTAAAAGAAGAAGAAGAAAATCCTTAGACGGTCGAGCGCTTTAGCACCCCTTCAGGATCGATCCGAGCTTTTATAAGTGCCTCCTTTGCTGCGCTCCTGTCGTTTGTGTTATTATCAACACAATGGCTAAAGGAAACATCAAAAACTGCTGGACATCACGAACGCTCGGGACCCTGCGGTACCTGACATTTACAGGAAAGAGGAAAAAAGAAAAAAAAACCCAGCTAGCCTTTTTTAGGTAGCGCCAAAAACTGTCAGAAGGGCAAGCTACACAAGATGTATGGACGACCCTATCAGGACCATATGGTGGCCGCTGGGTTTTGGTTATTGTGTGCTGAAAAGGAGAGGGCGTATTATTAGTGCCGCAACTTTGGATTATAGGAGCGTCAATAGCACTCCTTCAGACGATATAACTCAAGTGACAAGTTTCCTCCATTCCTTTCTGTGCAATCCCACCGAATCCTCCTCTCCGGTGGTAATACCCACTCGGGGGCAAGCTACTGATGAAAAGAGACAATAGGGCGAGCAAAGAGCGAGAGAGGAAAAGATCCTGATTATACTTGGCCAGTATGTCGCTAAGAAGGTGAACGGCACAAGCTGTGATGAGACCCTTGCTACCGCTGCTCTCCATTAGATGGGGGATGACACGTAGGAGTGGTTCCACGCCCAGAATGATGCAGCGGTGCTGGAAGAAAGCCGGGCAGCGGGATAAATGATGCAGGCAGCGGAGTGCGTACCTTAAAAGGTTTATATATCATACATATATGAAGTATATAACGAATGACATTCTTAATAATTACTCGAGGAGATATAAATCGTGCGGAGTGTAGAGGATATCGTAGACCAATTCAGCTAATTCTTGTTCCAGGAGGACTGCGACCATTTGGGCGGCATCGGTCTGTTGCCCACACTGCCACAAGAGGGCGTTCAGAACTTGTAAAGCTCCCAATTGAAATTCCGATGAGCCCGTCAGGATGATCCGTTTCAATCCGTGAACGGTGAGGATCAAAAGCTCCTGACGGATCCGATCCTGAGTGGCACATCGTCGCAAATCCGTTTTTGTCCATAGCAAGTGAGCGAAACCTGTTTACACAAAATGAAATCATTAAAACTAAATAATCGATTTCTATTAACACACGCACGGGCAACTCCCATCTTTCTACTCCTCAGGGATTGAAAATGAATTTTTTATGGGTGCTCCCCTTTAAGGTAGTTAAATAAACATGGTTATGGTGCGTTATATCGATTCCCTCGTTAACGAGTGAACGGGCTTTTCCTTTGTCAAAGCCAAAAAGGGTCCTCTTCATTAAAAATAGAATTTGCGTGCAAAATAAGGAGAGAGCATATCGCACCCAGAGCAGCGTACTGGAGCTGTCGACAGTTGGTGTTTGTGAGCAAACGGGCCAACTGGATCATCAAAAACGGCTGCCTCGCTGGAATGATGAGACCTTGTCCTTCCGTACTCCGCAGGATCGGATCAAGTAAGGCGATGACATGGAGAGCGACGAAATCAGAGAAACTGTCGCTCAAGTGTTCAACGATGAGGGCTTCCAATTTACCTAGAGAGATTGAGAGAAGGAGAGTAGTATTTGTTATTCAGTTTGTGTGGTCGTCAGCAGGTGACACCACCGCCTCCAGCTAAGAAAACAAGGAAATCCTTGATGAACATGTACTGTTTTGGAGTAGAGCCAACTTGACGGCGGCAGGATCGAGCCGGGCTAGACGCTGCATCACACTGAGATACGGAACCATGGATTCCTTCTGCTCATCTGACATATGTTGGCTGACCTGGATTATTATATAAGTCATTAATAAACTCAACTTTATTTAGAGAGTTCCCCATTTGGTCAGCTGCGCTGATCCGTCATGATTCATCCAGCAGATCTAATGCCGCAAAGTGGATGCAAACCGGCAGAGTAAAACGGATCTTTTGGGCTCGTTTTCACATCTATACATCCCACCAAAAGAGAGAAGAAGCTGCCAACTATTTCTTCTTCTTCTTTTTTTCTATATTTAAACCCGGACGAGTTTTTTAGGGCGTCTTGAGCTCACTAAATATGGACGGACAGGGTGTGTGTGTGTGTTTAGAGAGACTTCTTTTGCGGATCGATCCTGCTGCTGCATCTCATAATCCTTTGGAAAGTTACGTGGGCCTTTAAGTACATAGAGAAGTGAGCCTACGAAAGAGCAAACATCCTTGATGGGGATAGAGGAAAATGAGCAAACAAGTTTGTGTTGGAGAAAAAACAGAAAAAAAGACTCGTATAGGGAGCCCTAAAAGCCGCTTCGGTCCCTCACTCGAAATAGCTGAAATATCACCTCGACGAGTCCGTTCCGACATCGAGAGGGGGGAAGAAGCAGTCAGAGAGGAATTAAAGAACGTTGCCAAAGTCCTGCGGGCTGCTGGAAATAGGTCGCCGACTCGTCTTATAAGTCTTAAAGCTCTTGGCCCTTCGCCGCTCTTCTTTTTTTTTTCTCTCTCTCTACTTTTACAGTATAGATATGTGATGTGAATCTTTACTGCCGTCATCCGGCTGACTTCTTTTCCGAGAGACAAAAATGAATGGAAAAGAAAATAGAGATCACCTTTTCCTGGCATCGATTGAGTATCACCTCCAAGACGAGGTCATTTCGACAAGCGTGGTAGTAGAGACGGTATAAGGCCTCTACGACCAAGTCCACAACGTCGGTTGAGCTCAGAGCACCTATAAACAATAATCAAGAAGGGAGAACCATGTTTATATCAACAGGTCAGTGTTAGGGGACTCAATGTAAGATACATACACAATAGGGTGTTGATGACTGTGGATGAGACATGGGTGCTCTTCTGCAGAAGTCTTGAAAGATTTCTTTGAGAGACGATCAGGGCCCGGTTCAATGAAGAAGCTGGGTCGGGATTTAATCGTTGAATGAATGCAGATAGGGCGAAACGTCGTTGGACTTTGAGGTACTGGCCATCACTTGACCGTACGATTTCCACCAAGCAAAGGATGCAGGTATCTTCTGTTTGCCACTCGAGTGCGTGATTATGGTGATTCACACAACTCACTTCAATTTCCTTCATGGTGACAACAATTTAAAATTCGTTTTGTTCCATTAAAATGCGAGAGAAATAAGAAAGGAATGAGGAAACCGTCGTTCGCTACGTTTACCGGTCTCACATGGCGCGAAACCGATAATCACGTCGTCTGCTAGACAATTGACCCATGACGATCAGCAGGGGAGCGCTACTGTAGGCGATAAAGATCCCCCAGTCGAACATCTTTATTGTTTACATAACCAGACGAAGGCTTGTTCTTCTTTTTCCCTGATAATATACGAGCCGTGGCATGTGAGACAGTGTACCAGTTTTCTTTTTATTTTTCTGGCACTGTGAGATGTGCATAATTTGAGGAGCCACAAAGACTCATTAAGGAAAGAAAAATCCGCCTTGCACTATACCAGCAGAAGGTGGGAAAAGACGACGAGAGGGAGGGAAAGAAAAATGTTTTTAAGTAGGTCCGCACGCGCTATTTATAATTCCAGAGACTTGGCTCCGGTTACTATTGCTGCCGGCCCGCGGAGGAGCTGCTCCAACGAATCCATTATATATACACAACACCCACACGACCGACCCGACGAGTTCCAGCACTAGCATTTCCTGGTCCAGAAAATCTTCTCATCCAGGACTCTTGATGATACCACATTGCCATTTTACAGATTTCTTGCTGGAAAATCCTTCTTCAAGAGACAATGTATATGTACAAGATGAATCATCTTGTTTATTTATGCCCGAGCAGCGATGAACTCGTCCTAATCAACTTGCTACTTTTTCTGTTTTTCAATTCAAGACGCGCTCGGTGTATTAAAATAGATGTGGAGCAGCAGAAAAGCCATCAACTTGGACCTGCTCTGGAACAATACCAAAGTTCTCATATGGAAATTGATGTCCAAAGCTCATGGAATCCCAGACAAAAAAAAAGAGAAGAATTAATTTCCACTTTACGGAAAATGTCTCAACTTTTTTGCTGGAGCAGAGCAGCAGATCGTCCTTGATGAGTGTCTCTTCTTTTTTTCAGCAGTAGCAGTCGTATAGCAAGAGCAGCACATTCCTTTCTCCTGTGTTGGACGGAGAGAGAGACAGGAGAAGAAAGAAGGAGGAGGGTGTACCCCCTAAAAAGGTATAGATGGTGAGAGGAAAAAAAAGGGGTCCGCCCTAATGTACGAGGTAAAACCTGCCCAGGAGCTCGTCGGAAATACTCGCCGGGTTTGAGATTAACGAATCCGAGCTGGCCTGGGCGGAGCCAACCGTAGGGTTTAAATATAAGCCCTGGAACCGGTGTGTTGCCCAGTTATAGAACAGCTTTCGAACGTAAGTGATTATGTTCTTCTTCCTCTCTCTTTCGTGAATCCCGCGTGAAATTCTCACTACTTTTTACAAAAATTAAATTAATTTTTTAAGAGGATAAAACCGAAAACAAAAAAACTAAGGTAGATCCTTGTTTTAATTTACAGGGAAGCTCCAGGGTTGTTCTTGACACATAATCCCGCCGACGCGTGTTATCCCGCCGCACGTGCGTCTCATCATCCCCCGCGAAGGTTCCACCGCTGCCTTCACAGCATCTTCGTCTTTCGATTTTTTGTTCTCTTAATCAAGAAAAGAAACAACTCATAATTCATCATGCCGCCCAAGAAGGATATGGGTCCCGATCCGGATCCCACCCAATACTTGTTCGTCTCTTTGGAGATGAAACGTGCGGATCAGACCAAGCCGTACGATGGTAAGAAGGCCACCTGGGTCCCCTGCGAGAAGGACAGCTACCAGCTCGGTGAGATCACCGGCACCAAGGGAGATTTGGTCGTCGTCAAGCTCGCCGGTGGTGAAGTAAGTTATTCTTTCTTATTTGAACAAAAAGTTATTGTTTCAGTAGTTAAAACTAGGTAAGTATATACTTAAATGTATGGAGTGAAACAATTAGGAAAAGCATTACAAGAAAGAGCAATGTCATCCGGTCAATCCACCGAAATTCGAGAAAGTGGAAGACATGGCGGATTTGACTTATTTGAACGACGCGGCAGTGCTGCACAATCTACGCCAGCGCTACTATAATAAACTGATTTACGTAAGTGAGCTCGGGAACAATTGGAACTAATCTCTCTTTTTCTTCTCTTTCTCTCTCTTTTCCTCCCTTTCCTCCCTCCATGGGTAAAACAAAAAACCAAAATTAGGAGAAAACGTTTAAGAAAGACCAGTTGCAGCAAGTGAACCCCCCAAAATACGAGAAATGCGAGGACATGTCCAACTTGACCTACCTTAACGATGCCTCTGTGCTTTGGAACTTGAAAGCTCGTTATGTCAATCAACTCATCTACGTAAGTTTTTCTAACGCTTTTTTAATTAAAATATCTTCATCGGCTGCTCTGAGAACTGAAGCTGATTTTCATGTGTTTGTATATACACCTTTTTACAACTTGCATGCCTGATAACACTTCGTTTATGGCTTCAAAAAGCGACGCAAAAAGCCGAACAATCTACTAAAAACTATTCCATCCTCCCCAACAATTGTCCAAAAGGAAAAAAATCCACCAAATTCTATCGACAGATTTTCGCCGGATTTTCGCTCCTGTCCGTCCGTTTGATTCCCCTCTCTTCAAAACGAATGGATATTTGTTAATCTCATCTTGTTTTTAAATCCTATAGACCTATTCGGGTCTCTTTTGCGTGGCCATCAACCCTTACAAGCGCTTCCCGATCTACACGAACCGCGTCATCAAGATGTACATCGGTAAACGACGTAACGAGGTCCCGCCCCACATTTTCTGCATCTCCGACGGCGCCTACATGGACATGTTGACCAGTAAGTTTTGCGCCGATCCCGTTTCGGTCATGACCAAACTTGGAGCTGGCTGCTCGCCCATCTATTTCCGGCTACCGCCCCGTGTGGAGCTGCTGCTCCCGCGGCCGCGTCTATAGCTGGAGGTTAATTATAGCTTATACCTAACTCTTCTCTCTCTTATTTTGTTTTCAGATCATGAGAACCAGTCTATGTTGATTACGTATGTATACTATTATTAATTAATTAATTTTAAAATATGAGTAAATTATAGAAAGAGTAGAGAAAAGTAATGAATCAATTCAGAGGTGAATCGGGAGCGGGAAAAACGGAGAACACTAAGAAAGTCATTCAATACTTTGCCCAAATCGCCAAGAATGCTGGATCCAAGCAAACGTATTCGAGTGGCGTAAGTTTGGATGTTTCAAAGAGGCTCTTTTATACAAATTTAAAAGAGCTATAACAACAGCTTTGGATCGATTCATTTAATTTTCTTTTTAATAATAACTCCGCGCACTTAATGGGTATATATAATTAATGGGGAGGAATCTCGTTTAAATGATGTCCCACATGGTTAAAACAAAAACACAATTCATACCCCCAGTGGCGAGTCTGGTGCCGGAAAGACTGAGAACACCAAGAAAGTCATTGCCTACTTTGCCAATGTCGGTGCCTCCACCAAAAAGCCGAAGGAGGGAGAAGTCAAGAAGGTATCCCCTCCGTCTCCATCAGTAGATTTTTTGAAAAGAAATGAAGTAGGGATCGGTTTGTGACGAGATCCTTGATGTCGATTTGGTGTTGTGTGAAAAAAAAAAAAAAAAACCGAAACAGACGCGGAAGATTTACACCTGCTCTCTACTACACAACCAACATATAACTTTGAATGAAATGATTGAATGATATTAATGGCATGTAAACTGCATGGATTTGAAGTTTGATTCCATCTTATTTTTATAATTATAATAACAATTATTTTTTATTCTAGGGCAACTTGGAAGATCAAGTCGTGCAGACCAACCCTGTACTTGAGGCCTTTGGTAACGCCAAGACCACCCGTAACGATAACTCTTCCCGTTTCGTAAGGAAATCTTTTTATAAATTTGACTAAATAAATGTTAAAAAACTAATGAACTTATCTAAAAAAGGGTAAATTCATCCGTATTCACTTCGGTAACTCTGGCAAACTTGCTGGTGCTGATATTGAGACCTGTAAGTTAACTCTTTTAAAAATTAATGTGTAAGTTGAGTATATAATGATCATCTTTTAATTATGATAGACCTGCTGGAGAAGGCCCGTGTCATCTCTCAACAAGCCTTGGAGCGATCCTACCACATTTTCTACCAGATCATGTCTGGTCGCATCCCCACCATGAAGGGTCAGTTGTCGCAGAAAATAAGCAAAAAAATAATAATAATAATATAAATCATCATCATCATCATCATAATACGCTTTTTAAAATCAAACTAAATTTTGCAAAAAACAATTCCCTCTTGGCGATTAGAAATGCTCTTGCTGAGCGAAAACATTTACGACTACCACTTTGTCTCACAAGGCAAAATCACCATCCCCAGTATGGATGATGGTGAAGAGCTTGCCGCTACAGACGTAAGGGTTCCACCCTTACATAAGATCCCATAGATAAATTTAAAAACGACATCCAGCGCCATATCGAAGCGCATCCATGTTTTGATCGAAGCATCCCCATATCACTATATAAGAAAGTGATCTCCCCTTTTAAAAAAAATCATCTGCATACATCATCACTAACTCAATCATATATATTTATATAAGATCTATAAATCTAATTTCATGAAAAATCAGAGATGCTCTTGCTGAGCGACAACATTTATGACTACCACTTCGTGTCGCAAGGCAAAATCACTATTCCGAGTATGGATGATGGTGAAGAAATGGCTGCCACGGATGTAAGATTCTTTTACAACGATATTCTTTGGGCAACAACTGATGCCATCGAATAAGAGCCCAAATCTCGCGTTAAAAAAAAACAAACCATTCATTAGTTTGAGACCCTATTTTGCAAGTGTGATGTTGACCATGTTTGAACCCCACCTTATACAGAGATGTGTTGCCTGTCGAACGACATCTACGATTACCATTTCGTTAGCCAAGGAAAGACCACCATTCCCGGTGTCGACGACGCTGAGGAAATGTTCATTTGCGATGTAAGCCCCTTTCACCTGAAGCATGAAACAAATAAGTTATTATTTGACTATTTTTTCGACCCCATGTGCATTTCTCAGAGATCGAACCCTTTTTTGATTTATTTGCGAGAGAGGATTCCCAAAAGATGGCTGGGTTGTTGTTGTAACTTTTCTTTTTTACATAAATCAGCCCAAAATAGTTTTCCAGATTTGATATTAATTCAAAGTACTGAACACTATTAGAATGCTTTCGATGTTTTGGGATTCGGAGCTGAGAAAGATGACATCTTCAGGATCACTGCTACTGTCATGCACATGGGCGAAATGAAATTTAAGCAGAAAGGTCGCGAGGAGCAAGCTGAAGCTGATGGTTCTATTGTGAGTTGGACGAATCTTAATTCTGTTTTCTCTCTTTATGTATCTATACCCTGACCACTACCACCAAACCCAAACACACCCAACGAAACTTCATTTTAAAAAATGAAGGAAGCCTTTGACATTTTGGGCTTCAGCCAAGAGGAGAAGAACGACATCTTCAGTATTGTGGCCGCCGTCATGCACTTGGGTACCATGAAGTTCAAGCAAAGGGGACGAGAAGAGCAGGCTGAAGCCGATGGTGCAGTTGTACGTTACCATCACGATGATAAATCTCATTTCGGGGCTGCTCAAAAAAAAAAGAATTCTAATCACTCGCTTATTATTTCTATTATTACAAGGCACAATCAGCAATTGACAATATATATCAACTAACGCTTCTACGCCAATACCTTAACAGCATGTTTTTACTCTTATATATTATTAGAAATGGAGCGGTTTCTAATTCAATTGTACATAAATACAGGAAGGTGAGAAGGTCGCTAAGATGATGGGTGTTGAAGGACCCGCTCTTTACAACAACTTCCTGAAGCCCAGGATCAAGGTCGGTAACGAATTCGTCACCCAGGGTCGTAACGTCCACCAGGTATTATGATGATCTTCTTTCTAAAAAATTGGGACTTTCTTAATAGACTGGATTGATAGGTGCTTTACTCGGTCGGTGCCATGGCTAAGGCCATTTTCGATCGTCTGTTCAAGTGGCTGGTGATTCGTGTCAACGAAACTTTGGAAACCGGTCAGAAGCGTGTTCAATTCATCGGTGTGCTCGACATTGCTGGTTTTGAGATCTTCGACGTAAGATTTAAACATAATTAAGGACGATTTGAACTCAGTTGGACGAATGTTGGACGAATGTTAAAATAACGCTTTTTAAAGAAAAACAAGAATTGCATGACAATTATAAAAAAAGAAATGGCTCGATATTACGTATCGTCCTTGCTTCATATAAAATGTACATTTAGTTCAACGGTTTCGAGCAACTTTGCATCAACTTCACCAACGAGAAGTTGCAGCAGTTCTTCAACCATCACATGTTCGTGCTTGAGCAAGAAGAGTACAAGAAGGAAGGTATCGATTGGGTCTTTATGGATTTCGGTATGGACTTGCAAGCTTGCATCGAGCTCATGGAGAAGGTAAATTCAAGAACAATTCAGCAACACTTTTAATTCGAAAACTCTTAGTCTAGGTAACCATGATGAAGGAGATAATCATCTTGCGTCATAAAAGGTCGGTTAAAAAGCATGATTTGTTGCACGACTAGCCATCTCTTAAAAGCTTCCAAAATGACTTCAAAAGAGACTCGTATTCTATTTAGTAGTTATATCCGATCAATCTGAATCGATCGTTGATATTATTTCTTCTTCTTTTTTCCCCCGATTTTTGATTGTTCATTCTGTGTGATGATAAAACCGAAAACAGTACAACGGTTTCGAGCAACTTTGCATCAACTTCACCAATGAGAAGTTGCAGCAGTTCTTCAACCACCACATGTTTGTACTTGAGCAAGAAGAGTACAAACGTGAAGGTATCGAATGGACCTTTATCGATTTCGGTATGGATTTGCAAGCTTGCATCGAGCTCATTGAAAAGGTATTTATCAACCATTTGAACAAGGTGTTCATCTTTTATTTTATTTTATTTACCTCGAATGGTTTTTCTGAGGGTTTTCTTTTCATCCTGTATATTTGTATTTACACAAATTTGATTTTCACACAAAAAAATCTTTATTTGATTTATTTCCTCTTTTTTTATATTGTGTACCTCAACAATGATTTTTTGAGGAATCTTTATTTTTCCATTTATTATTTTTTTTACCTGTTTGTATACAAGTCACACTTAGCGATCAAGTGGTAAGTATGATATCACACGGGGTGGATTCTCACATATTATTACACTTTTAATATAAACATTCGTTATGGCGAAATGTGGTGAACTAATTCATATCCTTTTTAAATAATCAGCCCATGGGTGTGCTCTCCATCTTGGAGGAAGAGTCTATGTTCCCCAAAGCCACGGACAAGACTTTCGCCGACAAGTTGAACAACAACCATCTCGGCAAGTCCAACTGCTTCGTCAAGCCCAAGCCTCCCAAGCCCGGCTGCCAGGAAGCCCACTTTGCTATTGCCCACTACGCCGGAACGGTAAACCTCAATTTTCTTTTTGTAACCAAAAAATCTTTACCAGTAACTTATATTTTTAATGTTATAAATAGGTGCCTTACAATATCACCGGCTGGCTCGAGAAGAACAAGGATCCCTTGAACGACACTGTCGTCGATCAGTTCAAGAAGGGTACCAACAAATTGGCCCAAGCTATCTTTGCTGACCATCCTGGTCAGTCCGGTGGCAAAGACGATGGTGGCGGCAAAGGTATATTCTTTACCTTATTATTATTTCATAAATTTAAATTCAGTTTACATTATTATACGAGACTTGATTAAGTGTATAAGAGACTTTGACCTATATACCATATATACCCTTTTTCTTACACCTGGATCCGACCAAAACACAATCGGTATCGTGATCATTCTAACAACACCTTCATGTTCTACCCATATCGACCACTACCACAGGTGGCAAACGAGCCAAGGGCTCCGGTTTCCAGACGGTGTCTGCTCTCTACAGGGTAAACATAAAAAAGAGAACCATTTTTTAGCCATGAGCTGGGCTGATGAACAAAACAAAACACCAAAATTCTCTAATGCTGTGTCGTTGCTTCGAATCGAGCAGCACTTACACACCTTTACTTTATTACCCCACTACAAGATAAACCTCTACCTGACTACCTATACTATTGCATTTATTAAGCGACAAACGTGACTTGACTTATTCATAAGATGCTTTATTGTTTAAGTGCTTGTTAAAAGTTTAAACCGTTTATATGCATTCGATCTAATCGTAAATTATTGCTATTTACCTATGGCTTGGGGATTCTTAAAAATATAGGTGGTCGCGGCAAGAAGGGCGGTGGCTTCGCTACCGTATCGTCTGCTTACAGGGTTCGGCATAATTACACGCACTTAAAACCATGTGCATGATGGCTTGCATTCCTTTTCTATTACACCAGCACTCCGCTTTCCATTAAACCTGAACCTTACTTCAAATGATTTAAAAATGCCATGAAAAATGGTAAAATTGTGATGTATATATTTAAAAAAAAAAGTGATGAACATTCTGTCTGGGGCCAGAATGTCTGTAAAAAAAATACCATCATCTTTTTAAAAGAAAGATGATTTTTTCTCTCCTCCATTCTATCCCACCATATTGACATCCACCATATCAAAATGTTTCCTCCCGACTTTGTCGCATGTTTTGGTTGTTTGCACAAAACAAGCACACCACAAATAAGTGTGTGAGATTGTTGTGTGTGATCAAAGTGAAGTCCCCTCGGATTATTCAAAAAATCCTCAAGTGGACTTCACCTTTTTTAAAAGGATAAAAGCCCTCCAATTGACTCTCTCTCTCTCTGATGCCCAAATAGGAGCAACTGAACGGTCTGATGAAGACTTTGCACTCGACCCAGCCTCACTTCATTCGTTGTATCATCCCCAACGAGTTCAAGCAGCCTGGTAAGACTCCTCCAAAACTGATCCTCCCTAAATCCTCCTCAAACTCTCTTTCTCTCTCTGCTCTGCTAGATGGTAAATGGTTATAAAAAGCCCCAGGTTTGCTATAAAAGATCCTTGACTGGATCCAGATATTAATCTATGTCGTTCAATGTTAAAATCCCAAAAGGAACAATTGAACAACTTGATGTCGACGCTGCGCAGCACGGCTCCTCATTTCATCCGCTGCATCATCCCCAATGAAACCAAATCTCCTGGTAAATAAGGATCGGTCAGGATCATCTACGCGGAGCAGAAAATCCCCAATTCTCCCCCCATAATCCATTTCTCTTTGTTATTGTTGTTATAAATTTTTTATATTTCTTCAGGTGTCATCGATTCTCACTTGGTTATGCACCAGCTGACTTGTAACGGTGTACTTGAGGGTATCCGTATTTGCCGTAAAGGTTTCCCCAACCGTATGGTCTACCCTGACTTCAAGCATCGGTATGATCTGTTTTCTTATCTTTTAAATATAATTGGTCAGTCATATAATCCCCCTTCGGCCGCCCATATACATTTTTTTGGTCAAAACAAAACATATATATCAGTTACATGATTCTGGCATCAAAATTAATGGCTGACGAGCCGGACGAGCGATTAGCGGCTAAGAAATGCCTGGAATCCGTCGAACTTGGGGAAGATAATTACCGCATCGGTCACACCAAGGCACGTAAATAGTAGATTACCCCCCTTTTTAAAAAAATACCGATGGCGGCAATTGTACAAAAATCTCACCTCCCTTTGTTATATACTCTTTTTGGTTATGCGCCCCCAAGAATTATTATCTCTTAATTTTTTTCACACACACACAAAAATGTATATCATATTTAAGGTGAGTGATGCAAGAAGTAGTAGTTGTATATATATAGATATAGTCTAGAAGATGAATGGTTCAAATACCCATCTCGACCTATATATCCATCACCCCGATTAGTTACACCATCTTAGCTGCGGCCGTCTCCAAAAACGAGTCGGATCCCAAGAAGGCGTCGGCAGGTATTCTGAGCCACATCCAACTCGATCCTGAGCTCTACCGAACCGGCCATAATAAGGCATGTTGATCCGAATTTCTTAGAGATCCCACCATATCTAGCACCTCTTTTTTTCTGTGTGATGTGTTTCCCCTTATCTTCAGCCTGAAATCTTTTCTGAGTGTTTTCTCTTAAAAAGTTCAGTCTCATTGGTGAAGGTGAGTTTCGTCCACTTAATTAATATGAGAGAAGAACCAGTTTGACACAAAAAGACATCCTCTTTTGTACATGATATCCCCCACCAGGTACAATATTTTGGACCCGAATTGTACTAAAGGCGTTGAAGACGAGAAGAAAGCTTCGTCCAATCTGTTGGACGCTTCCAAGCTCGATACAGAGTTGTTCCGTCTCGGTCATACCAAGGTGCTCTTCTTTTCCATGAACGAATAAACTTGGTTCTTTTTGAACACGCTATTTAGATGAAAGAAAGAAGAGCGCTCGCCAAGTTTCAGAAATAGCCGTTACGTAGACACGACGACGCAATATAGCGGTTCTAGAATTAGAAATTAAAATAGTTCATGTTGACATAGTCCTTGTACAAGAAATCTTGGTACTCTTGTCAACATGAAAGAGTGTATGTTTGTTGTTTGTGTGTGCGTGTGTTTTTTCATTCCTTTCCTTGTTTGGTAGTTATAAAATCTTGAATCCTCGAGTGGTCAGAGATACCATGACCGGGGAGCAAGTTGCCCGAGCACTCCTTGAACACGTCGGTCTAGATCCTGCTGTCTACCGTATGGGTTTCAACAAGGTAGAAATAGAGAATGCACAAACAAACCTTTTAGACAGAATTTTAGGCAGCTTTTAAAATGCAAACTAATCAATCAGTTCGCTTCTATTTTATTCGCAGAGGTAAGCGCTTCAACTATTCTATTCCAAAATCACACCTGCACGCTGTTTCATATTTATTGCCGCTTAAAATTTGTACAGCTTATTTCTCTATTTTAAAAAAGGAAAGAACTCTACTAATTCAAACTTTTTTTTCAACATCATAATAACAACAAAAAACGAAATAGGTCTTCTTCAAGGCTGGTGTATTGGGTCAACTTGAAGAAATGCGTGATGACCGTCTGGGTAAGATCATCACCTGGATGCAGGCCGTTATCCGCGGTTACCAAACCCGCAAGAACTACAAGAAGTTGCAAGACCAACGGTTCGTCTTTACTCTAAATAACCCTAAATTAATCATACTAAAATCCATCTTTAAAAAAAAACAGTGTTGCCCTCCAAGTCGTCCAGCGCAACTTGCGCAAATACGGTCAACTCCGCAACTGGGCCTGGTACCGTCTGTGGCAGAAGGTCAAGCCTCTGCTCAACGTCACCCGTGTCGAGGATGAGATCAAGGCTCTTGAAGACAAGGCCGCCAAGGCCCAAGAGTCCTTCGAGAAGGAGGAGAAGCTGCGCAAGGAGCTCGAAGTCAACTTGGCCAAGATGTCCAAGGAGCGCGAGGAGCTGCTTAACCGTCTGCAGGCGGAATCTGGAACCGTCGCCGAGTTCCACGAGAAGCAGAACAAGCTCTCGGCACAGAAGGCTGACCTCGAGTCTCAACTCTCGGTATGCAGTAGATATAAATGGAAGCTAATCATAAAAAAGCATGCAAAGTAATATAGGCGTGACGTGTGAAGCGCTTTTCGTTCCCCTCACATAAATATAGCCTTCATCATTCGGATTCTTTTTCTACTTAAAATGAGGGAAAAAAAGAGGCCGTTTGGATGGAAATAGTCTGCTGATTCATCGACACATCCCCTCAGAGTAGTAGAGTTTTAAATGAGAAAAAACATTGGTGATACAGTGGGCAGGAGGTGAGAGACATCAGCATAGCTGCTGCTCGTTTCTAAACTTAGCTTTACCTGTGGGGAGCAGGGCAGTTGTAGAGGACCAAAGTTGGGAGATTTGGGCGGGGTCCCCCAGCAGTTCCAGTTGAGCCATCCATCTCCTCGGTCTCTACTATCTCTGAGTCTGGGTCTTCTTTATAATAAAAGTGTCACCGCAAGGTTTGATTGATAATAGCAGTGTGCCGTGCTTATTGTGTGTGTGACATCATACCCCTTTGTCTTCGTTTTTTCTTCCCTCCTCCTTGCATTTCATTGTATACCCATTAGATTAAATGGCTAATATTGAGTGTATCTACTGCCAGGTATTAGAAATGGCATCAGCATACATCAGGATCTTCTAAAATATGAGTTATTATTTTATATTAGGACACCCAAGAGCGACTCCAACAGGAAGAAGATGCCCGCAACCAGCTCTTCCAGAACAAGAAGAAACTGGAACAGGAGGCCAGTGGACTCAAGAAGGATATTGAGGATATGGAACTCGCCCTCCAGAAGGTATAGTTAACTCTTACTGCATTTAAAGAGCTATGTAATATAATTATTGCTATTGTAGATTGAGCAAGACAAGGCGACCAAGGATCACCAGATCCGCAACTTGAACGACGAGATCGCCCACCAGGATGAGCTCATCAACAAGTTGAACAAGGAGAAGAAGCACATGCAGGAGGTCAACCAGAAGACGGCCGAGGATCTCCAGGCCTCCGAAGACAAAGTGAACCACCTCAACAAAGTCAAGTCCAAGTTGGAACAGACCCTTGACGAGCTCGAGGATTCTCTTGAGCGCGAGAAGAAACTCCGGTTTGTTTATTTAACTTGATTCTTTAAAAAAAGATCGCCTTTTATATTTATTTTAATTATAAACAGCGCCGACATTGAGAAGAACAAGCGCAAGACTGAGGGAGACCTCAAGCTCACCCAGGAAGCCGTTGCCGACCTGGAGCGCAACAAGAAGGAGCTGGAACAGACCATCCAGCGCAAGGACAAGGAAATCTCTTCCCTCAACGCCAAGTTGGAGGATGAGCAATCTTTGGTCGCCAAGCTCCAGAAGCAGATCAAGGAGCTCCAGTCTCGCATCGAAGAGCTCGAGGAGGAAGTCGAGGCCGAGCGTCAAGCCCGCGCCAAGGTATATACACCTTTTAAAGAAACGATCCTGAATTGTTAATACCAATTTTTAAAATAACATAGGCTGAGAAGCAGCGCGCCGATTTGGCTCGCGAACTTGAGGAGCTCGGCGAGCGCCTCGAGGAGGCCGGTGGTGCCACCTCCGCCCAGATTGAGCTCAACAAGAAGCGCGAAGCTGAGTTGAGCAAAATCCGTCGTGACCTGGAAGAGTCCAACATCCAGCACGAATCCGTCCTGGCCAACCTCCGCAAGAAGCACAACGATGCCGTCTCTGAGATGAGCGAACAGATCGACCAGCTCAACAAGATGAAGGCCAAGTAAGTGTTCCGAATTCTAATTCCATTTTAAAAATCATACACAGACGTTTATACATTTTAGAAATATGTGTGAAAGAAGCGTCTTTAGAGAATTAGTTTTTTAGTTTTGTGGTGTTTTGTAATCATGTGTGACCCTCTATGTTAAAACAAAAAGAGCGGAGAAAGACCGTTCCCAGTTTGCCAGCGAGAACAACGACCTGCGCGCTGCCATGGATCACGTTAGCGGAGAGAAGGTATAGAAATCCTGTCTGGTCGTCCTAGATCTTATAACTCAGCATGAAGCATGATCTAATAATCACATACACACTATAAAAAACACAACACATGTACAATTTACACACACAAAAATAATTTCTTTCAATTTCAATAATATATTAAATCCTCTAAAATCTAATTAACCTGTGAAGAGCGGAGAAGGATCGTTCGACCATGAAGAATCAGGTCGATGATATGAAGGCCGCTACTGACCACATGACCGCCGAGAAGGTATTATATAATACAATAACAATTAACTCTTCTCTTAATACCATCACATGAGCACTTAACTTTTTTGATAACTAATTTTTAATTAAAACTATTGAAGAGCTATTAATAATAATAATTATTATGCAATCAGGCTGCCGCTGAAAAGTTGAGCAAGATGCTCCAGCAGCAGTTGAACGAAGTGCAGGGCAAGTTGGACGAAGCCAACCGCACCCTCAACGATTTCGATTCCGCCAAGAAGAAGTTGAGCATCGAGAACAGCGATTACCTTCGCCAGTTGGAGGACGCCGAGTCCCAAGTCTCCCAGCTCAACAAGCTCAAGATCTCTCTGACCACTCAGTTGGAGGACACCAAGAGGATGGCCGACGAGGAGGGTCGGGAGCGCGCCACACTTTTGGGCAAGTTCCGCAACCTGGAACACGACATCGATGGCATCCGCGAGCAGTTGGAAGAGGAGTCCGAAGCCAAGGCTGACCTCCAACGCCAGCTCTCCAAGGCCAACGCCGAGTGCCAGATGTGGCGCACCAAATACGAGAGCGAGGGTGTTGCCCGCGCCGAAGAGCTCGAAGAGTCCAAGTTCGTATTCATTTGTAATTAAACCCACTTAGAATTGGAAATAATGGTTTTAATTCAATCATTAGGAGGAAGCTCCAGGCTCGGCTAGGCGAGGCTGAGGAGGCCATCGAGTCCCTCAACCAGAAGACCGTCGCCCTCGAGAAGATCAAGCAGCGCCTCAGCGGTGAACTCGAGGACATGCAGGTCGAAGTTGAACGCGCCCAGCTCCTCGCCAACCAGATGGAGAAACGCGGCAAGAACTTCGACAAGGTCGTCGCTGAATGGAAGGCCAAGGTTGATGATCTGGCCGCCGAGCTCGACGCCTCCCAGAAGGAATGCCGCAACTACTCCACCGAACTGTTCCGTCTCAAGGCCGCCTACGACGAGAGCCAGGAGCACCTGGAAGGTACTCGTCGCGAGAACAAGAACTTGGCCGATGAGATCAAGGACCTGATGGACCAGATCGGAGAGGGTGGCCGCAACGTTCACGAGATCGACAAACAGCGCAGGCGCCTGGAACAGGAGAAGGAAGAGCTCCAGGCTGCTCTGGAGGAGGCCGAGTCCGCGCTCGAGCAGGAAGAAAACAAAGTAATATATCGATTTTATTATAAAGATGAATAATATTTATTAATTTTTGACAAATTTCAGGTACTTCGCGCTCAATTGGAGCTGTCTCAAGTCCGCCAGGAGATCGACCGCCGCATCCAGGAGAAGGAGGAAGAGTTCGAGAACACCCGCAAGAACCACCAACGAGCCATCGACTCGATGCAGGCCAGCTTGGAGGCTGAGGCCAAGGGCAAAGCTGAGGCTCTTCGCATGAAGAAGAAGCTCGAGTCCGACATCAACGAGCTTGAGATCGCTTTGGATCACGCCAACAAGGCCAACGCCGAGGCCCAGAAGAGCATCAAGCGCTACCAGCAGCAGCTCAAGGAGACTCAGACCGCTCTGGAAGAGGAGCAGAGGAACAGGGACGATCTCCGCGAGCAGTACGGCATTTCCGAACGACGAGCCAACGCCCTCCAGGGAGAGCTCGAGGAGTCCAGGACTCTGTTGGAGCAGGCCGACCGAGCCCGCCGCCAGGCCGAGACAGAGCTCGCCGACGCTCACGAGCAGTTGGCCGATCTGTCCGCCCAGGCCGCATCCAGCAGCGCTGCCAAGAGGAAGTTGGAGGGAGAACTCCAGACCCTTCACTCCGACTTGGACGACATGCTCAACGAGGCTAAGAACAGCGAGGAGAAGGCCAAGAAGGCCATGGTCGATGCTGCCCGTCTTGCTGACGAGTTGAGGGCCGAGCAGGAGCACGCTCAGTCCCAGGAGAAGCAGCGCAAGAACCTCGAGGTCCAGGTTAAGGAACTCCAGGTCCGATTGGATGAGGCTGAGAACAACGCCCTCAAGGGAGGCAAGAAGGCCATCCAGAAATTGGAAGAGAGGGTCCGCGCTCTCGAGCAAGAATTGGACGGAGAGCAACGCCGTCACGCCGATGCCCAGAAGAACTTGCGCAAGTCGGAGCGCCGCATCAAGGAGCTCACCTTCCAGGTAGATTTTTCTTTTAAGTTAAATTAATTTATATGGTTCTAATGATTACTTTTTTATTTAGTCGGAGGAGGACAGGAAGAACCACGAGCGGATGCAAGATCTGGTTGACAAGCTCCAACAGAAGATCAAGACATACAAACGACAGATCGAAGAGGCCGAGGAGATTGCGGCACTCAATCTGGCTAAATTCCGCAAGGCTCAGCAAGAGCTTGAAGAGGCTGATGAGCGCGCTGATCTCGCCGATCAGGCCGTCTCTAAGCTCCGCGCCCGGGGACGCGGAGGTTCCGCTTCTCGACTCTCACCACCCGTAATTCATTCTTAACTCTCTTTAATTTCTATATTACTTATATAATTCTTTTTTTTAATCAACAGCCCCAGGCCAAGCCCCGTAGCAAGCGGGACTTTGAATAAATTTAAAAAAACGAATCAACATCATCGTTTTTTTCCACCACCCACAATCAACAACTTACAGGTGTTCACGTGTGTCGGATGATATAGTAAATAATAATCACGGCTGGTTATCAAATTAACTCTCTCTCTATCTATCTCTCTCTCTCTCTCTCGTCTTCATATGGACATCTCTCTTTTTAATCTCTTATTATTATACCTCCCTGTGTGTGTGTTTCCACAAAGAGAAATGCGTAGCCCAATGGTGCCAACTATATTGCGAAAATTCAGAAACGACATCTTCGATCCAGATACATTTTATTTAAATCGACTCGGCGGGAAAAAATTAAAAGCGGCGGGATAGCACGACGAGTCCTCAATATTGATCGGATGGCGATATGAATTTCCACATTTATTGGTTCCATATTTTTTGTTTTTTCTTCATAAATGGAGAGTCGACATCCTCCATAATTCATTTTTTCCTGTTTTATTTACGTTTCCTATATACATATAATAGAGAGAGTCTGACACACACCAAAAAAAAAAGGAGCAGTGTTTTTTTCCTCTCCTCAGTTATATACGTCCTCAGTTGCCCCCCTCTTGGTTTGAATCTTTTTATCTCAACAAAACACAAAAGACATAGATTATAAAACTCGCTTTTTTCTTCTTTGACAAATTTGGTTGTTGCTTGGCCTTTGTTGTTGTAATACACAAGCTTTCAGCCCTTCAGCAAAGTTCAACAAAAATGATCCAGTGTTTGTGTTTATTTATTTTAAAGGTTACATCATCACTAGTGATTTGTAGGTCGATACCAAAAGAGAATTCGTTCACCAACTCGGGGACGGTGAGAAGATATAGAAGTTTTCATCATCAAATGTTTTTCAGGCTCGTCGGCAACGTTCAATCCTGTTGGTAGGACGTAGACCATCCAACGGTGACGCTGACCGTACTCTTTCTCTGTCAAGTTGTTGATAGAAACGATGTAATGTCCAAAAGAGTATTCTATAGCCTGGAACCTGTTTTCAACTCAATTTTAGTTGCAGTTAAATTAATGAATAAGGAAATATCTTACTGGAAAAGCCCTTTGTCTCTAGCAACTTCAAGAGCTTTGTAGAGAGTGTCATTGCCGGTCGAACTACTCAGAAAGTGGCTCTGTTTCTGGACGACTGGTTGTCCAACCCAAATCAGGACTTGAAAGATGACTTGATCTTCGCTATTTCCAGAATCTAGACCATTGTTTCCATCCTCTTTTAGACAGTTTTGGATGTGGATATTTGATCGGCCTCCTTTGACCGATAAAGCCACAATGGCCTCAGTAGTTGAGAGCAAATCAGAGTGGAACGATCCGTCATCTTCTTGAACAGATCTATCGGATATATTTTTATTCAAAATTTGTTTCACTTTTTAACTGCTAAAATCATACAGAAGCCATTCGATTCCGGCAGTTTTGGTTGCATTTGTGGTGTCAATAGTGAGGCCGGACACTTGTAAAGCTTGAATAGCTAAGCTGGTTGAAACTACGTTACTATCGAAAGATCCATCAGACATTTGGCGATGTACAAGACTTTTAGCAATTTGGTTTATCATTGGAAGTATCGCATCTTTGTGGCCGTAGTGATCGGCGATACATCCAGCAGCCATTATGATCATAGCCATTGTATCTATAAAAATAAAAATTTTAGGTTGCTTAAGTATTCTCAGTTGATTATAAAATCTTACCAATATCTACGGTGGAACTGTTCCATTTCGGTTGATTGAGTAGACGGAACAATTTGCGGATGTGATGGCGCCTGAAAGCTCCTTCTCCGCCGCAAACGGTGAGCACCTCGGATGCGAACGTGAAATCGCTATCACTCTGCTCCAGCATGCCGTCTAATTTAAGATCTTATTTAACTGTGAACGAAAAACTTTCAAATTCTTTAAATGTAACCTAATAAATCGTAATCGTAGAAATGGGATGGATTTCTGCAGAGCGAAGTTAGCGTTACAGCCAGAGGTATCAATCGACTCGAATAGATTTCAATATCTCCACGCCTAAAAGTAGGTTAATACCCAATTTTTTAAAAGTATAGCAGGCTTACATGTTATATTTGAATCAAATTACTGGAGGCGATCGTGGAGGAAATCGATATCGAGCTGTTTCAAAGCAAGTTGAGAGTCTAGGGCTTCGGGATTCCAGTCAGGCGAGTGAGATAGGGCGAGCAGGGCCAGTGGATTGGTCGATCGACCCCAATGAAGCTGGCCATTTCGCTGATTCAGCACCCAGTTGGCTGCCTTTCTAGTGGCTTCTCCTTCTGTTATTAATATGTTGGAGAAAAGAGTATAAACCTACATTTTAAATTAATCCAATATACGTAATCGCGAGTAAGGAAACATTCTTACGTTTGATCGAAGAAAGGGTTGATTGATTTCCAATAACCGAATGCACAATCAAGATTAAAAAGAACGTAAACAAGTAGACAGCACTACTTCGCAGATCCATCGTGATGATTGAACTGACGCGCTTAGCTTTATTCGCATTTTCTTCAGTGAAGCAAAAATAGGTTATCGTTAAAAACTATTTAATCATCATAATTTCAGTTGCATCTTAAAGTTCATAAATGTCGCTGTCTGATTTTTTTGTTTATCTTTTAGGGCATTTGGTTTTTTTTTTGTTTTTTTTAAAGAGAGAAAATTGCTCGCATAAAAATATATGCTTGGCAATGCTGTAGATGAGAGACGTTTCGTTTCGTGTAGCGACCTTGATATCACCACTGTTTGTTTGTGCTGACATTACTTTCGCTTATTGGAGATAGCGTTTGTTTTACTTTCGTTGAGGGAAATGTGAGGGCGAAGTCACAGGTGAGAAATAAAAAATTATGCAGTCAAGTTTTCTTAACCTACCTTTATCATTATTAATGTTTTTCCAGGATTGAAACAACATAACAAGAACTATCCCTTTTCAACCCTCAGATTATTTATGGAAAAGAGGCACAATTAATTACAAACTCGACCACAAGCTCACGCGTACTCATCAAAATGTACTGTCTACAGTGGCTCCTTCCAGTCCTGCTGATCCCAAAGCCCATCAATCCCATGCTGTTGTACAACCATGCCGTCTTCATGGTTCTCTACCTTGCCGGCTTCTTCCTCGAAAGACAGCCCTGCACCATCTGCTCCTTGGCCTTCTTCGTGGCTGTATTCCTCATCTGTTATAGTGGCATGGGTGGTTGCATCTTCTGGGACAGTGATTGCAGCACCGTTCGCTGTGGCGGTGAAAGCTTATTGTGATTGAAGAAGAAGAAATGTATCTACACAAACTGTATCAATTTTGCTAACAGTGATGTATGTGTGTATTTGTATCTGGATATATCAATGCTGCAATGATGAAATAAAGATTGATCTTTTGAGTTCTAATGTTTTCAAGCAGTGGGACAGGGAGGTGCATTGACTGGCATAAACACATTCATCTCAAACATTCCAGCCAGTACCAAGAAAGCCAAGTAAGATGCCAAGAGTAGTCCTCCAACTTTGCGATCTAGAACGAATTTGTTGACAGCGATAGCTAGGTAGAGTACGACGACCGTACAGAAGAGCATGAGTACGCTGTAAACGACGCCCTCTGAATTGATTGCGACAAAGTGGCCCTCGTCGGGGTATTCAGGCCAAGCAGCCGCCTTGATTAGCCACGGCAGTCCCATACAAATCAATACGTCGAAAGTGTTGGATCCAACCGAATTACTGATACCCATGGAACCCTTACCTGTATAAATTAGAAGATACATAGTCTTTGATTGATTTTGTAATCTAATTATAATTAGTAATTACCAGCACGAGCAACGACGACGACTGCTACGGCTTCAGGAACGGATCCGCCGGCTGCCAGGAAAGTGATACCCATAGCGGAATCGGGTACGGTTAGAGTGTAACCGATGACGGTAATAAACCAGGTAACCAAATAAGACAGGGATCCAACCCATAAAATAGAAATGAGGAAAGCGAATGGGTAAGATTTCCTCCAGCCTTTGCGACGAACGTCCGGGACTGTCAACAAGAAGATCAAATGACCCGGCCACATGATGTAAAAGTAGAGTCGGCTTGCAAAGCTCCCTTCCGGCCATTTAAACAGTTCCACAGCTATAATGATGAGGCAATTTCGTAATTATTTCAATTGAAATGGAGAATAATTATATTATGAATAGAATTACGTCCGTCTTCTTCTTCTTCAATGTTAATAGTCGGAGCGACATCGCCTGGTTCAGGGGATGCCGGAATGTCAATTTGTCCAGGCTTCATTTCAATGCCCTCATTAGTATTCCCGTTTATCATGGCTCTTCCTCCTAAATAGAATGCAAAGTCACGTGAAATGATGCGCGATGACCTCATTTTGCATAAGAGGAAGCCAAACCTTCAGAGTCAGAGGAATAGTTATTGCTAACGGCAGGTCGACCCTCATCGACAGAACGCTTCTTCTTCTTTTCGGTGGTTTGAATACAGCATTGACGGGTTTGTTTAACTAGTCCGTGTGCTCCTTTTTCCATGGTCCGGTTAAAGAACATAACTAGTTTGTTCCATACATATTAGCATTTCTTTCTTTTTTTAAATAAATCAAATGAGGTTATCAAGAAACCTATGAGGAAGACTCCGTAGCAAAGTACGAAGATGAGGGCTTCCCACCAGAAAATCTTGTTGTCTGAAACGACGACAGTTAGTCCGATAACGATCGAGCCGTAGATAAGGCAATCGCGTGTCAGCGGCCACCATTCAAGAGGTACGGCCTGTCAAGAAAAAAGAAGAAGAAAAATAACGGATATTTTTCGTGACTAAAAGAAACTATACACTCACGAAGCCAGTAAAAAGTCCGCAGCAAGCTGGAACGGCGAGGATATTGAAAGCGGCAGAGCCGACGATCATTCCCACCCCGATGTCACCTTCCGTGACGAACGTGCCGACGATATTGATGAACAACTCCGGGGACGACGTTCCCACCGCCATGATGGTTGCCCCGGCAACATCGGGTGACATATGCAAAACTGTTAAATCATCTTTTTAGTTTATTTCAAGTTTTAATTAAATTTTAATAAAATCACCTTCTGCAATGATCTCCAAAGAGGGTACAAAGTATTCGTCCACCACGATTCCGATCATCATCATTGCGTAGATGCAAATAATAAAGTGGACCACAACTCCTCCTAGATTAAAAAAGAAAAAAATGTGGAATCATGTAAAATAAAAACTAATTTAAAATAAATATACCTTGCTGCCGTGTCTCTTGAGTAAACATATCCGGCGGAAAATCTTGAATGGTGGGTGCGGTACAATTCGGGAGGTAAGAGGATCGAAGGCTTGTTTTCATCTCCTTCCGGGAATGCTCACGGTTATCGACCACAATACCATTCAATTTTGATCTGGTAGTATCATCATCACGCATAGGATAGACTTCGTAATAAATCCCTTTACTTCTCTCATCTTCCGGAGTCGGTAATAATACATCGGCTTTAGAGGTGGGAAACATGAATGGCAGGAGAACCAAACGAGCCAGAAATACAACTAACACTACAGGTAACATTTTAGGACTCCCGCACACCATTTTCCCCCACAATAAGAACAATTAAAAAGTAGGAACAGTTAAAAGAAAAAGGAATTTTAAAAAAGTTAAAAATTAAGCGAGTAACTCAAGAGATGAAACAAGGAGCGCTCTGATACTGGAGCTGCTTCAAATGGAACTCGTAAGGTTCCTGGACATGAGTGCGGGAGTCCCTAGTCAGTTGGATATGAAATCGAACCACCATTTACACGAACGAGGTGATCAGGTAAAACTTATAGCAACAGGATAAGTTGCTAATCAACAACGACAAGGTAGCAAGTGCAGTAATAACTCGCATTCAAGAATGGGAATCCGGAAAAGAAGGAGCAGCAAAATGTCCTCTACTACTCGCTTTTTCGGGGAACCGACTGATCGAATAGTTGGAGCAACACTGTGGCTAGTAGCAGCCGAAACAGCTGTTATGGACGGTGAGGATCGACGGGGTCGGCGCGGGAATCACGAGCCTCCAGGGGAGACGAAACTTGATCGATCCGCCGGTTTTAGAAGACTATGCAGTGACGTCAATTCACAACTTTAGCACATCTACTTGAAGTAGATTTCCAGATGAGTTGCGCATGAATTGGAGAAACAGGTTTTGACGTAAAGTATTACGACGGCGCCCTGCCCAACAGCAGCCGAAAAAACCCGGAAATGGCGGGACTATCATCATATAAGGTGATATAGTTATACACGCACCTTTTGCTATATAATACGAAAATCAATGCAGCGGCCATGAGATCGATTATCGAAGGTCGTCATCTATTACATCAATCACTTGTCAGTTTAAATAAAATGCTGACAAACTGCGTTTAAAGGCGTGAGTTTTTAAGTTTAAAAAAACCAGTTGATCATTCTATTACATAATTTCAATTCACGATATAAATATCCCTTTATTTGGAAAAACGATTTGAAACGCAGTTGAAATTCGTTGCTACATCGCCAACAATTTTATCTGTTCTAAATGAACGGGATTTAAAATATAGTTAAGCCAACTCTTTTTATTGCCTCTTAATAGTTTTATGACTGTAAGATACGTCCGAACTGGATTTTTAAAAAAAATCTCTATCTGTGTCGGCGCGTTTATCATCATTTAAAGTAAACAAGTTGACAATCAAGTAATCTTATCGACTGTTACTACTTGCAAGTTACGTAAGAGTCGGTTGGGAAAACATCAAAAAGAAGAAAGTGAGCGAAAGAATAAATTGTCTGGCCTTGGTGGTCAGTCGCCGTGGTTTAGCTTAGCGTTCAACTCATTGCCTTGGGTCATTACAAAACATTTCTGTTTTCTATGACAACATGAGAATCAACCCATTAAACTCATCCTCATCGTGACGATAAATTCCAAATCACGTAGTTGCTCAAAGGTTGTTACCTCAACCCCTTAGGGAAGTCTAAATATAACTAGAAAACTGTATTCTAGGAGCAAACAACGAATGATGACTAAAATATTTTATTACACGTACGTTGAAAAGAGAAAAAATCGAATACAAAAGAAAGAAATGATATTTTAAATTAGAAGAAAGAAATAAGTGATTTAAAAAATCTTTATTCGTGCATGGCGCGCCGCTCTTCTAACCTTTCTCTTACCTTACATTTATGTTAATTAAAGAAGAAATAGAGTTATGTCACGTTTCAGTTGATTAGTTGAAAACATATGCAGATCACTACGAGGATTGCATAATGATTTCGTCGGGAAACTCTTTTAAGAAAAATAGTTAACAATTCTTGGATTAGATTTGTTTATAAACGGTGACTAAGTCGCACGTCATGTGGAAAAATGAATAACTAAGGTGAGAGAAAACGGTATTGAGCAAATAAAAAATGCTCGATGACACCATTTACGACTTGCATTTACATATTTTATTAATAAAAGTCTTCCAAATGGACTTGTGAAGTTTTTTTTTTTATCGTTTACGTTCGAGGTTCTTTGGAATTTCTCCTCGATTTGCTGTAAATCCAAAACAAATGATAAAGTTCTTTCTTAATTATGATAACTTTTTAAGTTACCTTGTCCAACTTTTCCTTGTATATTTTCGAATATTTTTTTCCTCCAAATTTAAGCCGTTTAGTAAAGAGGTCGAGTGCAGCGGCTTTAATGCGCATATGCTCACGGTGCAGAACACTTCTTTTCAAAAACGGCTGATCACTTCCACAAATTTTCTCCATTTCTTTAGTGTAAAAATGTTCCGCATTCGCGACAGCTAAATAAAAAGAATTAATGTAATGAAATCAATACATATTTCTTGACTTAATTTACCCGATAGATTATTGCTTTGAACACAAGCCTGAAAGAAGAACGCACTTTAAATAAGAAAATTAAAATCTATATTAATCATAAAAAATGACAAGCCCTCTAATGTAATTCTTGGCAGTTCGCGAAATTTATCTCCATTAAAAATTGTGATGTAACTCGAAATAATGCAGCAAGCCTTGGGCGACGATTTTCTTTTTACATACTTCTTTCGCAATTAAGTTTTGCGGGGAAAGGAGAAGCGGGACGAGGCCCTTGAGATGATCTTTCAATTTTGAACTTTCAATTTCTACCAAAGGCGAGTGAAATTTTAAATAAACTATTGTTTAAATAATAAATAATAATAATAACCAACGTGATAGT
The DNA here is from genome assembly GCA_030141595.1 of Chydorus sphaericus. Taxonomy (NCBI): domain Eukaryota; kingdom Metazoa; phylum Arthropoda; class Branchiopoda; order Diplostraca; family Chydoridae; genus Chydorus; species Chydorus sphaericus. The sequence goes on from CM057933.1 coordinate 950,141, forward strand.
CGACCATCAAAGTCAATGCCACTGCTTGCGCCGCCTGTGTAAGCGATCTTTCCAGGACGGAACATCAGGAAGCATGAAATATCCGTAAAGCTTCCCTCGCGAAGACTTTCGGCGCGCATAGCCATTTTATCAGAGATAATAACGAAAGCATTTATGATCTAGTAACCACTATATTCGCCATACGATGCTTTGTCATGATTGTATTCTCGGAGCAAACAACGGATGAGGCATCAAATACTTTAAAAATATTGATGAAGAACAATTCCGATAGAAGCCAACGAACCACGATACAAATAGAATAAAAATAGAAAACATGAGCAGCATCCCCGGGACTCTAAAAGCCTTCCAGAAATGAATGAGGGGCTCTTTCTTGTTGTTGTTTATTTGGTAACGACTGTACAAGTGTTCGAAGTCCTGAACATTGAAAACAAGAAATGGATTACATTGCTACCTTCTCGCGTACAATTTCATGAAACTTTACTTTTTCCAACTGTTCCTTGTAGCGCATGGTAATGCCATCTTCTTCAGATTTAATGTCTTGCGCAAATTGCTTGAGAGCAGTTGCCTTAGCATCTAGATGCTCGCGGTACAACTCATCTCTGCTCAAAAACGGTTTTCCAACACCACAAATGGTGTCGAAATGTTGGGTGTACAATTTAATCGCATCACCGCTGGTTAAAACAAAATAAAAAATAATAATAATTAATGTGCTTAAACTCAGTCGCACTTTGCATTCGCTTTTACCGGAGGCGTGAGTAGATTCTGTTATAGCCTAAAAGAAAAAAAAGGAGAAATTTTTAAAATTAGAATAGATTAATCATAAAGTTAAAGAGGGAGAAAGAACCTCAAGTATATCTCTTGGCTTAGGTAATTCATGTCCACTGAAGAGGGTCGTGTAACGCTTAAAATAATGCATCAACTCTTTGGCTTTAATTTCCTTTCCGCCGATTTGTTTAACCGCCAGGTTTGACGGCGACAAAAGAAACGGTACCGGTACAAGGATTTTGAGTTGCTCCGTGAAATCTGGATCAATGTCTAAAAAACCCAAGGAAATAATTAACAACTTGAAATTTCAAAGTGTTAAAATATGAAAATGAACAACTAAATACCTTTCAGTTTCCCATTAAATGTTGGGTCTGTTGCAACTGTATCTCCTGGATCAGGCATCGGTCGGCTTTAAGGTTTTTCCTCTCCGGAATAAGCTCTTCAGAGGCATCGGAGCCTTCAAGTTGGGCATTAAGGTACTCCTGGCCACCATCTAGGCCGTACTGTATTCCTTCAAGTAAACCCCAATCTCGGACAAGAAACATAATTTTTTGAAAAGGTTTGCTAGAGCCATTGTCTCTACCAGAAGCTTCCGACAAGGCAAGTTTCCCGTATTCAATAAATAGCTGGTCGAAAAAATTCACAAAGAAAAATAAATATTAGCCACCCACGAGACACAAGGGATCCCGCATTTTTTACCATGAGATTTTGAAGGTTTCTTCTAGAGCATGCTACTTATCAACATACAAAGGGAAATAATATAGGCATTATCTCGCATATCACTTCCTTTTTCAAAACATCCTCGAGTATCCAAGAGGAGTACTCCGATCTTGATAAAAATATTTTAAGATTTAGTTAGATTTGTGAAATTTATTGTATGCTGTACCTTCTGTTCTTGAGTCCCCACAACAAAGATTTCTGACCACGCAAAAATTCCATTAGTCTGTCTCTCATTGCCATGATTTAAGATGAAACCAGTCACAATTTGTTCTTCAGAGCCAAGCCAATTTGTTGATTCCTGTGACAGAAGAAAAAAACATAATTATTTCTTTTACAGGGATGTCTACAAGTTTAAATGTTTACCTCCCCAGCTTGAAGATACCTTAGGAAAAAATTAAGCATGAAAGATTTCCCCTTTAGGAAGGCTCCAGCAATAGAGATGACTGAAATCGGTAAATTCTTTACCTTGTCGCAACAAATAATTTGAGCCAAGGCTTCATGGTTTAGCTCAAATGTGTGGTTCTCGTGGGCCTTCAAAATTTGTACAGGCCTCCCTCTAACCATTTTCCAGTAGAATGATATCTGCCTAATTAAACGTGAAAAGTCGCAGAGCTTGAAGTGAAGAGCATGAAGACTGGTTTCATGCTGCGGTTTCTTCCAACAAAAAGAATCTAGTCCACTATGCTAGAGAGTATCGCATCATTCCTGATCATCAACGTATTGCCAAGGTTTGTTTCCTTTTCACTAGACATTTTCAAGTTTCAACGTTTTGAAAACTTCCCAATTTGAGAACAGAACGATAAGCTGCTGAGTTGCGTAACGCGACCTAAGAAGCTAAGATGATATAGCAATAAATTACTTTTTTAACAGAGAAAAAAAGAGCGAGTTGCTGTAAGTAAAAACAAAATATGTAGCTGGAAATTGTATTCTCGAAGCAAACAACGGAAGAGGCACTAAGTATTTTTAAAATATTTAAATGATGAACAATGTCACTCCAACAAATATGTTGTCTCCGAGGCCTAGAAATTAAAAAATAAGTGTACGGTCGCCAAAGGCTAATTCCATTTTAACGATTTCCGTGAATCCGTAATTGCATTTCTAAAGAATAAGGATAGAAAGTTGCGATAAGTTGAAAATTGTATTCTTGGAGCAAACAACGGATGATGCATCAATATTTTAACATATATACGATGAAAAGGGAAAGAAAAAACGAATACAAAGGAGGGAAATGATATCTAATCAGAAAGAGAGAGAAACATAAAAAAAACTGTAACTTTTCTTCTTCGGATTTTGCAAAACTTTATTCGTGCATAGCGCCGCCCTTCTTAAATTTTTGTTTTCTCATATCACGTGAACCCGAACTCGGTAGAAATAGATAAGTGTCTGTGTGACGTTCCAGTTGAAAACTAGACTGAGGATGTAGATCACGAAGAGAATCGAAAGGGGGTAGAGCAATCCGCGTGTCTTGTGCAAAATCGGTAAGGCTGAAAAAGAAATCGATTGATTAATTTGAAATATTTTGATATAACTTAAAAAAACTTGTTACAGCTGTATCCAAGGAAATTGATGTAGACGTAGTATCCGACAGCAATGAGCCACAAGGTGTTGCCAACAAAGGTGGACAAGTACCAATCATAATGACTTATCAAAACTGCAGAAACAACGATAAAACTATTTTATAAAGTTCGATTAAAAAGGAGTCCTAATATATTACTGTGGTAGAAAAAGAGTTGAACGACGTGAAGAATAATCAGAGCTGGGAAATAGGCATTCAGGTGGACATCGAAAGCGTAGCCCCACTCGACATCTTCGCCGCGGACGTTGGGCTTCAACAGAAATTTGTTTGCCACCAACCTGATGAGAAATTTATAATTAAATGTAAATATGTTAAATTTACTATAATTATTACCACATGGCTGTTGCAATGCCTGCTCCCACAAGGAGGCAATCAACAAACACAGTATAGATCAAGAACTTGACAAAGCTGATTACTGATAGATCCAGGAAGAAGGCAAAAACAATTGATGAAACTATATTTTTTTAAAGAGAAAATATTAAGATAAAGTTTAAAATTTTAGTAAAATGACATAATTGAATTCTTACCACAGAGCCAGAGGCTTAAGAGGACCAGGAAGGCTGGATCATCACGAGCAAACTGAGCCTTGGAACCTGCTAGAGATGATAAGAAATCCACTGTTGTGAAAACAAAAAAATCTTTCAATCTAACTTACTTTTTCTGTAGTGGAAATTTCTGTAGACTTTCTGAGGGGCAATAAATAGGTAGATCATTTGCCAGAGTGCAAACTCAAAGTCCATCTGTTGGAAGTGGGCAAGCTTCCGGATGAATTTGTACCTCTTGGCAGCTGCAGAGAGACATCCCGTCCTTCAGTTCAAAAGAGATGTTACATAGTAATTTGTTCAGTTCATAAAATAAATCTACTAAAGAAAGATTTATGGTCTTGTACCTGAGATTGGCCGGGGAGGGTAAGGGTGAAGGGCCTCTGAGGGAAGCGGGATGCACATAATGACTCGCCCCCGAAGCATCCTGCACGAAAGAATTAGCCGGAGACACTCGATTTTTGTACATGCTGAATGTTAAGGCGCACGCAGCATTAAATAACAAAACAACGCAACATGAATAGCCACAAAGTACGACTCAAACTTTAGTAATCGCGAATTTTCCCAAATTTCCTTGTAACATCGCAACAGGACACGTCGTCTGCAACTCCAAGTCGAAACGTCAACATTTTGGTCACGCCGTCTACGTGTCAACTATATTACTTGCATTTTTCACTTGATAATTAATGGATAGGATTTTTTAATCAAAATTTAAATTTTTAAAAGCTTTAGGTTCTAAAATTCAGTCATATTTCCAAGTATATATACTTATGAATTTAAGTTATTGCCAGCGGCAACGCTGTAGCTTGTATATTTTTTATTGATTTCAATGGTGACTTGCGAACAAATTCCGATAAGATGTTTATCCTCGAAATTATTTGTATAGCATTTATTACTCTTGTTCATTGCAATGATGGAGAAGTAAGTAAAGAATGGTTCAAAATTGAAGGAAAAGTACAGGCACCCGATGCCTGGGCAAAATCAAATCCCGATTGGAAACTGCACACATATGTGCTCATCGACGGTGGAGAATATCGAGGATTCCTCAAGTAAATTATCCCTTCGCCTATTAAATATTTATAACTTAGAAATAAATTATACCATTCCTTTATTCAGGGAGGATGCATCCTTCTCCATCAGTGTGCCTAGTGGGTCCTATGTGGTGGAGGTTACAAACCCAACCGTCTACTACGAACCAGTTAGGGTAGATGTGAACTCAAAGGGAAAATTTAGAGCAAGGAAGGTGAACAATGTACAGCCAAGTGCAGTTAGTCAAATCACCTACCCACTCAAGTTCAAGCCAGGAATGCCTTATCGCTATTTCCAGCAGAGGGAACAGTGGAGGATCACTGATTTCCTCTTCTCTCCCATGGTATGACATTTCATCCAGCAATCTTCTTCTCTATTCTACATAATGTAATCATTTTTGTACAGGTTTTGATGATGTTCCTTCCTCTTGTCCTCATCTTCATCCTACCAAAAATGATGAACGATCCGGAAACTCGCAAGGTAAAACTTCGTTTTAAAAATTACTTGGAAGCACATTAAAATAAAATTGGGATATTAAACAGGAAATGGAGAACATTCAAATGCCCAAGTATGAGATGCCGGAAATGAGTCAGATGTTAACAAACCTCTTAGGTGGAGGAGACGCCGGCAAGAAGGCTGCTGGTAAAAGCAGCAAAAGCGTTGCTAAACGCAAACCCCAATGAACATTAAACTTTTTTTTTTACAAATTAAAATAAATAAGAACTGCTGTGAAATTCCCCTTTTTGGATAATAATACATTTTCCTCCTTTCTGTTTGTTTTGAGAGGCTAGTAAGGCTGCCATATGTATTTTTGTTATCTTTTTTAATTACTGAATGAGGACACAATTTTTTTTGTCGGATGGCAGAGATAGAAGAAAATAGAAACAAGTAAGAACAAGGGAGCTCTATACACGTGAGAGAAGAACATATTAAAGGTCGAAAGAAAGGAAACACAATTTCATGTTAAACACTTTTTCTTGTTTGTTACGTCGCTTTAAAAAAACTAAAGAGAAAAAACAAAAACAGCTACCAAGGTGTTGCGTCATTATTTTGATTGGCCTCCAATTTTCTCCCCATCGAACCTAATCTTTTGTCAAAATCTCTGCATAGCTGCTGCCGGTAATATAACATGTGACATCAAAGAAAGTTAACAAAAAAAAGAGGACTACTGAACACCCAAAATAATGCGCGAAATAAGAAGTGGGGGGCTTGATGTGTGTTGGCGTCTATGATTTTTGTGTGTTTTGTTTGGCAATCACTTGAATGAGGATTTGTGTTCGCGGTGACAAGCAAAAAAAAAAATGTCTTATTTTTCAAGAGGGGCTGATTGTTTTTGTGCGCTTCTTTCTCCTCACTCTCTTTGTTACATTTCTATTTATAGTAGGGCGCACATCTTGCGACGCTTGCGAGCCGCACGTTGGTCCTTGCTGGACGTCAAGGGCCTCTCCAAAGCCTAAGAAGAGAGGGAAAAATAGGTTATCGATCGAAAGGATCCAATTAAAAATAAATATTGGTACCTGGAAGCGCCGAATGAGGCGGACCAGCTCGTGGAAGGCTAGGTCCACATTCATCCTCAATTTGGCGGAACACTCCAGGTAAGGGACTTTGAGCTGACGGGCCAGTGAGTGGCCCTCCTCTGATGAGACCTTTGAAAAGAAAAACAAAAATTAATGACTCTGCTTAAACATCAAGTTCACTTGAATGAACAAGGAAAAAAATGATGAAAGTATATGGAGGAAGTCTTTTGATCAGGTCGAGTAATGAGAAAACGTCGTCATTTACTTAATTTCTTTCCTCAACTTATCAAATTGATAGACTAGTAAATTTCAAGGCTGAATAAGTAGTAAAATGTGTATACCATTCTTTGGTGTTGGAGATCTGCCTTGTTGGCGACCATCAGCATGGGGAATTCATCGCGATCCTTTACCCGAAGGATCTGCCGGTGGAGTCGAGGTAGCTCATCAAATGAAGAACGATCTGCAACCGAGTAGACAAGGAGGAAGCCTTCGCCTGATCTCATGTACTGTTCCCGCATGGCACTGAATTCTTCCTGACCAGCCGTGTCCAAAACTGAAAGAAAAATATGCTTGACTTAAACTTGATTCAAATTGTATAGCATTAAAGATGCACTTACTGTCCAATTTGGCCACCACATCGTCTATAACACACTGTTTGGTGTAAGAGTCCTCGATAGTTGGATCATAGTCTGTCACAAAGTAACTCTGCAATATAAAAAGGAAAAATAAGGTCTTGTTTATCTCCTTATAAGGGCAAACAAGCAAAATGTCAAACAGGTTTTCTTCAAACAAAGGTGGAGACTGTCAGGGCAAATTTTTGGCAGAGGAGAAACAACCCTTCTACTCTGATAAACCTTCTCTGCAGGCTTTCATGTAAGGTGACACCCATGACAGGAGCTGGCCTCTGAGATGCCTCGCTCACTTGTTGCTCCCGTCAAGAGACTGATGCCAAAGCAACCTGCAATGCAATTTCATAAAGAGGGGATAAACAAAATGAGAATGTATACCTGAATGAATTGAATAGTGATGGCGGATTTGCCGACACCTCCACCGCCCACGACGACTATTTTGTACGTCTGACCAGAATTCCTATCTGACGGCTTGTTGGACATGATGGATTGAGATGGGACGTCAGGTTCACACACACTAAACACACGCACCACACTGGAAAACAAAAATACAAACTACCTCTGCTCCAATAAACAATCTCCTAATCTAGAAATGTGAACCACCAAATCAATCCCACAGGTTCACTTAGGAGATTGTCTTTCTCTTCTTCTTCAGTACCCCTCGACCTTTATGGTTATAGATCACAGCAGCAGCAGCAGCACACACACACCACACACAAGGCTTCCCTCCGTTTTTTTCCCTGTGTGTGTGTGTATGGTGTAGGTAGGACGTCTTTAAAAGGCCTTCTAACGCATAGGGTGGGGTACCGAACAACATGGCGGCGCTGCGCGTTGTTTTTTTCTTGCGCCTCGGGGGCTTTATACAGTCTTCTCTCTCTCTCTCCCTATTTTCTTCAAAAGAAGGCGACAGTGGGCAGCAAAAAAAAAAAAAGAGAAGAGAGACGCTTTGCGCGCTCTCCTTTTTAAGTATAAATATAGCGCGTATGGCTTTTAAGGAGGAGGAAGGCAACCTTGAATGAGAATGTGAAAAGAGCCAAATCGTTTAGTCCGGGTCATTTTTAGATCGTCGCGCACGGGTAGAGAGCTTCGCCACGATGAATCACGTCGAATAAACAAGCAGCATGGATGTTGTGTGCGGTGTGTACCACCAATAAATTGTGCATTTAAGGAACGACTGTTGAAAGACGGACGACGCTGAGCCAGCTGCTGTATTACACGGCAGTTTGAAATAAATTGCCGCCTAATTGATTAGACACACTTTTATTTTCTTATAACGGGGAAACAGGAGGAGGATTATTATGGTGCATGTTAAATGACGTTAATGAAGAATCCGGGAGATTGAGCTTTTACGCCGAGAAGCAAATAAAGAGTCGGTCGGTCGGCTGAAAATGGTTCTCTTGCGTGTGCATTGCTGCGTCAGCTAGAAAACAAGAAAACTGCGACATCACTAAAGGTCAAATGCATCTATCACGCAGTACAAGTTGAAGTGGACGTTGAGACTTGCAACTTTACATCAAAGTCGGATTCAATATATGTCGATCACGTCCCTGTTTGTTCGTTCCCGACTTATATTCCCTATTTTTGGAATAGAAAGAAAACAAAACATTTGGGAATAAATAAATAACTCTCGGCCTACACTTTCCACTACACTTTACTTAAAACTCTGCAAGTGCCACTTTATATTTTCTTTTTACTCACAACAACTGAAGGATTTTCTATGCAAAAAACTAGTCGGCTAAAATGCAATCTTCCATTTTTTTAAGATCAGCGGAAACAAGCGACGAAATTATAGAAAATGTGGGTGCAATTGTAGTTTTTTAGTTGTCAGTTTCCAATAAATTTACGAAAAAAAGGCAAATCGTTTCCGGAAGTCCAATTTTTGGTGAAAACACCCTCTACCGCCTCCACGTCCGTTACGGTCACAAAACGTTTGATGACGTACCCCCCAAAATGCGGACGTAATTTATGGACAGTCCACTCCCCAAATCTAAATTTATACTAGATCATTACAGCTCTATTAAATGCCTAATGGCTGATGATAATAATGAGAACAATAGTTACCGTCATGCTAATAAATTTAGCTGACGTGGACGAGTACGTAATTCACTTGGGGTTTTTGTGATAACAAAATAAAAGAGAGGGGAATAACCATTATTCGTCTGTCGTTTCCAGTAGAAGGCTGTCCATGTCAGAATCAGATATAGTAATACTGAATGTAATATATAAAACTGGCGCCACAATCTACACACAAGTTTTTATAGACACTGAGACTAAAGAACCAGATTGGGATTCTCTTGATTACCCTCATATGTTATTTGTCATGATTCTCGCTTAATCAGCAGGAAAAAAAAATCCTAGGCCCTTGTTATTATTATTGTGGTTATCTCGAAAATGGTGGCTACATATTGTAATACCAAAATCTCCGGAAGTTATTCCCATAATTGTTCTAAATCATATGTAATGCTTCAGCGCAGCTCCGTAAAACTGTCAGCCATAAACAAAATAAACGGCCCTCGATGTGTAATCAGGATCGATACTGATCCCTCTAGAATTGCTTCCGTTTCACAAGTGCCCCCTTCTAAATTCTCATCAACATTATGCAGATTTATCAAAAATTTTGCGGCAGGCTGCCACCGTATAATGATGACAAAGGTAAACAGAGTAGCTTTTACACCATCGACGTTGTGTAACAAAGCCGGCTGATGAAGAAAAAACAGGTCTTGATGGATGTGAGCAGCCGGGCTTTTTACACAGTATAGATCCCCTTTGATTTATACCCTTTTTCCTCGTCATAAATCCCGTGGTTTTCCACTCACGTTCCGTAATAATGTAGTTTGAAAATATAGGAGACTTATTAAGGGTACATGTTGCCAATATTATAAAGTTTCTGCTGATCAAGTACCCCCAAAAATTCCAGTCAAAGTGTATTGGCCTATTAGCTGTATACACAGATTTAAGACGTTTATTAGTTAAGAAAAAAAAGTGATTGTGGGGCTGTTTTTGTGCGTCAATCCCGCGTGACAAACGACGGTCAGGCGATCAGAGTAGGGTCTGCCCGAGACCTGTTGCGCGGAACCGAAGGCGCGCTGCCCCCCACACACAGAGTACACACCTTTTGGCATTGATAACCCTTTGCTGGATGAGAAGATAAAAGGCGAGGGCGTCCAGCTCCCTAGTGAGCATTCAACCGCAACAGTTTGTCCATCAACACCTCTCAAGATGCAGAGCAGCAGAACCGTCTTCCTCTTGCCGTCGGTAGTCATCGTCCTCCTCTACTCCATCTACTGCGTTCACGCAGCTGGTAAATCACCATCTCGATGTGTAGAATTAAATAAGTTGAAAATTAATTTCCCCCAACAGGAGAACCTCTGAAATCCCAGTCACTGATCCCGTTCCCGCGGGTAGGCCGATCCCGCTCGATGCTGAACAACGGCATCGGTATTGGATTGAACGGCGGGAATAACTACCAGTCCCCAGCATCTCTTAGAAGTGTCCTCATGAACGGTATCTTTCCTTCATCATCGATGTTTAAATCATCATCAAGGTTTCCAAAACTATCGCCGAGGATGATTACAGAATTAAGGGAGTACAAAAGGCACTTGATCCCGTTCCCACGGGTTGGCAAACGTCAGACACTCATCCCGTTTCCGCGCGTAGGCCGGGCCTTCCTAGCCGCCAATCCTGCTGATGACAACTTGGACGAAGAAGAGTTTTCCGCAGGTTTGATAATAATATAAATAAAGCTACGCCCACACAGTTTGTCCTTAATTGGGTTTGTTCTATAACCACTTCAGGAGCAGCTGATCGATGGGGCAGTCAAGAGACGAGCGAGGACTAATTTATATATTGACACAGCCGGAGAAAGATCAACACTTTTAAAAATTATCTTTTTCTTTGTTTGAAAATAAGACTATAGTGTGATGATCCCATACATTCCATTCTCATACAAAAACGACATTCTCACCTGTTACTATTCAGAGAAAAGTAAATAAATGAAAAGAGTCAAATCACTGATACATATTCGTGTATAATTAACTTTTATTTATCAATTCCTAAATTTTATTTATGGATATTTTTTTTTCATTGAATGACAATGATATACACGGCCCCCATCACAAAAAAAAAGATTCTATAAAATCCCATTCCAATTAATTTTAAGGCAATAAGATATAAACAAAAAGAAAAGAGAGAATCGTATAGCCTATGAAATGAAAGTGTACAAATGGCAGCGCCCCGAGGGAGGCTCAAGTCGGATTACGTTTACCACCGGACGTTGGACGTGCGGCAATCAAACATGCTGCACCGATCTGTATATAAATCAATTAGACAAGTGTGTGAAGGTTAAACGTGATTCCGGATACGATTGAGCAATACACTTCTTCTTACCCTTTGCCTTTAAGCCAATCGGAAAGGACTTGACCCGTCCCCAAAGATTCTTGAGCTATGTCGTGCAATTGATAAAGAATGAATTATTGAAACTGTAGGAGTGTAGGTGTAAATCAATACTTACAACTGTTGAGATCAGTCTCTCCAGTATTAGAAGGCTGTCCACCGATAGAATCATCTGCATTATTCTGTCGGGATCGGGATCGACGAGCACCATTTGCGTAGGGGCTCGTACTCCCCCCGCGGGACCCGTATAGCGCCATCAACTGGCGTTCGATAGTTTGTCGTTCCTCTTGCTCCCTTCTCAATTGAACGTCCAGGGAATAGTTGAGCTGTTTCAGCTCCCTTAACCTGTTTCGTGGGGATCCATTTTCATTAGACAAAAGTTCATCAATTATAAATTTTTGGGAGGTTAAAAATACTTTGCTGCAATGTCGCTCTCACTGCTGTTTGCAGTGTTGGTGAAATCCTTGAGCTCCTGTTGCATTTCATGATTCTGGCGTAATGAATTAGAAAGTCGGAGCTGCAGAGTGTCTCTCTCTTCCAACAACTATTTTAAAGGTAAAAAGATTATTATAAATTCAAACGCCAGAAGCACATTATAAATGTTTTAAAATACTTTGGTAATCTCCCAGGTGAGTTCCTGGCATCTCATTTCTCGTTCGTGAACGTTACGAATGGCGTTGTCCAGCTGGAGGCGGAGCATCTCGGTCCGATCACCGTCCTCGTAAGCCTCTCCACCTTCCTCGTCCCAGGCGAGGCCAGCTTCCTGAAGCCGGTTAAGGAGAGCTGCATTTTGGGACCGGAGGTACTCGACTTCGATCTGGAGGTCATTGAAGGCACCGTGCCAGTCGATCTCGCCGGCTTCGCTGCTACCCGATTGGTTGAGAAGATGTGGATCCATTTCAGGATTGATAACGGAACCTGAGGCCTCGATTTCGTCTTTGAGGCGTTGGACTGTGGCGGCATCAAGTGTTCCAGTTGTCGACAGCTGGCGGATCATATCCACGAGGTTCTCGTTCTCTCTTCTAAGCTCTTCTACAAGGGCTGAGGATCCACTGGATTCCGATAATTGCATTACCTTTAGACAAAATAGAAATTAATCAATATTACTTATTTAAAAAAAAGTGTCAAAAACAATTGTACCTGTTTACGCAACTGGTTCACGGAATCGTAGGCATCCGAAAGGAGTCTATCCTTGTTATCCATCTGCTGGCTAATATCATCTAGGAGTCGGGTCTTCTCAGCCAAGTCAGCCTCCAGCTCCTTGATGCGGGCTTTGAGCTCCGTTTCTGCCTCCTTCCTCTCCGTCTTGAGCTCATCAAGTACGTCCTGGAAGTGTTCGTTATCTTCTGTCAGCTGACTGATAGTAGACTCCAGAGCTGCGAAGCGCTCCTCGTCCGCTTCAGGTGACGAAGGAACGGATTGTTGCTCTTTAGGGGGTTCAGACGACACTGGGACGGGTTTAGTTTCGCCGCTGTCCCACTCCAGAGAAGATATCTAATGATAAATTTAAAGTTTGATACATTTCCAAATAAAAATAAAGTTCAATTCGTACCTGTGAGAGGAGTTCTCTATTGCGCTGCTGGAGCATAGCCATCTCGTTATCCTGCCGTTCTTTTGCCTGCATGAAGCGCTCGTTAGCTCCCTCTAGCATGTCGATCCTAGTCAAGAGGGACGCAATCTCTTTGATCTTCTCGGCTGTCGTCTTTTCAGCATCCGTCACTTGCTTGCGCAGCTCCTCTTCTACGGCGGAATTGAAATAGTCTTCTGTTCCACCGGCGGTGGCTGCAGCGGCCGTTTTCTGTTTGGCTGCTTCCGCCCGGAGTAATTTGACTTGACGGAGAGATTTGGCAGCCTTGATTTTCGTGTCGTAGAGCTCCTGTTCCAACTCGGCGATCCGTTTCTTTAGAGCCTCCTCCGATAGATTCGTTTCACCACTGGAACTCGTCTGGAAGGATTCTTCCGTCCTGCTGGAATCGATCCGCAAGACGGCCTGCTGAAGTTCATCCCGCTCGACCGACACTCTTTCAATCCGTTCTTCCTGCTGACTCAATTTGGCGATCACTTCGGCGAGTTGGCGCTTCAATTCGGCCGCTTCGGCGGCTCTTTGCTCTTCCACCATTTGGATTTTAGCCAAGGATTCGTCCAGCTCCATGCTAAGCTCAGAATTAGTCACTTGCAAATTGGCCAATTCCGTCAGCTTTTCTTCCAAATCTGCCACTTTCTCTTCCAGTTCGTCTCGTTCCGCCGTCAGATCCATAAGGGCTACCCGCAGTTGGGATAATTCAGACAACTGTGCAGAAGAAGGAGCTGCTGCTGCGACCGTTGTGGACGAAGCTTCCGCCTCGATTCTCCTCGTCTCCAGATCGGCACACTTGGCTTCTAAAGCCGCTTGACCGTCCCGAAGTTCGATGCACTTTTCCATCAACAAGTTGCGCTCCATATCTAGATCGGCGCAGCGGGCAGTAAGCTCAACGGCCGAGTTGTGTCCAGTGGATGATTCCAGTCGGAGTGTCGCCAGCTCGTCTTCTAGGACCTCAACGGTCGTGTTTAACTTTTCGTTGTCCGCAGAGAGTTGGGCGAGCTCTTCACGAAGACGGGCCGACTCATCGGCGATGGTATTTTGTCCATATTCCAGCTGCATCCGGACGGAAGCCAACTCTTCTTCTAAGGCCTGAACGGAAGATTCCAAATCCTCTTTCTCTGTCAAGGTGTTCATCAGTTTAACGCGGAGTTGAGACACTTCGTCATTAATGGCACTTCTTCCAGCATTGGCTTCCATCTGGATTGATCCCAACTGCTCCTCAAGCTGACGGATAGATACAGTTAGTGCTTCCTTCTCGGACATGGATTGAGCGAGCTGAGCCTGGAGATCCGAAGCGCTTCCGCCAGATTCCAATTGTATCCGCAGCGCCGATACTTCTTCTTCCAGGACCTGAATGGAAGACTCAACTTCCTCCTTCTCCGTGATGGCTTCGAAGAGACGCAATCGGAGTTGAGAGAGTTCTTCCGCTTGTTGCTTGGATTCTTCAAGGCTCGTTCTCATTTTATCCGCCTCTTCTGCCTCCGTCTACGAATAAAAAATAAATTGGTATCTAAAATAAAGAAAATGACAAAATAAGTTAAAAAAGGGGATCAAAACTTACCAAAGTAGAAGACTGGAGTCGATCGAGATCCTGACGCAGGACAGAGAGCTGTTCAAGTAGCTCTGAACGTTCTGTGCGAAGTTGTTCCATTTCCACCAGTTGGGCAGCCAGTTCGTCTCGCTCATCTGAGATAGAGCGGCACTTCTGCTGCTCTTCCAATAGACAGCGGAGAGAGTCGGAGAGCTGCTGTTGGATCTCGTCCGCCCGAGCGATGGCTTCGCGACCAGAACGACGGGCTTCATTGAGTGTAGAGTCCGCTTCCTTCTGCATCCGCTCCGCCTCTTCTAAAGTTAGCCGTAGTGACTCGCTTTCCTTGCGGAGAGCTTCCGCGCTATCGAGACGTGCAACCAAACTATTGCGCTCTTCCTCCCAGGCGGAAACCTCGGTTGCGTGACTGGATGCTTCCGCTTGAAGCGTTCCAACTTTGGATTCCAGGTAGGAGACGGTCGTCTCCAAGATAGAGCGCACCTCTTCCGCCTCAGTCAACTTTGTCTCCAGAGCGGCACACTGGGCCTGGTAATCCTCCAACTGGAACTGGATGTCATCACGTTCGGCGGACAAGTCGGCCAAGTTCATGCGGAGCAGTCCAATCTCCTGGATATCCGCCGCTCCCTGTTCCGCGATTTCCAACTTATGGCGGAGCTCATCCGATGCTGTTTTAAGGGCTTGTATTTCCATATCTGCTAGCTTCTTCTGCTCATGAATAGAATCGATGGATGAGCGGAGTTGGGCGCTTTCTTGATCTAGCTCCTGGATACGATCCCTCAGTTGAATGTTGGTCGCTTCCAGATCCGAAATCCTTGACTGGGTCTCGGCTTCCATCGAGCTTTTTTCGTTCAAAGACGTTTGTAATCCAACAAGCTCAGCCGAAAGTTCGTTGATCCGCTCTTCCGCCGCGGACCTCTGATGAGAGGCATCGGCCAACTGGTTCTCCAGGGTTGTCATCTCGAACAATTTAGAGCCATAAGTATCATAGAGACTTGCATAATGATTATTAGCGTCCGCAAGTTGCTGCTCCAGCTCAGTGATGCGGGATTTAAGGTCCTCTGCTGGATGCTGACCATCAGCTCCCGCTGATTGTTGCTGCTGTCGTAGTTGTTCTTCTAGCTGAGCGATCCGGCCGGCATCGTAGTCGTGTTGCTGTTGGAGTCCGGCTAATTCGCCAAGCTTGTTTTCTAGGCTCCACTGAGCAGAAGACAGCTGATCCCGAAGGTACTGAGTCTCTTGTTCCATTCCAAATTGTTGCGGCTCTTGAGGTCCGGATTGGCGGAGATGGTAAAGCTCTTGTTCCAGTTGAGTGTTCCTTCCTGCTTCTTGTTGACGGTCCCTCTGGGTTGATGCTAGTTGATCTCGAAGTTCCTGGATCTCTTGATTCTGACCGGACGGGATTTGAGCGGATTCCCGAAGCTGGTTTAGTTCTTGTTCAAGATGAGCGATTCGTTCAACACTTTGCTGATATTGATATTGCATGCTAGACAGTTCGTTAGCTTTAGTATCGAGGTCCCACTGAGCCGATCCAAGTTGGTTGCGTAGGTCTTGGATCTCTTGATCCATTCCTGATGGAAGAGGACCGGACTGTCGGAGCTGGGAGAGTTCTTGTTCCAGATGAGCGATCCTTTCAGCATCCTGTTGACGGTAGTGATTGATGGTGGACAACTCGTTGATTTTGGTATCAAGGTCCCACTGGATTGATTCCAAATGATCACGAAGCTCTTGAATGGCTTGGTCCTGCCCGTATGGAAGAGGGCCTGATTGCCGTAACTGACCAAGTTCTTGCTCTAAATGCGTGATCTTTTCGACATCTTGTTGATGTTGACGGTGAATGTTGGATAACTCACTATTTTTGGTATCGAGATCCCACTGTACTGATTCCAGTTGATCACGGAGGACTTGCATTTCTTGGTCCCATCCAGATGGAATGGAACCAGGCTGTCGGAGCTGACCAAGTTCTTGCTCTAAGTAGGCGATCCTATCAACATCCTGTTGATGTTGACGATTGATGTTGGACAATTCGCTGGTTTTGGTGTCGAGATCCCACTGAAGTGATTCTAACTGATCCTGAAGTTCTTGAATACTTTGGTCCTGTCCGGAAGGAAGAGGACCTGATTGCCGTAACTGACCAAGTTCTTGCTCTAAATGGGCGATCTTTTCGACATCCTGTTGATGTTGACGATGGATACTCGACAACTCGTTGATCTTGGTATCGAGGTCCCACTGTACTGATTCTAGCTGTTCCCTGAGCTCGTGGACCTCTTGGTTTGATTCAGATGAAAGTGGGGCAGATTGTCGTAGTTGAGATAGTTCTAGTTCCAACTGACTGATCCTTTCAGCATCTTGCTGACGATGATGATGGATACTAGAGAGCTCATGGGTCTTGGTGTCCAGATCCAACTGGGCTGCTTCCAACTTATCCCGAAGCTGTTGGATTTCGTCGTTCAATCCTGATTGAGACGACCCAGTCTGCCTTAGCTGGACCAACTCTTCTTCCAGTTGGCCGATCTTGGTCATTTGCTGTCGGGCATTAGATAATTCATCGGCTTTAGTATCGAGATCCCACTGGGCTGCAGCTAGCTGATCCCGAAGATCCTGAATTTCTTGTTCTAGCCCATTATTCTGCGACATTTCATTCAATTGCTTTTCTAAAGACGCGATGCGGTCGGCATCCTGTTGTCGTTGTTCTTGGATCCTTGTCAAATCTTCTGTCAAAATCGCAGCCTCTCGCTGGATGGAGGAGAGCGAGTCTTGAGCGTCGTTAAGCTCCGTCTCTAGTTGGGCGTTACGCCCCACTAGATCTTCTTTTTCTTGCCAGAGACCTGCCAGCTGCTGGTGTAGCGATCCGGCTTCCTGGACGCTGGATTCCAAACGGGATCGGAGATTATCTACCTCTTGTTGCAAGTTATCCCTTGCGGAAGAAACGTCCTTCAGGAGGTCTTCTAAGCCGTTGCTGACACTGCGAGACTCTAATTCCGCCCGCAACTGATTGATGATGGACGCATTTTCATTGTTCCGGCTTAATTCCTCTTCTAATTGAACTTGGAGCTGGCTGATCTTATCAGACGCTCTGTCCAGCTGTTCCAACAATTTACGGCTCTCCTCGACGGCTTGTTGAGCTTCCAGTTGGGCACCCTCCATATCCTCGTCGGCCTGCATAACAAGCCTCCTCTTGTCATCCTTGAGCTGTTCAAGATGATGTTCCGCCTGGGTTAACTGTCCGGAAAGCTTCCCGTTCTCTTCTTGAGCGACGGCCAAGTCATTGGCAACACGCTCCAGCTGATTCTTGAGCGCTTTCAACTCTTCTTCCGTCGACTGGAGTTGATCTTGAGAAACAGAATGCTCAGCCTCCAATTGGGTCAAGGTAGCTCTCATTTCGTACACCTGTCCAGCAGCTTCTTCTAGCCGATTGATTCGATCCACTAGGTCCTCCTTTTCATTATTGGCAGACTGTAGGTCACTCTCTGCACGATTAAGAGCGAGTTGAATATGGGGGACCTTATCTGCTGCTTCTTTCAGCTTGTCCAGTTGATCCCGCATAAGCTGGATTTCGTCTTCCGCTTCAGCTAGACGTATGCGGAGGAACTGGGCATCTTCGCTACCAGATTCTTGTCCTTCACTACTAGCTCTCTTCATCTTCTCAATTTTGCCTTCCAGCTGTTGGATGAGGGTTAATTTCTGCTTGTAGTTGGCCGCCAGTTTCTTGAACTTGTCGCTCAGTTGAGTCAGTTTCTCATCGACCGCCGTTTTACCAGCAATGGTCGCTTCGTTCAACGCGAGCAGCTCAGTCTCTCGCGCCTTTAAGGACTCCAGCTGAGCCTCTAGACGATCCCCGACGGCTTTGCACTCGTCCAGTTGGGTGCAGTACGTCTGGACGTCGTTGCGGAGCATTTCTCGTTCCATCTGAGAGTGATTCAGTTCGGATTCGAGGGCGGCACGATCAGCATCCGCATCTGCTTGCATCTTCATACGATTCAGCTCATCCTATTTAAAAATTAAATTTTAATGTAATAATTTAGAGATGAGATTGAATTAAAAATGAATAAATTACCTGAACGGTTTTGAATTTGGCATCCTGCTCAGCTAAGACCACTTCAGCTTCTTGGAGATCGTCCTTAAGTCGCTGGATCTCGGCGCTCTTTTCGGTACAATCCTTACTCAGTGTAGCACAGGATTTCTCCAGCTTCTGGATCGCTTCAGTTCGATCAGAGAGCTCGCGCTCGGCGCTGGATAGCTCATCTCTCACCTGTCGCAGACTCTCTTGAAGCCGGGTGATTAAACTAGATTTATCCTCGGAATGCATCTTGGCTTCCAGGTCGGAAATGTGGGCTCTCAGAACGTCCATTTCACTGGATTGCGCTTCGAGCGCAAGGATGGTCTCTTCTTTACTGCTCAGAAGATATTGCGTGTCACGCTGCTGGGCTCGAAGTTTGAAGAGCTCGGCTTCTGCATCATTCAGTTGCTGACGGATCTCGTCTCTCTCGGTAACGATAGCCGAGCATTCTTGGTCCTTGGAAGCCAGCAAAGTCTGTAGGCTTGCTACATCGTTTCCTAATTTTTGAAAAAAAAATCGTTAGATTATGTTAAATAGACTTTAATTATAGCCAATTTCAAATTACCTTGACTGCCGCTGGAGTCGAGCTCAGAGAGCAAGAGATCCACTCGTTGCTGTAAGATACGTTTGTCTGCCAAACTGGTCGACAGCTGCTCTTCCAAAGATGATACCTGGTCCCTCAGTTCGGCCAGTTGGATTTCATGAGCTCTGAGGGTAGCATTTTCGTTCTCCAACTCGGTGATTCGGCTGTTGAGTTCTAGGTGCTCTGTTGTGGTTTCTGGAGTAGATTCAACAGGTTCGGATGCCGCAGGAGAATTCTTCTTGCCTCGTTTAGAGCGTGATTTCTTACTGGGAGATCCCAGAGAAGAGACTTTGACGGCCGCAACTGGACTCGAAGGTGCTTCGGTGAGCTTGGTCTGCAATTCCAGGCACTCTGCAAAATATAAGTGAAATAAAAAAACATGATAAGATAACAAATATAATGAATGAATTACCTTTTTCGAGTTTTTGTTTTTCTTCATCGAGCTGAGCCAATTTGATTTCAAAACCAGCAATAGCGTCACTCTTTTGAGCAACATCCGCAGCTGCTTGACGTAATTCCTCTTCTTTGGATGAAAGTCTCGCCTCCAGATCGGCAACCATTTCCTCCAGTTGATCCATTTGAGCGCTGGAAGAGGTCTGGTTGTCTACAAGGAGCTGTAAGGCACGAAGAGCTTCTTCCTTGCTATTAATTACGTACTCTGCATCGCGGACTTTGGCACGCTGGTTGAACAATTCCGCTTCCCAGCCCTCCTGTTGAGTTTGAGCATCACTCAACTGGGCGGCTAAAGCAGCGCACTCGGCTTCCTTCTCTTGCAAAAGCGTTTGAAGGTTGGCCAAATCATTACTACTGGAACCTGCAGCTATTGAAAAGTAATGAATTAGATTTCGTTGATCCCGTTTATTAGAAAGTTATAATGATTATACCAGAACTGCTGATGCTTAGCTCATCGGTGAGGAGTTGGATGCGCTGCTGAAGAGTTCGTTGATCAGCTTCTCCTTGTTCAACCTTTTTTTCAAGTTGCTCGAGATTGCCTTTTAGGGCACGGTTTTCCTCTTCAAAGACATTCTTCTGAGACGTTAACAGAGCCAACTGTTGAGCAAGATCGTCTTCACCGTTGCCTTTCCCTCTCTTTGTTTTCGCCTTCTTACTAGCTCCCAGAGTGGCAACTTTGACTTCAGGCTGAACGACGGTGGCAGCAGTATTCAATTTAGCTTTAAGTTCTTGGCATTCTGAAAATGATTTATACATAAATATATATATATAAAGATTGCTGTAGTACGACGATATATTTACCAAGATGAAGCTGCTGTTTTTCGTTAGTAAGATCCTTAATTTGTCGTTCCAAATCTTCCACGTTGATTTGGGGGTCAGAACTTTTAACTGCTTCCCTCTCTTGTTGAAGTTCTTGATTGACTTTATCAAGCTTGGATTCGAGTTTTTTTATGCTCTTGTCCCTCAATTCTAGATCTATAAACAAACAAGCATATTAGATGTAATAGAAGTATAGCATAATCGAAATAATTTAATTAAATAGAGTTTCAGTTTTAATACCTTGCTTCAGGTCCCCATTTTCGTAGGATAATCGGTCCAATTGAGACTTTAATTCATAATTTTCGTCTAGTAATTAAAAGAGTTTTAAATAAGAAATCTGTTGAATGTGTGTCAAGTCCGATGTACCTTCCAGTTCATGAAACTTTTCTAAACGAGCCTGCAGGGAGCTATTCTCAGAGAGCAAGTTCTCGTGGCTTATGTTCAGCTGACTGATTTCAATTTCAAGGCATTCTTTGGCTTCTGTAAATTATCAAAATTAAATTGAGTAATTTGTTGTAATCTGAGAACAAATTTTTCCCACCTTGGATTGTTTCAAGGCTGACAAGTTTCATCTCCAATTTCCTCTTTTCACTTTTCAGAGTAGACACAGAAGATTCAAGTGCTGCTATTTTTGAATCCTTCATATCATCAACATCTGGTGCTGTTGAAATGTTGAGTGCTGCTCCTGAGGCAGAACGGTCGAGCTGGGTAAAGAGCTGCTCAAGATTCTTCTCCCTGTTGGATTTATCCTTTTCTCGCTGCAGCATCTTCATCCTGTGTAAACAAGACAAATTACACCCTTTTCATTTTTAAAATAAAGTTGAGTATTTTACCTGTTCTCCTCAATTTGTTGCTTAAGCAACAGAGTCTTCTTCATTTTTTCTTTCGCTTCATTTCCACCGTGTTTTGGTTCTTGAGAGCCGTTCACAGATGATCCGGTGTTTCTTCCATCCATGATTCAGACTCTCTTTTGATTAAAAGTATCGCCAACGGGTTGAAAACATGTGCCCGTTCGTCATCGGTAAAAGCTCCGCGCTCGTTCTTAATTATTTGTATCGAACTAACTAATTTATAATGATAAAAATATAAAAATGACCACGAAACCACGACGAAACTTTCCTTTTCACGGGGTAAGAGCAATGATGATGACATGGAAGGTGGCTGCTAAACAGAGGAATGCCATATGACGCTAGCTGTCAGAAACGGTTGCCTGGCAACGGTAGAGCTGTAGTAGCAGACAACTTTTGGCATGGCGATTCGGGATCCCGCCGGGATTGAATGATGTGTGCATCAGTGGCACAACGAATTCACGACTCGCTCTACTGGAATGTCGGGAATGATTTTATCATTTCAACTTTTTCGCTCGTTTGTCCTTATTAGATTAGGATCTGAATTTTGAAGGACCATTTTTATGGATTATTATTAATAAGAGCCTTGATCTGACGAGAAAATTAAGCACCTGTTCGTAAAGTATCGTGCACGGACGGATATGGATAACTGGATGTGTCCATTTTAAATTCTTACCTCTATCGCCACCATAAAATCTATTTTTAAATTTATTAATGTTATTGATATTATTTTTATTACCATTTCTCGTGTATTTGTTTGAGAATCAATTATCGGGTCGTTCCCCTTTTTACAGTAATTGTCTATTATTTTTGGACCATCTGTTTTTTAATTTAATGGATAACGCATTATTGTTTTCAAATATATTAATGCGATTAAACCCTTTTTGTTAAGCTTGGCTTTATTGATAATATCACGGGTTTATCTCTGTAATAATGGGTTATTCATTTACACTTTATATAATGCAACTTTAAACTTTCAGACGTTGAGACATGATATAAAAAAGCGCTAAACCATCGACACTACTATAATAAACGCTATTACAAAGAACCTAAAACTAGAGAACTCGTATCAATAATTAATGAGACATCGTATTCCCAGAGATTGTCTACCGACGACGCTTCTAGAAAATTTAATGTATTTGGTTTACATCCAAGTCACGTGTGTACTTTTGACGTCACATGAATATTGCGAGATCTTGCTTTGATCACGGCAGCAGTGCCCGCCGTGCAGCCGTGCCATGATTATGATGCTTGACGGCACGACGGGAAGTGCCGTGTGGAATAAGAGTAGCATTTCACTTCAACGCAACCCTAGCAAGGAACAAGGGATCCTGGCAAACGTAATAAAGGAATGCCCCGGTTGCCGAAACCCATATCGAGAGAAAATGGAAGCAGACTACGACCTCTTTATGTATACAAAAAAAGGGGAGAGAAAACAGTAGGGATGCCGCCCGTTAATAATCAGTAGTGCAGTTTTCGTCGTTACGTTCGTTCGGGATTCTAAGTCCTCTCTCCCCGATCGACATATTTATATTCAAGTGATCATAAGTGTTGACCAAAGAAATTCCAGGTAAACTTGTTTCATTGAATGTATTGAACTTGGCTCTTTAAAATCATTGTTGCTGTTCAGTGCATTTAGAATAATATGGGGCGGTATTCGGGTAAAAAATGTCGCCTCTTGACGATGATCGGGTTGACGACCAGCTTCTTTATCGTCGAATTATCCGTCGGTTACGCCACCAACTCAATGGCCCTTGTGGCTGACAGTTTCCACATGCTGAGTGATGTGGTATCCATTGTCATAGCATTCATGTCTGTCAAGGTAATTTATCTTAAATCAAAACCTCACCCCAACAACAACTAATGTCATCTTCTGCTACAGATGTCCCCCAAAAAATGGAGCAAAAACACTTTTGGCTGGGCCAGAGCAGAGGTGCTGGGTGCCCTCGTGAATTCTGTCTTTCTGGTGGCCCTCTGCTTCTCCATTCTTGTAGAGTCGATAAAGAGGTATCACTCACCCTCCAAATCACTCAGTCACATGCTTAATGACATTAATTTGCAATTTTCATTTGTTAGGTTTATCGAAGTAGAAGACATCCACAATGCTCAATTGATTCTGGTTGTCGGTGCTGTTGGATTGGGAGTCAACATCATTGGCCTATTCCTCTTCCATGGTGAATATAACTTTCCCTCAAACAGGTTTTTCTGCTTTCAGTTTCTCTTATTATAATTTGCAACATTGCAGAACATGGGCACAGTCACGGTGGTGGTGGTGGTCACGGGCACAGTCACGGAGGCAGCGGGAAAAGCCACGGGCACAGTCACGGCGGCAGTGGTAGTCACGGGCACAGCCACAGTTTAAATAATCACGGCCATTCACACGCTGCCCAGATATCCACCTCGATAGATGATCACGAAAATGATTCCGAGGGCATTAAGAAAAAGAAGAAGAAGGAGACGAAACCTCCATCCGCACAGCAGCTAAACATGCGCGGCGTTTTCCTCCACGTTCTTGCGGATGCCCTCGGCTCTATCGTCGTCATCATCTCGGCTTTAGTCATCTGGCTCACGGAGTGGGAGTACAAGATGTACGTCGATCCTGCCCTCAGCGTCGCCATGGTTTGCCTCATCTTTTGGTCTACCTGGCCTCTCCGTAAGTATTCTAATTATCATTATATTCAAATCAATTGGATAACATTTAATTTTTATGTAGTGCAAGAATCGGCACTGATTCTTCTTCAAACGGTTCCAACTCACATCCAGCTGGACGACATCCAGCGTAAATTGCTCAGTCAAGTGGATGGTGTCCTGGCCGTTCACGAATTCCACGTCTGGCAGCTGGCCGGCGATCGTATCATCGCCTCCGCCCACATCCGGTAAAATAGTCATTTGATACTTTATTTATTTCGGGGCGTACTTGAGGGCCTTGATCCTAATCGCGGCAGTGTGATTAACTACTTTTTTTTTTGTTTTGTTATCACCAGATGCCGCAATCTGTCCGATTATATGAAGATAGCAGAGAAGGTCAAGGAGTTCTTCCACAATGAGGGCATCCACTCGACTACAATCCAGCCGGAATTCACCGAGGTTCTTCTTTATTATTAATTAATTAATTACAATAAATAATAATTGAAATTGTATTAGATTCCGACGGATGAGAGTGCCAGTGAAACGGAATCGGCTTGCGCTCTCGACTGTCCGGCTAAAGACCGGACTTGCGCCGCTTCCACTTGCTGCGGCCCGTCCAAACAGGTACCGCAACCTCAACTGCCTAGTAGCGATCCTCTTCCTGCCGTCAGTACTAGTAGTGATGATCCTGGTGATGGAATCTTCCGCATAGACCTTGAGCATGCCACTGGCCATATCTAATTTTTTTTTCTTCCTTTTTTTTGGTGGATGGTTGATATTATTCATCTCTTACCTTCGCAAGTGCCTTTTTTCTATAATAAATCCTTCTGCTGCTTTTTACTTTCTTTCTTTCTCTCTAACTCATTCACTTATAACCTAATCCCGCATGATGATCCGCTTTTTTCTTCTTCTTCAACATGGCAAGTTGTTTTTATTTTTATTTTTTTATTGTAATCCAATTCATGGTAATATCTACTCTGTTTCTTTTAAAATAGGGGCGAGACAGTCCACTCATTCCGGATATTCCGGCAGCTAACGAATGCCGGCAGAGGTTAACATCCGGTCCGTCTGGAGTGCCTCTATGTCCCTGTGACTCTTCGGATAATCTGGATTGTATGGAGCAAGGTGGTCATGAAGAAGCGCATGCCGCTCTCATGTCCGGCACCCATAATAATGCTCCTTAAAAAAAAACTTATTCTATAAATGTGCAATTCTTTTATCGTCAAGTGATTATTTGTTTTTTAAGCGTTAAAACAAAATTCCTGATTTTTTGGTAGCACTGCCGGTTTGACGATGGATATTTAAAAAAATCATTTAGGCAAACTTTTTTTTTCATAGAACGAAACTGCACGACTCTTGCCGGGATTTGATAGGTCATTCAACACTCTTATTATTTAATATACGTGTCGATGTTTGTATTTTTTTTTCTCTTTTTTTTTAAATATAAAACATTATGCAATACAAACGTGTGTTATATATGATGTTGACGTGATAATCCTTTGATGGCGTGTTGGTTGATTATTGCGTGATCCAGTCTATGCCGGGATTGTAGCACCCAACCCTTTCGACAACACACGGAAAACTGAGATGATGGGCGGATGGGAAAATTTTTAGATTTTTTTGCCTTTTAACAGCTCGAGTTGCGTTACATAATGAAGCTTTCAGTCAGTCAGTCTGATGAACCCAACTCCTTTAGGATCAATTAAAATACTGTAACTACAAGATTACATTTCTCGAAAGAGTTCATTTCTTAGACTGGTGATGTAATTAAACAGGATGTTTAAAGCTTGAAACTAATAAACCCGATCCTAGTTGTAAATCTGTATACAAGAAACGTTCTTGACAGAAAAGTTTATTTAGGTTTCGAGTTGCTCTTAATCTCAGGTCTTAACCTATATATGTCAATCGATAACCCTGAAACTTGAGTAAATAAACGTTAATCCAAATTGATGTATTTCAAAAATCGAGTATTACGATGGGAAAAAAAGATGAATGACAAGCACTTGATGAGTATTTTTCTACAATAAGCATAGGACAATATAGAATCAAAAAATGAGGATCATACACAACATACAGACATAGAGAGAGAGAGAAAAAAAGAGAGAAAAATAAATAGAAACATTGCTGGACAAACATCCGTTTCTTTATGGGTGAGCTTCCGCTTGACAGAAATATGATATTTTTTGGAAAAAAAGCAGCAGTATAGCTCTGTTAGATTTTTTACTGGGCTGTTAGAGAACGGAAATATTTTTAGACGGGCGTTCCGACCCGCTGCTGCTGCTGGGCAGTGACGTCACTAGGTCCGGGAGTCTCTTGGAGAGGCACGTTCTCCTCTCCGTTATTACTCTTTGCATTCTTTTTCCTATAAAATAAAATATAAATAAATAAAGCGATCCTGAATAGGATTTATTTATTTTATTACGTATTGCGGCGTCGACAATGAAGGACTAGGATCAAGACGATTAGGTTGCCTAAGACTAGGCCGGCTATAATGGAACTGGGCACAATCACGTCTATTATTTAGAAAGAAAAAAAAAAGAAAGGTTAGGTCATTGGCCATATACATTAGGCGTTACGCAATATATACTGTACCGTATGTCATGTTGTAATTAGTAAGCCCGCTCACTTCCGGTCCCGTACTCTGATTCATCGCTTTTTTCAGTTTATGGATCAAGGATTTATTTCCGCTATTGTGGATCTCTTTGATATCTATTTTTTATTTGAAAAAAAAAAAATGTATATATATAATTCAATTTTAATGACTTGATAGAGAATTAATTATACCAACGCAGTCCGGAAGGTCTTCACTCCATCTGTGACCTTCGTGATCTAGACATGTTAAAGACCGGAAGCGGGATCCCGTATCCGGAAATACCTGTCATCAGCCCATTCACCACCAAAATGACATTGTTATATATCAGCTTGATAAAAACAAAAACTATAAATTACGTGATCGACGCAGCAGGAGAAATCCGCACGGGATGAGTTACTCCCGCTCACCAAATAGGCCTTATTGGGCACCTTAGGAGTCGGGCAGCCCATGGCAGTGAAATAGGCCATTAAGCCCCTTTTAGGAATAAATTGGGACTTGATTTGAAGGGTCAAGTTGAGCTCATCTCCGGCGGATTCGATGACCAGCGGCTCTTCTATTTCTCCGCATTTGTTGAGGAGCATCCGCGAGTTCTCCGTAACGGTCACTACATCTTTGCACTCGCGCTCTCCGTGCAGCACACCTAATGAAATAAATAATTATCATGTATTTGTATAAATGATAAAAAAGACGTAACATACTTCGAATGGAGAGATCGAGAAGAGTAAGACGGACTCTACGGCCGTGAGTAGCCCGGATGGTCCATCGGCAGTCGGAGCGCTCCCCGGTTACGGCTCGGTAGTACTCCGGGTAGCCCATCTGGTGGACGTAACCCCATCCTTGGACCTGATTAGGACCCGGAAACCAAGTTGGTCGTCCAGTTGTAGTCGTCTCACCGAGAACTGCAGCTGTTTTAGGGGCCGATCCTGAGAGATCCTGCTGCTGCTGAGCACGTTTTTCCGGTATGGCGATCTCGATGATGGAATCACAACTGTAGCGTGCTGATTTCACTGTTCAACAAATATACACATGTATTTACAGATAAAGTTTGGAGTTGATAACTAAGCACAGGATCGCTCCTGGGGAAAGGATCTCTCATGTAGAAAAGCTAGCTAGGTGAGGGCACTCAGCGGAATGAGGACATTCAAAGTAAACTTTCCTTTGAGGGACGATATGTTATTACGTATTCCATTCAACAACAACAGAAAAGTACATAAACGACCCCTTGATCCCGCACTACCTATATATTGTAGGGTGTATGACAACAAAGAAAAAATAGGGCTTCCTATAGTCGTCCCCGGAATTCAATCACGTCGAGGTAAAAATGTTTTTCTTCATCTTCTTCCTTTCTTCTCCCTTATTGCGTTTTCGGCCGGGATAACAATAGGGAATCCCACAAGACGAAACACAAAGAAGTGACGAGGAGCTTTTTGTAGCCATATTAACGGCTGAGATTCGTCACTATAAAAAATGAACTCGTATTTTCCCGCGAAATTTCACGACTCTGTAAAATGAGTACAACTCTCCTTTGAATGTACAAGATACTATAAACAGGGAAAAGTAAAAGGACACCGTAAAAAAAGGGGGAGAGCTGTAGCATGACACAATGACCGATGCGCGACGGGTGCACTAAACACGCGCCGTCGTCCGCTCCGCACTCCGTTGAAATTCAAAACTGTCGTTGCCCAAAAAAAATCTACCACAGTGGGGGGACACAATACTGGTCTACTGCACCAGATGTCGAGATCCTTTCAGCATCGATTCTAATAGGATCCGCCCATATAACATGGAAAGGGTGGTTTCCTTCAAAGATTTCTTTATATTTATTATTAGAAGAAGTGCAATCCTTTCCGGGTCATTTGTTCCGCATCATTTTAAGCTCAATCAATTAGCGCAGCTTCCCTCTCTCTCTGGATGCTCCGGCGGAAGAAAATTGGAGGGGGATCGCCCCAGCGTTATTAAGAGAAGCGCTCTCGTATCATCAAGCTGGTAATTACTCCTATTAAGGATCAAGTGTCGCACTCCAAGCTGCACTCAAGAGTTAGTTCTAAAGTCCAACAAGCATGTTTTTGTGAAAAACAAGCAAACTTTAGAGCGTAAACTAATAATATGAGAGAAAAAAAATATTGATCCATCTACGGCACATGCGCAGAGTGCTTCCACAAAAGTAGGGAGAGAGTCAATCAAGCGTGTATAACAGAGTAGAAAGAGAGAGTAATCGATGATGATGCTTTTCTTTTAAAGAATACACACAAACCTGGAATGCAGTTGTACTGGACTCGCAGCTTCCCTTCTCCCCACTGCTTGGCGGACGGTTCATCATTCTCCAATTGAAGCGTACAATTGTTGAAGCCGCTACATCTGCACATCATAACAATCGGTGATAGATGTTATATTCAGTCTCTCTCCCCTCTTCGTGTTAAGTGGATGACGAATGCCGCTGTGGACAGGCATTGTCCGTCACATCTCCCCCTCTCTTAGCCTATATACCATAGCAGCTGTTTTAACTCACCGACGATTGACTGAGGACTGGACAGAGAAGCGGCGAGTGTTGATCGGTTCAACGTCTTCCGCCGAGACGTTGAGCAAAGTCGAGATGTTGATGGGCATCAGGAACCCGCATCCCTCCGTATCACGCCCGTCGAAGAAGGCCTGGTGAATCACGAGCACTTCCTCCGGGCCGCAAACCAATTGTAGTATCTCCTCTTTGCAGGCCGTGCCATTGCGTAATTCTATATGTTTTGTGTGTTACAAGACAGTGATTTAGAGGGAATGAACTGGATATATCAAATGTCATTGTTGACACTTTTAAATACCTTGAGGTCGAGATGGGGCTATCAATGTGACCAGCACGACAAGTAATCCGATTAAGAGTGACATGTCACCATCCGTGCCGAGCGTGATGCTGCTCGTGTACGGCTTCGAAGGCGGTCCGACTTGCACTGACGCGTTGTTGAGGGCTACTGCTGGATAAGACGCACCACCCCAGCCAGTAGCTTCAACTCGTGAGGGTGATGGCACGCAACTGTCCTTTAAAAAGGGAAAGGACCAAAGGAGGAATTTGCAATGCAGAACAGGTCCTTTCTTATTACTGAAATATTCATTAAGAGCATTTTGAGACGACTCGGATATGAAAAGCTCATTAAACTGGTTGACAAATCTCTCATTATTTTCGACCCCCAGAGACGTTTCCCACATTCAAAATAGATCTAGTTTTAATATCGTCCGCTAGATGTCATTCGCTAAATAGTTCCTCACATGAACAATTATAATCAATTGAAATATCTTTTTTTGATTAATAATTAGCATTGTAAACATCATATATGTGAATTTAGAAAAGTATATTTCGTAGATTGAGGCATGAAAAATTAAAATTGAAACTAGAAATCCGGCGGAGGGATACATAAAAGAGGGCGGCTCTCACTGGCTCTTCGTCATCCGGCTGTGCTGTGTGCGACTGGCGACCTGTGATTGTTGTGGTGCGCCCGTGCAACTCCTTCCCCATACCAACTGTCACACACGGAGAACACTTCTTTAATCATTTTTTATTATTTCTTGGGCCTTGCATAATCAAGTCTTTCGACCCGTCAAAGTCTGCGATTCTTGCTTTAGGTCTGAGGAAGTTGTGGAAGGCTGTCGTCTTTTTTCAGTTGATTAATTTGCCCTATTTCCGCGTAAGTTTTTATGGTATTCATTGTGTGTGTGTCTTATCCCCACTGTGCATCAAGAGATAAAAATCCCAAACTAGTGACGTTTCGCAACCTCCCTCCCCCTCGAATAAAAATCTGCAACAAGCTAGATTCGATTATAAAATCCGAACGTTACTTGCTTTCCTCTCTGTAACTTCGTCTTAAAATCTATTCTCCTCTTTAATAAGGTTCATTTTTTAAAAGACTGATTTCCTGGTTTTCCCTGAAATAAGCCATGTATACAACATTAGGAAACCTTTGTTGTGCACCCTTCAGGATTTCATTGTCATTCTTTGTTAATATATTTTTCTCTTTTTAGCTTTTTTAGTTAACACATCTTCCTACCATGGCAAATCGTGGAGGCCAGCCAGGGACGGCCGCCTCAGCTTCTGGGTCAGGGAATCAAGCCCAGCGGCCCAATGGGGCAACTCAAGGCAAGATATGCCAATTCAAGCTTGTTTTGCTTGGTGAGTCTGCTGTTGGAAAGTCCAGCCTGGTGCTGCGCTTTGTCAAGGGTCAATTTCATGAATACCAAGAGAGCACTATTGGCGGTGAGTGATACATCGTACATGTCAACACATAAAACAAACAAAATTAATATTTTTTAACTTGTTTTCCTCATCAGCTGCTTTCTTAACACAAACTGTTTGTCTGGATGATACTACTGTCAAGTTTGAAATTTGGGATACTGCAGGACAGGAGCGATATCACAGTCTTGCACCCATGTACTATAGGTAAACCCTTGATTGATTCTCTGGCAATGTTATTAGTAAATAGTAATGTTATTCATCTTCTCATCCAAACATGGATGACCTTCATGTTGCTTGTTTTTGCGTTCGCTTTCATTTTTTCTAAACAATAATGCAGCTGTTGGTTTATTTGTTTTGCAGAGGGGCTCAGGCAGCCATCGTGGTCTATGACATCACCAATCAGGATACGTTCGGCCGAGCCAAAGTCTGGGTGAAGGAGCTTCAACGTCAGGCTTCTCCCAACATTGTGATCGCCTTGGCGGGCAACAAAGCCGACTTGGCCGCCAAGAGGGCCGTCGAGTTTGAAGAGGCTAAAGGATATGCTGAAGAGAACGGACTGCTCTTTATGGAGACATCGGCCAAGACAGCCATGAACGTCAACGATATCTTTCTTGCTATTGGTAATAAATACTCTTGAATGGTGCCTTTCTAATTTGGCATATTATACATTCATGTCTTTCTATGCTTTCAGCCAAGAAACTACCCAAAAACGAGGGAGCTGGAGGAGCCGGTGGAAGCACTGGTCAAGGCAGGAGGCTAGACCGAGCTGAAGACGGACCCAAGACAGCTTCATCTTGTTGCAAGTGATCGACCACACGCTAATAGGAAAAAAGGAAAAATATGAAACAAACAACATGAAAAACAACTGAAAAAATCATCCATTTTTTTTTTTGTGTTTGTCCTCTGTACACTCTTCGAGGTTTATTGAATTTATTATTTTTTTTTTTGCTCTTGGTAATTCATAAATGACTTTTATATAACTCTTTCTCTCTCCCAATCAGAATATAATTTGCAGCATTTATACACTAAAGGCCCCCGAACGATTTACTTATTAAATTTTTTTTCTCTTGAAAGGGAATAAGCCGACATTCCGTTATTTTATACGTGGGAGATCACAATTGGATACTATCTTCCCCTTTTCTCAATGTTTCTTTTCCGCCCATATTTCATTACTACTTTTTACCTCACATATATTGACCCCTTCCCTTCATGTAGAACTGAACCCCCATCTTTTGTGTATACTTTTCTTCTTCTCTTTCGGTGTTTTACCTTTTTACTTCGGTTACAAAAATATTGTCGAGCCCCCTCATCTCCCTTCGTGTACCATACAAAAAGACATGCTGCTATATCAGGAAATGTATATTTCTTGCCTTGTGGATACTATTACTTCTTTTGAAAAACCGTTTCTTCTTGCCCTTCCCTGTCTACTATTACCCTAATATTTAGGTAAAGCTAAGCTAAGTTTCGAAAGACATAGATGATAAATTAAAGTTCAAGTCAAAGACACTTGTTTCTTGTGAAAAACCATTGTATTACAAATGACACGATAATTCACAAGAGGGTACAGCCAAAACTCGGGTCGTTCTTTCATGATCAAGTGGTCTGGTCAGAAGTCAGGATTTCTGTTAAGTATAAAATAATGAGATTAGAAAAGTGGGTTGGAGATGACATGTCTCGTGCTACACATACCTCCACGTTTCCTTCCATATTGGCTGCAGGTGACGGTTCGGCGGTAAAAGGTCTACTTGGATCTCGCACGCATCTTCCTGCGCTTACGCTTAAGCCTTCGCATACGCTTCTTCCTCCACTATAAAAACACATGAATAGTACAGCAAGTCAGTATACCAGAACACACAATGGACGCTTCACTGGCAAACAGATTCAGACGAAAATTATAAGTTACCTTGGCTCTCATGATGCAGTCCGGGTTCTAAAACATGACAAACAAACGAAACACAAAATGAAATTTAGATTCAAGTCAATTAACAGTAAAAGATGCAATAGATTACACGAGATGAAAATTTTCTTACCGCTTGTCGGGCTGCGTACGAGAGAAGAGTGAGCAATGGAGACTTGGATTTTCTCTGACTTCCGATGATGCGGCATTGCCCGTTTTATAGTACGCTCTACCGGTACACGATTTTCTTAAATTCAACAATTTTCGCTTATTCATATTATTTGAAATGATATTCATAATTAAAATAATTTTAAAATCATAAAATGGGTAGTAAAAAAATATATTTATGTGTTTAAAATTACTTAAGTTGATTTTCACCGACACCCCTGAGCCGGGCGAACTGTCAAACGGGTTGTGTATTTGTATTTGTTGATGTGCTGTGAAAAAAAATGGAGTTCGAAAATATGAATATGCTCACTGGTTCTACCGGTGAAAATTCACAGCCTGCCAATTCTGTAGAACAACAACAAGAAACGGAAAGAAATGGAGAAGCAGGGACAAGTGAAACAAATTCTTCAGCTCCAAATGTGGATGCCAATACACTGGCTGCTGTCTTGCAATTTCTCCAGAAACACAACTTGAAGGTACTTTGATTATCTAAGCTTTTTTATTCGTTTTATACGTTTTCAACCTGATTTTTTTTGCAGGGTACTGCTGAGCTCTTGAAGCGGGAAGCTAAAGTGAGAGAGGACCTGCTGCGTGAAGCCCAAGCTGGTCAAGTTGATGCCGAAGCCAGTAACTTGCTCTCCTCATACAAGAGTGAGGGGGACCCCAACACTTATGAGAAAGCCTATCTTAGTTATAGAAGATTTGTTGAAAATTCTCTGGATATTTACAAGGTAGAAATTTTACAATAATTCAAATTTTTACATACTTAATTAGCTATTTTTATGCAGCATGAACTCTCACTGGTATTGTATCCACTGTTTGTTCACATGTACCTTGAAATGGTTTACAATGAGCATGAATCAATGGCTGCCAAATTCATGGAGCGATTTGGTCCTGATCAGGAAGACTACTTTCAGGAGGACTTGAAGAAAGTCTCTTTTATAACTCGTAAAGAGCACATGAAGGGAAGCGATCTCATGGAGAACTTTAAGTGAGATACAATACATCTCTTTTGCTTTGAAAATTTTTAATAACATTTTTTTTTCAATTTAATTCTTTTTTTTCATTTTTGTAGGTCTAGCCAGTTTACTGTGCGAATGTCCCGCGACACTTATTCCGTTCTCAAGCGATTCCTTCAAGATAAGAATCAGTCTATCGTGATGAACGTGATTCAGGAGCATTTGTATGTCGACATGTACGAAGGAGTTCCGAGAAATAAAGCTCAAGTAGAATCCACAGCTGGAGCTATGGAAGGAGAGGCCAATCGGCAAGGTATTGTTTCACTTTTTAAAGCTTTGTTTTGGACATAATAAAAAAAATCTTTTATTTCAGTTAATAAGACAAAGGTTTACTACGGATTGCTTAAAGAGCCGGACATTCAATTACCAGTGGTTGAGGAAGAAGATGACGGAGATGGCGCTGAGGGTGAGGGGAAGCCTAAAAAGAAGAAACCCAAAAAGGATCCTCTACTTAACAAGAAAGCTAAAAGCGATCCCAATGCTCCTCCAGCCAGTCGCATGCCTCTTCCAGACTTGTAATTGCGCAATGTCTCTATTAACACACGCTAATTCACTTTTTCATCATCACTTTTTCATTTCACACGCAATTCTAAAAAATTGTATTTATTCTCTTAGGAGGGATATCGATAAAGTTGAAAAGGTCAAAGCGTTGAGAGAAGCTAGTAAACGGGTTACTCTTGGTCCAGACACTTTGCCGTCCATTTGTTGTTACACCATGATGAACTGTAACGAATTGTAAGTTTCAACTTGCTCACTTCATTATTCATTCATTTTTAAATATTGAAATGTTTTCTAGGGTCACCTGTGTC
Source organism: Chydorus sphaericus (assembly GCA_030141595.1). Taxonomy (NCBI): domain Eukaryota; kingdom Metazoa; phylum Arthropoda; class Branchiopoda; order Diplostraca; family Chydoridae; genus Chydorus; species Chydorus sphaericus. The sequence continues at coordinate 984,532 of CM057933.1, forward strand.
GAATTTTGTGAAGACTCTTCAATTATGGCTGCTGGGTTCTCTGATTCTATTATCAAAGTGTGGAGTTTAGTACCTCAGAAATTACGTGGCATGAAACCAGCAGATCTCTTAGCAGATATCGACAAAGAAGCCGGTAAAATATTCTTTTTAAAAAATTGTTTAAAATTTTGTTATCCTAAAATTCTACTTTTTATATAGAGGATGTATTGGTAAGAATGATGGACGACCGGACGGGTGAAACGATGAAAGTTCTTCACGGCCATACTGGTCCAGTTTACGCCATTTCCTTCAGTCCTGATCGGTCTCAAATTGTCTCGGCATCCGAAGATGCCTTCTAGTAATAAACTTATCACGTAAAAATGAGAAAGAAAACGATATCTAATTATTTTTCCTTTAGTTCGCCTTTGGAGCCTTCAAACATGGACGTGCCTAGTTGCCTATAAAGGGCACATCTACCCAGTTTGGGACGTGCGGTTTTCACCTCACGGATACTATTTCGCATCTGTCGGTCATGACCGCACGGTATACACATAATTAAATTCATAATCATGCATTATTGTAATTTGATTATTTATTTAAATTTTTATTTAGGCTCGTTTGTGGGCTACGGATCACCATCAACCATTAAGGATTTTTGCTGGCCACTATTCCGACGTTGATGTACATTTTTCCTTTTGCTATATTTACAATTTATGTGATGACGAATTTCTAAATCTGTTTCTACAGGTGGTTCAGTTCCACCCGAATTCCAACTACATCGCAACAGGATCGAGCGATAGAAGTGTTCGTCTTTGGGACTGCGTCACTGGCAACTGCGTCCGTCTTATGACGGGCCATAAAGTAATAAATTTCTAAAATAAACTGTACTTTTGTTTTAATATTTGTAAGTGGTAGAACGCACATTTTTAATAACCGTGTTTACAGAACCTATTTATATTGTACCAACCAGTCGCTCAACACTTGTCTTTTAGATACTATTCTTTATTATTATTGGAAATGAAAATTGCCCTCGGGATCGAGGTAGTGGCCATGAGCGTTTCCAGTTAGTTTATTTGGGTTTCTTTAAATGTAACGCACAGAAATTACCCGTTTCCATGTGCGTTTTTTATCGCCCTTGTGAACAAGATGCCCTTTGGTCCCAGTGCACAATAAAATATAAATAATCGTAAGGATTAATGAACAATATTCCTTATCAATGTCCATTTTTTTTGGTCATAGGGGACGGTGTCTGCCCTCTGCTTCTCAATCGACGGCCGGTTCCTTGCATCGGGCGGAGCGGACAAGAAGGTGCTCGTATGGGATCTGGCTCACGGCCACCTACTAGCGGACCTGCCCGGTCACACGGCAACCATTTCCGACCTTGCCTTCAGCCGGGACGGCCACGTCTTTGCTACGGCCAGTCTGGATGGATCGATCCAGCTCTGGGATTTCGCCCGGCTCACGGAAGAGTCTTCTTTGGAGGACGTCGGTATCTCGCACAGCACACCGGCGGACGTGATCAAGCGGGCAGGTGGGCTGGATACAGTCCGTCTTGCACGCTATCCAACCAAGGCTACACCCGTCATGTCGCTCCATTTTACGCGACGAAACCTCCTCCTTGCTGCCGGAATGTTTGAAGGATGATTTTCATGATGCCCCTCTTTTTTTTTTAATACAACTGTATGCGTTTTTGGAAAAAAAAATCTAGTTTTGTTGCGCAGTCAAAAATTGCGCATCGGACGCCGGTTTTTAAATATTTATTAAAAGAGAGCAAACATAAGAAGACGGGCGGGAACGTAACTAGTAGTATCCAGTTCTTACCGGGACTTTCTTTGCTTAAAAATAAAACGAAACGCGTCGCGTATATACTATCGCGCAACCTTGATACATTGAACGCCCCATTGCAGCTCTAGCACAACTTTTCTTAACCTAATAGGAAGGTTATCCAATATTGGGCCTTGGTCACGTTGCATGCTGCTGCGAAACATACTCACGTTTTCTTCTATCCCGAAGCAGCAGGTCGTTTTGGCCGGAGGCTATGCGTGTGTCTTTTGTCCTCCTCCTACTTCGTAGTCGACTTGAATTATATAAACAAACCCAATGACCCCGCCCGAGCGATACAGAAGAAGTCCAAGCTGGCAAAGAGAGGCTCTTTTGGCCTTAGCAACTTGTTTGATACTTTGGTAATGTGACGTCACGGCTCCCCTTCTCTCTCAAAAGGCTTTAAGTTGTATGATGTAACTCTGGCTGCCGCTGCGTGCTCCAGCACGCACTGAGCACGTGAACACCTAGTGTTCACTCGGTGCTCCTCGAAAGCTCATTGGCTCCCGCCTTCCCCCGGACTCCCGGGGCGGCCCGCACCGGGTCGTCCCCAAACACTCCTCCTTCCCATGTATTCATGGGTTTTTAGTATACACACTTACAAAAAAAAGGAGGACTTTCTCAGTCTACCAAACGCTCAAAGTCTTTCAAGTTGTGCGGAAACGTACGTGACAGATTTCAAGTAAAAACTTCAATTTCAAAAATTAAGAAAATGGATCTATCGATGAAAAATAGGATCTTGATGACACCTCCGTCCACGCCTACTAAAGTCTGCATCAGCGACTCGGTAAGACATCAGTGCGCTAATTTATAGTACGAGTGTTTTCTTTCTTGTTTTCGCAAGGCCGCGCCTCTTAAGTAAGCCCTCCATCCGCGGATCACGTGATCCATTGACATAACACAAGAAAAAGTGTACATGCAATATTTGTATTCCTCTCATTTTCTTCTTGTTTTTGTTGCCATGTGCCTAAAAGGATTGGCATAGTCACCTTTTTAAAATAGAGTCCAAAGGTTAATAGAGATGTTCACCTATAGGCGAATGGCCCGTGTGTTTAACACGTGCACCACTATTTAACGGGCCAAGGACGTAAATTTCCCGGAATTCTTTACTCACATATGTTTGATCTTATAGGAGGAGAATATGAACGATACGGATCGAGAGGCCGTTGAGACGTTGCTCTCCATGTCGAGGCAACGTGATCGGATGCAGCAGGTGACGTCGTCGGACGAGGAAGAGTCGAGCTGCTCCTCGTCATCCCTCCATTGGGACGAATCCAGCCAGGATGAGAACAAGGATCGCAATAAGCTTATGAGCTACTCGGCCAAGGTCGGTGTCTTAATTTTTTTTTTTTTTTTGGGTGCGGTTGTCATCGAAATGTGTTACATAACTTATTGTACTCTCAACAGAACTGGATGGAGTCGTGCGCTACTCCACCGAGGACTCCTAGTCCGGCAACTGTTACTTCTATGCCCGTTTCGGTGATCATGCTGGGCAAGAAAGACGGGACGGCGGAACCGCTTCGCCACCAATACGCTCCCGTTCCCAAGAATGGGGTGAATCCTGGTGAAAGGATTCCTGAGAAAGGATCGAGAATTATCTTTGTTGAGAACAAGAACACCAACCGGTCAGAGCGCAACATCAATTTCAGCGAGCAACAAATATTTGTAGCCAATAAGGACACCAATCGGGAAGCCTTATCGGCCTCGGGGACCGGACGTCCGGTCCAACTCAATGCTGCAGCTGTACCTGAGGGGGTGAAGACTTCACCTCCGATCGCCATCGCTCCTAAAGTGACCTTAACGGCCGCCAGGATGATCCCGATGACGGCGAGCAATACGCTCTTCCTGGCTCCTTGTGATAGTAACGGACAAATTACCCATTTCGTGTTGGCCACTACGGCCGCTAATGCTGTGCCCCATCAAGTCGCTCCTTCCTCTCCCGCTGTCAAGGTATTTCTTTTTCTTTTCTTTTAATTAAAAAAGGCGGGAAAATTTATTTATTTTTTATTTTTTATACAGGAGGATGATAAGCGTCGTAGGATCTACGAATGCCATTTCGAAGGATGCGGGAAAAATTACTTCAAGTCATCGCACCTTAAAGCTCATATGCGCACTCATACTGGTATGTTTCTAAACTCCCAAACGCGCTATCCTAAAAAAAAATATTTTTAAAATATATTTTCTAAAATATCCAGGTGAGAAACCGTTTGCGTGCAGCTGGGAAGGTTGCGACCGTCGTTTTTCCCGCTCTGATGAGCTCTCGCGCCATAAGCGCACCCATACTGGCGAGAAAAAGGTAAAGTTATATAATATTAAAAAAAAAAACACTTTCATTTTGCTAAATTCTGATTTCTTTTCCGGAAATTAACAGTTTAGCTGTCCGGTTTGCCAGCGCCGTTTTATGCGCTCGGATCATTTGACCAAACATGTCCGTCGCCATAATCGTGAGGCCAAGCCCATGGCTTGGCAAATTGCCACACGGAAGCTGATGACAAACCCACAACAGCATTCGATCCTTCCCGCTGTCGGTGGTCCCAATAGGATCCTCCTAGCAACTCCCGCTGCCTCTTTCGCCATTCCTCAAATGAATTTTTGAAAGATATAAAAAGAAAAGTCGCAGCTGATTTTATCTTTTAATGGGAGACAACTTATAGAGAAGGGGGATATTTTTGGGGTCATTATGGGTATACTAGTTTACAACAGCTACAATATGATCTTGGGTAATTTGATTCCTTTACCTTTTTGTTGCCATGGAAATACGCTTTACAAGAAATCCTGTTTTTGTTTTTAAAGCTCTTTGTTATATACCTGTATACACTGATGTATCGTATATTATATAAGCGCTGTGTATTTCCCTTCTTTTCGAACGGTGTTGCGTTTATTATTTTGTGTGTCGAAGAGAAATAAAGGTGTTCAATTAATCAGATCAATGCCACTATTTAAAAAAATTTGAAAGTTTTTGCAAGAAAAAAAAATATATATATCAAATTAAAAGGCTGTTGCCAGGGTGGAAAAATCACTTTTACTAGTCCTTGCCAACGAGATAGTGAGAGACCGGTACAGGGTGTAGCAAGATTTTTATTGCATTTCAAAGTAGTAGACGCGGTGCCGGCAATATTAGTTATTCAAAAAGCCCGCCCCCACAGCCAGGACCCTATACACACGTCACACAGGCTTGAGCCCGGGAAGCAAGATGGCCGACACCGTGCTCCTGTGTGACTGAACAATTGTCGTGAGCCCTTCTACACACACTAATTAAACGAGAAACAAAAAATATTCGAGCCAGTGCGTTTGTGAACAATCATATATCGGTCCATCTAAATACTTTTTCTACGAGTCTCGTGTGATAATACTTTTCTTTTATTTCTCAATTATTTGGTAAGCATTGTATAGTTTGTATGTCACTTGTACTAAAACCTACCTGTGCTGGCCTTTTACTAGTAACAAGTGGGTCATATTGTTATTAATTTTAGAGAGTGATTTAAAACAAGTTTTATCATTTCTTGATTGATATTCCTATTTCTGAATGCAGGATTGAAAGCCCCAAGACTTCAACAATGGCGAATGCTATCAAACAAGTCATCAATGAAGTGGCCGAAAAAGGTGTGTACTCTGAATTGAAACACAAACTCCACCTATATATTAGAGATATATTTTATTAGTTCTCTGTTATGATATTCCCTAAGCTGCCATATCATATTTTTTTTGGTGAAACTTCTGATGACATCAGTTGCACCAACGGGAAATGAAAAGTGGTACTAACAAAGTTCTCTCTTTTTTCCCAAAACAGTCAAGATGCCCTCAACTCCCACACGATTAAGGGACCTCATTCGACAGATTCGAGCAGCCCGAACGGCAGCAGAAGAGCGAGCCGTTGTGAACAAAGAGTGCGCCTACATCCGCTCCTCTTTTAGGGAGGAAGATTCGCAGTGGCGGTGCCGTAATGTGGCGAAACTCCTCTACATCCACATGCTTGGCTATCCGGCTCATTTCGGCCAGCTCGAGTGCCTCAACCTCATAGCCTCTCAGAGATTCACAGATAAGAGGATCGGCTATTTGGGTGCCATGCTTCTTCTTGATGAACGACAGGACATTCACGTCCTCATCACCAATTCTTTGAAAAAGTAATTATTTATTTATTTCTCTCTTTTAAATCCATGATTATATTTTTATTTTCTGTTTACAGTGACTTGAATAGTCCAGTTCAGTTTGTGGTCGGATTAGCGCTATGCACTTTGGGCGCAATTGCATCACCAGAAATGTCACGAGATTTGGCTTCAGAAGTGGAGAGGCTGCTCAAATCCACCAACGCCTACCTAAGAAAAAAAGCGGCTCTGTGCGCCTTCCGTATTATCGGCAAAGTACCCGAGCTGATGGAAATGTTCCTCCCGGCAACTCGATCACTCATCACCGACAAGAATCACGGCAAGTTTCTCAAGTAGAATAGTTGTAGAAAACGTCTAACTAATTTCCCCTATTTTCATAATTCAGGAGTGCTGATTACGGGAGTTACACTGATTGTTGAAATGTGTGAACGAAGTCCAGACACTCTGTCACACTTTAAAAAGGTAATATTTCTTTTTATATACAATCATTTTTCATTTATATTGAGGTTAACTATTATTGTTTGTAACTTATGCTAAAAAAAGTAACCTAGATCCTTTTTTTGTCTTTCTATTTGTGTCCTGCGGCTCACTCTTGTGATGAACAAAATAAAATCCAATTTGTATTGCTTTTTGGTAGGAGCATCGAGAGGTAATCACAATTACCAAACAGTCATCTGCATCTAGTTGTATTGCACGAATTTTGTTTGGTCTACTCACTTATGCACTTTGGTTGGGCGTGGTTTTTATGGGATAAACCAAGTTTGTGTGGAAAGAAATCTAATTTAAAACTTTGTTTTAGGTTGTTCCAAGTTTGGTTCGTATTTTAAAGAACCTTATCATGGCTGGTTATTCGCCCGAGCACGACGTTTCCGGCGTTAGCGATCCATTCCTTCAAGTAAACAATTCCTAACTCATTTTCTAATGCCTTTAGAATAAATTTTTATTGGATTTTAGGTCAAAATTTTGAGGCTTCTACGAGTTCTGGGTCACGGAGATGCGGAAGCATCCGAAGCGATGAACGACATCCTCGCTCAAGTGGCTACCAACACGGAGACGTCCAAGAACGTCGGGAACGCAATCCTATACGAAACTGTGCTCTCCATAATGCATATCCGCTCTGAATCCGGTTTGAGAGTCCTTGCCGTCAATATTTTGGGCCGTTTCTTGCTCAACAGCGACAAGAACATCCGCTACGTCGCTCTCAACACGCTCCTGCGCACCGTCCACGCTGACAACTCGGCTGTTCAGCGACACCGCGCCACAATCCTCGAGTGCCTTAAGGTCTTGTTCAATCACCCTCTTTTTATCCTTCTCGTTCAATAAATATTTATACATTTACTTACTTATAGGATCCAGATGTGTCTATAAAGCGGAGAGCTTTGGAGCTGAGCTTTGCTCTGATCAACGGGTCCAATATCCGAGTGATGATGAAGGAGCTCTTAGCCTTTTTGGAGAAGACGGATGGAGAGTTTAAAGCGCTCTGCTCATCCGGGATCGTTGGGGCCGCCGAGCGCTTCTCTCCCAACCGACGGTGGCATGTTGACACACTTTTACGCGTCCTAATTGCTGTAAGCATTCTTTCTCTCGTTCTTTTTTTACTCCTAATCTTATTTTTCTAATGTTTTAGGCCGGAAATTTCTTGCGCGATGATGTTGTGGCTAGTACGATCCAGATCATATCTGAGAGCACTGCTCTACAGGGTTACGCTGTGGGTCAGTTATGGAGGGCAGTCAGCTCAGCTCCAGGAACACTGCAGCACGACGGTCAGCCCGGTGATTTGGATCTACAGGCTGCCTCTCTACTTCCCATCTCTGAGCGTCAGCCTCTGGCTCAAGTGGCTTCTTGGTGCTTTGGAGAATACGGAGAGCACCTCATCGACGGCCGGACGAATGCGAGCGAGCAGGAGGAACCCGTCGTAGCAGCCGAGGACGATGTGGTGGATTTCGTGCAGTCGATCCTCATTTCGGCCCAGAGCACTGTCACCACCAAGCAGTATGCTCTGACGGCTCTCACGAAGCTATCTACACGCTTTACGTCCACCATTGGGTAACTAAATCAATCCTTTTGAAACATCGATTAAAGCCTATAATAAATATTGGTTTTTATTCCAGGCGAATCGAAGAGATTGTGACTAATTTCGGGACACACCTGCACGTAGAATTACAGCAGAGAGGTGTAGAGTACGCTCAGCTGTTCACTAAGCACGTCTCACTCAGACCTGCCATTATGGAGCGCATCCCTCCGATGGAACACAAGGCCTCTAACAATCAAAATAATCACGATTTGGGGCTCACCAATGGCGACGGGTTCGCTAACGGTGACGATGAGATGCTCCTCAATGAGGATCTGAACGGATTCGGTGGGTTGGGCTCATCAATTCCCGCCAGCCAACGCTCGGGCAACGCTCCACCGGCCGCAAAGGACTCGGTATGTTTTCAAATTTCTTAACTCGAGATGAAATTATTTATTGTCTTTTCTTTTTAACAAAATAGAATTCGTTGCTTGATTTATTGGGCGGTTTGGACCAGTTCGATCAAGGCTTGATGCCCAGCACTGCTAGGAGTCCCGTGGCCGCTGGAACAGCTCCCGCTCCATCCAATCAGGGTCTCTTTGACCTACTAGGAGGACTGGATTTGAGTGGAACCTCGTCTCAGCCCGCCATGCCTAGCAGCAACTTAGTCAACAACAATTTAGCCAATTTGTTTACCAGCAGTTCCACCACATCCACCGTTATCCCTCCGAGCAGCAACAACTCGTCTAATAACTTCCTCATTGATGGATTTTTGGGCGGAAGTAGCACCACATCTTCTCCACCACCACCAAGTACTTCTAACTCAACTAATTTCTAAACTGAAATCGTCTGCTTTAAAACTAAATTATCGTAACAGAATGGCAAAGTATTACGGCTTATGAGAAGAACGGACTGCGGGTGGATATGGCCTTCGACAGGCCGGCCGACAATCCAAATCTTGTGATTGCAACGCTGACAGCTACGCCTAGCCCTTACGGCCCATCAGTGAGCGACTTCCTCTTCCAGGCCGCCGTGCCGAAAACATTCCAGTTGCAGATGATGCCCGCTTCCGGCACGCTCGTTTCCTCCTCGAATCCCGTTACCCAAGTCATGCGCATCCTTAATCCTACAAGGGTAATTGTATACTTGACTTTTTCTTGAATTGAAATTAAAAACCATTTTTTCTTGTATAGGCTGCTTTGAAAATGAGAATCAAGCTATCCTTTACAAAGGATGGGGTGCCCATTCAGGATCAAGGAGAAGTCAACAACTTCCCTCCAACTTTATGGCAATGAAGAGTGGGGTCACGTCACTTTTTATGGGAGGTCAGAGGAGGGACACACGCAGGATCTAATGAATGAAAGAAGAAATGCCTTGTCCTTGTTCATCTTCATAACTATAATACGCCCACACAAAAACCTTTTAAAAAAGTCTGCTTCGTCTAAATATTTCTTTTCCTCTCTCACACACACTCGGCTCTGTGCAAGGATCCACCAAAGTTCTGTGTATAAAGTCCCTTGTGTCTTTCTTTTCTCTCTTTTGTTTGCAGTGGCCTATGTGTGAAGATGAGTTTTGAAAAGATAATCCACCAGTCCTTCCTCGGTTGGCTTTATATACTTCCCACCCACTCTGTTACTTATTTTTTTTCACACCTGTTATTTCTTTACCTTACAAAGTTGTCCTGATTGGTCCCTAAAAAATGGATTTTTTTTGTACTCTTTATAATTATATTCGGCAAATAGTTTTCATTTTTGTTTGAAATTAAATTATAGGATTTTCATAGCTGTATGTAAGTGTGTGTGATGGCTCTACATTATGGGGAAAGATCAGTAAATCACCAATAATTTTCCCGTAATAAAATTATTATTGTACTTGAGAAAACGGACATAACTTTTAACTTTTCTTCCGTAAGTGCTAGTAGTTTTTTTAAAAGAAGTCAGACAGATCACACGTTTATAAATTAATCTGCACTCCGAATCACTTAAAAACAAAAGCGTCCGGATCTGGTAGTACTGGGCCCAGATTTATGTTTTTTTTTTCTTACTCGACGGTTACGCGAAATTTTCTCTTCTTTTTCAGCTCTCATTTTTACGGTTCATACAAGTAAAAAAAGAGTAGCTTTTAAGTCAAAAACAAATTCATAGGGAGCTCCGTCCGAACTGGCCACTGGTCCCGCTCTCCCCTAATACTTCAACTATACGATTATTGTAAGAAAAAGAATAGCTCATTTGAATTCGTTTTGCATTACTTTAATTTGCTTTTGAATTTCGCACGTTTTACGGGCAACGAAGATAAAGTTATTTATGTTATATCAATTGAAATAGCGCATTCCCAATAGTTTTTTGTATTCGTTTATTTTTCGGAGAAAAAATATTTTTTATTTCCTTGAGTCCACATTTTGATATTTTAATTGAAGATGTGATAGGCACTACTCGTATATAAATGGATGTTCCTTTCCAGCAATCGTAATTGTTCCTATTTAATTAATGATCCATTAAAGCAAATATATATATTTTTTTATTATTTGTTTTTATAAATTTAACTCACCATTATAAGGGCTTTTGAGCTGCTGTTCAGGTTTCTTTTTACTCTGTCTGTATCTTCTGTTTCTAGAGTTACAGCAACCAGAATTAGGTGATGATATCATCAATTTGTTATCAAATCTTGAAGACGAAGTATCCATTCCCAAAGATCTACTTTCACTGGTGTTCGGATAGACAACCTTTTGAGTGGCAAAGTTGACTTCAATCGCAGAAAATCCCTGCGATAAGTTGACTGCCTGTCGCGCAGTGAGCGATGTAGTAGTCAACCGGGCGGAGTGTAAAGTTTCCTGTCCATTCCGGACCGACGAGATCTTTTCTAATTTACCAGAAAAATATTGAACTTCCCGCTTCAGTACCGTACTGTTATCTAATTCCCAGTGATGACTCATAGAAGCCAAGTCCTTTTGGTAGTTGATGACGGTGCGCTCATCTGCTGATGCAACAGTGGATCGAGAAACAGGAGACTGCTTTGGCGAAGATGTTCCACTGTTATCTCTACTATAAACTGTTGGTCTGGATGGACTAAAGAATTGAAAAAAAATTAGAAAAACCAACAAACAAGAAGATAAGTTCTAAGAAACCCACCTTGGTGGTTTGGAAGGTGTTTGTTGCTGCTGTTGGCTAGGCGGAGGAGTACGTTTGACAGGAATCTCTTTGTGAGCACGAGCAGTGGAAGGGGATACAGTACGAGCAGTGGAAGGTGATGCAGTTTTATGCTGAGGACTTTTACAGCTATCAGCAGTTGGATGATGATTTTTATGGAACTGAGGTTCAGCAGGAGCCTCTTTCCGCTGGAACGCTTTAGGTTTAGCTTCCGGTGGTGTATAAGCGGATGCGATTATTCGTGGAGTGTGAGGTATTCTCCCGAATTTGTCAAGAATGTCTTTGGCCTCCCTGTATGTCATTGTATCCTTAACATTGTCCAGGATCTTCTGCCTGTTTTGAAGAAGTTGAACTGATCTGGTTGAACTTTTCACGATTAGACGGTTATAGTGCCATTTGAGCCCTTTCCGAGACAGATGTGAACTAGAGAAACCACAAAAAATATATTATTTTATAAAATAAGTACTGCTCTTTCTTTAATTAAAAATGAGTCTTTATGTATGAATAAAATTGAACGAATAAATAACAAAACTTACAGTACAAAAAAGGCCCCTAGTCCAATAAAATAGTACAACTTAAACTCTTGCAGATAAGTTGAAGAAAGGAACACCAGGAGAGTAGATGAAAATATAAAAATGGAGAAGGCTAGATGCCACCAGAGTATTAGAATTTCTCTTTCTAAGGTGGCTTCTTGAAACTCAGTAATTGATTTGAGTTTTTTGGTCAATATCCTCAAGAAGGGCAGAGATTGGTGGAGTACCCTGATAATTTAATTTTTTAAAATTAGGAATTAAATCACATGGAAAACCTCACAAATAATCTTACTTGAAATAGAGAAAGTAAGGCACCCATTATATTTGAACCGGCTACAGGCCTGCAACAATATGCTGAAATAAGAAAACTAGATAAAGGATGAAAGGAAATCCAATATTTTTCCACTCTTCCTCCAGGTACAAGGAATGCTTCAAAAACAGTATCTATGATTGTATCTCCACCTAATGTGAATAATTCACAAACATATTTGGAGTTGAAATTTGAACAAGACAACAAGTCAACAACACAAGGTGTAAATAAATACGAAGCAGTCTGAGTAATTTTTTGAAAGCATGATAAAACAACGTTGCCAGACGATCCAACGCGCCAGCCGCCAAGTGCCAACGCGGCCGCAGTGGCGCCACCGCGGCGGGTGCCAACACTTGACACCAATCACGGTCGGAAACTTGATAGTTGACAGGCTACCTATGGCTTAATAACTTTCTCGGCGGACCAAAATCCGTACCAGATCGGATTCTGTCCGCCCTGACACATGTATTGCTCAATCCATCAGGACAACACGCTGATCGGCCAACTCTACCAAGTACCAACACCGTCAAACGGCTATAAATTAAAATAAAAATTTATTCAAAAAAAAAAACTTTTAAAGTAAGGTGATAAAAGTCAAGGCAAAGTTAAAATATGATAAGACAAAATTAGCTCACATTTTAATAAACACATGTTATTGAACAGATTCATTGGTAATAATCTTTCAAACGAGCCCCGATCAAAATTGACCTTATATTTCATTTTGTTTTATTCACTAAAGGAAAAACACTCTCCTCAATAGGGTACGTACCCTTTTCAATAGGGTTCAGATCTTTTTTTACAGTAATAAAAAAGATATTATTCATTAATAAATTTCGAAATTATTCACATTTATTCGTTCTTCATTCATCAAACCACCACGACTACCGTACATACTCTTCATTCATTTTTTCTTCTTCATTCGAATGACTCAAAATCGAATGAATTTTTAATTGATTAGGACTTGAGAAGCGCTTTTAGAGAATCAACCGTGATTCAACGTTTAAGGCAACTGAACATAGCTCTAAACCTCCAAGACAATTTCGTATTATTTAACATGGTAAAAAGTGTTCCCGTTGAACTTTACGTATTCAAGAAGGCGCCAAACACGTGCCTAGTCCGGAGTTGGCAAGTAGAAGACACGTAACCATTGAAGTTCACGTGTCTGTTGAATGTTCTAAAGATGGTTTTTCTCCCGCGGCCACCGTGGATGGTATGGTTGTTTGTTTTCCTTGGCTATTTTGGGAGGGAAGAGCAGTGGACTGAGTGAAGAAGCAAGAAAAAGTTCATGGACAAAACGACGATTTAACTTGGATGTCGATGCAATATTTCTGAAGTGGAAACGAGCAAGCGAAGCAGGAAATCAACCGAGAATTCGTCATAGACTTTTTAAAATAGAGATGGTCAACTTTTTTTATTGAAAATATGGCAACCCTCCAGAAAAATGTAAACAAATAATATGCTGTCTGCTATCTTATTATCTCTGTCTGAAATCCAAATGTATCCAATTTCGCTGTCCTGTTAATAAAAATATAATTCCGAGTTTTGTTCTCCCCTGCAAATCAACCTATTATCCGTAAAAGTAAGGTTACTGACCGCGAAAGTTTTGGGTACTTTTAGCCCAGTAACCGACACGTGTGACGTGCTCGGCCTTGAAAAATCGAAGCCGAAAATAACACATATTGCGCAGACAACGACAGTCGCCGGTTGGAGGTTATATAAAGACAGAAGGTTACAGGATCTCGCTGAAACAAGCTGCTTCATTCCGAGAATCTCTTTCCCTAGTCAGATCAATTCAAAATGGCCTCATTGGTGATGAAGATGAACCATCAAGGAATTGTGGTTGGGCGATTTTTCCAAAGTATGCACTAAAATTTTGAAATAAATCTATATATTTTACTACTAATAAATATTCCTATTCAGGATCATTGCTGCACATCAGTGTACCTTCCAAACAAGGGGTACCATATCCATCAAATGTAGAGGAAATTGCTGCTGGTACTAAAATGGGCTTCTCCGCTGACAGACACAAAAACATGAGCCATGGTATCAGCCAGTCTCAGACCACCTCCATGTTCAGTGGCTCTTTCATGAGTGACCAGTCTAGTCAAGGTTTCTCATCATCTGCAGGTACAGTCATCTATCTCAAAATTATCAGCAATAGCACTAATTATAATATTTAATTATACCATATTAGACCAGTCACTTGTTGACAGCTACAATTCTTTGGGCTCAATGAGCCTGAATGCCGTTACTCAAACCAACGTACCTCAGCCCTTTTCTCCAGTCATCGACGTCAACAACACTCCGCGCCTCAACATGCCGGAAAGCAGTAATATCCACGAAAACAAGTTCACTGCCTCTGACTTGCAGCAGACTTTACATCCCAGCTCATCATCAGGTAAATATTAAGAAATATCTGATTGAGATTCTCATTTTTAAATAAATAAATAAATTTAGGAGCCATCAATGGTGACTCCGGAGTGTCGAGGAAAGGTAACTGGCATGGATTGGATGATACTGCATGCATTCCTAACCAGTTATTGCCATCAGTGCGGTTCTATAGCAGCTCCACTAACAACGTCCCTGCCGAGTCCACTAAAGCTAAATTGAAACGCGCCGTGAAAGACTACGGAGCGACAGTTATTGTCTTTCACGTCACGATTTCCATAGCATCCCTCAGCCTCAGTTATGCTGCCGTAGCCAGGTTTCTACTTGAGGTCTATCTATGATATTTAATTTCCATTTTAATATTCTCTTTTGTATAGTGGATTAGACGTTCCCGGGATGTTAGTCAGCCTGGGCATTTCTAGCGAAATGCTCAACTCCAAGTTATCGTCGGGTGCCTCAACTTTCTTAGTGGCCTACGCACTTCACAAGGTGTTTACCCCTGTACGGATGAGCATCACTCTCGCCTCGGTGCCCTTCATCGTTCGTTATCTTCGTCGAATTGGATTCCTTAAAGTCACTCCTCCCTCTTAAATTGGATTTAAAAAAAACTATTTTGCATTATATATTGAAAATACATATATTATCACTTGGGGAAATCGTGTAACAGATTCAGCAATTCTAGAGCTATGTTCCGATCACTAGATATGTGGTACTCTTCGTTGCACATTTTGGAACTATCACAAGTGGAAATATTATTAGAAGAGTGGACTTTTAAGAGACCTTTATCTCGTCTTTCGACGACCGTTTGCAATAGTTGTTTAAAGCCACCGAAATTCATTCCGTGGTGGCACTGTAAGAGAGTTTCTAGCTGATCAGGGTCTACATCAGTAACCGAGAATCCTCGGAGCTCCGCTTGGATCTCTTCGGATGCTTTGACTAGAGCAGAATAAACGAGATGGACGTTGGCGCCGTTGAACCAATTGTGGTTTATGGATATAGTATCCTCCTTATTATAGAAAAGTAATTAATTTAGCAACCAATTTAAAATAATATACTCGTATTCATATACTAAATTCCAGACTTGATGGTACCATCCCGACGGCACGAACAGAATCTCGCCTTCATTTTGAATGAGATCAATGAAACGGACGTTAGATGCCTTCAAATCTATTTCGCTCAGATCGTTAGGCAGAGATTTATCTATGTTCCGGAGTTTCCCTTCTTCACCGGGCGGAAAGATGAGCCACCGTTTTTTCCCAATAATGTTGGCGGACCAACTGAATGAACCATAAACATCAGTATGGAAGGGGGTCCTAGAAAAAGGAATTTTACAAATAAACCATGAAAAATGTTAATTTATTTCATGTTGTTTACCAACTACCCTTGGGTCCAATATATACAAATCGGTAATCATCTTCTTTTCCTAACATCCAATGCTCATTAAGCCAGTCAACAGCAAAATAACATGGAGTTTCATAAACAGGATCTGTTTTTATGTTTTGAACAAAATGCCAATCCTAATTAATTATTTAAAAAACAAACTGCAATTATCTTCAAACCGGATTGCTTTTTTATTGCATTATTCAATACCTTTAGGTATAAACATGGCATTGATGAGGGATAACCATCCAGTTTATATTTTACAAGGTAGTCCAAATAATCATTGAGTATCCAATCAGACTTGGTGTGGGCATTGTAGTATTTCTCATCACAATTTGCAACTGGTACAACTGATTGTCCTATGAGAATTGTTGACACTTGTATGATGCATAAGAATTTATCAAAGACATATATATATTACTTACCATAATGTTGTCTCAAGAAATCCCAGTTTGGCTTTCTGTTGTCAACAACATCGACCCAAATATCCCGGCACGACCACGATTCAGAGAAAACCTTTGACAACAGGAAAGGCTTGTTCTTCACTAGATATTCTTCATAAACTTTACAATAACAAACTGGCGTATCGACGATATCAATTTGAATTTCTTCGTTCATCCCTCGAAAATCGGAAGATTGAAGGATGGCCAAGTCGCCAAGGATTTGTTTACAAAATTTGTGCAATGCGCTGAGCGGCTCACGAAAATCAGCTGATGTTCTTGGGGTAGGTTTCGGCAACCTTCCACACCCCAGCATCCCCTCTTCTTTAAAAGAGCTTCTCTGCTTTTCTGTCAAGAGTTTCTAGTTTTCTACTTATTATCTCAACGTTTTAACGCAATAATTAATTATGCGTGCCGTACCGCGGTGCGGTGTTTAATTTTTGAGGACAAATTATGGTTCAGTTTATGAAGTTTTTTTTTTTTAGAACGATTGAAATGTGTGTAATCATGTTTAATACAGAAACATTTCGCATTTATAATCAATATGCGATTTCTCATTCCATCATTAGATAAAATCAACAAAATGGGATTTATCTATTACATGAAGCGCGTTGCGCATAGTTCGCGTCATGACCGCCATCCTATAAAAACTGGTGAGATACCGTTTAACCTCTTACCTGGGAAAATATTGTCGTCTGCACAAATCAGTTTGAAATCTTTTCTTGGAATCACGAGGTCATTCCCCATGTTCACGACGTAACTTCCTTCATATTATTATCTAATTCTGAACTTACCAATTCTCTTACTGCATTGTCTTCAAAGGTCTTTCTCATTTAAAATGATTTTACTATTCTTATTGTACTGTTCTGTTTTTCTTATTTATTGTTTTACTTTTAAAAGACAAATTACATAACATTTTTCTGGTTTTAGGTTTATTTCAAATCCACAACTATTTTAATTTCCTCTTGATGTATGAGACTGGCTACCATTTTATCCAACTATCCAAGTTCCCTAAAATCAATAAATAAGGTTTGTAAAATTTTTAAATCTTTTTCTGATAAACAAGAAGTTAACAATGTTTACATTATTCCTCCAAACCCTATCCAGCTGTTGCTATTTAGGCAATTACCACTCATAACTCATCGCGACAAGCAAACGGAACGGAGCAAATTTTATCTCCATTAGAGGTATTACGGTATGAAAAATTTTTACAACGCTCTGTTGAACATTAATACATTTACCATTATTGTAAAGGTAGTAAACTGAAATCATGGCAACCAATAAGCCATGCCCACTGGATCCCAAAATCTTTCTGGGTAGAATGAAAATGGGATTGACTCGAGTAAAAGCCATCGAAAACCACATTTCAGCTCGTGGAACATGCTGCCATCCTTCTTTAAAGGAGTGCGTCTTCAAAGGATCTCTCAGAGGCAGCACTCCCTTGCTGTTGGCTTGCGCTGATGGAAACCTCGTCGTCGTCAAGCGAATCCTTGAACATTGGGGAGTAGACGTTGGTGCCGCTGCTAATTACTACTACCACTTCGAATCGGCTGTTAGCGGAAGATGGAATCAACCGATCGTAGGGGCTACCCCACTTTTCGTTGCAGCTTTAAACGGTCACGATCCAGTTGTCCGATACCTTGTCGATAAAGGTGCTGATATCTCGGTCAGAACAGCATACTCAAACGCCAGGTATGGTCGCATGACTCCTCTGTATGCAGCCCTTACCGCAATTCACCACGGACATGGTACAGAACTACGCGTTAAGAGTCCACTGCGTGAGAAGAAAACATCCGTCGTTCGCTTCCTTCTTCATTCGGGAGCAGATCCGTCTGTTCTCCCTCAAAATAATAAGCCTACTTGGATGACGCCCTTATGCAATAGCAACGTAACCACCATCACTCAGCTGATCAACCATGGAATGAGTTTGGCACAACGTAATCCATACAACGGTGAAACAGTTCTACACCATTGGAATGGCTATCCTCTTGGTATCGTTCCGACGAGGAGAACGAGAGCAACAGAAGAAGGATCTTCCCTGACTATCGTCAAGCTGCTTGTAGAGAAGGGAGCCAATCTCATGGCTCTGGATAACTATGGATTCACTCCTATCCTGAGAGCTGCCTATGCATTTATTACTCATTCAAGTAGAAGAAACCTCGAAATCTTCGACTTCTTCCTGGAAAAAGAAGGCACCGATCGGAAAGAAAAGGTTGATGCAATGGAACTGATGGGTGCCGTCATCCTCAGTGATTGTAGGGATGTACATCTTTTCCAAAACGCCTTTGAGTATTTGCGACGAGCACTTCATCTCCGTGAAATGGAATCGGATGGATCCGGATGTCTCCTCAAGACTGCCATGAAGCGGAAAAGCGGACTGAATGTCGAGTGGGTCACTTCCGCCGAACTGGAACATGTTATAAAACATCCTTCCGAGTACCTCACCCAATCATTCCTTACAGGATTGAGGATCTGTTCCAGCAGGAGTAACAGTGCTGCCTGTGTCTTTGCAGACAAATTTATCCAACGCTATGCTCATCCACTGATATGGCAACGCAAATTCGCCGAAGTTCTGAACCTTCTTTGGGCAACCTTGGAGATGATGATTCTCAGTTTCCAAACCCAAGAAGATGGATCTATGTGGAGCACTTCAGCCAGGGCCGTAAGAAAAGTCGTCCGGACCTTGTGCTTCTTTCAAAGAGTGGAACCCCAGCTCTTGAAAACTGAGTACATCCAAACATCGCTGGAACTCTTTCTGTCTTTGGACCGGCTTCATCTTTCGAGCAAAATCCGACATCAAGGAACCGAGAAGGATTTGAAAAAACTTCTTGAACTATTTAAGATGTTAACCGGCCGTCCCGATTTGTTGAATCAAGAGATAAAAGAACTTTTGGTTGAACTGGTTGGATTGAAGAGGTCCGCTGGAACCCTGCTACACCCGGCTTGTAAAGACATTGCCACTTATCGTACCATCATCCCTCTCCTCCTCATGTACGGGGTCGATCCGAGCTCCGGTGACTCAGATGGCAACGGACCTCTGCATCTTATCCTCGCCCAATACAGCGATGATCCTGCGATTCATGAGGAACGGGTTTTGATTGCTCGTTTATTGCTGGATAAAGGGGCTCACTTGGATCGGATCAACAAAGAAGGGAAAACTGCTGTACAAGTTTGGACCGAGGCTAAAAACAGATTTCCACAATTCTCCAGATTTAGTTGTCTGCCCGATTGGTGCTACGAAAGCATCCCGAAACTGATGTGTTTGAGCTCCAGGGTCATCCGCTCCTACAGAATTCATTACACAGCCAAGACTCTTCCTATTATCCTCCACAAATTCGTAGAGATGCATTAGCAGGTTTGTTCGCCCTTTATTATATTATTTTCTTTATAAACTTGTTTGGCTCTTTATTAATTAATGCTCTTTTTCGATTTAGGTTGTGTTCACTTTTAAACCAAGAGAAATTCGTCAGTAAAAAGATTTCAAGTAACCTAGAAAGGAGATGCCGTGATTTCAATCCGAAGTTGTCTACGACTCTACGCCATCGAACCTACTGACTCAAAAGTGTTTATCTTCATTATCTTTTTATCGAGTTGAACTATTCATACGGAGTTAATTTGTGTTCAACCTTTATGCGTTTCAAAATAAGTTAAAATGTTCCTTTTCAAAGATCCAAGTTTTTAATGGCAACAGCTTCAAATACAGAAGAATATCGCTTAAAAGTTGCATGGTCAACCTAACCAATGCGTGCTTTCCTTATCAATAGCAGCATTGCGAAAGCAAACTAGTAGTTATGTAGTAACAGCTTACACATTTGGTAACCATTAAGGGTTAATGTAGAAAAGGAAATCCATATCCATAGATAAACCAATTTGCAGGGGACGTGCTAAACTATCTTCACTATTTTAGCGGGAAAAAACGCCCCCGCCCCGAATGACACTTATCACGTTGACTTGCGACAGACGAATAATAAATCAGAATTTCAGTAGGGGTGCAGGGCGCTACCATCACTCGTCTTATAATCAACAAACATAGATCGTAAAAGTTCGACAATCAAAATATATTGTACAATTTGACTGTTTTTAAAGCTCCTCATTTTGCCTATATCGGATTTTTCACCGCTTTTTTTTTCATTGAGGTACAATTGTGCGCGTATAAATTACGCGCGCGCAAATCAACAGAAGAAGAGATTTCTGTTATACAAAAATAAACTCGCTAGTGGTGAGGTGAGTATTTTATACGTGCGCAAGTTGTTAAAAAATAAATAAAAAGCATTTATAATATGACCGATTGTCGTTCGCATTATGCGTGTGTATAATTAAAATATACGCCCTCTTCCCTAAGATTATAAGACAATGTTCCGTTCATGCTAGTATATAACGTAGTGATGCTGTATAAGTCTTAACTTACTGCTGAGTCTGTGTTCTTATTTCTACTTTTTTAGTAGTTCTATTCCATTTTCTTATATTAGCGCTCATTTTTTTTCTGTTTTCAGTTTACCGGTATACATAAGTTGTCTAGTAATATTTCTAGCGCACAACAAAATGTTCTCAATTGAAACTGGTAATAAAAAAATTAAAAATTGGAAAAAAAAAAATTAATTTATCCACTTTCTTTACATATATAAAAAATTATAGTCTGCTATTTGGTGATGCTGGCAACTAGTTATATTTCTATTGTTGGATCAAATTTGACTATCACTCATATCGGGTTTGATGGGACCACCCTAGAAGTTTCCGGATCCGTAGTTGTCCTCGTGAACTCTTTAGATTTCTATCTTCGTTGCGTTTCATCTGGAGATTACAATGTTACGTGGGAGTTACCCACTCTGAGTTTTGCGCAACTAGCTCAGCGGAATCATGTTTGTTAATCTTCCATTTAAAGGATATAATTAAAAACATGTATTTATCATCTTATCTTAAAAACCTCTAAAAGTATATTTCATTACATTTTGAAGGGTTTATCAACAACATGGTCAAATGATGTATCTATGCGGATTGATACAGCCATCACATATGGAAAAAATAACGGCGATACTGGATTCATATCAAATCTGTATTTAAAGACTTTCAATTCAAAAGATGAAGGCTACTACACTTGCAGGAGCACCGACCGAATTCCAATGATCAGCTCGCGAGTTTACGTCTTTACAAGAGGTATTAGATATTAAACCCGAATTTTTTCAATTAAATTACCGCTATCTATTTCACTGAACAGTTGAACCATGGAAATTTTATGTAATGCAAGACGTTCCAGACTGGGCTTTTGGAGAAATAGTTGGTGCATACCCATTGAAAAGCTTTTACGTCATAGAGCGACCCGATCCTAAAGTAGAGTCATTGATAATTCCTTGCATCAACGATGTCCAGCGAGATAACTTGAAGTTCAATACTTCCACCCAAATAGTTCTAGAGCAGCAAACAACAGTGAATAATATAGCTTGGGAACGAGTAATATCTTATCACATAAAATGACTATACAAATTCGTGAATAAAAATTAAATAATGCGTGCTTTTAACGCAAGCAAGGTTATCGGCAGTGAAAGAGTTAAGAATTGGAAAGTATCACGCAAGGACTTCCGAGAAAAGAGATTAGAATATACAGGCCTGGAACTCTTTTTCTCGGTGCAAGATGATGGAAATTATGGATTTTACAGATGTGTAATCGAAGAGAGAGATTCGCTGAATCCTCGACGTATAATTGGTGAACCTTTCAGCATTCTTGTCGAAAGTAATACGTTTTTATTTATATACATCAAATCATAATCGCATATTTGGTTTTATTGTTAAAATATATATAATTAGATTCTAATAATAAAAATGAAAACTCATCTGAACCAATAATCAGACCGAACGTGAGATATTTGGTCTTTCAACCGGGATCCACTTTTAATCTGACCTGTGAAATTGGATCAGAGTGGAATGTCAGTTGGCAAGTGCCCGAACGAATAGCCGATGATGGGACAACATCATCGATAGCTGATGATTTACACTATTATACTACGTTCATGTATAACTCAAATAATAGCAACTTACTAATTGCCGTTCTCACTATTGTAAATGCTTCTTTCGTCGACACCGGTTGTTACTTGTGCCAAAGACAAGATGACAAAACCAAATTTGCAGAGCAGTACGTTTTCATTGAAAGTATGTTCTCAATTTTAGCTTGTTTATTTTGTTTTCATTCATTCTACATAAATATTAAATACTAAATAGGTATGACCAACTTCTTGACTTACAATATGCTGGTTCGACCTGTTAACTTTAAATTCCCTTCATCGTTGTTATTATCAACAGCCGAAGATACTCGTGTTCTAACACATTGCGCTGTCTACTCTTTTTCGGTTGCGACGGGAATCATCCCAACTTCACCCCTCTTCCAGATGGAATTATACCGTGTCACTGATGATACTGATGAACAAATACGAATCCAGGTAGTCTTAATTATTTGGTCTATATAGAAAAAAAAATTGGTCAAAAAAAGGTAATTTAAAAACAATTTAAGGTTTATCCAGCAGAAAGTGTTAACGATACTATTAACTATGGAAACTGGTCATACGATATTTTTATGGGGTTCACATTACAACATACTCAATGGAATACGGAAGGTAACTACGAAGTCGTAGGTTACTACCAGTTACCTGTCGATGAACGAAGTAACATGCGTCGAAGAAGAAATAGAAGAAGCTTTACTTTGCCAGTTTCAATTCATGTAGAAGGTGGCATTGTCTAATATACTTTATTATTTATTAGTATATATTTATATGTTCAAACGATAATAGCCGACTTTTTGATTCGTTAAATAGGAATTGAAATTGTTCCTTCGAGTGATACGCCAATTATAGGGAAACCATTCATCTTGACATGTCGATGGAGGTTTGCACCCGCCAGTTCCTATCACACAGATCCGAAACGAGAGCAATTAGCTGAATGGCTTTGGATATCTCCTCAAAATAAAGTGTATAACTTTGAATCTTTCAAGCCCTTATTTGGTAATAACATTATTCCCTTATATTGTTATTCCTCAAATAGAAATCATGAATAATAAAAATGTCTTATTTAGATTTCCGAGTGCAGAGGATTGAAGAAAGAATGGGCCAAAGGCTACCAGACAGGTTTTATGCCAGCAAATTATCATTTGATAGTCTTTCACTTGAAGCGAGCGGAACGTATACTTGCGTCAAACATTACGAGTTTGATTGTGCTAATTCCCTTACTCTTTGTCCGGCCAACTACTCAGCATCTTACAATATGAGTGCATTAGGTAACACGCTGATTCATTGAACCATTTCATAGGCGCAAACAGATTCAATTTCGCGCCTAACTGAACAGTTGCGAGAGCCCCCCGAATAATCGAATCTAATCCGGATTCTGGTTACTTATACGTTAATCCATGGGATGAGGCTTACCTATCTTGTACTGTTGATGCTTTCCCGTCAGCTGAAATAAACTGGACAGACAGACAAGTATCCAAATCAAGGTATTTAAACTGGTTGAAAACATTTAACATGTAAATATCCACAGGGAACGGTAATAACCAACGGGGTCAACATAAGCTCGGATGGATCCAGCACAAGCCTCACGTTTTACCCATCAGACTCGAATTTCACAAGAGGAGAGTTAACATGCAATTTTAATAATTCAGAAGGGGCAATCAGTAAGAGTTTTAGAGTCTCAACGGTCATTGATGATGAGCTACTTAATAGTGACCTAAGTATCGAAGAGTATACTGCCATTGGTGTAGCAGTAGCTGTGCTCTTCCTGGTCCTCTCGATACTTCTGTTCCGTAGTATCTACTTAAACAAGGTTTGTTGGTCGTAACTCATTACCAAAACAGCATATTTGAATTGTTGAGCATAAAAAAATTATTCAGCGGAGAGATAAACTGGTTAGAATCAACCGGGAAGAGTTACTCAACGGTCATCCAGAGCGGATAAATGCCGATATTCCATTGGAAGATCAAGTAGCTCTTTTACCTTACGATTCTAGATGGGAATTTCCAAGAAATAGACTTCTCTTAGGTAAATTTTCTTCTACGAATTGAAAACAAAACCAAAGTAAAATAAATTCTATTTGTAGGAAAGCAGTTAGGGAGCGGCCAGTTTGGCGTCGTCTTTGAGGCGACGCAAATCGGAAATGTTCACGACGCAAACGATACAAATGTAAGGAAAGTTGCTGTGAAGATGGTTAAATCAAGAGTTAATTTGGATGCGCTAGAATCGCTGATATCTGAGCTCAAAGTTCTGATTCATTTGGGTCCACATTTGAACGTCGTCAACTTACTTGGAGCTTGCACTAAAAATAGTAGAAAAGGTTTGTATTCAGTTGGATTTGCAATGGTTATCTGATTCACTAAGCATTTTTTCGTACATAGAACTGCTCCTGGTGATATTGGAAAATTGCAAGTTTGGTAATCTACACGATTATCTCGTTCATAATCGTGAGCTGTTTGTAAATGGACTGGATGATCATGGTGATTTACAATCGACTCAAAATAATGACAAGTACTAAATATTATATTTAAGTATAGTGTATACGCAAATCCAATAAATAAGCTCCACATGTATTCAAAGGAGCGTCGATGTGGGTGCTGATGATGGTTATTATTTAGCGGCTCCAAATAACTTAAACGATAGTTTTAATGATCTAGCTGGGGCTCATCATTTTGCTTTAGCTAAGAACCCAGAATCAATGGGCAAAGAATTCACTGAATCGGTTTTCAGAACGCTTTGGTACAAAGGTAAATAATATTTAACAACTGATCATTTAAAAATTATTAACTAGTTTGTGTTTCAGCCATTTTTTTCTCCACTAATAATGAAGAGGAGAGTCAATATCCCAAAGAGAACGTTGATCCCTCTGCTTTGGAACCGGCAGATACTCTTGAACTGGCACCAATAAACGATACCAACAAGATCAGCACACGCGATCTAATCTGCTGGTCCTTTCAAATCGCGCGCGGAATGGGTCATTTGGCTAATAAAAAAGTATTATAGATCTCAAATTATTGTTTAGTGCAATCAGTATTAATTTGTTTACAAGGTGATTCACGGAGATCTGGCGGCTCGAAATATTCTACTATCAGATGGAAATGTGTTGAAAGTAGCAGATTTCGGATTATCCCGTCAAATAAAATACGACGACGGAATCTATTTGAAAAAAGGAAAGGCAAGTATATTAAAACTGACTATAACTTTTGGTATATGGGACGTTATGACACGTGCATTATCAGGAAGCTCTGCCTGTTAAATGGATGGCGATTGAATCCTTAACGGATCGCATCTATTCAACGCAATCAGATGTATGGTCCTACGGAGTCCTCCTCTGGGAGATCTTCTCACTGGGCCAGATTCCTTCATATGAAGGTTTATTTACTGCTCTAAAATTCTTCATTTTTTCTTATCATTACCAAGAGAATTAAAAAATAACTGTTCATTGTATCATTCAGGAGCCGTGATTCCAAAGGATTTGGTACAATATTTCAACGATGGAAAGAGACTCGGAAAGCCGACCTTTGCGCCTAATGTTGTCGGCACTCTAATGGCCCAATGTTGGGAAAAAGAACCGAGTGCGAGACCCAGTTTTTCAGAGCTTGAAATAGCATTTGGGAGTACGTTGGAAGCCACTGTTTTGCATCAATATCTCAAGCTGGATAGTGTGGATCGTCCAAACGACATTCCCAAATTCGTTCAACCTGAAGCGTCATCTTCTGCATCTTATCTTTAGAATCCATGGAATCATAACTTATTATTCCGATCTATTTTAGCGAATATTGAGCTCTTGATACCTAGGTATACATTTGTCGGTTAACCCGCGCTTCGTTTTAAAAAATCCGATCTATTCCCAGAAAAAGTGAGTTTTTGCTGCGCACATGAAAAATAATAATCTTTATGTCTAAAACAGAATCAAATCTCCACATAATCATTATATCCGCTTTGTATCCGCGATGTTGAATCTGAAAATAAACGGTACATGATTATGAAAATAAATTCATACTGGGAGCTTGTACTAATAAAACTGTTTGAAACCGTCTGATTTATATTAGATTATATGCATCTCGCATCATGTTAGATCATGCAGCGCACCGATTCAATGGGTATCTGATTCAACTCAACGACATTCCCAATATTTTTAAGAATCGTCTTCTGTCTCTTTTATCTTTAGAATCTATTGCATAATAACCTTTAACTCTGCTAGCGGATATTGAGTTGTTGTTATCTGTGTAGATGTAGAGGCAATCGCTATTTCACATCTATGCAAATATGGACTTTGTTCATTTCCGTATGTGATCGGTGAATAAAAAGGTTGAACTACAGATATTCCAAATGCAAAGGGGACCACTTTACCCCAAAGTTTCATATATTGTTGCTACTCGCGTGAAAAATATCCCTTTAGAACGACACATAGCTATGTATGAGGTAAAAACGTTCTATTCGAATTAAAATTGTTTAACTCAACTAGCAATATATACCTAATACAGCAGTAAGATTACAGCCATAATAACCGACAACTGTATGCTACTCTGATTTCGACCACTGTGTCGTGTTGAGATGGACAATTATTGGTGATTAATGATCACATGGGAAAATGATTTTTTTTGCTTTCACTATAAATAGAGTGACGGTTCCTTATTAGTCGAGATAGAGGAATGCAAATCCTGTCCACCTCCGTTTGCCATACCTTTGTTGAGGCTCATAGAGGTAGGCTAATTTTTTTAAAAATTTAAAGAAATTTTTGCAGTTGATTTAGAAGTGGAGACCAATATTTGGCAAACAATTTTTATAATTCTACAATCCATTAAATAAAAATGTTATATTAAAATCCAGTATAATCATGACCATGATGAAGAGATTCCATTGGGAGAGCAAACGATTTTGTCAAGTACTGCTGCTGACTCTTCTGCTGACTATAACCAAAACGGAGCTCTGGATTTTCACGAATTTATGAATTTGGTCAAAACTCACGAACTGACCCTCCTTTACCCCAATTTGAACCAGATGAACGGGGATGCCGCCTGCATTGCCGTCCCTCGTAACGTACGCCGGGATGTTGTCCAATGTGGTTTAGAAGAGTACAAATGCTGCCCGCCACCGTTTATCATGCCTCTATTGAGCCTCTTAGAGGTATCTTTTTTAATCGGTCACATCTCCCAACTCTTTTGATTACATTCAGAGCTTTAAAAGTTAGTTGTATTTGTTTATTACGCCATCGATACGGGGAAACTTGATGCCAATGGACCCGTTCCATTCGAATCTCTTTTGATTTACGATCCGTAAGTTCGATATATGTTAAATTGCAATCAATAAATTGTAATTTATTTATTTTTTAGATATCGCCGTTGCGAAGCATGGCGCTTTTTCTCTTACATGCTGATTCACTCTGGGTAATTATATCTGAATAGTTCTATCATTTTCAATTCTAATCGTAAATATATAAATAGATTTTTTCATATTGGGATCAACATTCTCGTTCAAATTATTCTTGGTATACCTCTCGAAATGGTCCATTCATGGTGGCGAGTCCTAATTATTTACCTTGCCGGAGTGACTGCCGGATCATTAGGTTTTAGCTCGAGTATTCAGTTCAATATGTTATGAACCGTATACTAACTTGAATAACAATCTAGTAACATCTGTGGTCGATCCTGGCGTCTATCTTTCCGGTGCCAGCGGAGGAGTCTACGCCCTTTTATTAGCTCATCTGGCCAGTGTTCTTTTAGTAATTCCTGAAAAAATAGGATCTATTCAAATTTTAAATTATTTATGTTTGGTTAACTTAGAATTGGAAAGAAATGAAATTCGTCATTTGGAGACTGTTGTTCATCTTTATTTTTGTTGGCATGGACGTCGGGACGGACATTTATTATCATTACATCGAAGGAGTAGAAACAAATATAGGCCACGCAGCTCATTTCGCCGGAGCCATAGCCGGTCTCTTGGTGGGAGTCAATGTCCTCCGCAATCTTCAGGTAGAGAAGTGGGAAAAAATTCTTTGGTGGATCTCGTTCACCGTTTACGTAGCCTGTATCGCTGCCCTGATTGCCGTCAACTGCTTGTGGACAGAACACTTCCTTCCTTCTCGTTGTTGATCGCACGACACAAAATTGTGCCTTACGCCCTTACCATATTTATTTACTGCTTTATGATTTACACGCACTATTTTTCGCCGTTTTGTATTTTTATTAGTTACAATTTTCCCATCCTCATTATTGTTCAAATAAATCTATTCACAATTGCGGCCTTATGTTATTGTCGGTAGGTCTTATTGTGCAATAGTGTTATTAGGAGAAAAACCATTTTTTCGAATCTTGAAAGAGCGCTCGGAAATATATTCGACTCCACTGTTTAACATCATTATCCCAAGCTATAATATGGATTTATAGTATCCAGTGTTTGTCAAATTCAAACGTGAATCGATTCAAAATTGAATTAATTCAGTTTTAATTCAAAAAAATTGTGAATCTGAATCTGAATCAATTCACTTTAAAAATCTGTGAATCTGAATTTTTAATCGATTCAAATATGGTCATTTGAATCGATTCAACATTTTCCCGGTTAATATCTGCAAAAAATCTTAAATGCAAACGAAGGGACCCATATTTTAATTAAATATGACATGTTTATCAATTTTTAGACCTAATAAAATCAAAAAGTTGATAAAATTGTTATATACTATTCAAATTCTAATTAGTTTTCTCAATAACAATTGACGAACTGTACAGAACTTGAGACACAATTTCTAAAAAAATGGCAATTGAATCTGAATCTAAGTTTTTTAAATTAATTCAATAGATTCAGATTCATTGAATCTGAACGTCAACAATTTAAAACCATTGACTTAGAATTGAATTTGAATCTGAATCGATTCAATAAAAATTTGAATTTGAAAAACACTGATAGTATCCCTCTTCCGTATTAAAGAGAACGTAACCTCAAGCATAATCTTTAGAATGTACTTAAGCCCTTAGCGAGTTTTTCATCAGTGGATATAAAGATAACTCAACCCATCTCGGAACTGTGTGCTCATTTCGATATTAGATAAATGAATAAAAAGATATGACTGGAGATGCGGAGGGTTGAACTCCGGACTTCTTACATGCGAAGCAAGCACTCTACCTCTGAGTTACATCCCCTTGCCATGCAGACTATGATAAGCTATTATATTTGTATTGGAATTGAACTTGCATTTTAAAAGTAATCGCAATACATATAAATAATAACGGTTTCAGAATCTACGAAAATTTTGGTTCGCAGTCTCATCCATACCCAAAATTGGCGGGCAGCCCACCAGCAACGCAGTAGACTTGCTCAGTCATTCTGTCATGATATGGACCGTGGCCAATTGGTGTTCTGATGGAAAGTGAATAGATAATTTCTTTGGGTTCACCGGAGTGATGCAATAGCCGGATTCTTCAAATTGGTCGGCAGCAACAGGTTCTTTAAAGGGAGCAGCAATTTGCACGGTGTTTAAAAATTCTTGCTGGTTACTGACCTTTTTTCACGTAGCAGACCACCAGCATAACAAGTAGGTACAACCTCATCACATTCTTGAGCGCATCAAAAGCAAAGGCACATTAAGAATGTTCCTAAATTGTCCACAATTAAAAAATGTCGAGGAAAAAGTCTTAATTGTCGTGGAGACTAGATTATATTGGCTTAATATTCGATTAACTTTACACAATGCGATTTCAACTGTATGAAACCAAGCTAATTTTTATCATTAAAATTTGGCAATTTGAAATCAAAGTATTGGTTAAGAGCTTACATTTCTACTAGCTTTATCAGTTTATCGCACGGACTCGTTGCCGCGCGTTTGGATTATGACCCGCGGAATAGCCCCCAACTGTAACAATGCATTACATGACTCAAGGTAACCCACGATAAATTTGTTTTATCCTATTTAATTTTTTTTAAAGAATGTATGTGATAAGATTAAAACGAGTAATAAAAATGAAAAATAAAGCAGCACAACGGCGTGAAGCGCATCAATCTTTCCCATGCCTAATCTCAGGCTCATTTTAAAAGTTGTATCATATCATTATCGACAC
This sequence comes from Chydorus sphaericus, assembly GCA_030141595.1. Lineage (NCBI taxonomy): Eukaryota > Metazoa > Arthropoda > Branchiopoda > Diplostraca > Chydoridae > Chydorus > Chydorus sphaericus. The sequence continues at coordinate 1,014,690 of CM057933.1, forward strand.
TTTATCGCAGTAGCATGCAACTAAAAAAGTAAAAAAGGACTCGTGCATCGTTAAACATGTTCCGGCTTCCCACACACGAGGCTTATTACTTTCTCATTTCATCATAATAATCAAATTCCGCCTTTGTTTGCAGCCGGTGTATCGCCTACGGCGACAGTTACTAAAGAAAGGCTTGGTCAGCTTGGTGCCGTCTGCTAGAGTATTGTCATTCCGTCAACATCTTGTAGGGAGTGTTTTCTCTCTGTAGGGGAGCCGCCTTTTTTCAACTTTTAGGCTTGGCGAGCTTCTTGAACTAGGTAAATATATTATATGTCCTCAATTGATCTCCATAATTTATTAAGTCTTACTGAGAATGTGCGGTTGGTATACCGGATTTCCGTACGAACGTGTTCTTAATATTTTGCTACCGGATACAACGAGATGTATTGCACAATTTTGATTTTTCCCTTTTATCTATGATACTTTGTCATGCTTTTCTCCAGCAGGGTTCAGTGCAATTTTCAGACCCAGAGATGCCTTCGACAGGGAGACACGCTGCCAGGGGCAGTTTCAGGAGAGCAAATTCAAGGGCTGAGGGCCAGCTCTACCCGGTTGTCCCACCTGTAGAGCTCGAAATGGAAAACTTGGAAGAGCAGAGAGTAGTTTTTACATATTTACTGACACTATAGTTTCTATAACTAATATTTAATCTTTTATAGGAATTAATCCAGAAGTGGAGACCAATATTTGACAGAGTAATCATCTTTTATATATTCTAAAATCTAAAATTAAATTTAAATTTCATGTTTAAATTCAGTTTGACCATGACCATGATGGAGAGATTCCATTGGGAGAGCTTCGAACAATTTTGGCAAGTGCTGCTGCTGACTCTTCCATCCCTACCACATGCATAAACGAAATAGTCCGTCGTGCTGATTATGACCAAAACGGAGTCCTCGATTTTCACGAATTTATGAATATGGTTAAAACTCACGAACTGGCTCTCCTCTACCCCAATTTGAACAAGATGTTCAGGGCTGCCGCCTTTATTGCCGTCCCACGTAACGAGCGCCTGGATGTTGTCCAATCCGGTTTAGAGGAGTACAAATGCTGCCCGCCACCGTTTGTCATGCCTCTATTGAGCCTCATAGAGGTATCTTTTGTAATTGATTACAACTATCAATTCTTTTAATCACATTCAGAGCTTAGTTAGGTGTCTTCATCTATTACGCCATCGAAATGGGGGAAGTTGGTCCAAATGGACCCGTTCCATTCAACTCTCCATTGATTTACGATCCGTAAGATTTCATTTTATACTAATTATTTCTACTCTTTAAATTAATTTCAATTGGTTTTAGGTATCGACGTTACGAGGCTTGGCGCTTCTTCTCTTACATGCTCATTCACTCTGGGTAATTTCTATTTTAATAAATATTAAAAATTCCCAATTCTCATGATATTCTTTTAAAATTTAGATTTATTCACATTGGGACCAACGTTCTCGTTCAAATTGTGCTCGGCATACCTCTCGAAATGGTTCATTCATGGTGGCGAGTCCTAATTATTTACCTTGCCGGAGTGACTGCCGGCTCATTAGGTTTATAACTCTACTATGAATACGTAATGAATCGTATGCTAATTTTCAAATAATAAACTAGGAACATCTGTGGCCGATCCTGGCGTCTATCTTGCCGGTGCCAGTGGAGGGGTATACGCCCTTTTATTAGCCCATCTGGCTAGTATTCTATTGGTAATTCAGGCCATGTTTTGTTTGCTTCTATTAAAACAAATTTACAATTTAAAACCTTTATTATTATTTTTTATTATCTCAGAACTGGAAAGAAATGGAATTCGCCATTTGGCGACTGTTATTCATCTTTGTTCTCGTTGGGGTTGATGTCGGAACGGCTATCTACTATCGTTACATCGAAGGAGTGGACACGAAAGTGGGCTACGCTGCTCATTTTGCCGGAGCCATTGCCGGACTGTTGGTGGGTGTCAATGTCCTCCGCAATCTTCAGGAAGAGAAGTGGGAAAAAGTTGTCTGGTGGATCTCGTTCACCGTCTATGTCGCTTCTATCGCCGCCTTGATTGCCATCAACTTCTTGTGGACAGAACACTTCCCTCCAGCTCGTTATGACTGAAGCGCGAAAAAACTTATGCAATATTACCCACTGCCGCATTTATTCGCACAGTTTTTTTTTAGCTCTCTTATATTGTTATAATCCTCCATGACTTAACAGTGCACACACAATTAAAACCGGAAATGATACGACTCTTAAATTTATTATATATCTTTTTCATTGTTTTAAAAACACTTTCAGAGAGAGAAAAATAAGCGATCGTAAACAAGTCACGTAGTTTTCGGTAGAGTAGTGTCACGAGGGCCACTGCCGAGTGTTCACCCGTTCGTTCGTTCGAAGCAGAGGTCGTTTGCCTTCGAACGAAAAAATCGTCTCTCTTCCCTTGCGGGGGAACTAGTCAAATTATTTGAATGAACGGGCCCAGTCCTGTCTTTGAAAAATGCATAGTCTAAATCACAGGTATGTAAAAAAAAAAATTGAGTTGAGCTTAACGACCTGTCGGGCATATGGCCGCGTGATGAGCCGGTTATTGTTCGCGTGCGCGGGACATTCCTTCATTTTCTTCACCGCACCATGTCGTCGAACTTTTACCGAGAGAGAGAGAGCCGCTATATCGCTTCGAACGGTCCATAGCCCGCTAATATGTAGACGAATAATAAGCAAGTCAAGAAACTCTATCTCTGATTCTGAAATTAGAAGGAAGTAAACAAAAACAGAAACTTTTTTTTTTTTGTTTACCTATTGACACTTGGCAAAAAGGTCGATAAACTACGCAGATGAATAATAATATTTTATAAAGATGATAAACCATAAAGGTCGCTCATTAAAATAATCACAGAGGTTGTGTGCCTCTTAGTGGGAAGTTGTTTTCCCTGAAAAAAAAACGTACGTCGTCGTGTGAATGAACGGTCGCTTGCGTTCAAGAGTTCAACAATGTTCTTTATATAGTACGATACCACGAAGGTTATTTACCTACTCGTCAATCCGGTCATGAATGCGTGTTAGAGACTAGTTTTCTTGTTGTTTTCTCTGAAGAAAAGCAAAACATATTATGTCATCTGATGTAGTTCAGTGCTCTTCTCCTTAATAATCAACAAGTTCATCGTACTATATGCTCTAATCAGCGGTCATCGACGGTAACTTTCAAGTCAGATGGTGCTATCTCGAGTTTACATAATAATAGACAACGGTATAATCATCGTGTGATGGAAAGGAAGTAGCCAAAACAAACGGTAAGACACTATAGCAAAAGAGTTCAGCAGTTTGAATATAACCAGAACTAGCTCTACTCGCTGTGATGTCGGTCGATGTCCTAGCGCGTAGAAAAGGGGCGGTCACTTTCTCTCGTTCTGGAAAAAAGAAGGCAGCAACCGCATTTATTATTTTTCTTTTTAAATTCTAGTCTAGCTGTATATATGGCCCAGTCGATGAAGTCAGTGATCTTCAGTCTTCAACGTTCCGTCCTGGAGTGCAGACCGACTTTATTTTCCCAGTAGTGCTCTCTTTTAAAGGGAATTTTTCACATCAGCAGCAATCAAGTGTGGAATGCACTTGAAGAATGATTACGGTCATAGGTAAAAACTATAAACATTCTTTTAGTACTTTTATAAAAGAAATTGTTGAGGGGTGTGACCTCGAGATGAAACCTAAGAGTTTGTTGTTGGTCACTGAACGCACACACGAGGCATAGACCGCAATGTGACGTCATCATACTCTCCTAGAGGGGGGTGCTCTCCTCGTGGAAATTCCGTTAGGCGCATTGTACCCGAAAGACACTCTATAGCTGATGGCTCGCACCCATGAAAGAGAATCATCAAATGTTAATGACACGATAAGTGATAATATTTTCTTTTCTATAAATTCAGGGATGGGGATCGGTATACGACTCTGGAACGACTCCAGTTACTCCTAGCCCTCGAATCAAGCTCTACAATCAAAGAAGGAAGTGATGACCGGACAACGGCCTGTACCTGCCTTTTGCCTTGTCTATCAGACCCGTGCTCCACGAAATCCTCATCCGACAGCCTGTCAAGTAGCACTCTCCTCCACGCAGCTATTCTAGGTATGTATTTTTTAAATGGCTAGATTCATCCGAAAACTATTAGAGAGGCCGGGTTGAATGACCCCACTAGACCCCTCAGAGAGAGCTGATGCCGCTACAAACAAAAAGGGTGGCTGATCCAATGTCAAGTTTTTTTCTTCTTTTTTTTTCTTTCGTACATTGACCTTTATAATCGACTATTTAAAAAAAAAGTAGTGAATCACTTATGACGCATATTCTTAGAAAATGTAAACATTGTTCCATGATGCGGAAGACATAATCGCTGAAGGAAATTAAACATGATCAATCTTCCTGTACTACCTAATATAGCAATACCATCAGGAGATAAAAAGAAGTTCTAAACTAGTTTTCTTTGACCAAATCTTTTTTTAGGGTGTTAAAACCAGTTTTACTTACAAAATTCTTGTTATTTTCCAGATGCCGAACGCTATAGCGATGATCAGAGAGCATTCCTTATTGGGAAAAAGATAGATGACATCCTTCGAAGTGGTGTTGACATCAACGTGCGGGACGAGCGAGGTGAAACCGCCCTGTCCTCCATCAAAATCCTTTTACGACGTGGCTGCTACCGGATCGCCTTCCTGGCAGCCTGCCATTTATTAGATCGAGGAGCCAAAGTGGACGCTGAGGATAACGGCCATCAGACGCTTCTCTTCCATTCCGTAGCGTCTCTGGATGCGGCCTCAGATTTAACCCGACTCTTATTAAACCGCGGTGCGGACGTGTGGTACAAGAGTGAAGGTGACAGCCCCTTCAGCTCCTTCTTACAAGCCATCATCCGGCGTAGATGTGTTGAAGGAGCTTCCGTTACGGCCGATTTACTCGGAAGGATGATGGGAAATCGTCCGGAAGCTTTCCGTCTACTCGTTCTACGATCCATGATCCGGCACGGGCGCTACGTAAGAGTTTTAGGCCCCGTATTCGTCCAGCTCAAATCTCTTTTATCTCCTTACTGGAAGCAACCGCCTTCTCTGAGATACGCAGCCTGGTCTGCGATCCGTCACCACTCAACTGGTAACAGCTGGGCAAGAGAGCTTCAAGAATTGGGTCTCCCGCCTTCCACTCTACGCTATCTCACCATGGAGGATTAAATTATTAATATTATTTTAAATTGAAAGTGTACATACAGTACAAAAAATGTTGTAAATATTCGATCCAAAATATAATGGAAAAAAATTGCGTTTATTCACGAGTCAATTCGAGTTTTTGAATGAAAATCAAGGCCAGGCAACGAGCCCTTGCTCTCGAGCTAATTTTCGCTCTTCGTATCGCTGGATGGCTTCCTCTAAAATCACTCCTTCTGTACGCTTCTTCCATATATCTATCTTGATTTTGGGTGGCGGAGGAGGCTCGTCTTCTTCTTTTTCGGATGTAGACGAGTCACTGCTCTCTTCATCGACGGTGGCCGGTGGTTTCTTTTGGCCTTCAGCAACAACCCTTTCGGCGGCAGCGGCCCGATCTATGGCTGCGGCCGAGACCTAACGCCGCAGAGGCTGCTGCCCGTTTGATCGGTTGAGCTGGAGGCTCTTCCGGTTCCGCTTCCACTTCAGGCTCTGCCTCTGGTGCTGGTACCGGAGAGTTGGCCTCTTCTTCTTCCTCTTCTTCCTCCTGCTTTCGGGGACGATATTGACGATGAGATTTGGAATCCGCTTCCTCCTTATTTTTAAAAGTAACGGGTGCCTCTTCTTCTTTTTCCTTCTGAGGAGCCTCGTCCTCTTTCGGCCTCTCGGCAAATGTTTGCTTGTAGAGGTGTCGGTAAAATCCGCTCATATCAGCCTGCTTCGTAACGTCCAGGTAATCTGAATCACAATTGTAACGGTTGTTAAATAAAAAACAAAATCAGAAAGATATATTTTGTAGCCTACTTTCTCGTAATTCGCGTAATCTCTCTTCTTCTTCGAGTTTCTTCAATTCCGCTAGCTTTTCTCTATAGGCAGGTGTGACGTAAGATTCTTTATCGTTGAACATATCCCCCTCCGTTTCTCTCTCCTTTTGAACCTTTCGCTCTGTCCTGCGTTCATGCTCCACTTGACGGAGCTCAGCTGATCGCAACAAATTGGCAATGTATTTGGGCTAGTAAAAGTAGTAAAGAATGTTAATGGTAGACATAAAACAGGAGGGGATGTGTGTAATACCTTTTTCTCAGTTTTGACTGGTTTTTTCTCTTCTTTCTTCTGCTGCATGTCATCAGTAGACTTCATCATACTGGAAAACAGGTGGGGTCTTCTTCAAGGGCTTTCATGGCAGCTTGTCTTGCAAGATTCCTCTGCATGCTTTTCTCTGTGACTTTCTGGGAGATCAAAAAGTAGAATACTCAATAACTGACATGAATCTTGTGTTTAAGAAGGAAATTATTACAGCAACTGTTCGACTCCTCCAGTCCAAAGCTTGTTTGGGGTCCTCAACCTCATCATCTTCTTCAAGGTTGTCATCACTAGAACTGTCAGCTGCATTGCTAAACACTTTAGGTTTAGGCTCTGATGATGATGCTCCACCAAAAAAGGCTGATCTTGCTCCTTTGTTCTTTGATGGAATAATCAAACCATATCTGTGAGTTTCCAACAGTTTAAAGAAAATTCTTCTAGCAGTGAATTGATAATTTATAACTTACTTTTTCTCATTGGGATTGTTCGCCATTTTTTAAACACGAAATTGTTTTAAAACTTTGTTATTTGCTCGAAAAAACTCCGAAGTCCTAACTCGAACACGTACAACTGACGCAAGCAGACGACACTATTGCTGAGTTGCCAAACAATTTTTTTCGCATTATTATTTTTTTTACACGCGCGCGAATTGAAATGATGTAATAAATCACTATTGTCACGAAAAATGGGTTTATTCCAGTTATCATTACATATGGACTACGGTACAAAAATTCTAAAAAAAAAAAAAATTATATAGAAAACACAACAGAATTCATTACGATGACTTAGCCTTGGACGTAGCCGTCACAGCATCATATACTACATGAAATCCCTAGTAATAAATACAAATAAAATTGTTAAAAAAATTGAATAATATGAAAAAAAAATCAGAGATTACCTGCACTCCGAAGTAGAGAACCGCTAAATACCCAACAATCGTTATGGTAAGGAATAAATCGAAGATGGCAGGTTTGACACTGAAATCATTAATTTTTGTTATTATAATCATTTTTAAGTTAAAGAAACCCTATCCAAGTATTTATTTTTTTCATACCTGTAAGCCGTCATTACGCCTTTGGTTTGATCATAAAATCCAAATTCAGGATCTCTTTTTTCAGCGTTCAAGTGTGTTGCTTTGACATCACTCAAATACCGCTGGAAAGTTTGTTGGAGCAAATGGATGACGCTGTTACTACCGCTCTTGCTCCCCATAAGAGAAGAGAAACGAGGCTGAGAAGTCAGCTGATTTAACCAGACACCAAGCATTTCCTCAGAAACCGCCTAAAAATGGAATAAAGTTACCATGAATTATTATTTAAAGTTACAATAAGGCTGGAGATGACAACATACCAAGTCGCCCACGAAAGAATGGTCCGCTAGAGTTGTACAACTGGGAAGCAATCGCCTCAGCTAGAACTCTAGTATTCCGCGCCAGAGTTGAGATTTCGACAGAGGATTTGCCATCCAAAATGGTTCCACGTTGGAAATCAGATTTGGGAGCCTGTAATGAATGAAAGTTTAAAAACATTATATAATCATTACAAATTTGCTAAAAATTCGGTTTTTACCTTGTAATGAGAAAGGGTCATGGCATTGAGACGACGAACAGAGTATCTTTCATGTTCCCAGGCCAAAAAGTCGTCGGCCAAATTGATTTTCTTGTGAATCATGCTGACATTTAAACTAGGGAATAGTTCCGAGGCGATGTCTTGGAGAGTCTATAAAATATAATCAACTATTATAAATATATAAAGCTTAAGTACTTTTAAAATGTTTCTTCACCTTGACAAAATTAGCTGTGTTACTGCCGTCTTTCGGTGGCTTAGATACGTGAACGTTCAATTCATTAGCCTGTCCGAGGGAATCTAGGCACAGCGCGTAAACAGTTTCCTGAAATAAGACGACGATTAATTATAGAAATAAAAACTGTGAATTAATAAACAATTAGTGCCATACTTGGAATAAACCACCATCAGCGCTATCTAATTGATCTTCTAAAAGTTTCTTTGATCCGAGGAAGTTCAATTTTCCACCACCAGTAAGAATGAAAACCAAATTGAAGCGAGGCAAACCCGTCTGATTGGGCTGTGAGGCGAGACGGGAAAAGAGTCGGGCGAGTTCTAATAATATAGCCACGCCGGACGCATTCGAATCCCAGCCAAAAGACAAATCCTATTATGATAGTTAGAAAATGTAGAGAAAAAGTATAATTTGCCTAATTTTCTAGTATTACCGCTGCCGCTCCAAAAGAGTCGTAATGGGAAATAATAGCGACTGTTGGTAGTTGTTCTTCAACTCCAAAACCAGCAAGTTTGCCCTGGATTTTCATAAAAAATTAGTACATTTACAAATTATGTAAAAATGTAAGAAGGAATGTTACCTGAATATTGATAATACTTGGGTGATCCGTCATAAGCTTTGCTTGGTTTCCATTCACTGCTAATTGATATCCGTTTGCAAATACAGCTCCAAGTAGGGCTAAAAATTAAATTGATCAATTATGTTTGAATGTGACTAAAAAAAATTATTTTAAGTTAAAATTTTACCTTGGGCAGCTGAAGAGGCACTGTCTTTTTCGGTACTTTCGCCGATGCTCTTGTAAATTTCATCCAACTGAGTACTTTGAGGTGAGAAATAAACAGGTATGGGGATTTCTTGACTGAGTAGGAACTTCTCAATCTCCAGGATGTTCTGTAAATAAATAATTATGAATATATTTCTATAATATTTTGTGTAGGGAAAAAATACTTCTTTAACATCTTCAGTGATTGAATCCAAATCTGATGGGATGATAATCTGTGAAAAAAAGCCAAAATTTGCAATGTGACCAGGTAAAAATTATATATTGAATTATAAATACCAATAGAGCTCCAGCTCCTTCAGCTATCAGCTCACGAAATCGAGCATTGCTAAATTCACTAATCATCATAATTATGCACTTCCTAGAAGGGAGCCTGGTGCTGATGGAACTGGCCTCAAAGTTGAGGGCTGAACTTCTAGACCCTGAAAAAAAATCAGATAATCAGCAAAAGAATGAAACAAAAACTCAACCAAATCTGTGGTAGCACTTATAAGTATGTTAACTCTATCGTGTATAACTTTATTACAGAAAAGCCATAAATTACCATATTTAATCCCTTGCAGATCGAAGTGCTGGAGGCGATAAACTGGAAAGTCGATTGCTGCCTGAGTCGGTGACAAAATAATAACAATTGAAAGCAAAGCCACTATGAAGTAGAAGGATGAACGCAAGAGATCGGATATTTCGTTCAGGGGATCAAACATTTTGCCGAAGAAGTTGAAAAGGTCGGCGTGACGAAGAAGAAAAGAGGAGCAGAAACTTCAGAAAGCCGGGACTGCTCAATAAACAAGAATGTCTGCTATGAGGTGGCGCGTGCACACTACGCGCTCGTTGTCATTCATTAACGAAGCCCTTTCTACCCCCTACACGACAGAATAATATGGCAATCACGAATTTGTAACAAAATTCTGTGTGTAATGCAACACGCAAGAAAAATTCTTCTCAGATTATTTCCGTTGGTGATTAAGAATATTGCATGATATGAATAATATATCCTTTCATATGAAGTTAAATCGAAATTTTTTTTTTTCGACCATTAGTCAAGCGTCGCGGTTTTAGAGGGGTTTTGATACATTATTATCGCTCTATAACAGTCTCACATACATTGAATATTTTTTCAGTAAATGCTAGATTCACTTTACCATCTCCTTCGCCAAGTTCAAGCTTCAATAACTACATTATTGAGCTAAGGATATGCGGAAAGCATTATGTCTTCGTCATTAAATCAATAAACTTCAAAGGCCCGGTCTTTTAATTTTGTTCAATATTTTAGGCACGGATGAAGGTAACGATTTGATTTCAAGAAAAGCGTGGTGGCCCTGAAAAGGGCCGATTTGTTTAGAAAAGGGCAGCAGGATCTTTAAGCGCGTTCACCACGGATACGGCGGGCAAGCTGGATGTCCTTGGGCATGATGGTCACTCGCTTGGCGTGGATGGCGCACAAGTTCGTGTCCTCGAAAAGACCGACCAAGTAAGCCTCGCTGGCCTCCTGAAGGGCCATCACGGCGGAGCTCTGGAAGCGAAGATCAGTCTTGAAATCCTGGGCGATTTCACGGACGAGGCGCTGGAAGGGCAACTTGCGGATGAGAAGTTCAGTCGACTTTTGATAACGACGGATCTCACGAAGAGCGACGGTACCGGGGCGATAACGATGGGGCTTCTTCACGCCACCGGTAGCCGGGGCGCTCTTGCGAGCAGCCTTGGTGGCCAGCTGCTTACGAGGAGCCTTTCCTCCGGTAGACTTGCGAGCGGTTTGCTTAGTACGAGCCATGGCGAATAACGACGAATGAAGGAAGAAGAGATAAGAGAACTATGTTTATAGCATTGGTTGTGGCGGTGTAGAGGAGAGAATGTTATCTCCCCTCTTTCTTTGTGTACCATTGGTGGAAGCGAAAAGTGGCGCCAAAAAGTTCGACTTGACCAATGAAACAACAGGAAGGGTGGCGTTCGTTGAGTATATAATCCCCTACTTTTCCGTTAGAAAATCATTCAAGTTCTAAAATTTGAATATTCTACAATGACTGGACGCGGTAAAGGAGGCAAAGGACTCGGAAAGGGAGGTGCCAAGCGTCACCGGAAAGTGTTGCGTGACAACATCCAGGGCATCACCAAGCCGGCTATCCGCCGTTTAGCTCGCCGTGGTGGTGTTAAGCGTATCTCTGGCCTGATCTACGAGGAGACCCGAGGTGTGCTCAAGGTGTTCCTTGAGAACGTCATCCGTGACGCTGTGACCTACACTGAACACGCTAAGAGGAAGACCGTCACCGCCATGGACGTCGTCTACGCTCTGAAACGCCAAGGCCGTACCCTCTACGGTTTCGGCGGTTAAACATCTACCATCCGACCGACTTAAACAAAACGGCCCTTTTCAGGGCCACCAATTTGTTCTAAGAAAAGTGCATCACAATCACATTTCTTTCTCATATTCTGTGCTTTCGTTATGTTACTGTGCTAAACTGTTCTCAACAACTCTTAAAAACCATCGCTATTAAATTAAAGAAACTTACATTGTACCGATATAGAATCGATAAAATATTGCGTAAGATATTTTTTATATTTAAATCAACTGACGGAAGATACGGGAACGTCAGCACCTGTAATAACTTTATTCGGACGTATGATATTAAACACTGTTCAGCATTTTCCCGCCTTTGTCCATAATAACATCCGCATATGTGAGGGCTTCATTTCTTTTCCAAGACCTTTTCCAGGGTAATAGCCAAGCATTCGTCGGCATCGCACATAGATTACTGCATTCAAAGCGAAGCTGATCTTGGCACTTCCATTTTTAATATTTTATATAAACTATAACGCAAATTTTTAAATTGATGAAAATGAACTACTTAATTTTAGATATTTTTTTATGGTGTCGTTTGCACACAGCAGCATAGCGTGAGTACATATATATTTGGCTGTGAGAAAAATCTTCCCGTCAATTCTTTGTTTGCCACTCCTTAACACTAATATTCCTAACGGATTATTCGTATGTTTGACTATATCAAGGAACATTTGATCTTTGTTCTCTTATGGATTTCGGTAAAACCTTTATTTGAATAACTCGAAAGTTTAAATATTGAGAGGATATGCTTTTCTTTATGAAATTGGTGGCCCTGAAAAGGGCCGTTTGGTTTACGTTGAGACGAAGTAGGAATCTATTTGGTGCTGGTATATTTGGTGACGGCCTTAGTGCCTTCGGAGACGGCGTGCTTGGCCAACTCTCCGGGGAGAAGGAGACGGACAGCCGTTTGGATTTCGCGGCTCGTGATGGTCGAGCGCTTGTTGTAGTGAGCCAAACGGGAAGACTCTCCAGCGATGCGCTCGAAGATGTCGTTGACGAAAGAGTTCATGATCGTCATGGCTTTGGAGGAGATGCCAGTGTCGGGATGGACTTGTTTCAACACTTTGTAGATGTAGATAGCGTAGCTCTCCTTCCTCTTCCGCTTCTTCTTCTTGTCGCCCTTAGCGATGTTCTTGGAAGCCTTACCGGCCTTCTTGGCTGCTTTTCCGCTTACTTTGGGAGGCATTTCGTTAGCTCAAGAATCGAGAGAGAGAATAAGAATACGTGCTTGAATAATCCCTATATATACAGAATCTCTCCCTCTGTTGAGGTAAAGAGAGAGCCAAAAGACGACCGTGTCATGTAGACGAGGGGAGCCAAACTCAAACAAAGGGAGCAGATGGCAGGAGAGAGGAGAAAGGCACGCCCACCAAACCGGCTTTTCCTTATCGTGGCTATCCAATGACCTTAAGAGTTTTCACTTGTGGCTCTCCTTTTCTGATCGTGGGGGGCTATATATACCTGCATTTCCCTCATTTATTTTTACTTTAACTGTACGAGAGCTACACTTAGTTCTTGCGCAGTTACTTACTCTACAGCCTACTTATCATGTCCGGTCGCGGGAAAGGAGGCAAAGTGAAGGGAAAGTCAAAGACCCGTTCTTCCAGGGCTGGACTTCAGTTCCCCGTCGGGCGTATCCACCGTATGCTCCGTAAAGGATCCTATGCTGATCGTGTCGGTGCCGGTGCTCCCGTCTACTTGGCTGCCGTCATGGAGTACCTCGCCGCTGAAGTGCTCGAGTTGGCCGGCAATGCCGCCCGTGACAATAAGAAGACTCGCATCATCCCCCGTCACCTTCAGTTGGCCATCCGTAACGACGAAGAGTTGAACAAACTTCTCTCCGGTGTCACCATCGCTCAGGGTGGTGTCCTGCCCAACATCCAGGCCGTTCTTCTCCCCAAGAAGACCGACAAGCCTGCCAAGGCTTAATCTCTTTCTCTTACTATACCAAATCGGCCCTTTTCAGGGCCATCACTGTTCTTGAGATAATAGAAATTGCGACCAGTTATTGTTAAGTAGGAAATAGCGAATAATCCAGAGGGTCCTAGAAAATAAAGGGCTCCATGCTAATCATCCTGAGTCAACTAGCCATTAAATTTTTGTAAGTACTAGGAATCAATCACAAACTGGAAACTTAGAATTTTTCTTCGCTGAAACTGACAGAATCGACATTCCATTACGAGAGTCTTGCTTCTGGTATAGCTTCTTACCAATATGAAAACTAAAAATTGAATGATTGAAATCATTTTTTGATATCACATATGACTTGATATCACTCAGAAATCTCAAGATGAAAGCAAAAAAGGATTTTGATGGTCTGATGGTCATCTAGATAGAATTCGGTATTAATGGTAAAAGAAATGGGCTGAAAAACCGAATTTAAGTCTATTTTAAAGATTTCGACGACCACATGAAACGAACTTGCGAAAAGTTTAAGCACGATTTGCAGGGGTCTTCGAGGCGCAGAAAACCAACTTGCGATCAATCAAAATGGCAGCTGAATTCTTCAAGTAATTTGAACGAATGGTTAAAGATGATAAATAAGCGCAGCAAATAGTGATATAATTAAGGAGCCAGATAACATTCAAGTTCAACGAGCTCCCAGGCTGATGGGGGCCAATGATTCGACTGATAATTCTATGCTATAACTTTTGGATTTCCCGAACTAATGAGTGGGTTTTTTTATATATCGACAAAGGCTAATAAATATGGTATATAAGACCAGTATTTTAGAAACATGATGTAAGAGACTCGGTTTACATTGCTTACATCATTTATTCTTATTACTTTAAATATTTCATCGTGTCGTTATAAATTAGTATTTTGGCTCAACATTTTTATATTCGGGCTTGTAGGTGGACTTGTAGGCGGGCTTGTAGTCGTAAGCCTTAGCGTCACCATCGTACTTGACATCGGCAACGTAGCCAGAGTAACCATCAACGTAATAGTTGACAATCTGCTTACGACCATCGGGAAGAACAACCCAATAGTTGCCGGTGGTCTTGTCGCCTTCACGGCCCTCGTATTGACCGAAATCGTTGTAATAGTCGTCCTTAACATTCCAGTCAAACTTGTAGTAAGCAGGAGCCTAAATATAACATTTTTAATTCATCATTAAACTTTTTCTTTGCTTGATTTATTACATCTTAATAATCAAGTTGTTGACTGTTATAAGCTTACAGAGTAATCCTGTTCCTTGTAGGTGGGCTTAATGTAAGCCTTCTCCTGGTAGGCGGGTTTGTAGGTGTCGACGGCAGCGGCGACGGCGATGAGAGCGAGAACAACGATGGCGATCTTCATAATATTGAATAAATATAAGATTTATTAAAACGCTTTTATTGTTTATTAGAGTATTTCTTACCTTCATGTTGATATTTGAAGTGAGACTGAATGATTCCAGTGCATTTTAAGCTGCTTTTTATATGGTTTGAATGAATTGTCTGTATAGGTCTTCGGGCCGAAAGTGATGGTGAATGGCGAGCGCTGCGTCCATTTTGGGTATTTTTCGCATGCATCAATGGGAAATCGCTCTATTCTTATGTCAAGATACATGATTGTCGAGCAAAGTGATGTCTATAATAATGTGTATTACAATAGCGGCCGACGCCCAACTGTTTGCTCGAGAATTTTCTCTCGAGAATTTTGAATCGATCTCTCTATTTCATCATATTTAAGAATTCCTACTGATGCCGCGCTCCATATCTCCATATGCTTAAGGAACACAACTGTTTATCTTATCCTATACGGGGAATTGAGATTTTTTTACCGGACACATACTGGCGGTGGCCGAGGTGCAGCATTCTTACTAGCAGTATAAAGTCTTCCCTCCGGTATAACTTATTAAAAGATAATTATTGGAATGCTGGAGTTGGTGTGAATAACTAAATATTTGTTTATTTAGATAATTTTCATTTTTCAGCACGAAAAAAATATTAAATTGAGTCGCATTTACCCAAATGTAATAATACTTAAATTCGGCTTCGTAACTCGAATAATAATAGTTAGAATAATAATTAGATGCACAAGCACAGTAAAGTTTATTAAGTCCTATGTAGATAATAACCGTAGCTATATTCTCGACACTTCCTTTTTATCAGCTATCTTAACTGCGCTGAAGTGTGGGGATTTTTCCCTTTGGGATGAATAACATTTTCCCGATGTTTTTTTTTATATTGAATTTTTTAAAAACATACTGCGAATTTCCAGTAAGACCTTGATTTGCTTTTGCAACTGTTAGCTGAAGCTGATTAATCGGAGCTGATATGTATTTCTTAAGCATCCCAAGTAACTCAATATTGAAAATCAAACTGTTTTTCCAGGGTTTTCCACACTTCTTATCGGTTATAACCTTTTGCTACTCTGTTCATCTGTTGGAGATTGCTAACTATTCATTAGCTATAAATACGTATGTATTATAAAGAACTTTACTAGTTATTCAGCACGTTATTTTAACTACGCAGTGTTGTTCTCATTATTTTATAAATCAATCCACGCTACGCTAAGGTAAAAATGAATATACATACATGTATCATTTGCCTATTTTATTTGAATTCCAAAGCTGCATTTGTTTATTTCAATAGATAATGGGTCATAAAGGAATTAGATTTGCCGACGTTATATTTTTAATGACGATGGTTATTAGCTTTAACGATTTCTCAATTGCGGCTTACGATATTGTTGAGCTAACTTCGATACCTTCGAAAAGAATAGATCATGTGCAATCACAACTAGTTGACGTCTCATCATCTAGGAGCGGTAAGTAGGGTCTTTAAAAAAACTGAAAATGTTATGCATGCGTAAGTATTTTCTTATTACAACTGTAGATGTTTTCGATGAGCTATCCACCCATTTAAGCGGAGATAACGATATGATTTTTGATGGGTCTAAAACTACTCGAAGGTAATAGAAACGCATATAAGCTGCATAAGATATTATAATGTTTATAATACTGTTAATGTTAATGATTGAAGAGTGATTCGAAAACAGGACGCGGCGATTAATGAACACATTTTTTATTGTTGATTTTACAGGAAGCGCTTCATTTTAGGCACTATGGTTAAGGGTATCTTCAACTTATTCAAACCTGCGAAACCAAAGCCGCAGGACCCCATGATACTTGAGACTAACGCAAAACTTAACAGCCTTCAGAATTCAATTCAGATTGACCTAAAAGATATCCGATATATGAATGCGCAGCTAGGTAGAAATCAGGAAAAACTAGGAACCTACGTGACGGGCATGGATGTTAAACTGAATAGCATCCAAAGTAGCCTGAGTAACATCAAAGTAATTAATGGGAAACTTGATAACATTGAGAATAGTCTAGAAAGTAACAAGAGGACCATAACTGCCCAGCTACAAGTAATTCAGAAAAATCTAGGATCAATTCAAGAAATGAATGACAAACTTGATAGCAATCAGAAAAGCTTAGATAATTACGTCAAGGGCATTGTAAATGGAAAATTAGATAGCATTCAGAGAAACTTGGAAGATTATATGAAGGGCATCAATGGGAAGCTCGAAATCATTCAGAAAAATCAAGATATTAATAAAAAGGCGATTGATAGACAACTAAGTGGCGTTCAGAATAGTGTAAAAGATCTTAAAGGCCGTATTCAGGGTCACTTTAAGGATTTAGACGATACCATGAATCGGAACTTGGAAAGCGTTAAGCACGATTTACAGGAAGCTTTCGAAGTCCAAAAGAAGCAACTTGCAATCAACCAATTGAAAACCGAATTCTTTAAGTATGAACGAATCATTGAAGATAGCCTCAGGTACAGCATTCTTTATCGGAAGACGAATTCGACCACATCGAGAACGGCTTTCTTGAATTTTGGCAGCCAGCTGGAAAGTGCCATCGATGCCATCCTCGATGGTCTTCTTGGTGGCGGCATTTTTGGTTCGGATATTCTTGCAGCCATCCGTACCGGGAAAAACGTAAGATAGAAAAAAAGATCGCTCATAAATGTTTTAGTGTTAAAAGATAAGATTAATTTAATAGAATCATGCAACGGAATTCATTCAAGCTTATCAAGACATCAGGGATCTTCTGGGAGTCGCTGCTGGTGTCTTGGTCATTTATTATCAAACGTCTGAAGCAGATCAAGACCACATGTAGGCTATACATAGCATTCATCATTTTCCTATATCAAAATACTTTATTAAAACTATATTTATATTTAAATAGCGACTTTTGGAAAGAAGAAATGGAGGTGAAAGAAAGCGGGGTTACCAAGCGTGTACGGGAAATGGAGTTGGACTGTAGAACAGAGGGTCAAAATGTCGTTGAAGATATTAAGAGAATCATGGCAACCTATGCGAATGAGACAAGCAATCAGGTCAGTAAAAGAGTATACGATCACCTCAGTGACAAGTACAACACCAGCCTGTGGTACATCATCGCGCATCGGCCGTGGATAGAGAAGGAGAAGCCCGTTTATTCAAACTATCGTCGTAGAGTGGAGGTATTTGATTTTCAGGGGAAGAATGTCATTGCTTATTCCTTCGACCACAATGATATGGCAATGAGCATAAGTGAAGGTTGTCAAGATAAATTAAAAGAATTATATTGGCACATCAACGTCCTAAATCCACCAACATTTAACGAATGGCGAAACGACCGATCTTCGAATCGCAATGAGCGATGTGGAAGTGCCAAAGAGATCTACAACCATTTGCGAAATATAGACGGAATTAATGCGGACCACATAATCGAAGTTGTTCCACATGAGGATCCTTTTTATAACTCTAGGATGCACTCTAGCAACTGCGATTTCAGGAAACGCGTACATTGCTTTTCCCGAAACAGGTTTAAGGACTACTATTACGATATCTTTACCTTTCCTGGAGGAAAATCAAGAAGGTGAGGATATAAATACGAAGCTGAAATATATAATCAATAAATTGTTATTGTCTCATCATAGCCCTATTATTTTTTGCACAAAATTTATAAACTGCCTATGATGTATTTTGTAAATAATGCTGGTTCTGGATTACAGAAAGTACTTTAAAATCATAAGCCAACTCGACGGAATGGTCGTAGATGACAGTACAATTTCTTCGAAGTTGCCTGGCGGCCACGTTCACATGAAACCGGACAGTGATGGTGCCCATCAATTTTGGTACTTGGATGGGCAAAGCCAAACCATACGTGCCATGCAGACAGACTTGTGCCTTACCTCCAACGGTATAAAGAAGATGAGTTCATTATTGTTAGAGACCTATAAATAATAAATATATTTATAGGACCTGACCAAGTGTATTTGAATTGGTGCAACACATCGCCGAGTGACCAACAGCTCTGGAGATTGAAAAAGGACGACACCATTGTCAGCTGGGCTAATCCAACGCAGTGTCTAACGGTGGAAGAATACTCAAATGCAAACACGCCTCGACTAACGGAAAGAAATTGCACTGGGGATATAAATCAGAAATTCACCATCGAATACTGAAAATTGTAATTCCTTTTGTGGGTTCTAGTTCCTATAATATTCATATAGTGAGTGCTTATATAGCTCAAATGTATACCCATAGATTTTTCTTCTCAATAAAATGCCGCCTATAATGCGGGCATGTAGTTTAATTCTGTAGTCATGGTAATAGAACTAATTTCTTATAAATACACAAAAGGTACCTGGACATCATTATTGTTTAATTTTTAAGAATAGTCAGAAAAACTCTCGTAAAGTTATATTTCATGAGTAGGCCTAATGGCCTATTATGACTTTCTACTATGAGATTTCATTCAATTATTTCTTTCCTATGAGAATGAAGGAATTTTGCCTTACTGGTGGACCTATTTTTTTATATATATATATTCTTGGGTCTGACTGCAAGATAGCCCTATTCTAATTTGATATTTTCTAATAGCACGTACGTCACTAGTGATCACTAGTTTAATTGTCTCGCATTACTGAGTTGATACCGCGTACTTACTTTCTATAACGTAAGCAACTCAATGCTAGCTAAATATCGCAGTTTGGCAATGAATGTGTGAAAATTGCAGTTGTTTTAATGAGCGTGAAAAGAAGATTATTCAATCAATTTGAGACCTTGACTTTCGTTAGCAACTAGCAACTGCGCGCTATGTATGTATGTACAGTATGTATTTGTAACTGAGCGCTATAGCCCATATTGGATGGGAATACGCATGCTGATTTTATTATAAACGACTTAAAGATGTTGTTCAACCCCCGCGACGTGGATTTCCCGCGTGCCGTTTATCTAATCTTTGACCTTTTGCTACTTAATATCCTTATTTGCATTTTCTGTCACCAACTCAGTGAAAACAAAATACTTATTACTTGAACAGTTTTTCTGCAACCACGTCTGATACAAGTGAAGTTTTTTTTCGCTCAAGGAAAGTTACGGTGTACTGGGGTACAGTCTTCATTTAAAGGTAAAATAAGACTTGTGTGATGATGATATATATAGTACTAAATAGTTTTTAAAATAGCATTTAAATAGACAATGGGCAGTAAAGGAATGATTGAGCGTTGTGGAATTATCTTGGTTCTATTCATCTTGATTTTGGTTTACGATACCTTTCAGTTTAATTCGATTAGCACGGAAAGAATAGAAAATGATCAATTGCAACTAATTGATGATTCAGCTACCAACGGTAAAAATTAGATTTTTTTGTTTCGATGAAAGGCGTAATCATTATTTACTTGAACTTTTTTTTCAAATGTTAGATTCTTTTGAACCACTAGGATATATTTAATAGGCCTTCCATTTCCCGAAAGTAATAAGATATATCGAAACGTAATACTTTTGTCTTCAACAGCCCATCGTGCTTAGGTATTCGTTGCCTATTGCTAATTACCTATTTATGTATAAAGCCTTAAACGGAAAATGGGCGTAAACGGAAAACTAAACATCATTCAAAAATCTCAAGAGGAATTAGAAAAGCCATCAACGGGCAACTAGAAAGCATTCAGAATGGTGTAAAAGATCTGAAAGACCGAATTCAAGCCCATTTTGAGGATTTCGACGACAACATGAAACGAAACTTGGAAAACATTAAGCACGATCTGCAGGAGGCTTTCGAAGTCCAGAAGAAGCAAACTTGCAATCAACCAATTGAAAACTGAATTCTCCAAGTATGAACGAATCATTGAAGATAGCCTCAGGTACAGCATTCTCTATCGGAAGACGAATTCGACCACATCGAGAACAGCTTTCTTGAAGTTTGGCAGCCAGCTGGAAAGTGCCATCGATGCCATCCTCGATGGTCTTCTTGGTGGCGGCATTTTCGGTTCCGATATTCTTGCAGCCATCCGTATCGGAAATCAAGTATATAATCAATAATAAGTAATATAAAATATATCACTGTTAATATGAATAACCAACTAGATATATCAATAATAATTATTATGGTTGAAATAGAATCATGGCACGAAATTCATACGAGCTTATGAAGATATCCAAGATCTTCTAGGAGTAGCTGTTGGTGTCCTTGCCATTTATTATCGCACATCGCATGCAGATCAAGCTCACATGTTTACAAACTATATTAATAATAATGTGTGTTAAAAATTAATGAGATATTAAGATGTCTTATGTATCCTAAGATGTCTTATTACCCTATTTTAGGAAGTATTTCAAGATCATGAGTCAACTCAGTGATAAGCTGGTCGTCGATGCCAGCACGCTTTCTTCCAAGTTACCAGGTGGCCACGTACATTTGAAACCAGATACCGGCAGCGATGCTTCTCATCAATTTTGGTACTTGGATGGTCTAAGCCAAACCATACGTGCTATGCAGACAGACTTATGTCTTACCTCCAACGGTATAAAGAATATAAGCTATTGACTGTTATACTGCCTTAATTTCTTATACTAGTTATACTTCTATAATAGTTTTTTAAATATATACATAAATAGGACTCGACCAAGTTTATTTGAACTGGTGTGACACTACTGCGAGTGACCAACAGCTCTGGAGATTGAAAAAGGACGACACCATCGTCAGCTGGGAAAATCCAACGCAATGTCTGCAGGTGCAAGAATATTCGAATGCCGACACACCCCGACTAACGCAAAGAAATTGCACTGGGGCCCTTAATCAAAAGTTCACCATCAAATACTGAAATTTTGAAACTCCGGGGAGGAGGAGCTCTAACAGCTTGCTTAGTAGCTATCAGAGAACGAACGAAAAAGATTCGTTTTAATAATAACTTTTGAATAGCTTGATATTGGTCTGTAGTTTTAATTTGTAGCTAATAATAGGAATCGGAGAATCTCCTAATAAATAGAAAGCAATTATTGCCAAACTTACGTACCGTAGCATTATTCATTTGAGTACTATTGGCACGCTAATTAGGAAGGATTAGGTTTATATACCATTGAAATTCTTATGACGAGAGAATATCCTATATATTCTTTGCTACCAAATCGAACCTTTTTAGGGCCACGCACCTTTCTTGAGATAAAAGAAGTAACAACTGGTCATTGTGTTAGTATCGTAAAATAAAATTGCATTTGCTTAAAATCATTGTTATACTATAGTTAATTATTATTACATTAGAATAACGTACAAATAACGTACAATCCGGAAAGTCCTAGAAAATCAAGCTATGATAAAGATTATAGCAAATCATCCAGTTTCATCCTTAATCAACTAGCCGTTAAATTTATAGCAGTACTAGGGATCAGTCACGCAGAAAACTTCGATTTTTTTTTCTCCGCTGCTGCTGACTGAGTCGACATTCTTGCTAACGAGAGTCTTTCCCAGGCTGATATATAACTCAGATGTGAAGAGCTAATAAAGATTTATTCATTGAAATCATTCTCAGCACCTAGAAATTACAAATTGACAGTATTTACCAAATTATGGTCATTATGACTCAAAAATTATAGAAAGCAGTCTGAAAAATTAATAGAATCATTATACGAAGGGCATCAATTGAAAAATTGATAGCATTCAGGAATCTCAAGAAGAAGTAAAAAGGATGCTGATGGAAATATTATTCATAACAGCATTCGGTATTGATGGTAGAAGAGATGGTATTCTCACGACCTAGGAGCTAAAAGGCTGAATTAAAGTTGATTTTAAGGATTACGATTTACGACGCAACATATGGAACGAAACAACTAGGAAAACATTAAGCACGATTTTCAGGAGTCTTTTGAAGCGCAGAAAAACCAGCGCAATCAATCATATGGGAACCAATGTTTCAAAGTAATATAAACGAATGATAAAAGATGATAAATGATAAATAAGCGCAGTAAATAGTGATATAATTAAAGAGCCAGATAGCATGCAAGTTCAACGAGCTCCAAGCTGATGAAGGTCAATGATTTTCTTGCAAATTCTATACCCTACTATAGCTTTTGAATTTCCCGGACTACCGGGATTTTTCTTGATATTCACAAAGCCTAATAAATATGGTATATAAGACCAGTATTTTAGAAACATGATGTAAGAGACTCGGTTTACATTGCTTACATCATTTATTCTTATTACTTTTTAAATATTTAATCGTGTCGTTATAAATTAATATTTTGGCTCAACATTTTTATATTCGGGCTTGTAGGTGGACTTGTAGGCGGGCTTGTAGTCATAGGCCTTAGCGTCACCCTCGTACTTGACGTCGGCAACGTAGCCAGAGTAACCATCAACGTAATAGTTGACAATCTGCTTACGACCATCGGGAAGAACAACCCAGTAGTTGCCGGTGGTCTTGTCGCCTTCACGGCCCTCGTACTGACCAAAATCGTTGTAGTAGTCGTCCTTCACATTCCAGTCAAACTTGTAATAAGCCGGAGCCTAAGTATAACATTTTAAATTTATCATTGAACTTTTTCTTTGCTTGATTTATTACATCTTAATAATCAAGTTATTGACTGTTATAAGCTTACAGAGTAATCCTGTTCCTTGTAGGTGGGCTTAATGTAAGCCTTCTCCTGGTAGGCGGGTTTGTAGGTGTCGACGGCAGCGGCGACGGCGATGAGAGCGAGAACAACGATGGCGATCTTCATAATATTGAATAAATATAAGATTTATTAAAACACTTTTATTGTTTATTAGAGTATGTGTTACCTTCATGTTGATGCTTGGTTTGAGACTGAATGATTCCAGTGCATTTTAAGCTGCTTTTTATATGGTTTGAATGAATTGTCTGTATAGGTCTTCGGGCCGAAAGTGATGGTGAATGGCGAGCGCGGCGTCTTTTCTGGGTGTGTTTGTGTGTGGTATTTTTCGCATGCATCAATGGGAAATCGCTCTATTCTTATGTCAAGGTACATGATTGTCGAGCAAAGTGATGTCTATAATAGTGTATATTAGAATAGCGGCCGACGCCCAACTGTTTCATCGATAATTTTCTCTCGGGAATTTTGAATCGATCTCTCTATTTCACCATGTGCACGACTTATTGCTACTGATGCCGAGCTCCATATCAAACTTTCGCTCTTTTATTTTCTACATTGAATGGTATTTTATAGTAGTCCACCCATCCTCGCATATTTGATTTTATATCTTTATTACCGTACTATATATTTTGCTGAATAGCACTTTTTTTTGTATTAATGAAGTGACGATACCTTTCTCCTCTTCAATTAGCCCAAGCAATACGCTGTAAGGAATAATATCGTTGAAAGTACCGGGTCAAGTTATCGTAATACGATGATAACATTTTATTAAGACAATATATGATACGTTTATTCCTCTTTCATTTTCTGCCAACAATTTTCAACTGAAAATATATCATCGAAACTATGTACCGGCAGTGATTTTCTTTTTGAAAATCGATTACATAATTGTTAGGAAGATTTCTAACGTAAATGGAATTTCAGTTCTTTCTTGTTGGGGTAATTTGGTGTATCCGAGATATATACGTGGACTGGGGATCTCTCTGGGAAGAACCACAATCTGGGAAGAACCACAAATTACCTCTCGTCTGGGGATTTTGGGCGCAAGGAGGTTTTAGAAAACGGGATTTTCACGCACGGAATCTGTCTTCTTCCTTTCAATTTCATTCGAAGGTATTAAAGGAAGTGCGAGTGAGAGATATATAACACATGACTCTTTCATGAAGAAAGGGATTTGTACAGCTTTGGAGATTGAAAATTAACAGCATTGTTAGCTGGGTTAATCCTTCGCAATTTCTGGTGCAAGAATATTTGAAAACCGAAACATCCAGATTAAAGGAAGAAAATTGCACTGCAGATACAAATAAAAAAGTTTACCATCAAATAAATTACTTGTGTAGCTATGGGAGCTATAATCCTATATATGCTTATATATCTGCAGCTAGAGGACAAAGCTTTGTTTTTATAATACCTTTTGTACAGCGCGATTACGCGATATTGACCTGTGGTTGTCGGGAATCTAAAAAGCTCCTATAATACAAAGACAACCACCGATGTAATGGTGTCACCAATAATAGATTTCACAACTGGTTATAATTCTGGTCAGCTGAATATAAAAGAGCCTTCCAAATTCCCAAGCTGTTTTCTGTCACTGACTTCCGTGTGAAACCAGTTTTCTTTGTGTGTCTTGGACTACTTTTCAGTTTGCATCGCAATTTTATTGAATCAATCGAGAGGAATGGTGCCACCCGATGTATAGAAATATAGATACAATAACATATAATAAGACAATATTTATTCAATCAAAGACTACGATAGATTCCGTCGATAGGGGTGAATTTGTTGTAATTGTAGAGCTGAGTTCCTCCGTAGCCGTATTGCAAAGAGCCGCTTCCAGTCGGTGTATAATAAGGGTAACGATATGGCGGCCTATTAAACAATAACAATAAAAACTATTTATTATTCCGAAGAAACAAATTTACACTTATACCATTTTACCTTTGATAGTAAGGAAACGTCCTGTAAGGAAATAATCTATTGAATAACTTCGCTTCCGACGATTCCAGAAAGAGCAAAGCTAAAACTACTAAAAGCGGTAATACAACCAGGACCTATGAAATAAAATTATTAGTTAATATAATAAAGGGATATTTGCTGAATTATGACTTACAGTATGACGACGGGACATCATTTTTAATATAGGGGGAAAAGTTTTCAGGATAAGGGTTACCAACACAGGTATGCTTTAGGAGAGCCCAGTTACTTGTGAGCGGATGTCGGTCATCGAGTAGGTAACATCGCTGAAGTTTACATACATATTATTACAGAACTGGTTTCTATACTAGCTCGCGTCGTTGTCAATATTGGAATAGGTTGTAAGGAGAAATCAGAGAAGGACTGACCGATAAGATCAGCAGGAGTATTGTCTTTGGGGAGCAGGAAACAGATTACCAATCGCTTCTTATTATATACCTTATGTTACAATCTCGGAAGGTATGGTAGCTTATTCAAATTTATGACTCCTACTAGAGTATAGTTTGGCACACAAGAAATAAATGAATTAGTTTTATTCTCTCGCAATCGGCCCTAAAAGTTTAGTTTATCTTTAATTTGGTTTCCTTTAATTGGTAATAAGCGAAACTAAATAATTTAATCGGCCTTGAAAAAGACCATTTTGGTTTTAAAGTAGTTGGCATAAAGATTAGACTCCAGCAGGCAGCGATGATGGACTTCGGTACAAGGTGATACCAGGTGCTCGCGGATAGAGTTGGTGCAACTTATGTACGAAATAGCTTTGAAGAGGACGAAATAGCCGGAAGAGTTTCTGTCCGGAAGAGGACGAGTAGGCCTCGTTCACTCGTTGGATGTCACGGTTGCTGGAATCTGACTGGAGCCTCGATGATCAGCTGGTGAGAGTCTGAGAGATGACCATCTCGGAGAAGAAGGGCCTTTCCTCTGGTTGAGTTATTCTGGAAGAACCGAGGTCAGTAGTTCGAATGAAAATCGGACATGAGTATCGAACTATATTATATGTTCATATTTGTGGCTGTCAAGAGTTATCTCCTTTTTCTTGGTATCCGATTGGCGGAGAAAAGCATTTCATCTCCTCCACCAATGACGGTAGAGTAGGGTTGCTATCGCTGAGTATATATTCCCCCTCTTTTCCAAGAGATTAACATTCAGCACCAGGTATCCTACCGCGATGGTCTCACTGCTAGAGCATGGTCCCCTACCTTAATGACTATAAAAATTAAAAATACCTGTACACATGTAATACAGAGGTACGAAAAGGGCCTCTACGATATTTTTTGAAGGTCGAAAAGGGCCTCCTGAGAAATCGGCCCTTATCGCACCGGCCCTTTTTGAAAAGGCCCTTTTCACTCGGCTCCCGCAAATACACACAGCTCTATAACTGTTCTTACCCGAGTCATCGTTCTTCTTCGAACCAAGAAAAGCGGGTACAAAGTGGGCAAGGAGAAAGCAATGAACGAACATATACGTTACTAGTACTAAAAAATAAACAAATAGGACACATTTTTTTTATGCTGCTGTATTTCAATTAGAAATCGTTTTCATGTCTTTAATTTAGGAACTTCTCCTTGATTAGATAGATGATTTATTTTTTTATTTTTGGAATGCTGAGTTCGGTGGACTGGTTTCCCGTAAATTCGGGAGGGCAGCGGCTAGCCGGAGATCCAACAAGGTAATAGGTTTCCGTTCCTGGTGGGTTCTTATGGCCACCTTAATTGCAGATAACTATGGCTGTGAGAGAGCCGTCTTTCACGGTCCGCATGACAGCAGATCCGATACTAGTTGTTCCTCCATAAGTCACTTCTTTCAAATGCCCAGTCACAGCGCCCTTAACCCTGAGATGAAATATAACCAATAAGTCGAATGAACAAGTCGTCAATGTCAAATTTATCTTACCAATTGCCATGAGCATCCTTGCTCCAATTGGCACTCCAGCTAAAAATTAAAATCATTAAATTTCAATTGGATATTAAAATTTTAATGACTACTTTACACCATTAGTATTACCCATTGTAAAAAGTTTCTTCTTCCAGTACCATGTATTCTTTGACGAACCAGTAGCTGATGAGTGGAGACCAAGTCATCGGAGTCCCAGTTGCTCTCGCACCCCCTTCGAAAGCATTTTGGCCAACCTAGAGTCGCTCTATTGAAAAAAAGAAAAATGAAAGTAAATAAGAAGAGGAAAAAAAATCATAGTCTAAGCAATTCATCAAAAGTGTGTTACTATTAGCAACGGATGCAACCGAGTCGTGACCGAACGTGCACTGGTAGACCCATCTTTCAGCGATGGCAGCAAGTTCATCATCCCACACCTATTAGTATTAATCTCAACTGAAGACTGGTAATAACAAATAACAACACAATTATAATATGTACCAGAGAATTCATGTTGGCAGCCGATGGTAGTTTAAAGTGATTGCCCATTGGATTCTTACCGAGGGCAACTTGACTCCTAGCTTAATTGTGAATGTCTACTATCGTCTTCTCGTCAGCTGCAGTCCTAGAGTAAGGAATGGGATGGTTGCAGGCCGGTCCGAATACTCCTTTCTGCGTAAGAATAAAAAAAATAGGATTAACATGAATATAAAAGTAGTTCTTTTAACATCACAACCAACTGTTGTACTAACAACTGCAATTGGATGAGGGATTTTTATTTTAACCGCAACAGTTGACTCGATCTTTGAATTTTATAGTTTAACATACCATAATAGATTTTATTACCTCATATTTGCACATGGTATGGTCACGGCTGATGGCACAGTACGTAGCTTTTGACTGCTCTCCCTGAGCATCGGCTCCCTGAAAATTAATGCACTACAAAGAAAAGATGAGACAGGTTAATAGCAGCTGATATATACCTAAAGTTATATAATAGACTCCAGTCCAAAGATTCTTACCAAGATACAGCCGAGTAACGCCAGGAGCGAAAAGATTGCTGAGAAAGTCATCTTGTCGAGTCGTCGGATTTTCTTCCTTGAAATTTGGTCTGAAATCCTTGCCTATTTATATGAATAGTTCGCCTACTCCACTCTAACAAAACTGAGTACTGTACGTGGATCTTGGAGCCGAGAAAAAGGGTCACTTTATTTATTCTTGTTTTCTTTATGGTAGTATTTTTTAAGTCAAGGAAGTTTATTTCTTTGTTTTTGTGATCAAATAAGAAATAATAATAAATTGAGATGCTTTCAAGACATTTACTACATTTCAAAACATGCGTGGTACAAAAAAAATTTTTTTTTTTAACTCCACATTATACTCCTCATTATCATCGATGACCGCCATATAGATTAAGTGTCGATTTATTTATTCTGATTTTCTTTCTTTATTTTTTTTAGTTATTAAAAATGTTTTCTTTCATTTCGGTTCCAGCGGAAATAACAAATTGAAATTGAGAAGACTTCCGTGTTTCTATGGATATGAGACATTTTATGCTTTTAAAGCTCTTTTCTTCTCAGTAATTCTATTGGGAGATGGCTGACACATTCACTAAAACTGAATCTCGAATTCGAAATATGAAATGTCTCTTGTTTAATTATAATCTTTTTTGCTCTGTGACCATTATGAGTTGTTTTTGTTTCTGGAAAAAATTGGGTTTTGGATGGTGTTCCAGGCTATAATAGATTTGATACTTTCAAGACATTTATTGCAAGTGCGAGTTCGTACTTATTGCTACATATGTTTCAAAAATTCAAGATTTGTATGATTCAACATGTGGTTTTCGTCTATTACATAATAGTTTTTCCCCAGTAATCATGGATTTTGAGAGCCGAAATGAATAAGTGTCACTTTGTTTATGGCTTAGGGTTAAAGGGTTTTATGAGTTTTTATCATTTTCTCATGTGGCTTTTCGCTTTCCTTTTAATGATCTCAAAGCTTAAAGCTACAATAAATTCAGATATTTTCAAGACATTTATGGGGTTTTCACACAAGTGCGTTTTCCCTTGATGAAATGAATATATGTTTGAGTATATAACAGTACGTCTCAAAAATTCCAGAATATAGCTATAAACTGGTTCCCCCACCCTTTAGAGATTCTGACGATTAAAAAATTTAATTAATGTTAATAATGTAGTTATTAGTGCTGTAGAGAATTTGGGTGATTCCAACAGGATAAATCGAAATGGTTAATTTTGACTTCCGGTGAAAGAAATGCAATAGTGTATATAACAGCCTTAATAAGAGAACCGCATAATAGTTACAGTTGTCGAATGAGAATAAATCCATCTTTTCTGTGTAACATGGGGATCAAATAGAGAGAAAGCTGCGTTGCTGGTACCCAACGGTATAAGTAATCGTTTTGTGCCCGCGGGAGTTAAGCGGGAAACACGGTGTAGCTGGCTCACTGCGTTTAAAATAAGCAAATTTCTGCAAGAGACGACAAAAACAGCTGGAGGGCTCACGAACCTCTTGTTTCCGTCTTCTTCTCCATAGCAATAGTACTGTATATAACCATGGCGTCAATATTGCCTATATTTTAATTTGGAATTTCTGGTCATTGGTCATTGGCAATTCTAAAGAATTCAAAAGTTCTTTTATTCAAAACTATACAGGCATTTTTTAAATAGATACGTTATACTTCAATCGTTTCCATAATTAAGTGTATTATATTTCGTAAAACCAACAATAGATAAAAATTTTAAAATCAGAATATTTTTTTTATTGTTGCGATCAGTGTTTTCATTTTTTTTGTGTTAAGTACCTAATGTTGTTAATAATCGAAAACACGCCTAAAAGTGACGCTCAATGGTGCCCACCGTGCCCACCACCGTGTCCACCGCCGTGCCCACCGCCGCCACTGTCTCCGCCACCGCCACCGCCTCCACCTCCGTCCCCACCGCTGTGCCCACCATGACTACCACCGTGATGACCACCGCTGTCCCCACCATGATGTCTACCTCCACCATGATGTCCATCTCCACCGTGATGTCCTCCATGGTGCCCTCCATGATGTCCACCATTGTCTCCTTGGTATCCACCGTTGGAATAGCCACCACTCCAGCCATTATCCGGCACATGGGCAGCAGATCCTCCATTGTAATAAGAATATGCAGGCCTTTCACAACATATTTATAAAAAAAATGATTTAGATATAAAACGGTCAAGATGATCACGTGCTCATATTTTAATTACCTTGTTGCGTAATAATTGTTGGTATTAGCGTAATTATAACCATTGGAGTAATAAGCAGGTCTCCTATCATAATAATGGACTATAATTTGTATACACAATTAATTCGTTGTTGTTTTGAGATCAAGTACCTCGTCGCTGACGCGTAATAGTTATGATAAGGCCGTCTGTAATAGTAGACAGGCCGGGTGTTGTAATAGTAGCCTCTCCTCCCGAAGTGCCGCTTCCCCCGAACGAGACTATCGGCGGAAGCCGAAGATACTTGAAGATCCGAACCATCAGCATCAATGGGAAGAGATGCTTGCTTACCATCGCCATCGGCTTGGACCATTACCGCAATAACAGCCAGAAAGAGGCTGATGGTAATCTATTGGAAAAGATAATTAGTAATTAGTAAAAATTTCATAAATATATATATTTGTGTATGTGATGTACAAAAAAGAGTCGATTCGACATGATGCTGCGCAATATAGTTTAGTCTCGTACCCTTGGCCTATGTCGGCTCAAGAGGGAATTCTCAGTATTTGCAATCATGACATTTTATACTTTTACATCAGAGTTCGCCCTACGCCGTTAGCTAGCACTTAAAAGAAGAATGTTGCCATAGAGCATTACTATACGCGCTGGAAGATGCTCATCGGTTTGGGTTTTCCCCCATTCCTCTAGACTCCGTGCTATGCTGTACCTGGCACAGACGCACACCGTTATGTAGGCTAGTAATAATTTCAAATTTTGGCGCGACTATATTTAGATATTTACATGCTTGTTTTGGTTGTACTGAAAAAGAAAAAAATTCCGACAAGGTTAGGGAAACCCCCAATAAGTCCCGATTCTTGAGTCTCTATGATGGCTATGATATAATGTTTCCGAATAGTTATAGATTTTGATATACAATATAGGTTGTAATAGCACCCGTCATCAAAAGAGGAAAATCTGATGGTAACAATTAACCGATGAGTAAAAGAAAAATAATTTTATTTTATATATTTTTGATGACGGTGGAAGAAAACAACATTCTCATTATGTAACCGTAGTATTGTATAACTTCCAATGACCTACTTTCAAGCAATAATTATATAATCTTCCGTTCTTCACTGATCATTAGATAATAGTCTATAGGTGATTCTGAGTGGGTTTTTGGAAGGTTATGAAATTCTCGCAATTATTGGATCGTAAATAATTAGAGAATAAGTGGTCCCTATTAGTCCGTGGAGCGTGATGTACTGCAATACTGCCCCAATAACATAACACGCAAATGCCAAAAAAGGCGGAACAGGCAGCCTAAGAGCTGTTACGAACTCATCTTTTTTTAAAGAATGGATAAACTAGAAATAGTAGGCACCATCAAAGAAATTAGAAATTATAGCCTATTATCCTATGCGATGCCAGCTCGCATTGAAAACCAATAAAATTAATATTCATTTCAACATCCAGCTTTGCTTAGAAGCTCGGGAAAGTCCCAATAAGTCCCGAGCTTGCCCTCCCATGGTGTAGGCCATATACTCATGAAACGCATGTATTATATTTTCACATATTTCAGGGTTTGTTAGAATTATGACTTTTTTTTGTAATACGCGCCAATATCATTATTTTGATAAAGCTTTTGCATAGACTAGATTCATGTCTTGTTTAAATGTTCGTTTTCAAAATGTTTATTTCAATTTCGTGGATCAGAAGTGTAATAACGAATTATTAGATTATTTCCTTGGCTTTTGAAACTGCGACACAATATCATGTTTCTTCTCTTTTACTATGTGTTGTATATAATCAAAGTGCCCATAGCCTATATTTTAATTTGAACCTTGAATGAAAACAAAATTTCTGAAATAATCTTAAATCTGACCGAATGTTCTCTTTGATTTATAAAAGTCTTGAGCAATAATTGACGAGAACTGATAATACGGATAATTTTATTTATTTATTTAGTCAATAAAAAAATTATAAATTACATAATATAAATCAGTTCATATTTAAAATGCGTTAATAAGCTCCTGGATATTTTTGAAGATTTAAGCAATATCTTTATAGACTTATTAGCAATTACAAAGAATTCATAAGTTCGTATTTACTTGAAATTCAGCTATTAGATGATGATGGTACTATGGGTACCTACGAATTTTTTTTTTTACATTTTACTCGATGTAACATTATTTCTTACCTCCAAAATGATATTAATACTGCTACCGAGGGTGACTAATCCATTCTTTGAGAGCAGAGCAGTTCATCCCGAGAAGAGGGTACCGTGGATGTAAATACATTGTGAGCGGAAGTCACACACGGTGACGGCCATCTCATTGCTTATTTCGTGTTAATTTATTATTTAAACCAAACAACAATAGTGATTATTGTAACCGCATGGTGACAGCATCAACGAGCGAGTTAAAGTGGTGTAACAATTTCCAACAGATGATGATGGTACTATATTTTTTTCACAAGATACGTTTATTAAATATACATTTTACTCGTTTTTATAATTAAGTGTGCATGTATTTAGATTTCGCCAAACCAGAAATAGATAAAAAAAAAAGCAGATTATTTTTTTTATTGTTGCGATGTCTTTATAACTTTTTTTGTGGTAAAGAGTAAAGACAATGACAAAAACCCCTAAAAGTTTCTCTTAATCTTAATTAATATGCGCCTCCGTCTCCACCACCACCTCCACCTCCGTCTCCAACGCTTCCACCGTCGCCTCCGCTGTATCCACCTACGTCACCTCCGCTGTATGCACCTCCGTCACCGCTGAATGAGTCATCACCTTCGCTTGATCCGCCGTGATGTCCACCAACTTGGTAACCAACGTTGGAATTAGCACCACTCCAGCCATTATTCGGCACATGGGCAGTAGATCCTCCATAGTAATTAGAATATGCAGGCCTTTTACAAAATAATCATAAAACCCATTTGATTGAT
Organism: Chydorus sphaericus; assembly: GCA_030141595.1. NCBI lineage: Eukaryota > Metazoa > Arthropoda > Branchiopoda > Diplostraca > Chydoridae > Chydorus > Chydorus sphaericus. The sequence goes on from CM057933.1 coordinate 1,047,763, forward strand.
ATAAACTCGGCTTAGATGATAACGAGCGCGTATTTTTTAAAATGACCTAGTTGCGTAATAATTGTTGGTATTGGCGTAATTATAACCATTGGAGTAATAAGCAGGTCTCCTAAAAAATTATTAATTTGTATATGCAATTCTTTGTTATTGTTTTGAGATTAAATACCTCGTCGCTGTCGCGTAATAGTTATAATAAGGCCGTCTATAGTAATAGACAGGACGGGGGTTGTAATAGTAGCCTCTCCTCCGGAAATACCGCTTCTCCCGGACAAGACTATCGGCGGAAGCCGAAGACACTTGAACATCCGAGTCATCAGCATCAGTGGAAAGAGATGCTTGCTTAGGACCATCGTCATAGGCTTGGGCCATCACCACAGCAGCCAGAAAGAGGCTGATGGTAATCTATAGATATACGTAATGATAATTGTTTAAGTTTAAAAAGAAATAATATATTAGTAAAGGTGATGTACCAAAAAGAGTCGATTCGACATGATGCTTCGTTTTAGTATTGTGTCGCGCCCTTAGCCTAAGCGGGCTCAAGAGTGAATTCTCAGTATTCGCAATCTGACATTTTATACTATTACTGCGTAGTATAAACCTTGAAAGAAGAATGTTATCCTATACAGCATTACTATACGCGCTGGAAGATGCTCATCCGTCTGGGTTTTCCCCCATTCCTGACTCCGTACGTGCCATGCTGTCGCTGCTTTACTTGGCACACAGACACGTGTCGTTATGTAGGCTAATAATAATTTTCAAATTTTGGCGCGAATATTCGTAGAGGCTTATTTTGGTTGTATGTTGCGGAAGAAGAAAATCCCGATAAGGTTAGGGAAACCCCCAACAATTCCCGATTTTTGAGTCTCTATGATAGCTATCAGCTATGATATAATGTTTTCGAATATAGTTAATCGAGCCCGTCATCAAAAGAGCAAAAAAAATATAAAATAAAATAAACTGTTAGTAATAATTACCCTATTAGCAAAAGATAAATAAATTAATTTGTTTTTATGACGGTAGAATTTAACAACATTCTCATTATGTAAGCGTGTACCGGTATTGTAGAACTTCCAATGACCTAATTTGAAGCAATGATTGTATAATCTTTCGTTCTTTACTAATCACTATATAACAATATAGTTTATATTGGTAATTCTGAGTGAATTTGGGAAAGATACAACATTTCCAATAATTGGGTCGTAAATCATTTGAGAATAAGTGGTCCCTATTAGCCCGTGTAGCGTTATATATTGCTGTAATATACTAGCTCATATATCGTTCATAACACGCAAATTCCAAAAAAGGCGGAACGGGCACCCTTAGAGCTTCTTACGCACCTTTTTACAGAATAGATAAACTAGCCATAGTAGGCACCATCAAAGAAATTATAAATTATAGCCTACTACCCTACGATGCTAGCTTATTATATTGAAAAACTGCAGTAAAGTTAATTTTTTTTTTCAACTCCCAGCTTTGCTTAGAAGTTCGAGAAAATCCCAATAAGTCCCGAGCTTGCCCTCACATGGTGTAGGCCATATACTAAAAGCATCTATTATATTTTCAAATATTTTATGGTTTGTTAGAATTCTATGTCTGAGATTTTTTTGGGTTCTTTTTTTTTTGCAAACCTGCAGGGGTTTTTTTAATACGCGCCAATATCATTATTTTGATTAATCTTTTGCTAGATATAGCGACAAAATTAAACGTGTCTACATTACATACATATAGACTAAATACATACATGTCTTGTTTAAAAAATGCTCGTTTTCAAAATGTGTATTTAAATTTTCGTGAATCAGAAGTATAAAGAATTATTAGATTATTTTCTTTTATTTTTTAAACTGACGCAATATCAGGTTTCCTCTAATTTATTATGGAGAATTTATATTTTTTTAAATGTGATTCTGTTAATAGTGCCCACCACGTACATTCTCTGCTGCCGCCTCCGCCTTCATTCCTTTAACGCCTACCGTGATGATGAGCATGATGAACATGATGATGTCCTCCATGATGCACATGATTATGTCCTCCACGATGCCCACTGTGATGATGATGTGCGACATGATGATGTGCGACATGATGATGGACAGCATTATTCGGCGAATAGACAGCAGTGGGTACTCGACTGTGATAAGTTGCAGGCCTTTTAAATGAATTACTTTAATCAGTTAAAAATGTTTGAATTTTAAAGTGTATAAATTTGTATTACCGTGCTACATAATGATTGTTGTTGTTGACGGAAGTACGGCCATTGGAGTAATAGGCAGGTCTCCTATAACAATAATAATAATGGGCTTATGTTTGAATACCATTCCTTTATTATTGAATTAAGATAATGATATACCTTGTCGATACGTAATATCTACCGTAGATTTGCCGCTTCTCCCGAACGACACCATCGGAAGAGCCCAGAGACACTGGAGCAGGCGAAGAACCATCAGCATTCATTATGAGTAATGATGCTTGGTTACCGTCGTCATTAGCCTGGTGGGCTAGGGCCATCGTAGCAACAACAGCCAGAAGGAGGCTGACCTTAACCTAAGATAAGAATTGTTAAGTTCAAGATTTTAAAGATTTTGTTTTAAAAATTTGAAATTTACCAAATAGAGTCCATTCGACATGATGCTGCGTATTAGTATGGTGGTATGTTCTTAGCCTGTGGTGGTCAAGAGTGAATTCTCAGTATTCACGAACTCGACATTTTATATGTTTTCTCAGCAGTATATCGTTGCTTGCTTTAGATGTTGACCTTGATCATTATACGAATTCGAAGATGCTCATCGGTCTGGGATTTCCCCGCTTCCTGTCTCCGTGACGTACACAAAGACGCACATCGTTATAGATCACAGCAATGTATTATTCGATGGTTTAAAGATACTATATTTAGATATTATTCGTTTGGGTTATACCCCGATATGCCGCACGGGAAACCCCCCAATTCCTGCCCCAAGTCCCGGATACGTATCCCTCAATTCCTGATTCCGCGATGGTGTAACTGAGGGCCCGCACAGATGCCTCATAATTCATATACTTTTTTAGCGCGATTATATTTAGAGACTGATTGGTTTTACTGGAGAAGGGTGCCACACTTTGTGCGTAGTAACAATCATTATTTGATTAAATTTTTAGAATAGAAGTTACTGCCACTTATTTTTAAATAATCAAAGAGAAATAATTCATTTCCAAATATTGTTAAATGACTAGTGATGCTGACTGGGCTGCAATAGTTTTTATTGAATTCTAATCTTAGTTTTTAACAGGCTTGAAAACAAAGTTACGAAGTTATATACTACATCATCTTCGGCTTGGCGAAGATGATGTAGGCATAACATGACGAAACAAATCGAACAAGAAAGGGAAATTGTGGGTCAAAAACTGATAGAATTGGAGGTTGACTGATCAATTGATTATATAATATTAATGGGAATGCACTGAGTCGTGGAAACAAATGAAGAATAACACGTAGGCCTACTGATACGCACTGGTCCTAAATAATATCTTAAAAGTCAATACGCATAGCCCGTTTCTGATTTAATTTTAAGTGGGGAATATAAATTGTTCCGGACCTATTTATTATGCAATTGTATACGCGTCGCAGTCATGGGAAAATATTTCACTGATACCAAAAGAAAACCACAAATTTAATTGGCGGACGATATTAAAGAAGGCAAAGTAGACCTATATGCCTGACGGCACCTCATGGTACTTTAAAATCTCCATATAATAAGTGGCCACCAATTGATTCAATTAAGTTCTCAAATCATTCTGTTACACCTACTTTAAGGTAATAACTCTCATTAGGGCTCCGAGAAAGTCGCATTTTCAATACCTTTTAAGCAGTAAAAATAACTGGTTTTGTTTTCGAGTAAAATATAATGAAGTATTGGAAAAATAAACTCGCCCGGGCTTTCCGCAAGCTAAGCGCACGTTCTACCACTGATATGAGTTACAACCCCGTTGTACCGTATGAATATAAAATATTCTTCTATAACGAACAGTTATCCGGTTATTTTCCCAGATTTTTTCATCGAACATATGCGTATTTCTTTATTTGAATATATTTTAGCGATTTTTGATTTAATAGTTGTTGAAATGGACGCAACGACGAACCGAGTCCTTACATATTATTGTCAAAGTACAGCGCAGCTATCGTCCTGTACTTTGTTCTTGATGGTCAACATTGATAAGTCATCATAATAGGCTAATGGAATATGTAATTTTTAATTTAGCTAGGATACAATAATCACTAACGGTTCAGATCTATCGAACAATTCAATTTCTAGCCAAATTGGTTTACTGAATGTTTCTTTTTAATCAATATAATTGTAAAAGAAATCGCTGATTATCCAGTATAACTATAGTATATTATATAATATTCACATTATAATATTCACATTATAGCCAGCTGTTTTTATTTTATTTGTAGACACCAACCATGAATGAAACAAATAAGGATAAAAGGACTATATTTAAGGGGTACCAACTGCAAATGACCATGGCATGCAAAGGGGGCCATGCTGAATTTTGGTTTAATCACTACTAAATGTGTGAAGAGATTTAGTGAAAAGTATTTCATACGACACCAATACCTATTGTGTAACTAGGCCAAATATTGCTCTATTATAACGACGCAGCAGGTTACATGAATTTGTGAAGTACTCTTTCAGTAATCCAAGCTATGAAAGCGAGGACGGACCCTATGCCCAAAACAAGGAAAGCCCCACTAAAAGAACGGAGATCCGTCGCTTCATTGCTACCGAGTGGATTCATCTTCTTCGTCATTATAAGACAGGGATTTTTATTGTTTTTACCAGTTAGCTTCTGTAAAGCTCTTTTATTGGCATAATCTAGGAGGCCAAATTGGTGGAATAGCAAGAGTCTGCGAAAAAATAATACTCAACACGTTAATGATTTCATGTTTATGTACTAATATAGTTACATAATATGTTATTTAATTCCATCATACTTTTGGTCAATGGGTTTGGTTAGAGGACTGTTTTTGGGGTAAGCAATCGATTCTTTCCGGCTGTAAAAAGTCTTTTCGGCCAACGTCACTTTGCATGTCTTGTTGTTCCTTTCGTAACTATCCATCATCATCACTTCATTATAACTGTGACCCTGTTAACATAATGATGTGAAATTTTAAAGTTAAAAGAATAAGATGAAACATATCTCACATTTAGTAAAACCCGATCATCTTTTATTATCAAAGAGATGTCGCCCGTGTAATTTTGGAAAGGGATTTTTTGAGAAGGATTTCTGCGTAACTGATCCTGGATCATTTTGACGGCGGAATTGTCATCAGATGTCTACATATTGCGCATCAATATTTGAAATTTTTATTAATAAGAAGAAATGTTCGAATTACTTCGATGTAATTTTCAGTTGGCGTGTTTTTAAAGACGTGAACTTTAATGTTGGGATTTGCTGCGACATCTTCGATGGATTTGATTGCCACGTTGAAATGGGGAACCGTTAATATCGACGTGTAAATTCCCGAATAAATATTACCCAAGATGACTGAAGCCAAGAGAACAGAGCCGCAAATGAATCGGTAGGACAGTAATTTGCTTCGGTGAACTGCACCTATTTATTTAGTCTTTTTAGAATTATGATTCTAAATATCAGGAGTTAAGATTTGATCAACATACTTTTGCTTGCCATCATCTCAATAAAGAGGAAAACGAATTTATTAAGAGTTTCAAGTGATTTGACGTCATTGGTAATCGACTTGTTAAAGCGATTGGCAATCCACAAACAGATAGGAGTAAATAAAGAGAACATTAAGAAACAAACCCAGACCTAAAATATTTAAATTCCAATGATAATCAGTTGACGAAAGGTGTCAAAAAATATTTTTTTTAAGAAGCGTTTGAACTTGTGATGTGAAAGGTTTTGCTAGAACTGCAATTTTATCAGATTCTTTCGGATAGGGCATCAAAATGCTAGTTTCATCAAACGTAATTGGGTAAGAGCTGTCCATTACTCGGTTCTTTTCCTCACTGATGGGTGAAGCTGAAATACACATATCCACTTCCTGTGTATAAAAACAATCTTCGTAAGGTTCTTAAATTACAACTCAAGATGTGGAGGAGTGAAACCTGTCGTTGAACCATTCCCATGACACCTGTCCAACTGCCGTTCTTCATCTCAGAACCGTACTCGCCGGACATAATGTTATCCTCTCTCAAACAGCAAGTTTTTATATCGTATCTTCAATAAAATAAGGTTCTAAACTAGATTTATGAATTTTGAAACTGTCGATAAAAATATTACGTAAATTGAAAAGCGTCCTTGAGTAAGTCAAGACACTCCACTTCGTAAAGACCGGCCTGGGTGTTCCTCGTCTTCGGGAATTTTCCCAACGGATTCTTTTTTTTCATGTTTTCCAATCGACGGTTGAAATGTATACATAGCATATCTAATATTTGAAAGGATATTGTTTTACCTTGTAGGTGGCTACAATCAAATTAGATTTTTCCAGGGCATCAGTACTGTCGTCATCAACCGAACAAAAAGTAGATGGTAATAATGATGCTATTATCAACATTATTATCACCAACGATAAAATGAATGTATTCTTCATTTTTATGAAGGTAGAATAACACAACATTCTGGTTACATGACCATCGTAGAACTGCAAATGTTCTACTATATACTTCAGTAGTTTATACACAAAATCTTCACTCTATTACAGGTGATTCTGTGTGGGTTTTCGGATAGGAATCAAATTCTGAATTATACACAAACGAGGTTCACAATAAACTACTGGTCTGGAAACAGTAGATTATAAATTGAATCCATGCATCTTTATTAGGTCATTTTAGCCATAGCTCAATAACACAGAGTGGTTACGGTCAAAGGAACAATTCAATTTCAACAGAAAGATTGGAAGAGCTCGAATATTGGGAGAGAAATCCGTAGCCAGTAATGCAGTCTACAGTCTTGCACAGAATTAGTTAATTTACGGAATCAATTCAATTCAATCAACAATCAAGTTTCAATTTTTTATGTGATGGTTTGTGCTGAAACATGACAGGATGACTTCGCCTGTACGTTGATCCTCGGTTTACTTTCTCCAAAAATGGCATTCCATCAACAGCAATATTGAATAGTGGGGACGCTACCAATCAAAACATATACATTCTAATATCTGGATTCTAATTTTGTTAATAAATAATTTAAAACGGTTTGGATTTGTCTTTGAAAATTTGTTTGGGGACGATTTGGTTTAGATAGATGAGAAGAATAACTACCGGTAGTGAAATCTGAATAACTATTATTGTGATTCGAGTGAAGCCGAACTTAAGTATTATTACATTTGGTTAAATGCGGCTAAACTTTAAATATTTTGGTGCTGGAAACAGTCTCAATGAAACAATATTTAGATATTCACATCAATTCCAACATTCCAAATACTTCGTAATAAGTTATACCGGAGGAAAGACTTTATACTGCTAGTAAGAATGCTGCACCTCGGCCACCGCCAGTATGTGTCCGGTAAAAATCTCTATTTCCGTATAGGATAAGATAAACAGTTGTGTTCCTTAAGCATAAGAAGATATGGAGCGCGGCATTAGTAACAAATCGTAAACATGGTGAAATAGAGAGATCGATTCAAAATTCCCGAGAGAAAATTATCGATGAAACAGTTGGGCGTCGGCCGCTATTCTAATATACACTATTATAGACATCACTTTGCTCGACAATCATGTACCTTGACATAAGAATAGAGCGATTTCCCATTGATGCATGCGAAAAATACCACACACAAACACACCCAGAAAAGACGCCGCGCTCGCCATTCACCATCACTTTCGGCCCGAAGACCTATACAGACAATTCATTCAAACCATATAAAAAGCAGCTTAAAATGCACTGGAATCATTCAGTCTCACTTCAAATATCAACATGAAGGTAAGAAATACTCTAATAAACAATAAAAGCGTTTTAATAAATCTTATATTTATTCAATATTATGAAGATCGCCATCGTTGTTCTCGCTCTCATCGCCGTCGCCGCTGCCGTCGACACCTACAAACCCGCCTACCAGGAGAAGGCTTACATTAAGCCCATCTACAAGGAACAGGATTACTCTGTAAGCTTATAACAGTCAACAACTTGATTATTAAGATGTAATAAATCAAGCAAAGAAAAAGTTTAATGATGAATTAAAAATGTTATATTTAGGCTCCTGCTTACTACAAGTTTGACTGGAATGTGAAGGACGACTACTACAACGATTTCGGTCAATACGAGGGCCGAGAAGGCGACAAGACCACCGGCAACTACTGGGTTGTTCTTCCCGATGGTCGCAAGCAGATTGTTAATTATTACGTTGATGGTTACTCTGGCTACGTTGCCGACGTCAAGTACGATGGTGACGCTAAGGCTTACGACTACAAGCCCGCCTACAAGTCCACCTACAAGCCCGGATATAAAAATGTTGAGCCAAAATACTAATTTATAACGACACGATTAAATATTTAAAGTAATAAGAATAAATGATGTAAGCAATGTAAACCGAGTCTCTTACATCATGTTTCTAAAATACTGTTCTTGTACAGCAAATTTATTAGGCTTTGGTGATATTAAAAAATCCCCTTATTAGTCTGGGAATCCAAAAGTTATAGCTTTGAATGAGCAATCAAATCTTTAAACCTTCATCAGCCTTGGAGCTCGTTGAACTTAAATGCTAGCTTGCCCCTTAATTAATTCACTTTTTTTGCGCTTATTTATCATTTATCATCTTTAATGATTCATGATATTACTTGCTCCTTAATTATTTCACTATTTGTTGCGCTTATTTATCACACTACTCCCTGATTTATCATTTATCATCTTTAATCATTCGTTCATATTACTTGGAGAATTCTACTCCCATTAAATTGATCATAAGTTGGTTTTTCGGTTCGAAGAACCCTGCAAATCGGGCCTAACGTTTTCGCAAGTTTCATGTGGTCGTCGAAATCCTTAAAATTGACTTGAATTCGGATTTTCAGCTCATTTTTTTTACCAACAATGTTTTCTCGGCCAACATCCGCGAGGGAAAAAAATCGAAAACGATATTGATTCCTAGTAGTTTCAAAAACTGACAAGCTAGTTGATAAGGAATGATTAACTATAACTATCATGGCTTGATTTTCTAGGGCCCTCCATTGATCGCTATTTCCTGCTTTACTAATAATAATTAGCAATTGAAAAATTCGGCAATGATTTAAATTAAAGACCAACTCAATAACTAGTTGCAATTTCTATCATCTCGAGAAAGGTGAGGGCCCTGAAAAGGACCGATTTAGTAGAGAAAGATGATAAAGCTTAAAGCATTGGCGGGCTTGTCGGTCTTCTTGGGAAGAAGAACCGCCTGGATGTTGGGCAGGACACTATCCTCAGCAATGATAACACCGGAGAGAAATTTGTTCAACTCTTCGTCGTTACGGATGGCCAACTGAAGGTGACAGAGGATGGTGCGGGTCTCCTTGTTGTCACGAACAGCGTTACCAGCCAACTCGAGCACTTCAGCGGCCAGGTACTCTATAACAGCAGCTAGGTAGATGGGAGCTCCGGCATCAGCACGATCAGCGTAGGATCCTTTGCGGGGCATAAGATGGATATGACCGACGGGGAACTGAAGTTCGGCCCTGGATAAACGTGTCTTTGACTTTCCCTTCACTTTGCCTCCTTTTCCACGACCAGACATGATGAATATGTTTAGAAGGGATTAACTGCTAAGGAATTACGTATAGCTCTCTAACAGTTTATGAAAAGGAAGAGGGGGGAAAGGCCGCTTTATATAGCCCTCGAAGAACGGAAAAAAGAAAGCCTAAAGTATAATTGCAAGTTTGGTGGATGCAACTTTCTTTCCTCTCCCGCCATTTGCTCTCTTTGTTGAGATTTGGCTCCCCTCGTGGACGTGACGAGACGAGCGCGCGCTCGTCTCTTGGCTCTCTTTTTTCAACTGGAGAGGAAGAGATTCTGTAAAAATACGGATCTTTAAGGCTTGTATACTTGATTCGTGTACTCATCACTGAGCTATCGACATGCCTCCTGTCAAGTCAGCGGGAAAGCAGCAAAGAAAGCCGGGAAGGCTTCTAAAAACATTGCAAAAGGTGACAAGAAGAAGAAACGGAACAGGAAGAAGAGCTACGCCATCTACATCTACAAGATGTTGAAACACGTCCACCCGACACCGGCATCTTATCCAAGGCCTTGACCATCATGAACTCCTGTGTCAACGATATCTTCGAGCGCATCGCCGGTGAGTCTTCCCGCTTGGCTCACTACAACAAGCGCTCGACCATCACGAGCCGCGAAATCCAAACGGCTGTCCGTCTCCTTCTCCCCGGAGAGTTGGCCAAGCACGCCGTCTCCGAAGGCACCAAGGTCGTCACCAAGTACACCAGCACCAAGTAGATCTCTACTTCATTTCATCGTAAACCAAGCGGCCCTTTTCAGGGACACTAAATTTAAATGAAAAGATTATCCTTACCAGTTCTGTAGAAACTTATTAGTCCCAATGATCACATTTAATCATAACAGCTTCTTTTCAAATCCCAACTCTCAAATGCAGAACTTGTCTGTGTATAAGTGAAAAGTTTGAAACCATTCCCAAAAAGCCACCAAATTCATCTTCATGCTGGTGACTTATTCCGTCACAAAATTGTAATATGTATCTTATAATTATAATTAAGCCAGCTTTAATTACAGAAGCTTCGAAGAAGAGAGGATATAGTAACAATTTTAATATGTAATGTGATGTGTAATGTGATGTGATACCCATCTACCGATATGTGCCTTTTGGTCTTTTTTTTACTCCCGTTGAGATCAATCGAAATACGGCTGCGCGTTCGTTTTACTTTAGGCAAGTGTACTACGGTACCACTTGTGCGCACCGTTGATCGTCGAACATAAATCAGGTTCTTGGTCCTGTATTGATGTAGATAGCTTCTTGAACGGCACTAGTCTTAGATGGGCATTCGGCTCATTCCGTCGATTAACGAAGCCGTCTAAAACACAAAAAATTTTCATACAGTTGTATTTCGTTCGACATGGACCATCATAAAGCTCTTCATTCTTGTTATTTAACAATAACGTAAGTATAGCGAAAGCTAGTTAACCTTGTATTTGTTGTATTATCATTGTAAATTCTTAAACCTTTGTTTTTTCGTAGGTGAATCAAAATTATCAGCTCTATAACATGACAGCGGAATCCGATAGCAGTACCGATAACACCGCAGCAGATCTCATATTTAATATATTGGAAGCAGCTAGTTATGGGGAACATTATTTCCTATTCACCTGCTACATCACTTTTGGCGTGATTGGTATTCCAGCCAACTTGGTAGTTATCGGTACGATAATTCGATGGAGACGTCTCCATTTCCCGCGCAACATTATGTGGCTTGGAGTCGGCATCTCGAACGTGGGTAACCTTACTTGTTACCTACTTAGAGTACTATTTGTATTATTGGAGAATTCGTGGTCAACCCAAGCTCTCTTCAGCTGGTTCTGTGGTCTCTTCTCTGCTACTCGATTACTGATCATGCTCTTGTCCTCACTGGAACGACACATCTATCTGACTTCTTCTTCTTGGTACAAGAACCACATCAGTAATCGTTGGCTCTTGGCCCTTCAATGTAGCTGCTTCTTCCTCGTCTTTCTCTTGGCTGCAGCTTTTAGTCAAATTCCTGATGACAGCAATGAAGACTTCCAATCCAGTTTCTTCACTTCTTCAAATTTCAAAACTATTGGAACCATACTTCTGGGTCTCTTCCCGATCTGTTTGACTGGAGTTTTCATGACCCGATTCAAAATTGTCCAGGAGAAACCACTGATAGAGATGATTAAACTGGGCCAACCTCGATCTGATGACGGCGGGGAAATTGCTGGTACTGTTCCAGTCGAGAAACCGAGTCACTTCGTTCTTGTAGGAGATAAAAGGGTCAGTCGGCTCGAAGCAGAAGCTGCCGATAGTGTCAATTTCAATCTCATTCTGTTTTTAGTTTTCATCATGCTACCCTCTATAGTATTGTATGTTATCTCATCTGTATGCATACAAATGTCGAATGTGTCGGAGACGTGCATCCCTTACGCATGGTATTTTTTCTACACGAGTACTTTCTTGAATGCTTTTTATTCGGGCATTTTAAACGTTCTTCTATTTGTTTTATATAATCATGACTTGAGGTCCCTTTATTCAACAAGAAGAACTCCTTAGTAACTTGGTTGTTAACTAAGGAAGTTACGTTTACCTGACTGGTACGATCTGTAAAGTTTTTCAGTTAATTATTATATGTAATCTGTAGTCTAATCATATTTGTCATAATATATTTTATTCAATGTCTTTATTGTCGTATCATATAATTAAGCAATATATTTTATTATATATTATGCTATTCAAAGTGTTGTCGGAACTGTGTTATGTATTCAAAAGGCTCTTCACTGCGTTACAAGTAAAAAGTTTCTGGTGAGGTGATTTAATTTTTGTCTCCTAGTTTCCATTTTATAAGATCTTTAGGGTACCTAATTAAAATTTAACGAGAAAGAGGGGGTAGCACAGGGAGACGACGACTCATATGATTTACGAAATCAAATATATATATGTACCTTTTTAGCTCTACAGTCTTGAGTCCTACAACACCAGCCCAGCAACAAGAGCAGTGAGCACCCACACGTTACCATGATGGCTATAATTGGCAAGTTGATACAGCTACAGTAATACATGCAAGTTTTCAGGAAATCTTGTGATACTGGTATAGTGTAGTCCGGAAAAGTGACTTTTCCTTATGAATCCGGCTTCTTAGGTTACTAACACAGCCTTAATTTCTACGAATATTTGCTGGCCGCTGCGTTTGCTAGATGGGAAATTACTTATTGCTAGACGACATTGTGCACCGCGTTGCTATAGAAATCTAAAATAAGAACGGCGACATAAAAAAATATACCCGGTAAGGAAGTATATAATACAAATTGACCTTATAAGACATCGCTAGTGAATTATTTGACAATAATTTATCTCGCTTCCTTGATGTAATAACGCAAGGAAGCAATCTATCGTATAACTGTTTGGTTATTTGATCATGGTTCACATTAAACATAATCAGATTTTTAAACATAATCAACTTTGCTCCATTTCCACGAATAAACGGGAGAATGACAACATGCTGAAATGGTAGCTAATTTTAATATAGCCTGCCTAATTAATCAATGCCATATTAAGCCGCCTATAACCTTTGCCGGCAGCAGCATCTCAATACCTGCTGCACGTGTACAATCTATCCAATCAATACAATAATGCGGGGACCGACGAGAGCTCCTTCCTTATTTAATAAAGCAATCTGTTGAGTGGCATTATTATTTCCCTAACATTTCTAAAGATATTTGAAGATAATGCCGGTTATACTTGGCAACATAGTAGTTGCAGTGTTCGTTTAATGATGAGCGCACCAAACTTTATTGGATGCGTCCTTCAAATAATGTCAAGGAGACAACATATACCTAACATATTCAAATCCGTGGATATAACATACTTACTTATTCATTTCTTTCACATGAAACTTTTATGATAATAATAAGTACTCCGTATTTCCATTTTTTTCGCATTTTCAGGGGTATTCGTTAAAAAAAAGCATGTTTTACTCTCTGTATCGAAGCTGTACAAGCCTCAGTATTGCTGACAAAAAAAAATAATAATAAGCAAGAGAGAAAAACGGAAAACATGATTTTGATAGCCTCAAACAAGGCACTCTATTCTTTTCGTTGATTCCAACACCCACTCGCTAGGAAGCATCTTTTAATAGAACAAGGATAAATTTACGATACTATTTTTTTTTTACTTGAAGGGATGAAGAATCCTTATTGATAGTTTTCATCAACATAGTGAAGGATTTGACTAAAGGCTGCGACGTTAAAAAAGATGAGGAAGAAGAGGTATTGAGGAGCCAGGAGATAGCGATTACTGTACTGATGCGGCTCTTATACCAAGTAAATAAGATGGATAAAAAATAGATTTATCGGTATAGTATATAACCACTGAAAAGTTTGTCTTAAAAAAGAAGGTAACAGAAGGTAAAGATGCGCATTTTGAAATGTCAACGGGAGACAAAGTTGCCTTCGCCGTGCCTTTTTATAATGGTACCGATAACCGCTAAGTACCGGTAGTTGGCCGGAATAACCAAATACTCCAAAAGTCAGCATCAACGCCGACTCATTCTTACTATGATGATCAAATAATTTGAAAGTCACAGATGTTTCGTTTTTTTTTATTTTTAAGAGCCAATAAGTCCCCATGTGCATTGCTTTTGAACGAAAAACATTACAGTGATTGAAAACCAATATTGAATATTTCCATGTAAATTTTGAAATACAATTCTGATATCAGTTGATATTCAAGTCCATCTAAAGTTCTCAATTCTTGGGATCTTCTTCCAGCAGCCATCCAGTAAAGTGATGACAGAATGAGCTACAAGTTGCATGAAGTCCTCCATTACTCTTGAGCAAATCAACGCGATCTCCCTTTTTCAATTTCAGAGTGGACTGCAGCGCTATCGGTGTCGAGAACAGACCTTTACCCGCCCACGAATGTCCGACTTTCTTTCCATTTACACGCAGAAAAATTTCGAGATATTCCGGACTGAATCCATTCTTTATCATAGAAAAGGCGAATGTGTAGATTCCAGCTTTCGGAGCAGTGAAAACACCAGTCATTAGGTTCATCGCGCGACCGACATTCAAAACCTGATGATCGTATTTAAGAACGCTATTGTCTGGAACCATTAGAGAACCTCCTCCGATGTTGACGTAGAAATAGATTCCAGTCAAATTTCTATCAGGCTTAATAGTGTTGTTTTTCACGTCGATGGATCCAAAATTCTTTTCTATAACTACAATCATTTTTGAAAATTAAAATCATGCAAAATAATTAAGTAACTGATCCACAATTACTAGAAGAGGATGAAAGGCGCTTTCCCTCGATAAGAGGATGAAAGTCACAGAAAACGGCGCTTATTTTCGAATTGCTGTTTTCATTGACGAGGTAGATTCCGTTTAATGTGTGACCTATTTTATTTAAATCATTGCAGTTCTTAGGAGGTCCAACGAAGGGCTTCGCTTCATCTCCATTGCTCATCCTGTTGAAATTTACAGTATCGTCAATTAGATTTTAAAATTAATAGGTTTCCTAATGTAAAATTACATCGAATGCTGCAAATGAATTAGACTGGCTGGTCTCTTATTGCGCATCATTACACCGCCACTTTTCATCTCTTCGTCGCCATTTGGTTTGACGATCAAATCCAAAATTATGTTTTTCAAAGAACGAATTTCTTTATCTTGATCGTCATTTTTGAGTTCAAGCAGCCCCGTTTTGCGATTGAGTTGATTCATTTCCAATCGCATCTCTTTTAGCTCATCAGCAACTATAAAAAATAAATTGTAATGTATAAAAAGTGTACTAAAATACTGCACAAGCATTACCTTCTATGGTGCTGCCAGACGTGGCTGATGGAGACAGAAAAATAATTAAAATTACTAAATTAGTAACAAAAACTGGCACAATGATATTGGAAAACTCCAAACTTCCCATCATTGCGTGATTGAGAATTCCAGCCAGAAAATCAAAAATTTCTTTTAGACCAAGAATGTAACCTAATAGAGTAACAACTAATTCATTTTTTAAAGTATGATGGTGCTTATAACATAAATTTATATAACGTGTACATATTTTTGACTGTTTATATATTTTACTCATTTATATAAACATGGCTTATTGTTATACATATGTATAGCTATACATACATAATATAGAATGAGAATTTTTTTTTATGTTTATAATTTTATTTATTTTCCCTTGACAAATGAATATACTCTTCGGATCATATTAATGGTAATATAACATGTACTGCACAGCCAAGTTAAAAATAAGTCTTATAGTGATTTTATATATATATATAACAACAGCGTGGTTTAAACCCGTAATTCCCTGATTGGTTACATTCTATGTACCGTTCCAAACAGGCGATGTGATCTGTTCTGCTTATCAGAGATTGGTTCATACACCAAGAATACAATTCGATAGTATTAGTTCACATTTGAGTATTGTTATTAATTTTACTAATTACTGATTACCAGATTCCTATGCGTTAGTAGGCGCACCTCGTACAGTTTTATACTGAGTAAATTTAATTCATTATTGTTACTTTACTTTACTTTTTCTACAATTGGTAATAATTAACAATTCATCGCACTTCTACGGGTACAATATGGGGTCTATGACAAAGTATTTATTACCATCCCATTCCGTTACGACAAAAATAGTAAGAGTATACATGATGCAGTATATATTGGTAATTTTTTATTCGGTGTTTACTATGTCTCCGTGACCTCCCAGAAGGGTGGTTCCAACCGCCTTGAAACTTGAAGGAAACAATCGTGATCCGAAATCTCCATTAGTTCCAAAAGAAGAATTCACTCAACAACAAGACATCGTCAACGGAACAACTCTGATGTAGTTCGAGATGAAACCAACATTCACATACAAAGAGGAACCAAGAACATCGCCATCCCTTATTATTCATTGAATTGACTGCGGGGTACAGGTAGATTGGAATTCATGCAAGTGTTCCGTTCAACTGTAGGCATCCGGAGGCAAATTATTAAAATAACTTCGCCCTTTCAAGTTTCAACCGTTTGTTCTCTCAACCTAACTGACTGGCATTCGTAGAACGCATACTGCAAGAAAACATAGAACCAGCACGGTGGAGGACTTGATCAGTTCATTTCTACAACTTTTCAATCCGTAAACTAATTAACAACCGATGCAATGCATATAGGCGAGAGTTGAGAAAGGGAATTTTCACAAATGCTCATTATTCTAAGGATCTCATATACCTGTATGAGAGAGAGAAGTAATAACAGCTCTCAAAACATCTTGTTGTACTTTCCAGTTTCCATGAAAAATGTTTCATAGGAAGAAGTTGTTGTTTTATATATACCCACTTTTGCTCCCCCTGTGTGTCAACGGCCATACCACGTAGAACGTACCCGGTCTCGTCAGCTCCCGGAAGTCAAGCTACGTCGGGTCCCGTTAGTACTTGGATGGGTGACCGCTTGGGAATACGTGATGCTGTTGGCTTACACTTTTTATTTTTATTTTTTTTTAAAGTGAATTTTTTCCGATTTTTATTCTTAAATAAATTAAGACAAAAAAGCTACAAAATGAAGAAAAACCAGTAAAATTTTAGCTGTACGCTGATTGAATTTAAAAGCAGTTTCGTGTTATGAATAAAACGAACTAGTTATTATACCGTGATAGTTTATTATTGTTAAATCAATCTCATTTATATTTATTGCATTCGAGTAGTTGGTCATTTTCACATCTGTTCATCCGAAGATTCTAGGTTCGATGATAAGTTCGACTGTTTATTCTGATTGTGAGAGAATCCAGTTTTGTTGCTTATTGACTGGTAAGTCGCTTCCGTTTGCGGATTTATCATCGGTTTCTCCATACCAAATTATTTTTTTTTAACCCTAAATTAGAAACCACCATGTTTCAATTTTAAAGATAATGTTGAAGTTTATTGAGACATCGGACATTATGTATGAGTTTCGTAGTATTTTATATAAAATCTATTTTCAGTCTACAATTTCACATTTAGTGTTTCCTTGAACCGAACTTTGATAAATTTGTCCAAACAAATTAAATTTTGTTACCTACTTAAGATGGTTATTAAATTCGATAAATTTTTCTGTCGATAGAAAGTGTATTTTTTGGTTTGAAAAAAACCAATCAAAATTAAAAGAACAGTGTTATGAACTTGCACTGATAAAAAAAAGGAGGATTCTTCTATTTAGTCCATTTTGAAAAAAAATGAGGTAGAAAAATGGTGGAATTGGGAACAGAAAAAAAGTTTTTTTTTCATGTCAAGGATTCAACATGAGATCTAATGATGAATCACTACAGGAAGGCACCAAATTGAACACAAATCGTATTACCCAAAAAAGAATAAATTTTGACTAGAACGTAAAAAAAATCTTCTATTTACGGCGCTGCTTCACGCGCGAAATAGTCACAATTGGAGCACTCTTCTTTTGGCTTTCCAGTACCCACTGATCAGGCCACCTAAAAAAATTAATTTAATTTAATAATAATTTTTAAATTCAATTTTTTTCCCTAAGGTTACTGTTTATCAGATGTCCATCGGAGGAGGATTCTAGATTTTCCATTGGGATCACAACGTCTCGCAACAATCTTAAATATAGTATATTTATTTTTTAAATGAAAAATTCTATGGATCAGTTTTTTAATTAGATTAATTACCTGGTTATGAAACCCTTTGAAATTTTGACTGCTGTAGGAAACGACTAATTGATGACGAAGGCGCTCCATAACGTCCGCATCGAAGTAGTCAATAAGTCGCGCTGTAAAACCAAAATGAATTAAATTATTATCCAAAAAATTAATCAATTCATCAATTTTTAACAAATATATTTACCTGGATTCACTTTTGTAACAAGAGGTCTGGCATGTCTCGCTTTTTTATAACTCCGCCGGTTAATTTTAGGTGCCGGAGGAGGAACTGCTGTTGGTGCTTTAACAGGGGACGGGTGCGATCCCGATTTCAAATGGGCATTGACGTGTCTCTGCAGAGCCGGTTGAGAATGGAAGCGCTGCTCGCAAGACTCCACAATGCATCGAAAGGGTTTGGGCTCGCCGTGGAGGAGAACGTGCCTCTCTAGCCAATTCCTGGAAGATGATTTCCGACCTTGGACTTTACAGCCACGCCACTGGCAAGCGTAGAGCTCTCCTCCGGAAGAGGATCTCACATGAGCGGTCAGAATGTGTTCCAGCAGAGATTGGTCGGATGAGAGAGCGGCTTTGCAATCCACCCATAAGCAAGACGATGTTATCATAGGAGAGGATCTCTCAATGATTGTTTTGGGATGATTATCCACTGGAAAACGGATAGGATGAGCAGGTAGGACTTCTTTGGCTGGTTCTTTATTACTCCGCCAGAGGTAAGAGAGCCATTTGAAATTGGCTGTCAAGCTGCTCAAGCTGAAACGGCTGCCAGTCGTAGAGGACTCGCTCGAAACACGTCTAGGCCTCTTATCGCAAGAACAATCGTCTTCAGGAGATGATAAGGACTCGCTGTGACTCCTTGGCCTAGTTTGAGGCTCTTCTTCGATGATGCTGGGTTGCGGAGAGACCGGAGAAGTCGGCGGTTCCGTAAGCTCGCTACCACTGCTGCTCCAAGGGGACGCCTCCGAGCAGGTCAATGATGCCACTCCGCTGTAAATCATAAAATAAGAGGAGCTAGAGCTATTCGATATGGTAAATTTCTCCGTCAAGACAAACTGATAAAGATAATCCGGTTAAATAGCTCTTTTCCGGTTTCAAGTTTTTGTGATTTTCTTATCGATATTTTAAATAGTTGAGAGTTGGGACAAGGATTTAAAAAAGACAGGTAGATTCAAGTACAAGGACATGTCATCAACATTTCCCTGAGGAACTTGCCGTTTCTCCCAAAAATGGCACAACCCAAGCAAAATTAAGTAACTAACCTGTCTGAGCTCTCCGAACTGTCGTATCGATTATTCCTCTTGCGTTTGATACCAGTCTTCTTAACATTAACGTTTTTGTTGTTGTGCTGCTGCTGTTTCTGAGAAGAAGATCTCGTAGTCGGCCTGCTCTTATTCCTCAACAACATTTTACTCGTCAACGAAACTTTAGATCTCGTTGAGTAGCGAGTAGAAACAGTGGAGAGCCGGTGCACTGCTGCAGTTGCCGAGTCTGCCATCTTGAATTCAGAGGGGAGAGGGGGAGAAAAGTAAACTGAAGAGAGGGGAGAAAAACGAGTCGACACACACACACGAGTCGTCCGGTGTTAACGACCGACAGTGGCACACTAAAGAGTGTGAGGGACGCACGTTTACTAGTCAATGCCCTAAACGGAGCGCTCCTAGCGGTTGTGTAACCAACCATATCCAACTTGTAAACAAACTTTTTCAGGATGTAACCACAAGAGCAAATAACTTTTTCCATAAGTCAAATTAGTTTTTCAATTCTTATTCAAATACATAACCGGAAACTCTTCCCTCATTTCTTTTCTAGTCGTAACAATAAATAATAACACAGGAAGCCAACCTTACAACAAGGTCCTTTTATTGAAAGAAAGATTCACATTACATGTGTTTGTACAGGACTTGTTTTTGATCACTTCTTGGTTCACAACTTAAAATGGATTAACTTCTCAACAAGAAAGAGTAAAAAGAAGAAAGAAAACAGTTTAACCGGCGATAAATTGACCGCGGGAAGACAAATTCAACTTGTGACAGAGACCCCTATTGACGACTCGACGTCGGATCAACTCTTCCGCAAGGTCTATTTGCTTCGGACCACTAGTGTCGTATAGATCAACCAGCAGAACAGGAGTATCGTGAATCACGCGAGCCACAAGATCCTTCCCTTTCACTAAATTCACCAGCTCGTTTCTGGCTTCAATCGTGTCGCTCTTGCGGTCGATTCCGTTGAGGAACATTTCAACGGCCTGCATCGGCAGATGAGTGAAGCGATTCAAAGGGAGGCAGACATCCTTCATGGGAACTGGCCTCTTGTTCCCAAAATCAACAAAAAAGATGGCAAACGCCTCGTTTTCAAGCTCTTCCATGACCCTGCCACGGTACCACATCTTGTCATCCGGTGAGCGGGCGATGACGATGTCTCCGGCCGAAGGATTCAGGGTTACCCGGTGCAATTGATGATTTTCGTTGTATTCTTCTTGGATGGCGACCTGAAGGGTTTCTAAAGTTTCAGCGTCTTCGTTGATGTTGGCAAATGACTTACTGAGATCACGCGGGCCGTGCGGGAGGACGCAGTAGAAGCGGTAGGATCGAGAGACGCACGTCACGTGGAGGAGGATCGTGCTGCCCGGAATCGGAGAGGCTAAAACGGGCAGATCGATAAATACTATCATCTTATCCTGAGTGAAAGTGTTGCTATTAGGTTGGATGTGCTTCAGACCGCAGCGGATACCCCTTGGGCAGGATCCGTTGGCACGGAAGAAGCGGCAAATCTCTTCATCATCTCTCGGGATGTGACCAGCTGTTGCGGAATCGTAATTCTCCATATCGATGGCCGTTGTGTTCCTGGAAGAGTAAAAGTCGGCCGCCATAGGATCCCAATTGGGAAATTCCTGATCCAGGAGGCATTGCTCATTCTCATTTTTCTGTTGGACGGAACGGGTTCCCAATGGGAAGATGGTTGAAGAGGCCAATTTGAGATTCACGAGGAGCTCGTTGAGGGTCATCTCATCTTCTTCGAGATCCTTAAACATGAGGACAGACCACTGGCCGTCTCTTTGATCCCTGTCTTCAATCAGCGCAAGAAAGTCGTCTTCAGATGTAGACCATTTGATGAAAGTATCAGTGGCTTCTTTCGGCCAATCTTCGGAATCCTAGAGAATATTATAAATCGTTTAAAAAATAACCATAATAGAAATTATATATATAAATAATACCATCGATTTATTGAGAGGATAGACTCCGGCAAGGCGGAAGCAGAGGGCTAGGCAGGGCGTCTCCGATACTTGAGGGACTAGCGGTCGGAGTTGAGAGAGCTCCACTACCTCAACGAAACCCCAGTCGACCGAAAGAACAGTCACTTTCGTGATACCTTTCACCACGTTCACTTCGACGACTAGTACGCGAGCCCAGTTGTTCATCGTCTTCTCTTTAGCGACCCAGAAGGAGCCGATCTCTGGGAGCTGGACTGGGACGGGCTCAGAGTGGCGATAAAGCTCGTTGAGGCGCTTAACAAGTGGTTCCACCAAAGTGGGCACTTCATCCTTTATATGGACGTAGAAATGATTCGGATGGAAAACGTACGAGAGCTGGACGGTGAGCTTGGTTGAGGTAGGCAGAGGTCGGCGTACCAGCACTTCGCCGTATTGGTAATCCAGATGGATCCTTGGAGGTGGCTTATCACTGCCATCGAAGCTAGGCTAAATTTGTAAAGAAAAAGAGTTACTAATTGATTACAATATAGTTAAAATGAACAAATAACCTCTGAACGCTTTGAGATATGAGTAGCAGCAGAGACGAAGCTCATCCTGGAGAGTCCATCACTTCCCACGGATTTGTCGCTATTAGCTGTTGGGCGGCACTCCAGCGATTGGAGAAACTGATCCATCAAGAGCCGGTCAACTGGTCGGTTCAGCACCGGAACGGGGTCCGCCTCCTCATCTAGCTTTGCTGAAGTACCTCTCTTTTCCAGAATAGGCTGCGGAGGAGATGCCGATTTCTTCATTATGGCGTCAACTTCACCGTCTACGACAGAGGATCGTAGA
This sequence comes from Chydorus sphaericus, assembly GCA_030141595.1. Lineage (NCBI taxonomy): Eukaryota > Metazoa > Arthropoda > Branchiopoda > Diplostraca > Chydoridae > Chydorus > Chydorus sphaericus. The sequence goes on from CM057933.1 coordinate 1,070,106, forward strand.
GAGCTCGGAGTTACATCTGATGATGATCCAGATTTCTTGACGGAACGGGCTCGGAGGCTGGATCGAGTGGTAGACAAGGGTTTTCTGGGTACGAAACCCATAGACGTATCAGGAATGAAATCATGAACCCTGGATTTTGAGGACAAGAGGCTACTACTATTGGAAGAGTGACCTAACAGACTGGCTTGCTTCTCTTTAGGTAGCACGAATTCAGGGGCGTTGATATTGAGCTGCTTGGAGCTACTAGTAGGACGAGTGAGACTCGAGGTAGCAGAAGAAATAGGCTGCTTGGAACTAGGACGAGGAAGAGTTGGAGGAGCTGGAGAAATGAGCTGCTTGGAGCTAACGCTCATTGGGCGAGCCGGAGCAGGAGCTTCTCCGAGACTCCAGACGGGAAAGTCCGGTTTGGGATCACTGGAACCATCCTTGGCCATTCCTTCTTTGATTAGAATGTATCGGATGTCCTGGACCATGCCCTTTAGGGCTCCTTTCTTGTGAAGACTCACCCAGAAATCAGGTTGGAATTTGGAAAAGGTTTCAGTCAGCTCCTCTGCAGGTGAGTGGAAGATGGCCGTGAGATCGTCTCGACACTGTTCGTTAAAAAAGATGACGGATCCCATCTCCCAGAAATCTCCTTGAAGAGGTTTAATGTCTTTGAGACCGCAGAGGAGACCGATGGCCGGTTCGGCGCAAAAGCGGGATTCAATTGGGTACAGATCGGAGAGGGAAGCTAGTTTCATTTGGCCGTAATCTACCAGAATCACTTCTACAGTATTTGATTCTCGAGATTTACATTCAACGATGGTCACCTGGATCATAGAATAAAAAGTTTAGAAAATGTGATAAGAGAAAGAAATTATTAAAAAATTACCACTTTGGCCCTGCAAAATTTGTTGTCACTTTTGCATACCACAAAAGAGCCCAGAATTGGGAGTTTCTCTATCTTTGGGTGGAACTGGTAGGCCTCCTTGAGCTCTTCCTCCATTCTTCGTGAAGAGAAGCCCATGAGCTTGAGCCAGAACCAAGTGGGATTACCAACATCCCCATCAACAATCTCCACTGTAAATAAATTTACAAAGTTTGTTTTTAAAATAATTAATTAAATTGTATTAAATACAAACATTTTACCTTTGTAAGCCTCATTGAAAACAACTTTGGCCACTGGAATTTTAGATATGACAGCTGCTGATGATGAAGGCTTCAATACCAGATTGGGAATTACATCCTGAAAATAGAACTTGAAATTAACTTAATGATTTTGGCAATAGACAATAAAGGTAACTCGTACATTTATTGGTTGATTTGGGGCAGGAAGTAGCCCTTTCTGGTTCGGAAAAGGTTCAGTGGGAAGATGGCTGTCCACAACTGCAAATCTTTCTCTGCACATTTTGAGGAGCAGTGTGGACTCTTCCAGATTCTTGATAAAGTCTACAACAGCAGCATCCCGATGGAGAACCTTCTCGACAGCTCCCTCAGCCACACTGAAGGTGTCATGAACAAATTTGAGAATTTTGTCCCTATACTCACAAATCTCTTTCAATGCCTCAGTTTTAAAATCTGGGCCAGTGAGAGACTCCATCTGAAATTAAAATGAAATCACGCTTGAATTTACTAAATAAATACGACATTATCCCTTAAAAAATACTTACTTTCACAGCATTCGACGCCAAGCAAAATTTTTATCAACTTCCTCGATTTCGATTTGACGATTGGTTTAAAATGAAATAAAAATTCTAAAAAAAAGGGCAGTGAAGATTTCTCAGTGCCGAAAGCACATGGCCAGCACGAGACGATTGCACTTCATATTTCACTATCTTCCGGTTAAGAAATTTTTCGTCTGCTTCGCACTACTTCGAGAACTAGCACCTTCAGAGCACCATCTAGTGCTTACGGAAATTCCAACAAATTATTATTTTTTAAAATTTGATACAAATTAGCATGTATTATTTATCGAATGTCTCGTGATTTGGTACAAATGTACAGATTACGCACTTTTTTCATAGAGGGACGTTGGGATCATGAAAGAGAGATGAATAAAAAAAAGAAGAGAGGAAAATCACACGCAAAACGATATTGTGAACCCAATAATCCTTCTTCCCCCCATTATAGTCTCCAAATGCCACAGAAGAACACAAATATATATATATATATATGTGTAATAGATGTAATAGGTTATACATTATGAATGTTATAATGATGATGAAACCCTCCCGATCTTTGTCATCTGCAATAGTACAGCAAATTATTACACAATCAAAATAATTAAGAGAAATAACACTCACAATCTTGAGATCATCACCATCAACTGTTCCTCAGCCTCCCAAAAGAGATAATAATTCCCTCTCTTTCCGTCAAAAACCAAAAAAAAAAAGAAAAAAAAATGGCACTTGAAAATTGATCCAGCTGATCCGATTTTATCTTTCAGAATATCACAGGATTCTTCCTCATAAATCTAGATGACGTAGTGGCTCGAATCCGGTTGAGGACCGTGGAGTGGGTGAGCCAAAGTTGTCGTCAAGTGCGGGTTGTGCTCTTCCAGCGAATGACTCGCGTAGTGGACGACAAGGTCGTTGAGCGTCCGGAAGAGTAGATAAGGTTCCGTGAATCCGAATCCCCTCTCGGAGCGGTGGATGAGGATGTGACCGAATCCTTTATTATCCACTCCGCGGTACGGCGATCGAGAGGGCGTAAGGGGCGGGGCCAGCGGAGCGGCGGATCAGGAACGTTCCGTCCGCTTTGTTGGTGAGTAAACGCTCGGCATCGTTTCGAGTGCAATCCGGAAGGAGCCAAAACTGGCTATCGGCGTGGAAAGGTAGTGGACATGGTTCCGAAACTGTCTGCTGAGGCGTTGTTTCTCCAGTTGCATCGAAAGCCCAATTTTCGATCCCACCGGAAGGTGTCGCTGCTACTGGTGGTGCGACAATCGTGGGAGGAGGTGGTGGAGGAGCTTTAGAAGGAGATGGAGAGACGGATTCTTCAGTCATTTGACTCCCTCCGCCGGATGAAGATGGACGACTACTGGCCGATCCTGGTTGAGGATCAGGATTCTTTCCGTGCCTCAATAGCCACATTTGGAGGAGATCCCGGGTCTTGCCAAGCTGGTGAAGCTCCGGTTTGAGCGCGTTCATCTCGCGATCCAGCGTCCGGCTGTAATCAGCCTGCTTCTCTAAGATCCTTTTGGAGTTGAGCTCGAGATTGTGAGAGGCTGGCCATGCGGGATTTAAGAAGCTCATAGTTCTCCATCAAGCTGTGAATCTCGTGCCGGTGCGCCTCCCGCTGGAATTTCTCGTGCAGGCGGATCTGCTCTTCAAACATGTTGACAGCTTCTCCGAAAGCATCCAGGGCTTGCTTCTTTAGTTGGATCTCTTGAGAGCACCGCGAGAAATCTTCATAGTACTGATCGTAGAGCTTGGAGCGAGATAAGTAATCCCGATTCACTTCATCCAGCCGCTGCTTCATCTTCTCTATATCTCCGTTACCGGCCTCCACTTCTTCCGCCTTTTAAATATAAAATAAACGTTAATTTAAAAATAAAAAAATATTTTTAATATTTAAACTTTATTATATTACGTGTTGGAAGCGTGAAACGGGATAGAGGAGTTTCACATCCAAGGTCGGATTGTATTGGGATAGAGAGACGGATCGATAGAAATTGATGAGCTCCGGGACGGATCCGAAACGGTACGGTTCAGAGAAACCGAAGCGCCCCTGGCGGGAGCAGCATATCTTGATGAGTTTATTGGATCCTCCTTTCCGTAGAGTCAGAGTATACTCTCCGGCTTTCGAGGAAGCATCCCGAACGAGAAAGGTTCCATCCGCGGTATCTTTCATCAAATCGTTCACTTCTTCTCGAGTGATGTTGCCCCAATACCAATCGGCTTCGTGAAGGGGTCGTGAATCGGCGGCCGCCGCCGCTGCTATGGCTGAAAGTTCAGCCGCCGAAACGGAAGTGGATGAATCCGGACGATGAGTCCTCGGCGGGAGAGTGGGAGCCGGAGCGAATTCCGGCATCGTTTCCCCCCAATCACAGCGTAATAATAATAATTCCAGAATCCGGACGTGGGCTTCGACGTTGTGCACAACTTGTCTATTATCAAATAAAATAAATTATGCAACGTTTCGATTTATTGAATGAAATATTAAAATTACATGATGCGTTCCCAAGGTGGGCGTAGGATGATGTGAGCAAAGACTTGAATGAGGAGCGTTGGAGGTTCACAGCGACCTCTAGAGTGCTGCCACTGGCAGAGCCTGCAGAGATGAGCCAACAAGTAGCGGAGCGACACCTTGTGGACGTCTGGCAATTGACCTACGAGCCTGTAAAGCTGAACTGCGCACTGATCCTCCCTCCCTATCCCTGTTATATAAGATTGATTGATTTATATTATAAGGATTCAGAAATGGCGCCGTTAACTCGATAACTTACGGGAGGCGTCGATGAAGGATTCGTACCAGTGGGACGGTATGAGAGGATCGGGAAGCTCTCGCAGAAGCTTTTTCAACCCACTGGCTAGAACGTGAGGCTCAAAGACGGACAAATCTCCTCCGCTTGATTCTGTTGATTCAATTATTTACGATTAACAATTTTTCCTTAAAATGTTGGATTAGAAAATAGAGGATCGCGAACCAGTAGGATCGAGCTGGGTGCGCAACTGAGACATAATCTCCGGACCGGGAGTTGTCGTCCGGTACAGCCTGTAGAGATCCAGAGCGGGCGTGGTCGAGGCCCTCGCCTCAATTTCCTGAATCAGCCGGATGATAACAGACGGCGGCGTTGGAAGCGATGACGTCGTCGTCTCTCCTGCGGTCGTTGTTGATGAACCGAGTCGGCACAGTCCCACTCCAAATACGCCTCCTGAAAAAAAAAATAAATTAATAAAAGTTAAAATAAAGTTAAAACATTCCGGACTTGAATCCATCCGGAATTCCGGCGGTCTTTATAGAGAGAAGGGAATCAAGGTCGCTTCGGTATTGGAGAGGCCGTACATAAGCTTTAAGAGCAACGGCGCCATATAGTTATCGACCACACGATACCGGTTCAAACTCGATTTCTCTCTCACACATGTAATATCTAGAAAAGGGAGGAGGGAGAAAGAGGAAACCTGTTTTGTTGTGGAGGCGGTGGGAGCGCTCTGGAAGTCCTTGGAGGCAAGCCGGCAGGCCCTGTGGCGGAGCAGGTCCGGTGAGCAATCAATCCGCACGCTAAATTGAAAATGTTTAAAATGATATTAAAATATAATTCAATAATATCAATTAAATGAATTTACAGTGACAGACGAGGCCCTGGTGAAGTAATCCTCTGAGGAATTTGTGGCACTTGTCGCAGCGCTCCACGGACGGAAAACTGGACTCGACCAGACGGTGCGCATCCGCAGAGAAATTTCCGGGACTGCCATTAGAGGACTCGGTCGTGTGACCACCATTCCGCTGGCAGAGCTCGTCCACACACACCAAGATGGCTTTCTGGTGGAACTCGTCCTTGACCCCCATATTCTGTCAAAAAAATTAAAAGTTATTTAGATTTTCTTGTAATGTAAGATAATAATGCCTAGAATTTAGGGCGATCTGATTGAATCATGAATTTTATACTAACATAAAAATAGTAATATTAAATTGGTATTCCATTGAATACTTTGAAATTTCACGCTCAAATTCCTCCAAAGTCTCTTTTTGCTTGAGGGTGACCTTCGGTACACTCTGTAAAACAACTCACGGCCATTTTGTTTTATATACATTTCGTGAGCTGAGCTGAAATGCACAACGCCACCATCCTGTTTCTCAGGGACTGTGGCGTGTTTCGTGTCCCGCGGGCAAAATTCACGCAAAAAAAAAGAAATATAAATCCCCGAGAAGAAGAAAAAGTCCGACACATATATTAGTCCTATCATGAGATAAAATGAGGAGATACCCTCCCGCGGGACACGCGGTTATCACGCCAAACACATAAATCAGGTCGGGGCAGGGAGAAAACTGCTGATTCAAACTAAAGTCTCTTTTCTCTACTCCAAAATTCCCGGAAGAAAAAATTAAATTTTTCTTCGTCTTCTTTTATGTAATGAGACACGCCGGATGATTACTACTACTTCTTCATCCGGGAGCTCAGATTCGTCTAATCCGATCTGATGCCCGGATATTCAATAGTTAAGTATTTCTTTGAGAAAAACATCGCCTAACACAAAGATTGATTTTTTTCTTCTCTTAGAGAGTACCCCTACAAGGGAGGAGCGCCGGAAGGCTCCAAGGTTGTCATTGAAAAATGATTTGTCATAATAATTTGCATATTCTCTTTATTTCGAAGATTATTACCGTGAGCTTATCCTTGTCCAAACTGAGGAGATCCAGGCCTTTGATATCTTTGGAGCGGAATAGCTCCGCGTATCGGTAAAGATTCAGGGCGGCCATCCACTCGACGACGTGCGTCGACGTCCACTGGCTAACCGGCTGCACATAAAATGAATAAAAAAATCCAGTTAAATCCAGTAAAAAGACAAATCCTAAGAATAGATTTTCTCCTTAAAGGTAAGATTGGTGACCCTAAAAACAGAGTTTCCATCCAGTTTCAACCGGTATGTACGACGTCTAGTCGATCGGGTTTCATTATATAAAGAAATCCTGCCGCTAGAGGGCCGAAAGGGAATTTATATGTGTATAAATAGAGAAAGGATCGGCTTGGCTAAAAATACCAACAACGTCTGGCAATTTTAACGTTACTTTTTTTTGCAACTTTTAAATTTTTTTATTGTCTCTTTCAAGCTTTATTTCGTTTCCTGCCTTCTTAAAGCCACGCAAGGACGCCTAGTAGAAGTATTTTTAAATAAACTGGAAATGAGAGTTTTATTTAAAATATATTCTCTAATCAAAAAGTTGCAGTCAGATATTGACAGGAAAGTCTGGTAGCCTAATTTGGAAATTTAATTTTAAACAACCAATTATTGAAAAATAAGGAAATTTTACATAATAATGGAAGAAACGAGTCATGAAAATAAAATCAAGTTATTTTTCTACTGATAAAATCACATAATCCGGTTTCTTTTCTTTTCTTTGGAATAATCTTGTCAAATTATACAATCCGGTCTGACAAAGTAAAGAAATGGTATCGAAAAAAAAGAATTTACCACATCTTGAGGTATGGTTTGCGGAGGGCTGGATGCGGGCGTCGGTTCACACGGAGTAGTAGCTGGATCCACGGCGGAAGAGATGAAGCGGGCGCAGACGTGGTGGTAGACGGCCTGGCATTCTGTAATAGAGGACAGCAGACTACAATTGCAGCAGCAGCCGGGCAGACAAGAGCACAAAAGACGGGCGGAATATCCATTGACGGAAGCCGGAATTAATCTACTCCCGCCGCTAGGTGGCGGAGTGGGCGGATGGGAGCGCTGTACGACTCCAACGCCACCACCATTTTTCAAAGATAATATAATTCCGCCGGAAGAAGGAGTTGAAGAGAGGCTGGCGGATCGCCTGCGGATGGACGAGGATGGATTGACCGCTAGAGTGCTCTGCTGCTGCTGCTCTACAACTTCTTTAAGGAGGCCCAGGGATTTGAGCATATAATTGTCATTACCGGCCATCAGGGCCTGAATTCCGCCAATTTCCATTTCATGGTGGCGGAAGAGGAGGGCAGAGCCGAGCTTGAAGCGCTTCGACTGACTGAGAGCAGCTACGGGCTCCATATAAACGTCGTCGTCGAAGATGCTGTGCTTCACGAAACTTTAATTTAATGATACATGGTTCTATATCCCTTCGGGCACACACACCATAGGTAGAGTAGCGCACTGGGCAAGGAGAGAAAGAGCACTGTTGCCAAGGGGGGAGCCTCAGCACGCGCGTGCTGCACACAAGTCGTGTAGAGAGTGGCGGCGCCCAACGGGAACAATCTGCTTAGCAACAGCAACCGGACCGGTGTACTTAAAACGAAAATTTGTAATCTTCTTCTTTACTTTTATTTTTATTTTTTTTTAAATAAAACAATTGGATGTTTTTGCAGAGTTTAAAAAAAATTCTTGTTTGTATGTTGGTTTCTTTTTGGTTATTTTTAAATATCACAATTTTTCGCGCCGAAAAGTTTTTAAAATTTGAAATATTCTAACACGAATCACACAAAACTCTTCTTTAAAAACGAGTTTAAAGTTCTTGAAAAAACTTTAAATTAAGGATTTTTTTTTTTGCGGGAGGAGCGGGATTGAATCGAAGGACTAGGCGGACCGGCGGCGGATCCCACACTGAAAGCAGAGTGTTACCAAGCCGGTTGGTTATACTACATATTTAAGCTCCTCCCACTTTCCCTTTTTTTTCCTCTCTCGTGCGTTCGTTCTTTCCCATGTGTTGCTTTGTACCGCTTACCGCAAAAAAATGAATACAACAGCAACGCCGCCTATCGGGTTCTTTAAAAGAAAAATGGATGGATGGATCATATTTTATTTAAATGAACTGATAACAAAGGATGATAACTTTTTTTCGTGAGTTGGGTCACGTACCCAAACAGATTAGATTAGAATTCAGTGCTTCATATTCCAGATTTTATTTTTTATAAAAGTCGTAGTTAGGATCGATCCTTGTTCAAAATATTAAAACAGTTTTTTAAAATTTTAACACAAGGATCGATCCTTGTTTAGCAAGTACCGATGCAAGTGCCGTATCGACACATGAGGGTCACCGAGTACGAGGACCCTCCCTAACAAACTATTTCGTAGAAAAAGGAGTGAAAAAAAAACTAACAGTTTCCTTCATCTGGATAACGTCCAACATGGCGACATGTAAACAAATACAATTTTTTTTTAAATTCTTCTCTTTAAAAAAATTGGTTTGAAAATTCCCGCCCAAAATTTTCGGACCCTAATAATAGCTTGACCTATTCCTATTTATTTCTTTTTTTCCTCAGCTGACACTTTGTAAATTACGCAAAAAAAAGCATAAAGAAGGTCAAGGATGAAATGCCAATTTTAAAAAGTGCAGGATCGCAAAAATCCAAAAACAAAACATTGTCACCTTATTACAATTCCGGATATCCTCTTTGTTTTCACATTTCTTGAGGGGATGCAAGCGCGTGCGCCCCTTTCCCGCGGGATCGATTTTTAAAAAAAAAAGGGGGGAGAAGACCTTGTTGCTAGGGCGCAACCACACAAAGAAGGATCCCAGACAAAGGATCAAAAAAAGAAAATTTAATTTCGATGACATCTTTTAAAAAGTAACGCGGCAACACTGTCCAGCCTTGAGATGAAATGGAGATTATTAATCAAACTGGCTCGTCGTCGTCGTCGTAAATAAATCGCCTAAAAGATTTTTTATTTTATTATAAGAAATCCTTAAAAAAGGATCACGGACGTCATCGTTCTGAATGACCTTTTTGCGGTATTAAACGGCCTTGCGAATTCGGGGTTAGTTACCATGGTGATTAAAAAGATAGAGAGATTCCTCATTTACCAATTGTTTGATTATCACATTTTTTTGTCTGCTGCACATTCAAGGTTAGAAATAAAAAGAAACGTTTACTGTGTGTGACGTCAGGGACGCCCCTCGGACAAAGAGCCCAGATAGGCAAGAAGCGGGCCTAGCAACAGCCGACATCCTCGTAATATCACTCTTTAATTATGATGTTATTACATCATGTATTACATCATTTAAAAACTAGTTAATGTAGGTCGACTGAAATCTAAATTTTTATTTTTTTTATTATTATTTATATTTTATTTCATTTTAAAATAAAAATTGTCGGCAGGGGGCTTTGGACGACACGCGATCCTTGTCCAAAAGGACATCTCATATCCTATTAACATGTGTTACATCATTCGACTACATAAAAAATTCGTAATCCACCTGATGGAAGGAGGTGACATTGAGAGGAATGTGCATGTCAAAATGCCATAGCAACAAGGGGGCCGCGCCTATCCGATCCTTAAAAATCTTCTCCTTGCGCAATCAATGAAAATGTAAAAATAGAATGCCACCAAGTGTGAAATTGGGTTGCGTATGAAAATTAATTCATAAAATGATGATGAGGAACGAGGTGAGCACGTGGACTCGGCGTGAATTCTTTAATTTAAAAAAAACTTCTAGATGACGACCACTTCCTTATAAGGAAATTCGCAAAAAAAAAAAAAAATATTACGCAGTGTTGCGCAAACTGCGCAATTGCTTTAAAAGAAGATTAACCGGAAATAAGTGGCCATTTCTTTAAAACAGGAACCGCAAAAGAATTAAAAGAAAATTTGCATTACGAAAACCTTGAAAAGAAGTGCGGGGATGCGCGGATCGTGAAAACAAAAAACAAATCAGCAACAAAAAAAATTAAGCCGGCTTAACATTTTAAATTCTATATCAAATGTAATCCAGCGGAAATGGATCTATGCGACTTCAAATTGGAAAACCTTTCAGTGCGTGAAGCTAATAACAAATAAATGAAAAATAAGGGGCTCTCTCATAAAAAATAAAAAAAAATTAGATTACCATGATTACCGAGACACGTAACTCGTAAAATAACTAGGTCTATTAAAGGCAGACCACTTTTGAAAAAATGGGAATCGCGTGCAATACTTAATTGGATTTTTTATAAATAAATTTCAGAATTATTTACCTTCACATTTGACGCCGACTTTTCCAGATCCCCAGATGAAATCTCGACCTGAAATTCAAGAACCATTTTTAAAATTAGGAAATGACCGATAATTGGCAAGAATTCTCATTCAGAAGAAATCACGTGATTATCTAATTTTGTAGAGCATCGAAAACAAGCTTCTCCATTTTCGCAAACGGTTTACATTTAAAAATATATATTTATTGTTATTCAAAAAAAAAAATACGAAACGGGAAATGGCGAAAACAGATCCTATTTGTTGGGTATCTCTTATGACTATTGTTTTAAATAAATAATCAAGTATTTTAAACCAATAATATAAAAGTATTTTTTTTAAGATAATAGGTTGAAAAGAAACGTCGAATCCAATATTTTTGTAAATAGAGTAACAGATGTCGAGTACACGAATAACGACGAGTGCACACATGTCAAATGCAGACGAACACCTGCGCCACATGACATCATATTTTTAAAATCTATTTTAAAAATTTAAGGATCTTGTTTCGCTCCTCTTCTTAGAAAATTCAACAAGTGTATACGCGTTATAATCACATTACAACCTGAAACGAGACAAAGAGTAATTGGTTTAAATGTTTAATTCTTGTGAATAATGGGATTGTTGCACGTGTAACCCATTCCAATCCTCTTAAGGATCAGACAAAAACAATTTCAGAATTTCTTTTTTCGTCTATTTGACGATTGTTTTCTAAATATATTATTTACGCATTTGTTGGGACAGGTGTTTCCCGCATTCCGACTCGGTTACGACGAATACGGTGGCCATTTAGAAAAAATTCAGCACGCATTGCGCGTTAGAAATGATGATTCTGAAAATGTTATCAATCAAAATACAGAAGGAGGACAACATATCCATCAGCCAGGCCAGAGAAAAACAGGATCTTCCATCCATTCATCTTCTCAGAATAACAACAACTCTTACAACGAAAACATCCCTAATAGTATCAACTTTAATCTATTCAACCGAAAGACATTAGAACCGGTTTTTATATAAGCTGTTGAAATCGAATATCGTGTAAACATTGCTTTTCTGCTTAGGTGTCTACATCGGTGAGAAAAAGAGTCGGTCCGACAATTGAGCAATCAGGATCTATCATAATCCGCTGACATGGCAGCGCGTGTATGGATGCTGATTAGCATCAACCGAATAAAAATGACGACGTCGTCCAATAAATCAATCCTTTTCGAAGAAGTGGAGGATCCCATTTAGTTAACTAACGATATTCTCCGATGACACACACATTTCCAATTAAATTCAGTTTATAGGCTCAGCGGAATGTGATCCTGCCGGATCGTTAGCCATTTCCAAATATCCTCAAACTTTCAATCTAGATAATGATCCCTTTTCAATCTCAGTAGAATAGGGACTTTTACTTTGAATCGATCCTCAATTCTAAAGGCTACTTTTTTTTCTCAATCTTGTCAACATGAAACTAAAAGGCGGAATTTAAATGTGTAAATAGGATCGAGGGACGAAGGAGGGCAACTTTTTCTTGGCTATCGATCCTCGTATGACAACACAAATGCTTAACGATATGTTTTGACGTTCTTTGCTGACTTTGTGAAAAAGAAGGACGCCACCTGACAGCGAAAAGTGATGATACAAAAATCGGGATTGTTGATGACCTGTCAAGTGAATAATAGAGCTGTCCGCCTAGCGGGGGATACTCACAGTGCGTGCAGAGGACGGGAGTGAGGAAGTAGACGTCCGTAAAGCGGTGCTGCTGCTGTCCAGTGGGCGCCGCCAGAGGCGCCTGAATTTGGCAGGCTGTCAACCGTCGAGGAGGTAAACTGGGAGCTGCTAGAAAATAAACAAGAGTGATTTATATAAATGGCCCCAAGCGGAGAATATTTTCGCTCTCGATTGAAGACGACCTTGAGCTTGTCTTCTTTTTTTTATAAATTACCTGGAGAGAGGGGAGAGCCATCGTAGCCAGAATCGTTGTAGTCCTCAAACTTGCCGCCTGATTTGCTGGGGGAGCCCAGCAGCCTTCGAGGCACTGCAGAGGACTGTATGTCAACCTTTACGGTCATACAGAGTCAGACAGGAACCTGATGAAATCATAGAAATAAATGAAAATTAAATTTTCCTTTTTTTATGTATTTATTTATTTTATTACCTGGAAAGTAGCCTTCTGCTCCTGTTCGCCTGTTCTTGCCTCGAATCCAGCCGTGGGCCTCTGCGCCACTGTTGTGGGCAGGCACTTCAACAACATCATTGACTGCTAGCTCCAGTTGGGCATCTGCCTCGTTCTTGAAAGCGTAGATGGCCAGATATTCTTTGAATCGCTCCATTTCAGCTGCCACACATTTGGGCCTTCTTTTTTAATGTGTCAGTCTCTGCATGTGATTTTTTTGCGATGACGCTCTTGGAGGACGGAGGGGAAATGTGGTTTGAAGCAGACGATGAAGCGTTGATCACACGAGTTTCATTGTAAAAATGGTGAGTGGACGAAATTCCAAGAAAGTTGAGCAGGTTTTCTACTTTTAGTTTTCTTAAAGAAATGCAAAAAAGAACGCGTTCTTCGGCGTTCCTCATTTAAAGCGCGAGAAGACAACAACATCAACCATGGACGCCATATTGGAAGTTGCCAATTTGCTTAAATTCCACTCTGCGCTCACTTTGTAAATATTCATTTTTCTAAATTATCGAAGTATTTTTAATATTATAGTGAAACTTCAAATATTGAATAACTATATCTAAATGTATTTTAAAGATCATATCGGTAAGATTAAAATAATTTATGAAGGAAAAAGAAATCATGGCAACGTTGTTGTAGGACAATTGGATTCAAACACGTGTTTACAACCCTCACGATCAGTCATACCGTGTCTAGAGACCTGAGCCGACTTTTTTTCGATAATCGATTTTAAATTAAATAGAACAAAAGATCTAAATTACCACCTATGGTTTTCTTCATTTCATTAATTGAGTGGTGTTAATAGTTTTAGAAATGACGACTGTAGAAATTAATTGTATCGATGAGCCTAGCCAGGATTTTTCCATTCAGCTCGGAGTGGTAAGTCTACTGTAAAACTTTTTACTTTATTAAGCTCCTCTTTAAGTTTTATTCTTACAAATTATCAGCAAAAGTTCCTGGAGAGTATGGATAGAGTACTTGGCAAAAAGGGAGCCAACCAAGCAGGTGAGTGGTGGCAATTGTTAACTTAAAAATCACCATTCATTAAGAATCTATTCTTAAATATAAAGGTGGCCAAGGGGGTTTGATCACCATTCAGCTGCTAAATGGTTTGATTTCCAGTCTCCAGCTTTCCACTAACCATCTATCAGCCCACAACATTTTGGAGCACTTTGTAATAAGTCACCTTTCACAATCAATTTTTAACTTGTTCTTAAACTGAGTAACTATATCAGGGTGAATGCAAGGAGGCAATGGGTCTCTCAACATCAGCCTTGGAACCTGCAGATAAATCAGCTTCTGAATCAGCCCTTCAAGTTTTGGGAGCTTCCGACACCTGCCCAAATTTCCATCCAAAGGAAACCAGACTGCTCTACAGTCTCCAGCTCATTAGTGAAGAGAAGTTTGGTGCTGCCTTACTCTTTCTGACAGGTAATGATTCATTCAAATTCCAGAGTTGTTTTTGTTCAAATAATTTTTGAAAATTTAAACAGGTGAAGGTGATGTTGAGAATGGTGCACCGGCCATTTCAGTGCTCCTCTCCGGCCTCAAGACGATCCTCGAATACATCTGTTCAGAAAACTGCGATTTGAAGAGCTTGAGTAGCTTCATGGAACCCTTGGAGAAGCCATTTGTTGACGTTTTCACCAGAATCTCAATTTTTTCTCTCATGAAACTCAATCTCAAGAATAAAGCTGAAGCTCTTCTTTACAAGTAAATCATTTTACTTTCATTTTTATCATGTATTTAATTATAATTGGCTTTTAGGATTTCCGATTGGAAGCAGTCAGAAGATGACAATGACAAGAGTGTCATACCAACCATGGCTTTTAACGTTGCGAATTCTTATCTTGCGAATGCTTCCCCCAAACTAATTACTCACTTGATGGAGAGAATCGCTGAATCTGATCCAGCTAATCCTGTGGTATGATAAATAATTTTTTTAAAAAAACTTGTATCTAAATTGTAAATAAATAAATAATATTTTTCAGGCCCTGGAACTTTGTCGCAAATATTTAGAAGCTGAAATGGCTCAAAGTATGTCTGGCTCTGATATTGAGACGCCCGATGTCAAATTAGATTATCTGTCACGGTCCTTGGAACTAGCCATGCTCTACATAGACGAGCAGAGCCCCTCTTTGACCCCCGTTTTAGCCGGTAGCATCAATCAAGCTTGGGAAATATTAGCTGAAACATTGAGGCGTATTTGCACCAGGGGATCTGAAGTGTCGATATCCAACTTGATTAATCTCTGGCACAAAGGGAGGAAAGCCTGGTGGCCCTATCAGCATTTCCGCAACCCTGCCAACATCCGGACGAGCGCTGAAGCTGTTATGCTCACCAACAAAGCTTTCTGCTGCTACCTTTTAGAAAGTGAGAACCATCCGTTTGTGCAGAGTCGGAAGAAGACGGCCCCCTTGAGCGGATTGATCGCACAGCTCCGCCCCGACAAGATCATTCATGACGAGCGAGTAGATGCGACGCTTTCCAGAATGGATTATTTCAAAGCATCCAAACTATTCTTCCAAAGCCAGGAGCCTCCTCGCCTACCGAAAGAAGGGTCCGACTTTTTCACTAGCACTCCATCTCACATTATTCGAGAGGAGGAGAGCTCTCCTCTGGATGGATTCATGTCCCCCACATCGCTTGGAAGATGACGCTCTCCGCTTGCCCCAATCTGATCAGAGCTGCTATGAGTCTGCTGAAGAGGACGCTCCGTACATCCCAATTAATCCATCTTTCGGGTTAGAAAAAGCGGAGACCTCTTGGTCAGAGAGACTGCGATCAAATGGGTCCCTGGAAGCATTTTCCGAATTGTGTGAATCCATCAAAGAGACGGATGAAGAAGAGATGAGTGCTCAGCCTCTTTGGCTCCACAGGTCGGAGAGCGAGATGCCCGGCGACTGGTCCGAGAAAGCAGAGCGATGGAAAGAGTTTATAGCTACTGGGATCTGGAAAGAGCTGCCGGATGACCCCGTATTACATGACGATTCTACGGGATCTGAGATGGAGATTGGCTCGAATAGTGACGATCGGGATTCTCCAACAACTGACGATTGCTGGGAGGATGAGACCTGGTTGGCAAAGAAATTCCCCTCTGCTTTTCAGCCTCAAGTGCACCAGGATGAAGATTGTATGCAAATTCTAAATTAAATTTTTTTAGTCAAAGTTTTATTTTCTTCATTTTTTTTTTCATTTTTCCCTAGCGCAACCGCCTTTGACGCCCGCCTTATCTTCCATCATGGCTTGCTCTCCTCGGCTCGAGACGAGTCCAAAGGAAGTTATCCCGAACCGGGAGCGTCTCACTTGTTTCGAGTTTAGTGAAAATGGTATATTAAAAAGTAAGTCTATTAAAATCACTTTATTTTAAATGTTTCTTAAATAGAGGCGAGCCTGCACAACAGCACGGCGGAAGAGATTGCGCACATTCAATTTCGATGATTGTGAAGAAACTAGAAGATGGACCAGAGGGAGCCTCCGTTGAAAAGGAGTTAGATGACGATGTTGTTGTTCTTGAAACGGAACCCGAGCCTCATCACTACCTGAACCATTTCCGAAGTTTAAGTATGATACGTTATTTTATTTTTTAATTGAGGATTCTTTTTATTTACTTTGAATTTTCATATAGCTCGTTCCAGTGAACTAAATGTATCCAGTCCAGATATGTTCATTTCCCCTACGAGTGATGAAGAAGGAGTAAGGTGAATCTCTTTTTATAAATAGCATTTTTTCATGTTCTAATTATTATTTTATATTTAATAGAAAAAAGTGCCGAAGAAAAGAGCGTTCCAGCTCCTACACCAAGTCGACTGGTTGTGCCCGATACATCGTCGGAGGAAGACTCTTCTGACATGTCTAGTGACACTGATGAAGCTCGCCCTCAGCCAACTACGAGCACTCCCATCTTCAGTCCACAGAGGAAGAGAAGGAGACTCAGCAGCAGCCTCCTCCGCCTCAAGATCAAACGGATGTCGCCCAAAAAGAGCCCTGGGTCGTGCAAGAGGTCAAACAAGAGGCGCTCAATGTGGCAAATTTCCGAGCTGGATAAGAAGAACGAGCAGCTAGTGGATCAACTTTTAAAGGAAGCTTCCATCTCTAATGCTGGACCTAAACCGGCCAGAAAGACTCACACTAGAGTGAGAAACTCGGCTTTCTGGTCCTCGGACTCTGAAGAGGAAACAGTAGCAGCCCCTTCGGGGGAGAAGGATGAAGAGCCCTTGCCTCAAAATAGCGAAGACGCTAACGAAGAACGGCCGGATCCTGCTCAACTGGTTGAAGATATTTTGGCAATGTGTAGAACGCCTTCGGTAGCCAAGAAGGTTCCTAAAAAGAAGAAGGAGAAGACGAAGAAGATGTACATCACTGCGGACGCTCAAATGGATCTAGTCAAGCAGTTATTGGCGGAAAAGGCCCCACAAAACCAGGTGAATTCTGAGAAGAAGACTAAAAAGAAGAAATCGACCAAGTCCTAGTTGACTAGATTTTTTTGTTTCTCTCTCTCTCTTTGTACGAAAATTTCTTAAAATCATGTTTTGAATCCAGAGTCAAAGGAAAGCGAGCAAGCTTTAACAAGTTCCATAATTTAAATTAATTGATGTGATTTCTCGTATAATATTGCTGTCATTTTTTTTCTCTTTTCTATTTCACTTTAACGATCTGATAATCAGCGATGTCGCTAAACATTCGTTTTTGGTTTCTATCAAACGTGATTATGTATGTATGTATGTTAATAAACAGAAGAATTTGTGCTTCATTTCAAGTTACCTTCTACTTTCTATCTTTTTAATTTTTGAATATCCCGAATGTTTAAATATCCAGTTAAAAAAGTGAACGTTAGATGGCGTTTGACTGTATTTACTGCCGGCCACACTTACCCGTCTCCCATGACGACACTTCCATTCCAGACTTCCTCTTTTTGTTTAGTCTGCTATTATTCTTCAAACTTTCAAGTTTGTGCCGTGTGTTAGAACTCGGCTGGGAGAAATCTGTAAAAAACAAGCACGTTTGCGTCAGCAATTGAGGACAATGGAAGATCTAACTGCTTTGTTCGTGAGCATAGGCTTGAGTGAAGTTAAAGCCAAGGAAACTATTAAAAATGCAAATGTGTCATCCCACCTTAAAAACTGTATTGATTTGGTAAGCAATTCACCTAGTATAACAAAATCTAATTAATTTACATAATTTGCCTATTTTTGCTTTATTTAAACACATGTAGGGTTCAGCTCGTGCTCCTGGAGGCCTAACGAAAGCTCAAGGACTACTCCTCTACCACATTGCGACTAAAATCAAACCCCAGATTGCCGCTCATCTGCCACTCCTGTCACACTATGTTGCTGAAGGAAAAATTGATTCTGAATTGAGGCTAAATGGTTATTCCATTTTAATTGATTGCCATAATTTCTCAATATAATATCTATATTTTTCTTACAGCTGCTATGGATTACCTGATTTCCAATCCCATTGGAAATGTTGACATCAAGGCCTTTGAAGAATCCTGTGGAGTTGGTGTAGTAATTCTCCCAGAGCAAATTGAAATGGAAGTGGAGAAGGTTCTAAAACTCAATGAAAAAGAACTACTGGAGAAACGGTCAGTACCGTATCATTACTTTTCATTTAAAAGTAATTTTACTAAGAAACTATTTTTTAACTAGGTACCGCTTCAACGTTTTCCCTTTGATGAGTGAAGTGCGGAACCGACTGAAATGGGCCGACGGAAAAGTAATCAAATCTGAGATGGAAATTCAAGTTTTAAGTTTACTTGGTCCCAAAACGGAGGCCGATCTCGCACCTCCGCCCAAAGTGGAGAAGGTTAAAGCCCCCAAACCGGCCGCATCCGCTGCGAAGGAAAACGGAGGTATTAACATTGTTGTATAAATTCGTTTAATGCAAGGGTTGACATGTTTCCTTATTCTGTTTCAGCTGAGGCAGAGTCTGACAGTGCTTCCACGATGACCGAGCTGATGAAAAACAAAGCTCACTTTCACAAACCAGGAGAGAATTACAAGACGGACGGTTACGTCATCACAGATAAGACTATGGATCTATTGAAAGAGCACTTGAAAATCACTGGAGGACAGGTAGAACATTTCACAAATTAAAAATAGAGAGCACACCATTACTACATTTTTATTTCTATTTAAGGTGAGGACAAGGTTCCCTCCGGAACCCAATGGTATCCTGCACATCGGTCACGCTAAAGCCATCAACATCAATTTTGGCTACGCCGCAGTCAACGATGGCCTCTGTTTCCTTCGGTACGATGACACGAATCCCGAGAAAGAAGAGGAAAAATTCTTTGTCGGCATCAAAGACATGGTCGAATGGCTCGGTTACAAACCTTATGCTATCACTCACTCGTCGGACAATTTCGACCAGCTCTACGAGTGGGCCAAAGTTCTAATCAAGAAAGGTTTGGCCTACGTCTGCCACCAGAAAGCCGAGGAAATGAAGGGATTCAATCCTATCCCTTCACCTTGGAGAGACAGGCCCATGGAAGAGAGTCTGCAGCTCTTTGAAGTAATTATTCTTCGGACCCAACTAATTCGATAATACTATTTGCTTAATGATGTAACATTCATTAGGACATGAAAAATGGAGTGTTTGATGAGGGTGAAGCAACTCTGAGAATGAAAGTGACTCTGGAGGAAGGCAAAATCGATCCAGTAGCTTACCGGATTAAGTTTGTTGCTCATCACCGGACCGGAGATCGCTGGTGTATCTACCCGACCTACGATTACACTCACTGCTTGTGCGATTCTATCGAGCACATTACTCACTCCCTGTGCACCAAAGAGTTCCAATCCAGGCGCTCCTCTTATTACTGGCTCTGCAACGCTCTAGACATCTACTGCCCGGTGCAGTGGGAATATGGCCGCTTAAATGTCTACTACACGGTCGTCTCCAAGCGGAAGATTGCCAAACTCATCACTGAGAAGATTGTCAATGGTGAATAAGAATTCATATTATTGAAATATAAGCGTCTATAATTCATTTGTTTTTTAAAGATTGGGATGATCCTCGCCTTTTCACGCTGACTGCTCTGCGTCGCCGAGGATTTCCACCTGATGCCATCAACAATTTCTGCGCCAGTATGGGCCTGACGGGTGCTCAGATGGGGGTAGATCCACAGAAACTGGAAGCCGTAGTGAAAGATACACTAGATTTGACGGCACCTCGCTCTATGGTCGTTTTGGCGCCTCTCAAAATGACGATTCTCAACTTCCCCTTCGCTGGACCAACGACAATCGATGTTCCGGATTTCCCGAAAGAGCCGCAGCGTGGTTCACACTCTGTGACGCTCGATAAAGTCATCTACATCGACCGTTCAGATTTTAGAGAGGTGACTTTTCCATACTTACGTAATCGACTTAGAATTTTTTCATTATCGATTTTTCTTCTAGGTTGAAGAGAAGGGCTACCGTCGCCTTACTAAAAATCAATCAGTTGGCTTGCGCTATGCCGGTCTCATCATCAGCTTGGAAAATGTCAAAAAGGACTCAAGTGGCCAAGTGGTTGAGGTGGAAGTCAAGTGCGTCCAGTCTGCCAACACTCAGGAGAAACCGAAAGCGTTTATTCACTGGGTGTCGCACCCTGTTACCGTTGAAGTGCGACTCTACGAGAGATTGTAAGTTCTCAAACATCCTCACAAAATATTTTTATTAAGGTACATTTGTAATTTTTGTATTTCAAGGTTTCAGCACCAGAATCCTGAAGATGTCAACGAAGTTCCAGGTGGATTTTTGTCTGATATCAACCCACATTCTCTATCGATCGTAGAGGCTGTCGCCGACAAGTCCATCAACGGTGCCAAAGTCTACGATAAGTTCCAGTTCGAGCGAGTTGGCTACTTTTCCGTTGATCCTGATGCCACCAAAGACAAGGTACGTAGTCAAATTATTTTTTGTTTTGTTTTAAGTTTGATTCGAACTATTTTAATTCTATGTCTCTAGTTGGTGTTCAACCGGACCGTGAGTCTGAAAGAAGATGCCGGAAAGGTGTGAAACTCTCCAGTTTGAATGGTGTTCAACTGAAAATTATTTCTTCTATTTGCAGTGATAGTGATGAATTTGATACTTCCTTAATCATCATATCATATGTATTTCCTTTATGGTTGTTCTGTTATTCTATTGGGAAATAAATTGAGAACTGCAAGAGATGGAAATTTTTACATTCATGATAAATACCAATCACTAGTTTCAATTTTTGATTAGATAGCTAAAAAGTTGTTACAAATTTGTCTGAACTCCGCCAGTCTGTCGCTTCTGCCAGGGTCGGGGCGCTTCGGATTTTCTATGACGCATTGACGATTGGCGCCTAATTCGTATTTTTGGGGAGTTGGCCGAGTTGCAGACGGCACGGTGCGAACAAGGCGGTGCGTAGGTCAGATTTCTTCAAGTGCGGCAACGCTGTTTGGACACGTCGACTGGCACTTGACAGCGGTCGGTAGATTTGGATACGTTCCTGATTCACCCTTATTTTATTAAAAATGGTACGTTTATTTAATTTTTTCAAAGAATGTAACTGGTAACTGATTAATACTTGACACAGTCAATGTTTTGTGCAACTATTTTAGGTATCCGTCATCTCAACGGTTGACACGGGTCATGAAGACATGATTGTAAGTATCGCTTTTTTTACCACGTTATTTTCGTCCTCCGGCTGCAAAATAAAGTAATCTAAACTACAAGTTTTGTTTCACTTTTGTTACAGCATGATGCCCAGATGGACTACTATGGCTGCAGGCTGGCAACCTGCTCCTCAGACCGGTCTGTCAGGATTTATGATGTCAAGAATGGTACCCAAACATTAGCTGCCGATCTGAGGGGACATGAGGGACCTGTAAGCTTTCAACGGTTACATCATTTTTATTATTTTGAAGCATTTCATTTCCCCCATTTTCAAAGGTTTGGCAAATTGCTTGGGCCCACCCAAAATTTGGGAATCTCCTTGCTTCATGCTCCTATGACCGAAAGGTGATCATTTGGAAGGAGACCAATGGGCAGTGGCACAAGTACCATGAATATCTCAACCATGATTCATCAGTCAACTCTGTATGCTGGGCTCCTCATGATTTTGGCCTTATTTTAGCTTGTGGAAGCTCTGATGGCTCCATCTCAATCCTTTCTGCCACCACTGGCTCTGGCTGGGAAGTGAAGAAAATCAACAATGCCCACACAGTAAACAATTTCATGCATTCTCATTTCTTTCACTCCTAAAAACTATATTGTTTTACAGATTGGCTGCAATGCTGTTAGCTGGGCCCCAGCCATTGCTCCTAGTGCTGCCTTTGATTCAACTACCGGAGCTCGAGCTACTCCGATCAAGCGTTTTGTTAGTGGCGGATGCGACAACCTCGTTAAAGTCTGGCGGTAATAGTTCTATTATTTAAACTTATTAACCAATTCTACAATTATATTTCTTTTTAAATTCTTTTAGTGAGGACAAGGAATGGGTTGAAGAGGCTAAGCTGGAGGGCCATTCTGACTGGGTCCGCGACGCTGCCTGGGCGCCTTCCATCGGACTCCCGCGCACGGTCATTGCTAGCTGCTCCCAAGATCGGAGAGTTATCCTCTGGACCAATGATGGGGTTTCGAGCAGCTGGAATCAGCGAGTACTTCATACCTTCGAAGACGTCGTTTGGCACGTTTCATGGTCTGTGACGGGCAACATTTTGGCTGTGTCCGGTGGCGATAACAAAGTCAGCTTGTGGAAAGAGACGGTCGAGGGGCAATGGGTCTGCATCAGCGATGTCAACCGAGGGAAAGGTTCAACGCCTGGACAATAAGAAACCTTTCTCAGTTGCTATATTTCCTTTTTGCGAAATTCTTTCTTTTTCCTTGTCTCCCATTTTCCAGTAAACTTCATACTTTATTACAAAATACAGATCGGCTAAAGCATTAATAATCTGAAAAGATTTGCTACAACGAGTACATTTAAACTGTTTCCTAAAAGGCGGTATCTCGTTTTCACAGAAACGCTTGGTGGGAATTTGAAATGATCGGGGAAAGCCATTAGGTTGGCTACTTCGCGGGGAGTAAAGTATCTCAATCCTAGGGGTTTTAGGTCGTCCGTGTTTCCACTCTTTTCGAAGGCCGCAAATCGCTCTTGTAGAGATTCCTGGTCACTAGATTGGAGGACAGAACCTGTACCCTCGGCATAGTGGCTGTAGGCTTTAGTGAAGCAGTTGCACGACGTATCGGATTTTTTACGGATATCGAGCACTCGGCCATGCTTCGAGAGCGTCCGATCTGGAATGAAGTAGCTCTCTTGTTGGTCTTCAGGAATGTTTCCTTCGAGGTACACTTCCAAGGATGTTCCTCTGTTTGATGTGAGAAGCTGTGCTCCCAATGGAAAATTTCTAAGCTGAAATACAATTTTAAAGATAACTAAATAAGTTAATCACATGACAATGAGTATAATTTGGTTACAATTTCAATATCAGAGCCAAAATTGAAGTCCCTCTTCTTTCTGGCTATCAGGTAGTAGCGATTCCGGCTGTTTGGGATGCCCAATTTCTCCGGAGTTATGATAAATTCTCGGAAGAAGAATTCAGACGTTTTGAGAGTCTCAACAAAAGCATTTCTCATGGCAGATGTCTCAAAACCAACCACATTCTCCATGAGAACATATTGCACTGAATTCAAGTTTGGAATGACATCCAGCAGGTGCAGGAATGAGGCACAGCGAGGATCATTTACATCCATTTTCAAGCCAGTTCTAGTGAATGGTTGACAAGGAGGACTCATCATGATTACATCTGGTTGTAACTGGTTTATCTCCTTTGCAGTGAGAGAGACAATGTTCCTAGACTGTTGGTTGGTGGATGGGAAGTTGTGTCGATACACATCATTAGCTGAATTGTTGACATCTGTAGAAAACACCACTTTCGTTTTAATACCAGATTCTGTAACAAATAAATAAAGTAATAATACAATTTAGTGAAAAGGGTAGCTTATAAAATGTTATTTGAAGTATTTGGTTATGAGACAGCTTCTTACCTTCTACTGCAAAATGCATTCCTCCAATACCGCTATACAGTTCTAAAATCTGCCATATTCTTTCTTGATCGAAATGAATTTGATTTTTATCATCAAGGGACATTTTATTATTACTTTTTAAAAGCTATAAGACCGGGAGAGAAAAAGATCCAGTCGTATAAAAGCTTCAGTCATACGACAGCACTTCTTTATTTTGAATGACATTAGCAGACGATTTGGTTAATTGTTACTATCGTTGAGCAACTCAGCATTGCCGTTCAACGATTTGAAGTAATTTTTTTTATTTTTTTATTTTTATAGTGTCTTCTATGACTCCATAGTTAATTATTCTATTTTTTTAATATTTTAATAAACGGAACTCGCATTAATCAGAACTTTGTATTTTTCAGAAGAGAAAATTTAAGTTTTTTTTACGTTTGGCAAGATCGCACATTGCAACATTTTCTAATCGTCTGCTAAAACGTGCATTGCTTTTCGGTATTCATCTTTTGTCACAAACTGTGTATGGTGTTTGACCAAGAAGGCTAATTCCTAGCTCTTTTTAAATTATCGGTTTTTACATAATGGGCGAAATTCAGACTGTCGGACAATCGGAGGTCTTCCAAAAGTTATCAAGTAAAGCTTTACTCTTCATCACACTTTAAACTGCTCTGTATCCCCCATACTTAAGTAATACTCCTGCAAAAGCTCCATTAAAAATAAGGTGTAAATGTTTGTTTCATTACAAGCAATATTCTACATTTTTAGCATCTTAAAAAAAACCAATAGGTTGATACTGATGTAAAATATTCTAGAAATTTCTTGATGGGGATGGTTAGAAAAACTTAACTTATTTTTGTGTATTGTCTTAAAGGTCCTTGTACTTTTGACGCTGAGCCTGTGGGCCGCTGGTTTAGAGCTTGGTGGTACCACCACAACCGTAGTACAACTCTCTCTGGGGAAGGACACTCTTTTGCAGAATCTGGCACCCAGTCTGATGAAGAAGAGGAAATATCAACAGTTGAAATTGAAGATGATGTCAATTACCTCAGAAGTCTAGATCCCAAAGAGTGGAAGGTAAGACTTTAAAAAGGAATCCCTCATTTGTGAGTCTTAACCTTACTTTCATTCTATTCATTTCTAAGGATCAAGATCATTATGCTGTTCTCGGTTTGAAGAAAGTTCGTTGGAGCGCTACAGAAGATGACATTAAAAGAGCTTGTACGCTATTTTCCACATATAAATTTACCTATTGATGAATTCGTTCAAATTTTGATAAATTTTCGAATTAAGATCGACAGAAGGTTTTACGTCATCACCCTGATAAACGGAAAGCGGCTGGAGAGGAAATCCGTTCCGACGACGACTATTTTACTTGCATCACAAAAGCCTACGAGACGTTGAGTGTGGCATCCAAGAGGAGAGCCTTCGATTCGGTGGATCCGACTTTCGAGGATGAAGTGCCGGCGATCAATGCCTCCAACAAAGCCCGCTTCTTTGAGGTATTCTCTACGAAAATTGATTGCTTGTCATTAATGATCGATCTATAAGATTTCAAAAGAGTGATTAATGATTTTTTTCTTCTTTTTTTTTCTCAACAACTTTTGCTTCTTCTTTTTCCTTTTGATGGATGAATCGATTTTCATATTCAGGTCTTTGGTCCCGTTCTGGCTTCCAATGCTCGATGGTCCGTTCGTAGTAACGTTCCCGGATTGGGTGACGCAGAATCGTCTCGAGATCACGTCGAATCGTTTTACGATTTCTGGTACAATTTCGAATCGTGGCGGGAGTTTTCCTATTTGGACGAGGAGGAGAAGGATAAGGGACAAGAGTGAGTTTATACTACGTGATTGCTCTTTAGAAAAAAAAAAAAACTTTTTTTTAATCGCCGTGTTTTAGTCGTGATGAACGGCGCTGGATCGAGAAGCAGAACAAAGCGGAGCGAGCTCGGAGGAAAAAGGAGGAGATGAGCCGGTTACGATCCCTCGTGGACGCTGCCTACGCCTGTGACCCTCGAATCCTCCGCTTCAAAGAAGAAGATAAACAGAAAAAGTTGGACGTCAAGAAGGCCAAACAGGACGCAGCAAGAGCTCGACAGGAAGAAGAAGAGCGGGTAAGAGCGTCAGCTAATCTATTTATTTTTAAAAGTATTTAAAAGTGGTCCCTCTCTCGCTTGATTGAGCTAATTCGCTGCTAAACTTATTATTATTTAAAAGCCAGCCATTAGTGGCAGGATAGAGTGAGCTATCATCAATTAACCTTAGCGATACATTGAATAACTTAGGAGGGCTAATACTGCGGTGGTAGAGAGATGGTTAGTTGTCGTCTTCCTCCCATTAATCGATAATTACATTACATCTAGAAGTTGCTAATAACGGAGAAACGAGAGAGTCGACAACTAATGGGGTGCCCTCACATTTTATATTGTTAATCGATTCCGCATGCAAATCCCACCGTCTCTCCTTTTTCATATAATTGATCCCTCAGTTGTAAAAAATGCATCGGAGAGAAGAGTTTCTCTCTGTCTCCTACGTGACTCGTGGAGCTGCTCCCACGAATCCTTGGAAATAGTAATAATGTATATAAATAAATAAATCATTCTCTTTCTCTGCTGGATTTGTGTTCACCGTGTAAGTACATAGCAGTGCGGCACGATTCTTTTGTTATTTTTACTTGATTGATTTCATGTTGCACGTTATCCACCCATCATTGTAGTTACCTGTACTTGACAACCCTGGCAACAACCTGAGACAATATTTTTTTTCTTTTTTACATAGACTCTTAATTGAGGTTTTATTCTTGTTTGTCTCTGTCTGATGGATTGTTTATATACATTCTAGAAACGGAGAGAAGAAGAGGAGAACAAACTACGTTTAAAACGTGAAGCCGAAGAGACGGCCCGAGCCCGGCAGGAGGCGGCCAAGCGGGAGAAAGAGAGTGCCAAGAAGGCGCTGAAGCGGGAGCGGAAGCAATTGCACAACTACGGCAAGCAGCTCAATTACTTTACTACATCGTCGAAAGAGGATGCGGAACTGATCACTCGGATGACGGATCTGGACCGCCTCTGTGAACTTTTGACTGCTGATGAGTACTGCACCCTTTTTTCCCCCTTTATAACTACTCTAGTAGAAGAGGCTATTAATTTCTCTTGATTGAAGACTAGAGAAGCTGAACAAAAGTCTTGAAGGATCTATAGAAGACGCAGATAAATGCCGGTCTCTTTTCCTCGCCGCCGTCGGCGAGCTCAACCAGCGGATAGAGCGGGAGAAGCTGCAGACGCTCCAGCATTCATCCGGCGGCTCCTCCTCTTCCGGTGGAGAGAAGAAGAAAGGAGCCGGTAATTGGAGTGGAGAGGAGTTGAACCTTCTCATCAAGGCTGTGAACCTCTTCCCGGCCGGCACGAACCAGCGCTGGGAGGTGGTGGCAAACTTTGTGAATCAGCATCACGGAGGGAACCGATCCGCTAAAGAGGTGCTCGCTCAGGCGAAAGATCTACAGCAGAGCGATTTCTCGCGCTCGTCCCTCAAGGATGCGGCCAACAAGGCAGCCTACAACAAGTTTGAGAAGGAGCAAAAAGGCGGAGCAGGAGCTAATGGAGAGTCGATCCCTTCAGAGAGATACGAAAGTAAGTGTGGTGATACATCCTTTTCTCTCAATGTCAACTAAAACTTTGTGTTATTCTCGTATAGCTCCGGCGGAGCAGATGGGCATCAATTTAACTCCATGGACGGCGGATGAACAGCGTCTTCTGGAGCAGTCGTTGAAAACTTTCCCGGCCACGGTGGCGGATCGCTGGGATCGTATCGCAGAGACGATCCCCAATCGATCCAAAAAGGACTGCATGAAGAGATACAAGGTATAAATATATCTATCCACCTTTCGCTTTTTTATACGATTCTTATTTATTGCATTATATAAATGGATGACAGGAACTGGTGGAGCTGGTCCGTGCCAAAAAAAGCGCACAGGCTGCCGTCTCGGCCAAAAAATGAGAAAGAAGGAGAACCATCCTTTAAAACCTCGTCACCTCCACCCTTCAACTCTTTTCTTAATCGAATCGATGTGGAAATAATACACTTTTTTTCACGTGCCCCAACTTCCTCTAGTCCACGTACCTGAAAGGTAACATCCATCGGAAACGAGCCACATTTGTTGCCCGTCGTCGCCGTCGTATTTACTAAATAGAGAGTGGAGGCGTGTCTGTTGGTTGCTTCCTTCTTTTTTCATATATGTTCTCGGACGTCAGGTGCTTTTGATGTCCTCGCCGATATCTCCCCTCGTCTCCACTAAAAGCATCCGGCTGCATTTCGAACACGTAAACTCGACATGAACGAATCGAGGAAAGAGGCCATCAAAGCCAACTGTGTGTTGCTAGACGGAATGTATGGGATCATCTTCATTTCCTTTTGCCGATGGGTGATCCCTCACTATATAGACTTGATGGGCAAGTAGATGTCCGCTCTCGCCTCGTATTGATTTCTTTTTAGCGCTTCTTTCTTGACATTGAAGAAAGATGCTCCTCTTTTGTTATTATAGCCGGTCCAGGTGCGATGGAAAAAGTAGCACATGTTCCATTCACGAACGGAGGATGATAATGATGGCGACATGAATCAAAAAGTGATGGATCCTTAGCATCCGTCAGGTGTCTGTTTGGATCAACAATCGGTCGACGACATTTTTATCGATCCTTAAAAATACAAACAATATGTGTTGAGGAATAAAGAAGAAAAGAAAAAAAAATCCTTTTTCTTTCTTACTTGTCTCCGCGCTATCCTGTTTTTAGATCGCGTGACTCAGCTTCATTCTAGGTTTTCTTCTTCTTCGTACATGTTGTTTTTGTTGGCTTGTATTTGCGGCCGGTCTACATTGAGCGTGTCGTCCAGCTGAGGCTCGCCAGAAAAGGGAGCTCCCGGGACATATATTATTTTCTCTTCTTTTTCTTTTTTTATTATCCTTTTACCCCACACTGCTCTTTGGTCGTCAAGTGGCAACGGGAGGAAGCTGGCCGACAGGAAGATGAGAGCTGTCAGAAGCTCCCGCAGGAAGCTGCTGAACGACAAATGTTGTCTCTCGTCCCATTCCCTCGAGCCTTATGTATAGGACAACCATTGAGTAGAATAAAAAGCAGAAAGTCGATCAACTGTGACGATGATGATGATGATTATTCTATTTTCTTATTTATGGAAAGCGTCTTGTTGATATAATCCTTGCGCGCGTCTTAATCCGTAGAGAAGAAGCAGCACTTTGCAGATAGTAGACGACATATATCCGGCAAGCTGCTGGCCGTAAAGGGTGACAGCGGAGAGCAGGATCCCGTCGTCCGAGAGTGTAATGGAGGGAAAGGAGAAGATCCTTTGCACACGCAACTTGCGTGCTATTCAAAATGGATAATATCGACCCGAGTTAGACGAGGCTGTAGCGGATAGCTCTGCCGCCAACAAGATTTTGGAGCGCATCAGGATCTACGAAATTGACAACATCTATATAGTAGAGGTTATACAAACATCCACATAGCAAGCAGTAGACTACCATACCGAGAAAGAGAAAGTGGCGGGAATTTTCAATCAAGAGCTCTGTATAGGCCTTTCTTTTACAGGATCTAGGAGGTCTCTGGGATCACCTCTTGTTTATACCCTGAAAAAAGAAATGCATTTCATGCTGCGTCTCCTCGAAATCCTATGGCATCCGGTTACGACATAGCCGAGCATATATATTTTTTTCAATATGGGATGGGAGTAGTATCGAGATCATAACACATAAGGAACGTGAAAAATGATCTATGTAGTAACATGGAGATCATTCTTTCTCGGTTTTGAAAGGAAGAAGAAAAGAAAAAAGAAAAACAATTTCCGTATAGAAATCCCGCGTTTCAGCACCAGCAGTCCCTGGTGGTATGTATCGCAACAATTCGACAGCAATTCTTCATCACGTTATGCATCACATACCGCGATACCTCGCTCTTTCCGCGACCGGAATAAGCAACTAGAATCACCTTTCAGTATCAGTGCGGCAACGATTTTCAGATGAATAAAATACAAGAAGAAGAAAAGGAAGAAGAATAGAGATCAATTGGAAATCTTGTGAAAGATATAGTAAACACACAGAGTAGAGACGCATCCATCATCGCCGGAACGCGGCTCCTTTTTAGACATTCCAGTAGTGAAGCGCGGCTGCGGCGCGGTACGGCGCGGGTCCTTCCCTATTTTTGGGAGGAGAGTATAGCTCTCTAGCTACTGCCGCCGTGAATGCGCAAGGCTACCCCGCCACCACACAGCTCTCTATCAGAGATATATAAGAGTCGAGATCCCTCCAGGATGGAGACGTTAGTCGTCATCGAGACATCTCTCCGACCGGGCGGTCCGGAATTTTTTTTTGTAACTTAAAAACTTCAGGAGAGTTATATAAAACCAACGGTAATTAATAGTTGTAAGAACTCTTTGAAAAAGAAAGTTTTACGAGCGATGAGGATGTCGTGCTGCTCCTCACGCTCCACTAGTTGTGGACTAATTGGTTCCGAAGGAGACCGGCCCGAGACGGACTCATCTCCGATTCACTGAGAAGAAAAAGTAACACGTAATAGTCACTCGTCTTAAGTGATTTATATATACATCCATCCATCTCTAAGTTATTGAACCGGAAACTTATTCAGATTACACGGACGCGATGGCGGATCAAATCCGTCCAATTTAGTTTTTCTTTAAAAAAGAGATACACTCTGTGACTTTTAAATGTTACATAGTTGAGAATATGATGATGATGATGATGGCTCCTCCGGAAACTCAGTTGAATCGTCAACAAAAGCCGTCCGCCGGCCGGACGAAGAACCTCCTTTTGTTGAGCGGAACGATCCTTCTCTTGATGGTGCTCACGATGAACGTAGAGGGTACAGGCTCCTCCATCCAGCTTCCGGGAGACATCGTCTTGGGAGGACTCTTCCCAGTCCACGTCAAAGGGGATAAGACGCCGTGCGGAAGCGCTGTCTACAACCGAGGAATCCAGCGGCTGGAAGCTATGCTCTTTGCAGTGGATCAGATCAATCGAGCGGGACGGCTCTTGCCCGGCATCAAGCTGGGCGTCAATGTGGTGGACACATGCTCCAGGGACACGTACGCACTCAACCGCTCACTCGAATTCATCCGGGCGTCTCTAAGCGCCATGGATACATCCGGATTCCAGTGCAGGGATGGATCCGCTCCTAGAGTCAAGGGACTTCAAGGATTCGGACCCGTTTTTGGAGTCGTCGGAGGCTCCTACTCTTCCGTATCCATCCAGGTGGCGAACCTTCTGCGGCTCTTCCGCATTCCTCAGATCTCGCCCGCTTCGACGGCCAAAGTCCTAAGCGACAAATCCCGTTTCGAATACTTTGCACGAACAGGTAAAGATACTTTTTATTACGTCACGAAATGTGATTTGTATTTATTGAGGTCAGAAATACGAATTTTTGTTTGTTTGCTTGTTTGTTTTAAAAAAGAAACTCGACGCGTCTTTAAAAAAAAGAAAAAGAAAAACACATTATAGAAATAGACCAATTTGGTCTAATAGGCGGTCCATTAACAGTCAAGAGTTCAACACTGGACGCGTGTTTTTAAAACTTTTTTTGGCGCCTCAGAGGTGCTGACGACTTGACAACTCAACGAGTGTACGAAAAAAAAAGTATCGAGTCATCAAAAAGAAAAAAAAAGGGAGAAATCTATCGCGTGTCTTAGCATAATCAAATAATATACGTGGGTATATACCTCTATATAATATGTAATTGAATTAGGTACGAGTCTAACCACATTGCTTCTGATGGGTTGCTGACAACCCCTTTTCTCGTTCTTCTCTCAAGTGTTGCGAGTGCGGATCCATTTTTCCCCGCTTCTTCTTCAACTAAACGATGTCCGACATGCCCTTATGTATAGCTACAAAACACGGGTTGTTCTCCACCACTTGCCGTTGTTGCTGTTGCCTTGCTACACACTCAACAGAGAAATGTGCCTCTTCTGGGTAACGAGGAGTTGGGCTATATAGGAGCGTAACGGGCAGCAATCTCTCTCGAGCAAATGGCCCTAAACATAATACTTGACCAAAATCGATTAGCCTATATGTGTGTGTGTGTATATACGTCCTTACATATAATATAAAGTTTGGACTTGGGCGGCTCAGTTCGGCCTTCACGACATATATATACCTATAGCTATACAAAGTTGTGATGGCCGACGACTCGGCTCTTGAAACTCGACACACAAAATATATAAAAGTCTCTGACTCCAACCCTCTCGATTTAACCAAGTTTATATACGTCTTGGCTATACGGCGTTGTAGCCCTAAAGTTTTGCACTTGAGCAAATCCGCCCTTCATAACAGCAGGAAAATGGAGGGGGTCGGGTACTTTGGCGCGGCCATTTTGGGAGCCTAAATTTGATTTTCAGATTGAATCAATTATACGCGTGCCATAGCATAGCAGTGCTTCTTCTACTTGAAGCTTAAGCCGTGAACATCACAATCTTGAATCCCATTCATCCTATTATTACTCCCACAAGAAGTGATGTAATATGAAGAGCTCTTTTCTCTCCCTCACCCCCACACGTTCGACGATATATTCTGTCCCCGTTTTTTTTCACTCTTTTTTTTTCTTTATTATTATTGTAATCTCGCCTTGGGAAATCATCCTGTTCTGTATAAGAAAAAAAAGTAGCTTTATGCCTATCTTCCTCTATCCCTCTTTATGAGGTTACATATCTCTAGCAAGGCAAGAAGTAGTCTACGTGAGTACTGATACTGGTCAATGGGTTTTTTTCATATATACTTTATAACTTGCAGTAGTTTGATATTCCTTTTCCTTATATTTATAGTAGTCGTTACGCGTCTCTTTATTCTCATATCGATTATTATAAATAAGAAGAACGATTCTCCAAATATAGTGTCGGACGACTTGGTCTTTTTTAAAAATGCCTTCTCCATTGAGCAATGCAGTCATTTTAAAGCTAGACGAGCTGTATTGACCAACCAACTGCGCATATCGACCAACCAGAAAACCGTGAATTATAAATCACGCGTGCTGCACGATTTGGATTTGTACAACCAACCCCAATCAATTTTTTTTTCTTATTCAAGAGTCATATGTCATCGATTATTGTCGAAAGGAATAAGAATGTGGAAACAGTATAATATGGCAAGGACCGACTTTATTTGTGGGCGGGTTGCATCGTTTCTTTGATATTTGCACAGAATTATTTAACAGCTGACTCTGCAACTTTGATTTTTGTTGACGTTTTCCTGCTGCGTATGGCGATGTACAGGGTGACCGTGCGGAATGATTGTATTTGCTTCGTCACAGATCTTGAAAGAAGGCATCGGCGGTTCTTTCTAATATTGCGCTTCTACTTAATTTTAGTTGATGAACAAGACTTTTCCTTTTTTACAGGAACTGTTAGAAATTTATTGCATAAATATCTTATGTGGGTAACTGGGGAATTGCTCGTCGTCGTCTCGTGATTTATTGTTTACACAGCGTCGTGAACTAATTCATAAACTGTCTCTCTTCAAGTCATTCATGAACCAAGATGGATTGCGAGTGCATAAATAATAAAATTTCCTTTTGTTTTTATCAACATACAACATATATGCCTGACTTTCCAATTTCGATTGTAGCACTACACATGTATACTTGACAGCTACTAATTAACTATCTGCTTGTTCGCCAACTTTGCTCGACAGTATGTAACACAGAGCTGTGCTTAACTTTTCGAAATTGATTACTATGACCTTTTTCTAGTTAATTATTTAGGCTGGGCCGCTATTACAGTGTGACTGATGATGGTTATTCTCAGCAATTACATTTTCCGGTTGTTACCGATTATAATCTTGGCCTTTGTCCATTGCATATTATTACGTCATAAAAACATACAGACCTCTTTGTACAACTTATAATACGCCCTAATAGTTGGGCGTGTATCACTTTGGTTAACGTACCGTAAAGGCTAGTTGTTGATTACAATTCCAAATGTTCTATTATTTAAATGTGTCATCGGAAATCTATACTTGGCGATGGCGCTGCACATCAATCAGCAGTCTAAATTAATGAACGCCTTATCTCTTTTATGTTTTCAACAGTTCCACCTGATGATTACCAAGCCATCACTCTGGTAGATCTTGTCGAGCGCTTTAATTGGACTTATGTCTCGACGGTGGCCTCGGAGGGCTCTTACGGTGAATCCGGGATCGAGGTATTCCACCGGGAGGCGGCCAACCGCAACATCTGTATCGCTACAGCTGAGAGGGTTCCGTCCACTGCAGACGACCGTGTCTTTGAGGCTATCATCACGTCTTTGAAGAGGAAGACTCACGCCCGAGCTGTCATCCTTTTCACCCGCGCCGACGATGCCAGGTAATCCTATTTTCAAACTTACGACTTGTTTAATACTACTTGATTATTGTTTCCTGTTGAGGTCTTTATAGTATATATGCGCGGCTGTTCCAACATCTGTTGCCCAGACAATGAAAAGCGTAAGAAAGAAGGCGTAGATCGGCGGTAGTCATGCATCAGCTCTATAAGGGGCTCACGGATCCCATTAAAAAATTGGCTTGTTCTTGTCTTCTTTATATCCAACAGCTTGTTATCCGCACACACATAGTCTATAGGGAGAGAGAGAGAAAGAGAGGAAGCTTTATATATTTACATTTTGCTCCTGTTTTGTTTGTTGTTTTAAAATGTCTACCCAGAAGAAAGGAAACGGGTACGTATTCACGGCTCAGTTGTGCCGACTTGTATCGATTCTGCGGGTAGAGCCCAGCACGAAAGGATATGGTTATGTCTTGTACCCTCCCAAGTGCGGTTTTCTGTTTAGGGCACAGTCGTTCTTCTTCTTATACCGTATTAAGGCCGAGCATCATTGATTCCTTCTTCCCGTCCGAGCAACTATATAACGTGGACGGAAAGTAGAAAGAGCGGCGGGCGGACCCACCATCACTACTTCGGTACTACTACTATCTTCTTATGTCGCGACTGCCGGCCAAGTTGCTCCTCTCTGTATGTGCCCTGTGGACCTGTTATTATCGGCAATTTCATGTTCTGCCAGTTGTCCGACAATAGGTAGGCGGAATAGATGGGGCAAAAGCTATTGGAAAGCCGTTGGGGGGTAGAGAGCAGAAGATGCGCATTGGGGGGTCCCGGGAACAGCACGGTGGATGCCGCCGACGGGACTCCTGTTTATGATTATTGAACAGCAGCGGCTGTAACCCTCTAGCTCGAGGCTGCTGTGGGCTTATGCTTGACTAGAGAGAGAGATAGATAAGACGGAATCCTTTATTGTGAATCCCTTTTGCTCCTCCTTCTTATATTATTCTGTTTGCAGAGAGAGAACAGAATATCTTGTTTGCGGAAAAGAATCAAATGATGCGGAATCCTTTTTTACTTAAAGTTATTCGATACTTTCAAGTAATTAATGAATGGATTTAAAAACAAAAAAAAATTAATCATTCATGTTATTGGTCTCTTATTACTCTTGTGTATGTATAGATTAGTAGGCTTCTGTTACCGTTAATGAAGGCAATATGATCCCGCTCCTGATAACGGATCGTTTTCTCTGCTGCTGTATGTAGGCTAATCATCATTATTTTAATTTAAATTATGTTGAAGTCGATGGTCTGACAGGGTATGAAATGGTCAACAGCTAGCTCGCCCAACTTTAAAATGAGATTCCATTGCACGTCTTGACATCTTAAAAATGCGTTGGGCATATACTATATAGAGGTGATTGCACAAGGGGCAGTCGCATACATATCCTGCAGCTGCTGATATGAGCAAGTTTGCATAATGGCCCCAAGAATTCTACTGCTCGATCGTTCTCCCTGTCTCTGAGAATTCATGTAGAGCCATCAGTATAGAGCAGCTGGTAGTGAGAGGGATAGGCCCAGTAGAGAAAGAGAGAAAGACAAAGCTGTGTTGGATACTCCATTGGTCCTCTCCTGCTGTTTTGTATGCAGATAAGTTGACAAAAGAAGGGCTGGCTTGGTGAGGCGGTATAAGCACGTCCTGGAAGCCACTTTTTTCCCAGGGTCTCACTCGTCATTGTTCCATCTGGTCACGAAGAATATGAAACTGCAGCGACACTGAATCGGTTGCTGCACCGCCAACTCTTTGATGGAGACGAGGCTGGGGACAAGCTGAAATTTTGCATATCCATCCCGGCTCCTTAAAGAATTTGTGCTGAGAATCGTTTCTATTCTTCTTCTTTTTCTTCTTCTATGACACTTTACGGTGGACGAGTTTGAGGAGCCTCTCAACGTTTACCAAAGAAGAGCTCTTTACAATTTTCGCTGACGATAGATGACTTAATAATACTGTGTACCGTAGGTACAGAACATATAGTGTGTGTCTGTGTATAGATAGAGTAAATAAAAATGATGAAATAAGTAGGACTTGCTGGGAACGTGCCGGAGGAGAGAGACTGACTGATGAACTTTGCAGCTTCAGCAACATTCTGTCTATACATGTGCTCTATAGTGGTGATGTGTAAATAGACACAGTCTGTCAAACCGCTTTTGTGTTCTCGGCAGCAACGTGTTTGTCGTCCTACTCGAATGACCTAAAGGCTGCTTCATATTTCATCAAATGAGAGAGAGAGAGAGAGAGAGAGAGGCTGAGCCACAATATTGACGACACCTTGCAACTTGATTGTTTATAAGCCCTATAAAGTCGTGTTTGCCTGCTCACTAGTACAGCTTGTTAGGTATATAGTCTCGGTAAGATTCTCAAGATATCGTTAAAAAATAATAAGCGCGCAGGGATAGAAAGCAGTAGCACTTAGTCGCCTACGCACCGCATCTACGTCAGAAAAGGTGGCATGAGAGGCGAGCTATAGCTCTTCAATCTATATATATGTGTGTATAAAAAAAGAAAACTGTCAAACATCTCATGTGTATACTCTTCTGAAGCCCATCAGCATCCTCTGAATGATGACAGCACTCGACTTCTATGGAATCTCTCTCTCTCTGTTTTCTTATATTTCCGCCCCTTAAACAAGCGCGCTGCACTGAGTGACGCAAATCCCACATCAATTTGCTGCCGCTGCTGGTTCACCACTTGAGTTTCGGATATCTTCTCGGTATTACTCGTTATACCCGAATTATTATAACAACGTTTGAAATCGAGCGCGATATGCATAGTGTAAAGAAGTTTGATGCTGCATAACCTCGCTCTGACAACGCTTTGAAGCGTTTACATGCATAATAGCGAGAGAGCGGTCCGTTCATTAATTTTCTTATTATGTCTACTTAAGCACGCACGTCATCGCCTCGGCACCTTGGAGAGTGCAAAGCTTTGAGGCGTATAATATTGCCTGTTCTCTTAACTACATAACGTTTTGCGAATCGGACTATTAAGTGGATCCGTAGCAGTTGGGATTAATTAAAAGGACTTGCTCGTTTGATTCCACCAAAGTTCAGTGCACATTATCTATTTAAAATTGACAGACAATAAATGAAGCTTTTGAATGCGTGTGGGCGAATTCATTACGAATGCAATGATATACACCAAGTTTCTGGTCTGCTCTAGCTCTCTATCTTGGTAATATATAAGCAATAGATAGATCATCAATTGTGTATAGCTGCGGGAAAGGAAGGAGTCTTGCGTGCGCGTCGGTCATGTCGCTCATCGTAAAGCGAGACAGCAAGTCCAGCTAGAAGGCGGGAATTGAATAATACAATAAGAAAGTAGTGGTATATATATACATATACGACGACTGGGATAGCCGATGCCCTTCTCGCATAGCTTGATGTTTCATGTCATATTTTACTGAATCTTTCATTTTCTCCTCAACTTTTGTCTTATCTTGTGTTTGCTCGTCCTCCTCGCTGTCTTCTGATGATCTTCTATCAAATAATAAGATATTATTAGTACAACATCTTTTATTTATATAGTTGACCTTTTCCTCTAGTCGATAATAGATTGGCGTTTGGAAATGAAATTATACGCATCTCGGAAGGTTCATATCAGTCTTTTTAGTAGTATTTCTTCCGCCGTTGATGCAATTTTCTTATGTGATTATAGATGTAAAATAATAATATCGTTCAATGCTTTATCATAGAAAGAAGGGCAATTGAGAAAATACAAATAAAAGTTTTTTGAGACCCCCCAAAGGCAAATGGACAAAAGCAGTACAGAATTTTCTCGTAATAGTCGTTTGAATGCCAGGGCAACAAAACTATGCTTTCAAGGAGAAGAGCAGCAGCTGCTCTGTCACTCGACAGCCCTTTTTTCACAAATAAAGAAGAAAAGTAATAGAATTAGTTGAACTATTATGTCTTTCCACTTATATCTACGAAAATAGATTTTTCTCATTCTAAAAAAAAAATTATTTGCATTTAAAAAGTCAGAACATGATAAGGATTCGTTTCCTAATTATATCATATCGTACAAAGATGACATTGTTTACTGGATTATTTGCGCAATCAAATAGGATTGGATAACGGAAAATATTTTCCCTGATGACGATGCTCTCGAGAGATGAAAGGATCCTTGGCGTGAAAATCCTTACAAATTGGCTAGGATAGTGTGTATAGATGCGCTACAAGGATCGGACCTCTAGAGACGATGTTCCTCTTTTGATCCGTCTCTCTTTCTCTGGTTTCTCTGGCATTCCTGTCTAGAACATCATCGGGCGTGACTTGATCGTCCTTCCACCAGCACCACCCGCCCTCCTCGTTTTCGATCCTTTGATGATCGAATAATCTTTGGAAAGGGCGCGAGACGCTCCTGCTTGCACTCTATATATACACGACAGAAGAGGGGACTCTCTGTCTCAATATTTTGATAACGATCTCTATTCGTTTGGAGGGAATCATTTGCATAACAAGACTCTCTTCTCTTGAAGCGGAGAAAATGCGATGATGATGCAGGTCTCGACGACCAGCTATGGCGTGGCATCAAGCGAGTGTTTCATTTTTCTTTTGAGCCTTGATTCAAAAAAGAAAGCAAGGAAAGAGAGAAACAAATTATTGAACTGATTGGATTCAAAAGGATCCACTGAAGCTTGTATATAATAATTGAGTTGTATTCGTTTGGTGATGTTGTTCAACTCAATGGCATAAATAAGGGAGACTGAAGAAAAAGAAGGGGAAAAAAAGTTCCTTCAAGCGGGTTAAATTTCAAATTGATTCTGTCAACCTCACATGTTATTTGTATATTGTATACACTTCTTCATTATTATTCTTATTTTTTTTTTCTGCTGCTGCTGGGGAATATCTTGAAAATAAGAAATAGCTTCATTCGCTGTGGGATCTTGTGATTATGATAATGCGATTGAAGAGAGCCGTCAAGTCCACTTTAGAAAGCTGGGCCCACAGTTGCTTGTGGGTTACTTTCTTCTTCTCCCTTTCGCATCAATTCGTGTTACATCCCGAAAAGATATCCCTATATGTGTATGTATATTCACTCCCTTGTGATGGGATTCGACCCTGAATGAATATTGATTAGTCGCCAGAGAATAGACTGATGCACTAGCTGGTCACGCACTTGTGAAACTCACCAATAGCCGAATTCAATTGGAAAAGAGAGAGAGATTCTCTTTTTATATTCTACCCCCGAATCAATAGTAGGATTTCGGTTTTTTATGACGATGCCCTCAAGTTATTTGCTCTGCCACTTGCAGCAGTAGTAGCTAACTATTATAATAAATTGTTATTAAAACAAACTTATTGAGTTCCAAGGATGGAATCATTATTATTCCTTTTGTTCTAAGATCAAACTGATGATCTACTCAGGATCGATATTATGTCGAATATGAAAATTGAATTTAAAAAAAACCTAAATAGAGACGATGCAGTCTGCTTTTTATTATGACAAAAAAGAAAAAAAGGGAGGCTGGATAAGCTGGATTCGTGACGACGGCGAGGCATGGGATTTTCTCGTGTTTTCTTTCCATTTTTTTTCCCTTGTCTTCTCTCTCAGCCTACAGTTTTCTTTCTCACAGACATAAATGCATCTAAGAGAAACTGTCACTGTGTTTTTGGCTTTTCTAGCTGAGACAGTATATGGAGGATCGATCCTACTCGCAAAAGCTGTACGTTCCTTTCTAATCAATATTTGTTCAGGGAGCAAAGGGCAGCCATCGATTTCAGCGCCTTTCTCTCTCTTATGCTTTGCTTTATATATATTTATACATGATGTCTTTTTGCTCCCAGCATGTGGCATCCGGCCAGCAATAGCTCCAAGGGCAGACGCGTTTTTTTTTCAGCATTCCTTCCTAGTGGATACAGGGGCGAGTATGTAAGCAAAATGTCACTATGTAACACGCCCAGTCAGGGTTATGAGCATCAGTCACGCTCATTGATGACTAACTATTATTACTATACTCCTTTGTTTAACAAGAAAATGTTTTTCAACTCGTTACTGAAAAGAGTTCTACAAAGAGAAACTAATTTGTATAATAGTTGGAAATAAGAAACTTTTTATAAATAAAAATAAAATAGAAAAGTTTCGTTTTCTTCGTAATCGTTTTTGTTCCTTCCTCTCTTACAAATTTAATGAGATCCAGGAGCAACAACAGCAGCAGGTCTCTCTAAGTTGAATTCAAACAATGGCTTCTCCACTATTGTTCCTATTTCCACAGAACTATTTTATAAAGCTATAGTCTCTTTCTAAGCATCATAATTATTGTATGTATAAGGAATGTCCATTTTTTTTAGTTATTATTCATGGGGGCCTCTTTGTGATGCATTTATTTTTGGCGTCTTTCCAAAGTTTTCTCCTCATTCTCATACACTACGCAACATTATATAGACGTAATGCGTTCGTCACCCATCATGCAAATGTATGTATGGTGCTGGAGTGAGTCTACATCACGCTCGAGTCAATGGTGCGTGAGACCATCTCAAAAGCATTTTGGGAAGGATTCAGGATTCTCTTTTCCTGCCAAGGATCCTTCTAAACGACGAGCATTACAAGACGAATGACCTTATCTCGCAAAGACAGGAATTCAAATATTATGCGACAATTATAAAATAAATTGTAAAGAATTATTTATAAACACTTTCTTACTATAATACGAGCTGATCCTCGCTCAGTAAATCACCTATTCCATCTGCTAAACTGTTTCATTTCTTTTCATTCGAATAACGATGCCCTTATCATCATTATGACGAATGTTGAAAGGGAATTTTATTTCTTCATGTTTACTCGCATCCAAAAAGGAAGCAGTAGTATATGCTATATAAAAATATTATGTAACATTTTTTTTATAGATAGAAGAGAGTGTTGTGTGGGCTCGTTTGATGGGGCATCCGCTTGATATGCGTCGTCTGCTCTTTTCCTCTCTTTCTATACAAAGAGAGGTCTCTTTCTATACAAAGAGAGGTCTCTTTCTATACAAAGAGAGGTCTCTTTCTATATCTTTTTTTTAGTGATGTGGAACAGGAGGGCCACATGACAACAAACAATAATAATGCAGACGAAGCAAGTGTTTGACGACTCTACTCTGTGTCTCCCTTTAGAGCTTTTGCCTCAAGATTTCTTCTTCTCCTTTTATATTATTATGAAGAGGAGATACCGGAAAGAGTTATAAATATACAATGACGCCTCGAGTTGTGCGGAAGCAGCGCTACTATAGCATCACGGACGCGTGTATAACACACAGGAGAGGGCGGTTTCCTATACTCCCACCGGAATTGAAAATAAAAAGAGTGTATAGAGTGCATAAATCTTATGTCTCCCTATATGTCTTATAGGAAAGCTAAGAGAGAGAGAGAGAGAGTCAAGTGATGGTGCACGGCACCATCCGACCGATTAAATCCATGAGTAAATACATCAAGTATTGATCATTCCACCAGCTATACCACCCTGGCTGGCTCCAGCAGCAGCAGGGGGATTTTCTCTATGTAGAAAGGCCAACAGGGGCTTTTCCACGCATCCTGGATCCCTTGAAAGGATCGCTCAGTGGGGGTGTGTATGTCTATATGAAAAGAAAAAAGGAAATAAGAGAAGATCCATGTTTTTATTTTTTGAGTAGAGCCAAACAGCAGCTGACTCTGCTTACTGCTTTGCCTTTATTCGGATTAATGATGATTAAACGAATGTAAATGATGTCCCACTTGCCTCCCGTGATTTATACTGCTGATGTATATAACCCAGCCAACAATAAGCTTGTTTGAATAAGAAGTGTTGGGTCAACATATAAGTGGTTTATATGTACATCGCCCCTATATAATAAATCATAAAGGATTAGTATATGTGTCTTGTATATAGCACAGGAAGGATATGGGCCTAAAGGATATCCGCTGTGCAGCGCCCATGTTGCTCTGTTCCGCGCGACTTTTTTTTTCTATTTTTATTTTCTTTTTCGCTCGTGCTCACTTGCTCAGTGAAGTGGAAAGTGATAGATGAGCTTGAGAGGCTGTCAAGGACCACCGTAGATCCACCTTTTGTATATAGCTTTATAGCTTTATTATATTTATTACTCTTTTTTTTATAATAAGATGATGTATCGACAAGTATCAGCAGCTCCTATAATGATGTTATTGGAGCATACATAGCCAAGTTTTCTATTCTTTCGAAACAAGTGTTTCATGTATAACATGATATTTATTTTTATTCATTTTATATTTGTAAAGGGGGCTACTGGCAGCGTCAAAGAGACTCAACATCCGAAATCATTTCATCTGGATAGCTAGCGACGGCTGGGGCCGACAGCACAAGCTCGTCGAAGGGCTCGAAGATGTGGCGGAAGGAGCGCTCACCGTAGACCTTCAATCCAATCACGTTCCAGGCTTTGATGAGTACATGATCGGTCTAACACCCGAGAAAAACGCGAGGAATCCTTGGTATGCGGATTTCTGGCAGGAGATCTTCAACTGCGTCCTTCCTCAAAACGTTCAATCCACGACGGCCTCAGGTTAGATTTATTTGTTATCGTTTTTATTTAAAAAAAGAAGAAGAAGAAATCAGCATTTTTTCTAGTCGAAGAAATAGTTGCATTATTCACGTTGGGATCGACCCCGTTGTGACAAGGAAAATGTATGCAAATGGTGCGCGAAGCGAAGCACAGCGATCCTAAAAGAAGCTTAAGCAATTCACATACAATCAATACAAGAATTAGCTTACGTCATCTCACACATTTTCCAAAGAAAGAAAGAATGTAATGTATTGAGCATCGATTATTTTTGCGTACAATATATTACACATGGAAGTAGAAACATTTTGGTCGTGTCTCTGAATAATGTCCTTCAAATCAGTGAGCATTCTATAGCATGCTCTTGCAATAATTACAAAAGGAGCTACATAAGTGGGCAGCAGGAGCAGCGCATCAAAGCCGATTAGCACGTCTGACTGCACCCCCATCCCACCCAAAAGAAGATTTTCTGGTTCTCTCTTTTTTCCCCGATCGACATATCTACTGAGCCATTTCTTCAATTTGAATGGGTCGTCGGCTACTCGGATCCCATTCTTCTGAAATAAAAAATATATGTAATAAAAAAAAGACATCTTCGGTTCAGCAACAGAATCGATCCTCTTTTTTTTTTCAAAGAAGCTATATGCTGCCAGAACCCACACGTTTTCCACAAGACGCCATCATATACTCGAAGAAAGCGATAGGGCACGCTTGAAAGGAGATGATGTCGGCGGGATTTTTACCCAAGGGCTAGTTCAGAGAGAGAGAGAGATAATCGTACTGTCCCACGCTCCTGAAACTTTGGATTCAGTGAAGCAAACAAGAGGGCTGCATAGCCTCTTTTTTTCTTGCATATTGCAAGGGCTAGTCGGATCCCGCCCTTCCAATGAATGTCGACGACTAACTTTTTTTTTTTAGCTCTCAGTCTCTCCGGAAGAGATCCCTATGTTTGTGTTGTTGGAGCGTTGCTTAGAGATGGACTGCTATGCCCTATTTCATAAATAGTAAAGCAAATACAGCAGAGGCCTTGAGAGAGTAGTATTGAACGTGTCCATCATTTGGTATGTGGAAGAAGGCGTCACTAAATGCTTCTCGTCGATTTGGCATGATCAGCATAGGAATAAATATTATCATAAATTATATGGTATAGCACTTTGTTTTTACGATGGTCTTAAAACAACCAA
Source organism: Chydorus sphaericus (assembly GCA_030141595.1). Taxonomy (NCBI): domain Eukaryota; kingdom Metazoa; phylum Arthropoda; class Branchiopoda; order Diplostraca; family Chydoridae; genus Chydorus; species Chydorus sphaericus. The sequence continues at coordinate 1,113,864 of CM057933.1, forward strand.
TTCCCATAATGGTAAAGATGGGGGATCCGCAGTCTATTATAGATATAAAAAGAGGAATAAAAAGAAGAAAAAACTTGAACTCTTTTTATGAATATAGCGAGGCCAGGTTAGCTATATAACAAGCTATGGCTAATAGCTGCTGAGGCCATTGAAAGGAGGTCCATCAAAGCTCTGCATTGCCCTCTAAAAAAAGAGCCATCTCCTTCTTCCGGCTGTCTATAAAAGGCCACCCAAATGGCTTCCTTCTCCGTCTTCTTTGCTGTAATAGTAGTAAATCATTTCCTTATATCTATCTATTTTACTATTCAGGAGGTGGCGGAGTGATGAGTGGGTTCTCCATCCTTGCCAATGGCGGGAACCTGAGCGTCTGCTCTCCATCCTTGCGCTACACTCACGCTCTGGGTTACGAGCAGGACTCTAAGATTCAATTTGTTGTGGATGCCGTCTACGCTTTCGCTCACGCCATATCTGCCCTTCAGCGTGATGTCTGCGGCGGTAGTAGCGGCGGAAGCGGCGGAAGCGGCGGAAGGAACCGAGGTCGCGTCAGCGGTGCATGTCCGGCCCTATTAAATTACGATGGAGGCGATTTCTACACCAAATACCTTCTCAATGTCTCCTTTATAGGTGAGTTTTTATTAAAATACACGTACTTTTAGAAAAGAAGAAGATTTATTAGAGCATTGCGGAAGTAATAGGCCTTTCAGACCGCAGGACAGACTCTGAATTATAGGGGTCAGCTATATCAAAGGGTATCTTGTTGTTGGGGTACATCGACCTCCCCTTATTGTGTTTGTAGCTTTCTTGTTTATACGAATAAATATATTATATATATAAGACGTATTGTTTTCCTCGTTGTTCCTGCTTGAATGATGGGATTTCCTCAGCAGCTCCCTGCTTCCAATAGAGGCGCGCTCAATCACTCGACATTTGATGGAGCCCGGGACCTGCTCTGTATGTCGTTGGATCCCTTGTTCCATCAATCTTTTGAGAAGAAGGAGAAACCGTTTCCCGCGAGCGCTGGGTTCTGTTATGGCCGATCTCTCTTTGTGTATTCGCCTTTCCCATATATATATTTACACAGAAGGAAGAAAAGGGACTATATAGGCTATTACGGTAATCGGCTGGATGGATGGATCGAGCCGACGACTGTAGATATATCAGGCCGATACCAATCAAAAGTTCTTTGAAGAATTTTTTTTGTTGTTTGTTCAGATATCCAAGCTGTGCTGTAAATGCATTATGTTCACATCGCCCTGTTTGTAATATTAACCAAGAATAATCGCGAATGTCAAAATTGATTACATGTCATTCGAGAAAGCGGTAATAAAGCCAATTGAAAGCAGGTCATTTTCATTGATTTATTGGTCAATTAGCACATCACAATAGCTATACACACGATCGATGAGTGATTTTCTGTCATTTCAATTTTAGTTTTTCAATTACTGTGATGACCAACGGTATCCAATTCAAAGTTCACATCATTCCAGATGGTCGATGGGAACAATAGTTTTCAATTATGGATTGAAGTGACATTAAATAATAGAAAATCTCACAACAATAGGTGGCATGACAGCGCTGTCATTTCAATTGTTCTGCAGCAGCACTTGTATACAGGCACGTGTTATATATAGTGATCGATTCAGCCTATTTAGGACAATCCATAATAAATTTACTCCTGCATGCCTATTTAAAGAGAGAGAGAGAAAGAGATCCATGCTCTATCTTGCTGGCTATGTATCGATTGAGGTCGATGACATCCATCCATCATAAAAAGCCAACGGCGCAATGCCAATGATGTACCGCAGAGTAGGTCGACGTAAGAATATAAGCTTGCCTTCCAATAAATTCCGTTAAAAAAATAAAAGATATTTCAAGATATGGGTCAGTACTGCAAGTTCTTTTTTTCCTTCTTCTTCTTGGGTGCTCGCTAGATGCGATGTAGGTATTCATCATAAGCATCTCTTATTCTTTATGACGTGCCCACACTTATCATCTGTTATTATTCCATAATAGATTAGCCTCCCCGCCTCCTCTTCTTCATCGCGTAATTAAGGCTTTGAAGCAGCAGTTGCTCTTTCTTTTTCGAGAGAGAGAGAGAGACCTAATAATTAGTAATAGTTTATTACTTTCAGGGACCATCAGCATCTAATTAAATAATCATGTAACCCTCTTATTTATCTTTTAATCTCTCTTTGCAAGATGAATAGAAAAAAATCATATTGTATTAAATTCTTTCAGATCGCTGCGGCGAAGTGCGCTGATGCAGTCCTATTCAAATTTAATAAAGTGAAGAAGAAAGGTATTCATCCATCACACTCTGAGGATTGAAATGAGAAAGCTTCTGTTACCTACCTAACCCAACTTTCAATATTAGTATAATATGACGACGAGTTTTTCTTCTTCGTTCTTCTTTTTGATATCGTATATATCTTACATCGATTCTGATGATGCAAAAGGGAGGCTCCTCCAAGAAGAAATAAAGTCTATATGCGGCGTTGTGATCATGATGGTGCCATAATAAATCACCCCGGCCGCATGATCCAATCGCGATCCAATCTTTTTCTCCAGCTGAGATATCAATAGCTTCTTTCCTCTCCCTATACATGTATCAACATACAATTCTTCGTATTCATTCTATATCTTATATGATATCCTGTATATATATATATATATTTCAATATATATATTTCAATATTTGTCAGAGGTGAGATATTGCATAGAAATGCGCTTCTGATAATGGAAAATCGTTAAATACTCATACATAATAGAAGACTATGTATTAGAAAGGGAGCCATCCGTCCGGATGATGACTGCGGAATCGATGTAGCTTGATACCCATCATCATTATTAGCCTCGCTTGTCATCCTTGATTGATGCTAGCTGCCTCAGCCTCTGCTGAAGCGAACAAAAAATGAATGCTCATATATCGAGCCCCCTTTTCTCCGTGTATTAAAAAAAATCAATCTTGTATCGATAAGCCATTCTTCTTTATTACATCTAATAATAATAATAATACAGGTGAAAGTCAGTGGATGGTCGTTAAGAGCCGCGGATTTAATGCAGTGGAATGTTTACTATTACTTGCAACTACAGCTGGATCGAAGCCGCCATTACTAGTGACGTATAGTCGGAATAAATCGTAAATGTCAAACAAAGAAAGAATGAAAGTCGGACCTGCCTGTATATACAGAATAATAGCATTTGATCGGCAGGACCTAAGTCTATTTTCTTTAAGGAGCCATATTACTCTGGAGGCAATTAGATTACTGCTAGCTGTAGACTCTTAATTCTTTCTTTTTCCGAGTTCCTTCCGGCATCCAGCAACTCTCCATCGGCGCTTCTTCTTTCGGTGTGGGTGTAATCGAGTTTCGTCTCTCACATTAGAGGATCCGCTCTAATTATTGTCTTGTTCGATTTTCAATGTATATTTCTTCTTACATTTGACTTTTGTGAATAAACAGGGACTCCCACGGTATTACACTGATATGCTCTCAAAGTATAAGTATATATATTGATAGATGTATAGAAGAAGATGCTCCAATTTGATCCGACTAATGGAGGATCAATAGGCTAGATGACCTTTCTTTGAGAAGGGACGACGTTTCTTCTGCTGGACCTCTTTTTGATCTTCTATAAAAAAAAATAAAAATAAAAAATAGATTCTGGAGCAATTCACAAAGTGAATGTGGCACATTCAATTTATAACATTTCGTGCGGATTATGCATTAGGTTGAGCGTGCAAAGCAGCTATGTAAACGAAATGTCGGTCACGTTAAAAAATAATAATAAATAAATCAGTTTTTTTTTTGCGGGGGGGAGGCCGCAGTCTTGCATGATTACGCATCGCAACTCTCATCGTGGCAGAGCTCTATTATATTTAGGACACATACACATAAAAATGCCCTGTCTTGGTTTCTTTCTTCGTCGCGATGTTGCGTTGTCTCTCCGCCTAGTAAACAGGCATCGATCAAGCACATCCTTCGTTGTCGGCCATCTTTATTGTTTGCTTCCTTTTTTGACTAAAAATGTACGTCTTATAACTGACGCGCGGGAAAGGAGGATCTTCTCTATCGAGTATTACACAGAGCTTTTATGGGCTTATATATATGCAACAACATATATAAAATGTTGTAAATAATAAAGGAGAACTTTAGGAGGGATAGCAGTCATCGTCGTTATCCATGGCAACGCTGTAAATACGTGCGATTCATCCAACCGAGTCCATTATATACGAGATTGCCTACTGCATACATACATTAAAAAAAAGACTGACGTATATATAGTACCAATAAACCGTTATTTCAATTCCTTCTTCTTAATATTAATGTAGATCCGGCAGGAAGTGAGGTGAAATTCGACGCCCAAGGAGACGGTCTCGCCCGCTACACCATCATGAACTACCGTCGACTTCCCAACAGCGCCAGTGGTTACGACTACAAGGTATGATTGTTACCTATAACCCTTTTCTAAAAATAGATAATAATAGATATTGGTAATATAGGAGGTGGGCAAATGGTACAACGAACTGGAACTCGATCCGGCGGATGTCATCTGGACCCAGAAAGAGTCTTCCGTCCCGCCGAGCGTCTGCTCTCAGCCCTGCGATATCGGTGAAGTGAAAATCACTCAACAGGTAATTTATTAAAATAGTTTTAGACTGCTTTTATCATAACACATCCAGCAGCTGCGTCCTCTTGCTTGAGATATTATTAGAAGTTGACTCCGTAATTAAAAAAGAAGGAAAAAGAAGAGGTCTGCTGACTGCTGCTCCTTAATAGTTATATAGAAGACGTTGATGAGTTGATTACTGCGCTGGGACGAGCTCACTAATGAAGATGATATAGCTGGCTTCTTCATTATATAATCGCTTCTGCGATGCACGGGCTGGGAGAAAACTTTTAATTGATGCTTATTCTCGTCCCCTGATGTGACCATTATATGTAACTCTAATCTAATTTTCATAAACAAGAATGAAACCAAAGTTGGTTATTTTTCTTCTTCTTCTTCTCCTTCTTTTGCTTGGAAAGAAGAGGAGAGAGTAATGGGGCGCGATTTGTTGCAAGGAGTAGCCTAATAAATCAACTTTGACTCGTATATATCTTTCTTCTTGTGTGTAATAGACTCTATCCCACAAAAGTGATGCTATTTCTTTTTAAATAGATGTTGGTCCGGTTTTTCTTGTTTCAATTCCTTCGAGAGAAGTTACGTAAACGTGTCCCTCAGCGAGGGTTTAAAGAAAATTGGATACTCTCTCTCTCTCTCTGCATAAAAGAGAATGGATATATATTTAAATATTCTGCTGATTGGAGCGCAGTGCGCGCATAATGGGTCATGCCAGAAGATCGATAAGTAATGATTATGACCGATCTAATAAATGGGTGTGTAGTGCATACCAATATTGACTCGGGAATTTTTTTCATTATCAAAAGAAGGAGGAATATGTACTCTAAAGTAGTTTGACAAACAGACATTGATTGGATTTTTCCTTTCTTGTATTAATCAATATATAAAAAAGGGGGATACATGCTGCTGGAGCTGCGACCGCTGCGACCCCTGGGAGTATGTTGAAAACGAGTTCAAGTGCGCCGACTGCGGTGACGGCCGCTGGCCCTACGAGGACAAAAAGGGCTGCTTCGATCTGGAGATGCAGGTTTGCTACCTACCTATTTTAAAATATCGATTTCCCTCTTTAATTATCTAATTATCTATTATCAGTATATGAGGTGGGATTCGATCCTGGCTATCGTGCCCGTCTGCGTCTCCTGCTTCGGGATCCTTTTAACCATCACCGTCATCTCCATCTTTGTTCGGCACAGTGAAACGCCTATCGTCAAGGTATATATAGTCATATTTCTTATGATACTTTTCGCTTATGTAAACAATTCAAAATGTGTATGAAGCACTGTTTGCTCAGTTGCACACATTTCATATATTCATATTATTGGATTCTTCTTCTTCGGCTTTTGGATAGTATTAAACATAAATTGAAGTATTCCAACGGCGAGATTAAAGATAGGCCTACCCTAAAAAAAAGAAGGAAAGAATAGTGGCGTAGTCAGTTTGTTTTTAGAAAGGAAATTGAAGGTGAGTCGTTGATTGGTTGTGTAACCTACATTACGTTAAATTACGATACACCTTGCGTGATGCAGAAGGAGATTGGATCGGAAATGGCATCGTCTCCATGTGACCTCTGGTTCTAAACTGAAGGTCTCATTTCCGCTGTCAATCTTAATCAGATGACGATTGAGCTGCATAGTCTTTAATTTAATAGCAGTATTGATATGCTAAATATTATGCATTGACGTCATAAGGGGTGCAATAAAACCTTCTTTTTCATGAATGTGTAAACATCCGCAGTTGTTTTATACATTTATAGTGTGCTTATTATTATTAGGCATCGGGTCGTGAATTGAGTTTCGTTCTACTCGCCGGTATCCTCATCTGCTATTTGAATACGTTCGTGCTGCTGGCGAAGCCGATGGTGGTCACCTGCGCCATCCAGCGGCTTTTTGTCGGTACCGGCTTCTCCATCGTCTACGGAGCCCTCTTTACCAAGACGAACCGAATCTCAAGGATCTTTGACTCGGTATTATTTCAAAAAGAATAATCATTATTTATGATGGACTTATAATTGTGTAATATTCATTGTTTGAAGGCTTCCCGTTCAGCGAAGCGACCAAGTTTCATCAGCCCTAAATCCCAAATGGTCATAACATCTTGCATAATCTCCTTTCAGGTATGATCAGTAGTATCATGAATCCCATTTGCAATGCTGACATGTGCTTATATATGCAAATAAGCGATGCACTATTATGATAATAACAATGCGGAGGATTTCATAAAACAGATTTGCTTGACGATCCTTTGGATGTGGATGGAACCTCCGGGAACTCGGATGGCCTATCCTCAGAGGGATCAGGCGATCCTTAAGTGTAAAATGGAGGATTCGTCTTTCTTAATCAGTCAGATCTTCAATGTAACCTTAATCGCCGTCTGCACCGTTTACGCCGTCAAGACGCGCAAGATACCAGAAAACTTTAACGAATCCAAATTCATCGGTTTTACAATGTATTTAACTGTTTACTTATTTGTTAAAAATGAAGATGTTTCACAATTTATTATTTTTTAAAATACAGGTATACGACTTGCATCATATGGCTTGCTTTTTTGCCCATTTATTTCGGCACCATAAATATTAACGAAGTAAGTTAAAGATGGAGAAATATTTTTATTTAAAAAAATGTAAATAATAATAATCTTTAAATTTTAGATTCAAATAACAACCATGTGCTTGACAATCAGTCTGAGCGCCACGGTTGCTCTGGTGTGTCTCTACATGCCCAAAGTGTACATAATCGTTTTCCATCCGGACAAGAACGTGCGGAAACTGACGATGACTGCCACCTACCGGAAGGGTCCGAGCTCGACCCGTCAAGCGAGCACCCAAGGAACTACCAATACCGCCGGTGCTCAGGGAAATAAGAACACCTCTAACCACTCCGGTAACTCTCAAGCCTATATAATAAGTAATAATAATCTTTTTTTATTACACGCTAATAATGACAGGTTAATGCGCTCCTTTAAGGATCACATCCATCTAGTTATTCTAAGTACCACTTTTTGTCACTATGAAATTATTGGCAGCCAAAAGCAAAATCGATGTCAGCAAACTAACTTAATTATACAACATTATTCTTGAATTTTATTGAATTCAATCGATTTTTCTCCATTTTTTGAGTCGAAGTGGTGTTTAAGTTGGCCGCTAGATGGTATATGCTTTCAGTGTGCGCAATAATCCAAGCGAAAATGGGACTCTAAAAGTCTTAAGAGAGCATACAAATTCAATTAATTTAGATCTTTCCAGTTTCTTCTTGATGACAGAATCCAATTTGAAAAGTAAATTTACAATGGTTTCCAAAACTTTGGTATGAGTGATTCATGGCGGTTGCAATACTACTAGGTGCCGCAATCCATCCTTGTCCTTCTCTGGCGATTGTTGAGAGCTTCTAGTACTCGACAAATAACTCGCTTCCCTCAATTTCACATTAAGATGTCCTTTCTCGCATTGCGCACAAGTGTCCGTGCTTAATACAATGCACTCCAGCTATTTTGTGCCAACGACAAGGATCTCATTTAGGGAATCCTGAGAAATGAACAAGGCGGAATGACGTTGCTGACTCATAATAATAATGACTTGCCCTAATTCTCAACATCTTAACATTTCAATTATATTAGATATATATATATAATTAAGAATCCTCTTGATTACTCTGCTCTCCCACAGTCCCACCTCATAATTACTATTTTCTATGAATAATCAACTTGTCTTCTTTGCCTTTCTCTATGATATATTCTCATTCCTGGATTATATTCGTGATTGCGGGCCGTCCGTTGGACACTACCAGTCTGCTGCTGCGATTGCGGGGAGCCGATCGGAGGAACGGGGGCGGCGGGATCAGCGGTGACAGCGCCGGAGAAGGTCCGGTTGCAGGCCGTGATGCAACCACCGTCTGCCTCTGCTTTGATGATGGCGGCCGGCCGGAATCAGTTCGACGGCGGTGAGCAGCACCAACAACAAAATCCGATCCGTCGTCGTGGCTCCGGACAGAGATTCTTCCGACTTGAACAACGACGAAGAGATCGACGAGGAACCAGTATTAGTCGGACAACAGCAGCAGCAGGGGCTCGGTAACATAAGTAAAGCCATAGCAACGACCATCATCATGGCGGCGGGTGGAACAGAAGATCCTGGAGAAAATGCTACTCTTCTTTAGTTGATGTTATTATATCATCTTTCTTTTTCCTTTTTTCCTTTTTTTTTAAATGAGAGTGACCAATGAATCGATATAATGACGTAATTTCAAATTTATACATAAATTAGACTTTTTATTGGAATGAATGAATGTAAATATATTTGTTATGCTCATCACGAGTGTATGTATATGTATATTCCAACGAGTGTGAAAGAGAGAGAGTGAGGATCGGTGCCAAGAATCGTGGAATCCTTGAAAAGTTTTCTCATCTCTTCTCTCTCTTTTGAATCAATATTGCTGCTGCGCTGCCCTAGTCTGATGGTTCGGCCGGTGAATGCACGTGCATGGATGGTTGAATCGCCATTTTTGTGATATTTCTTCCAACACAGAGTTTGTTTTTTTTCTCGTTTAAACCCAAACACAGATATCCACAACTCACACAAAATGGAATTTTTCGTCTTTTTCCCGCCTTTGTGGCATTTTTAATACCTTAGATGTTGATCTCTCTCATCTTTTGTTTTGTTGTTTCTTTTACGTATGCCGCTTCTTTATATATATACACAACAACATTTCACTACGATATAAATTTGGAATCAATGTGTATCGTTTTTTTTTAATAAATTGCCGTGTGTAATACACTAACTGCCGAATTTGAAATAAATAAAGGTAATGTAAAAAAAGGACAGAAAACTGCTACTTTAACCATCAATAATAGAATTAGAATCATCAGATGTGAAGCGAATACTTGCTGCTAATTGAGTGACAAGAATTCGTGCGTCGATCGTAGCGTATAAATAAAATCTAGGTTCGTCGAGATTTAGATCCAATCACACAATTTTAAATAGATGGAAAAACCCTGACGTAAAAGTACGCAGAAGTATCAGGAGCAAAGCTCTCTGATGACGTCAAGACTTCGAAATAAAACTTTATTGCTCCTATTAGAAGTTCAAATAGGAACACCAAAAAAGGGTTCCAGGCAGTATAATAAGGTATTCCTACTGTGAATAACACCATCTAATGATCTGTTCTTATAATGATGATGCTTTATTACCTACTTACATTTTCTTTTCTTTTTTCTAAAACTTTGTTAATGAAATTTTACTGTATGATTACTTATTTGAATTATGTGCCTGTGTGCAAACCAGAGAAAAAATTGCACTTTATATCGATAGATACTTTAACGTCTTTCATAATCTGCCATTATAGTTTACGAAATAAATTAATTTGACTCATCAGCGAAACCGGGTTTCGAAGCCCACCTAGCCAAAAATGGTTAGATGGCCAACTATCGTATATGGTAAATGTAATACTCTTTTAGAATCCGCGATTAATTTTGATTGTACCTACTATCTAGCATAGACAAACCGACAATAAACCGAAATATTGAATCGGTTTATCTTGTACAACTTTTCCGGTAATCGAATTCGAGGAGGAATTCGGGTTCCTCAAATAGATTTACATCGGAGTCTAATCCAAGTAGGTAAATAGTTTGAAAATTACTTATTTATCCTTTTTTATGTGTGTCTCTCAAATCGTCTCTTTTTACTTAGTTCGTTTTTCACATCATGTAATTTTTTTTTTTAAACTTGGCCTATGAACGACCTTTTATATACCTACATAAAAGGATTAAGAAAAGTAAATAAATTTCAGTAAAATAAATACAAAAGTCTTAATTTCTGGTTGTCTTAAAGTGTTAAACTACCTTATTTATGGTTAAATAACATCAGGTCGTAGGTGATCTTCTCTAGATTCAATTAGGCATCATCTTAGAAATGGGAAACTCTGGCGTGTGCATGTTCTGTACGCAGAAATATCAGCCCAGCTTTCAGATGACGTCAACAACTTTGAAATAAACTTTATTGCTCTGTATAAATGAATCCTTTGCCACTGCGACTCCTTCGACTAAAATGGGGGCTACCGAGTACAAAGTAGGGAAAATCCATCAAGAATATTTCTTATTACGTCATATTCTTTGAATAGGCATCTAATTATTGATTGGCCAAGGCTCTGATAGTGACAGCCATCAAAGTTTTTCTTCTTTTTGACGTCATCTATCTGGGCTGTGTGACCCTATGCAGCTGGACATCATTTAGGGCCAGCACGTTCCATGTATCCTCCCCCGCGGAACCATTGCAGCGAACAAGATGATATGCTGTAATACGCCGATGATGTTTATGGAGCGGAAAGAGCCTTGGGGGTCAAAATCGAGTTGGTTTACAGCAGAGACGTCGATATATACCAGAAGGAATGAAATCAGTGCTGCAACAGTGGGTTTTTCCGTCCTCCTTCCCATATGAGATATAGTGCGGGATTCGATTCCGTTGTCGTCCGCAGCAGTCCGCTTCGATGAGCATCTGCCTCACGAGGATATCGTTAGCTGATGATGAGGATGCCCGTCGCGTTATAAATGCATGCGAAATTCGCAATCCGGATTAAATAGTTCATTTCCAGTCCATGATCTAAGCAGCCAAGTCAAGCAATTAATACAGATTTTTTTCGTGGTTAATGGATGATATAGATTTCTCTGCTCTTTATTTGGCCTCTGGTGCTGCTCCTTTCAGACACTTGTGATAACGGATGACAGAACTCTGTCGTTATTTCCGGTCATATTTCTCTCTCTGAAGCTCTATACTCTATGGATGAGCACAGAGTAGCAAGATTCGACAGCGCATTAAAGCGCACTATACCATTTTTATATATTATTAATATATATATATATATAGACACACGAACACTCGCAGTTATACGTGTGGCACCTTTTTTCGCTTCATTAAATTTCATATCCCGCCGCATTCTCGTCTTTCTCTTCGTCGTCGTGAAATTTCTTTTCACGTTGGAGCCCGGCCCAATGATCCTTTCAGAACACTGAAAGAAATTGTTATCAAATATCAATCATGATTTACCACATTTATTTATTTTTATGTCTATTTTTAATTAATCCTTATCTTTGGATGTTTGCTGTATTTACAGTATACGCTGTAATAATCTTACATTTAAGCGGATTAAATTAATGTTTGAAAGAGGAGGAGTTCGTCAAACTTGGCACTTTCTGAGTAAATGTATCTAAGCCAATACACGTGCGGTTGTTGTTTTTGTTTGAATTTAAATATTAAATCATGTTTTACTCAAAAGAAATATCTATTTCGAGCAGCATGGCAACAGTGATTGCATCTGCTCTATTAGATGTCTCTTTCCCGCGATATGATTATATCTCTGTGCTTGCTGCTGCGCTCATTTTCTCCATGGAGATGACAACAGGTTCGACTCGGCTCTCAAGCACTGTTTCCAAGGTTTTTGTTTGTATCATTATTATTGTTATTACTGCCTTGGGTTGTTCATCTTTAGTTTTAGATGAAATAAAACTCTTTGTTTTCTTTTAAAAACAACATGATGCTGCTGAAAGGAAGGCTAAACTAGAGAGGAACTCTGCTGATCCTTCAATATGATGATGATATTGTCGCCTAGCTTCTCTCCCCTCTTCTTTTGCATTCAAAGTGTCTTTCATTTAGGAGAAAGATCAGACAGACAAAAGGTTCTTTTGTTCCATTTTTAGGACCTCTTCTTCCTCTTCTTCTTTTTCTGAGGGGGCTCCAGGGCAATCTAATCAAAAGGCGAGCAGTGGTTCCTGGAAGACTCTGAAAAGATACGAAAAGGATTGGTGACTTTAAGTTCCACTCCTTTTTTTTGTTGTTTGAAAATTCCCTACATAGAACGAATAACTTTACAGCTGCTGCTGAAGCTTACATTCCTACACCAAGTGGCCTACTGTATGCATATACTTTGATCCATTAAAAATAAAGGGAATAAATCCTTTATTTGTATCCCCAATTTTCCTGCTATTTGAGCAACCTACATATTCCAACCGGAAGTTGTAAAACTGTCTGTGACTATTCCGGAATATGCTATGTACACATGACGGATATAAGCCTATATATTAACTAGCAGTATATGTGATTCCGCTTCAGTGAACTCTGTACTGGATGCTATATCGTGATGATGGATTCCCCGTGATTGACCACCCGCGCTTATCATTATACCGGATTCGAATAAGCTTTGCTAAGAGTCAGCTGCCCTTTTGTCCAGCCTATGTACACAGTGAAATTGCTGGACTGGTATGGCTTCTTTTCTCGGTCAGCACTTCCTCATTTTGCCTGGAGGGCAGCAAGCAGTATTAAGATCGATCCTATATATAGTGCGGCACTAGCAGTAGCATCAGGATCGATCCAATATATGTATTGAAAGACGTTTTTGGTAGATGCAGCAGCAGCTAGCTCCTCCATCACAAATCACAAATGGAATCGATTGGGAATAAATCCATATTTTTTAGTGATGGGTAAGGGGGAAAATCCTGTAATGAGCAATCCTCCGCTCCGATTGGTATCTCTTCACTGAACAAGTCCATAGAATATAAATAAATAAATATATATATATATTCTTTTTTATTTTAAAAAGAAGAATTTATAGAGGTCAGGATCGATGCTGCTGGGGTAGAAAGTGGGTGCTCTTGCAATTGATACGGCACAGGAAGAAGAGAAGTGCACCTACTCCTTTTTCGTTTTCTTCTTCAAGGATATATACGCTCCACTCACGACTGTATGGCATAAATATGGATGCCTGTCCCTGGTACACGCTTGATATGGACCTATAGGCGGCAGTATACTATACATATATAGCATCATCCTACTACGAGTGCACTCTAACATGTCTACTCGCAAATGTTCTTCACATGATGATGACGACGACGACGATGCTTTCCTCTTGAAATGTTTTGTGTGCTGCTGGGTGCCTCTGTATAGCGATAGAGACGACTTGCAATAGATATATATGTATAAGATTCATCGACTTTCAAGCATCGGAACTGCTATGTAGTACGTTGCTATTGCATGTCTAAAATCCTTCTTTCTTTTATGAATGAAGCTCTTAGAGAGCTGCAATAAACCTAATCGAAGCTAAAAATAAAGTTTTTTTTGTATTGTAATATCAAATGTCTTTCAATAATATACCATTGCTGTCTTACTCCATCATGAAACTTTTTGAATCTTATGATGCTGCTGGTGACATATATGATCTTCAGTTCCCTCAGTAGCGTCACAGGAAAGTTGGTTAGACTCTTTGTCGGTCTTGTTATCATCGTCAACCAGAAGAAAATTGGATCGTTAAAACCAAAACTAAGTTACGAACTGTACCTATATTATGAATACTCATCATTATTTGTTTGAAGATGAGATATTACGATGATCAACTCTATTGCTATAAAAAGAATGCCTTGGATGTATACTTTTTTCTCTCACAGATATTCCTCTTATATATAGCAATAAAACTGGACGCTGCAATGATCTTCAGCAGGATCTTCCGGGCCGTTGAATCTTATGCAAGGTTGCTGCGGCAACCCTTTGGCTCAGAACAAGAAGAAGAAGAAAGTATTCAGATCGCCTCCAACTGATATAAGAAAAAAGAAGATATGAGAGTCATCAACGCTGACCACGAGAAGTCGCCCTTTCCTATCCGGTGATATATTAAAAGACGCCGAGCCATCCAACTTTGAGCCGGACAATATAATAATAAGACGTAAGAGCGCTCACTGCTGATGCTGAAAGAAATAAGACCGGTCATCGTGATTGATGGTGATCTATAGGAAAGCGATAGCTCAGATAGATTAAACCTGATGATGACGTCGCAATTTTGTGGTTTCATTGGCTGTGTTTATTAAAAACAGCAGAATATAAAGATATAACTAGAATTATTGGCTGATTCAATAAGAACCGTTTCCGCAAGCACTGGTTGTATAGAATTAGATTCTCTACAACCAGTGCACGTAGGCCTGTATTCTATACATGGAAACTTCTTATTTATTCCATATAGGCCTACCACAATAAAAGAGGAACATTTCTTTAAATATATATGTAACTCTTTTTCTTTATTGTATGTAAGCGTCGGAAATTGGTTTCCATACATGCAGGTCCCTCAATCATAATAAATTCTTGGTCGTCTAACCCGGACCAGCAAAGTTGATAATGTCATCGCTTCTCCTCTGCGTACTCCCAGCTAACTCGGCGAAACTCGAAAGTCAAGTTTTCTCCCGCCGCTCAATATTTGATTCCTTTCTTCTCTCTTCACTGCTGTATATTCCAGAAATCTCCCTGCTGCTCCTTCATCGCGCAGAGTCTTTTCGTCTTTTAAAAAGCTTCCCTTTTGAAGTGAATAAGTTGACCGAACCTTCATCGTCGTCCTACAGCAGTTTACGTCAGCAGGAGCGCCGCACCATCAGCTATATAGTCCCACGCAGTGCACCACCACCACTACCACCAAGTCTTTAGAATATTTCTTCAAAGGGCGACGAAGCCACTCTTTTGCTCGCCGTTATTCATCAGGAAGAAAATAAGTTGCCTTTGGTCCAAGATGACAGCGACACGTACCTTCTTGAAAAAAGAATGAAACTATAACATAATCAAAAGTTTGTAAAAGCCTATAATTATGTTAGATGCATACAATAATAAACTTGTAAATAAGGGGGCTCAAAAACGTTTATTGAAATATATAATAGCACGATGGGAAGAAGGCAGTTCTGATGACAATATGAAGGGATGTATTGACTTCATTATAGGAGACTATTTACTTTTTTTTAATTGGCGAGGGGCCTGATGCTCTCCTGATAAGACTCTATTATAATATAGTCGATTTCGCGTATAATATAATCACAAAAGGAATATGTAGAAAGGAATGGGAATATATAGATATCTCCTTGTCAGTCGTTTTATTTTATTTTATAAAAGTAAATATGGGCCTATGCTCTTCAACGCCTCTTTTTAATCCCAGGGTCTCCTTTCTTTCTTTTTTCTTCTCTCTGCACGAGTGCTCTCTTTCTTTTCCTTGTGTTGAAATTCAATTTGAACGACAGCGGCAGGACAAATATATACCCAAGGCTTCTCTCCTTCTTCTTCTTCTTTTCGTGCCGGGCTCTGCTGTTGGATTCCTGGTTAGCACCGCTAGCTCCATCGATTGAGAAACGACGAGGACTGCAAACGTCGAGGTGTATTTTCCTTTTTTTCTTCTTTATTTCCCTTTCGTCGTCCGTGCCCATTTTTTTCGAGTCAACAACTATGTATCGATTTAAGAGAACAAACAATCTATCCTCCTCCACCTATTGTTGAGTATATTATAAAGATACTACTATTGGTGAAATAAGGCCTTGACATTTATACAAACACACACCGGGGATTGCATGTATAGATATAGATATATACTGTCTGTCTGTTTCAATCCAACGACACTGCAATAATGCGGAATCAGTCTTCATTGTTTATTCTGGCGCTGCTCCTCCTACGCGTCCATTACTGCAGCATAAGATGGATCGCACTTCTTATATTAAAGTCCTTCTTTTCAATTACAGGTGAAGGCCTGGAACATGTATTATACAAGAAAAAGTCCTTCACTTATTTATTTGAGTGATCCATCAAATAGGGAATAATAAGTAAGTAACAACACTCTCCCATGAAGGTCTTATATACATATACTTGCGTTCTTGTTGTAGGATATATATATATATATATACATATATTTCGAAATGAGTTGCTGCTGGACATGTATATGGAGCTCAATTCATCATACCGCACAAGGACGACATTGAAAAGTAATTCTCGTGCTGTCCCTTATGTCAATATTACAACTACGTTTCGCCATGTTATGTATGCGCAGAGAAAAATTCTTTCTAAATCTAATTTGATTTATTTATTCTGCCACTGGTGCTGCATTGCCGATTGATGGAGCGGAATAAATCGTGAGATGCTATTTGGCCGAGCCAGGACATTGAAACAAAGTCCCGCCCGCGCATTTCGTGCGCACGACACGAATGTTAATCAATTCATTCCTTATATAAATATGCTTTATTCAAATATTATAAATAAATAAAATATTTTAAAAACCTGCCCATGTATCCATTATTAAATAAGAAACATTTATAGAAATAAGTTGCTATACTTCCAAAGGCCGTGGCATCAAAAATTGAAAACTGCTATATATGCTGTAGCGGCCTTTCGAATAAGTTTTTACGTCTGAACTTATTGAAATATATGGACGACAAATAAGCCTAATAGCAACTTTTTCTTCCCTCTCCCTCGCGAGTTTTCCATATAAATATGTATAGAACACATTTAGGCTGATGCGCGTCCTGCTGCTGCTGCTGCGGAGCACAGCTTCGCGTCGTTCCAATTTATTAGATCTATCTACTCGCCTTTAGCTGTCTTCTGGACGAATCGGCTGATTCTCAAAGTGATGCTCTACATTTCTTCATTGAAATATGCGCTCGAATTTCCTTGATATATGGCCTCGTCCTCCCTCTCTAAAAAGGGGTCAAGTGCTATACTCTTCTTCTTACTCTGTCGTGACGTATTATATCAAATTTACGGGATGAAATATATCAAGCTGTAGATGCCTATTCTTGTATGTTGAGTGAATAAAAATGGGCTAATACAAATATAGAATCGCATGAAATAACTCTATTTCAAAATCATCAAATGAGTGATGATTTAGATGCTGCTGCTGCAGCTTCCAGTGCGGAATCCAGACGTTGTAATGGAGCAGCATCATATCGCATTTCTTGTAGATATGAACAATGTCCAACACGGGATTTCCCATATCCTGGAAGCTACGCGTAGCAATAATAACTGTCAACGTTCTTCTCTGTTCCGAAGTATTTCATCGACGAAAGACGTCGCGGTCGCAGAGAGAAAAGAGAGAAACTATTAGCTCATCTCCAGTTCCCATGAAATATACGAGCGAAAAAAAAACTTTTATTTTTTTACATTACTTCTCACATTCTCAGCATAGCTATATACGGTGACTAGCTATATCATCTATTATTAATAACAATAATCATAGTAGATAAAGCCACATATTATCTTCCCTAACGGTCGTTCGTCTAACAATAATGGCAACTATAGATAATGTTTTACTACTTGTGCTATAAATATATTGCCTCTTTATTTTTAGACGCACAAATAAAAATGCCTCGTACACAACACCGCCTACTCTCAATTAAATAATACTCGAATCTTAAGTTGAGCTATTTCATATCTGTTATTATTTATTTTATTTATTATTTTATATATTAAACAAAAAAGTAAAATGGCCAGAGTCTGAGTGCTGCTGCTCCGGCAGCACGAACGGGCATTTCACGCATCATTGGCTTCTTGACATGTAATTTGAGGAGAGGGAAGGCAGGCAGGCAGAGCAGCGTGCGGGACTCACGAAGCAATACCTTTTTTCCTTGAAATACCAAAAAGGATCAGCACCCACGCGAACTGATCTTCCGAGGTGGCCAAATATATAATGTATGCTCGTAGGAATAATAGTAATAATAAAATATTATCTACCGGTCGCGCAGCAGCAGCGTTCGCGGGATCCAAGGTGCGCGCGCGCGCCGGCGCGGATTTCCCGCCGTCGACGTCCGTACCCAGATGATGAGAGGGACTCCCATCTCTCTCTCTCTCTCTTCTCTTCCTCCACATTAAACTCACAGGGATTTTTCTGGGGATCTTTCCGGAGGATCCTGGGAGAGGAGCGCGCAGTGCTTGGTCTCCTTCCGCGCTCGTCGCTCGCCACCGCCGCTCTCTGCTGCTGCTACACCTATACTACACTTCACTCATTCATCTCTTGTTTCTTCTTGTTATTATTTTTAATTTTATTTCATTAAAAACATGTTCATTTTCCGGATGTGAAACTTATATTGCAGAAAACTCATCAGTTCTCTCGCAGAATCTATAGAAGACGAAAAAACAAAAACAAAAAACTGATGAAATGAAGTCGTCCTATTGGCTTTCCGTTTTGGTAGTTATCCTAACGGTGAATGATGGGAGAATCCTTCCGGTAGTGGAATCCGGATTGGAACTGACTCTTTCATCGTCCCAGGAAGGATTTCTTGGGCAGCCTCAGCATCAGCAGCAGCTCCTCCGGATTCCGGGGGACGTCGTCTTCGGCGGTCTGTTCCCCATGCACGAGCACCTGGTTCCAAGTTCGGCTTCAATGATGTCCAGTACCTCTTCCGGCGGATGGTCCTCATCCGAATTCCTCCCCTGCGGAGCTGTCAAAGAAGAGAAAGGGATCCAGCGGCTGGAGGCCATGCTCTACGCTCTCGACCTGATTAACGAGGACCCAGAGATCCTGCCCAACATCACGATTGGGGCTGTCATCCTGGACACCTGCTCGAGCGACACGCACGCCCTTGACCAGTCCATGGAATTTGTCCGCTCTTACATGAACAAGGTAAGATTCAGCTGCTCTCGATAAGATTTTTTTTTTCAATTTGATTCACTCTCGAGATTGAAAGGGAAGTTAACATAATTTTCATCACTTGCTTGGCTTCAAGTTACTTTTATATATAGGATAAAAAGTAGGTACACTACTCCGATGGTGATGACGAAGAAAGGGCAAACTTTTATTTCTCTCCTCTTTCTTCGGCCTCCCAAATTTCATTTTGCGGACAAATGGTCCATGATTGCAGCACGCGAGAAGCAGAAAGCGCTAACTTAGCGCTTCCTCACTGTAATAATAAGGATAATAAAAAAAGACTACTTTTAAAAATATGCACACATGCTTTGTTCACTCAAAATAGGGATAAAAATAGTTACAATTTAATATTCCAGTGTTTTAGAGACAAAAAAAGTGCTGCTTCATTTATTGATATTTTAAAAATATAATGAAATACATATTATATTTTGTTAACAAGATTCTTAGAAAAAAGAAGCATCAGTCCTCATTATTTTCAATAATATAAAAAATAAGACATATAATATTCTGTGAAGAAGTTATATTCTATTTATACAAAGCGGATTCAAACGCGGACTTGAAAAAAAATGTGCGTGCTGGGAACTCAAGCATTGGTGCCAGACCTTGTCTATTTTTAATATAATGCATCGGACGAGTGAAAAACGTAAACGGTCCTCGCCTCCCAAAACCTCACATTATGTAAACAAACGCGGAAAGTGTACAATAGTAAACGGGAACTCTGAAAGAGTGATGCTGGGGAAAGCCAGTACTGTACCGTAATGCTGCGTCTAGGATTTACAAATTTGGCAAGAAAATAGTTTAAATGGATTACCCTACTTACGTAACTACCTAATATTCTTGTTTCTACAAGCCGAGATCAAAGAATTGTTTTCCTCTCATTTCCAGGGGTACCTATATCTTAATAGGTTATTCTATAAGTTGTGCTTCGTTTACCGAGAACATTGAGCACAAAGAAAAACTATTTTGCTATGCTTTTGCCTGTGTCTTAAGCAACAATGCCTCATTATCTACTCACGCGGGGAAAAAGGCGAATCGTTCATACATACAGGTTCAAAAGAAATAGAAAAACACTCAAGTGGGTTTCCAGTGTATATCCTTTGATGTTTCATATAAATTGAGGGCCTATTTCATAGATCGGCATGTCTTCCTTCCTTTTTTATATATTAAAGAAGAAGAAGAAGAAGAAGCCAGCCATGGGCAACACTGTATCGTTCATGAATGCTTCAGTAGCTCTATAATTCAGTACCGGCCATCTCCTTCTCTTTTTCTTTCCGCCGTCGTCGTTTCCGCCAGGATAAGCGTTTGACAAAGTGACAGGCAATTTGTCAAATCTCCCATTTTAGTGAGTCTTCCCTTCACTGTATATAGTATATATTTCGAGGTATGAAGCCGAGCAGAGAGCTATGAGAGGATCGATCCTTTAGAGGATCGATCCTTTAGAGGATCACCATAGCTATAGAGTGTGTCTGTATAGCATAGTCGTTTGGAACTTTACTGCTCTGCAGAGTCTTCCGCTGTATATATATATATATATATGCCACTGGATCATTCCGGTGGTGATGCTACTCCACTGTCTTGCGCGCCGGTTTACAGCCATATCAAAAGGAGGTGATGCTGCGTTCGCCACTTAAAGCGATGGAGTGAAGACTGGAGAGGAGCAATGGCGCTATATGCAGAGCACGTTTCAACTCTCTTGATTCCCACTCTCAAAGTATTAAAGACGAGAAGAGTCTTTTATGATGGTTTTTAAGGGGGCTACTTTTGACGAGTTGAGCATATGCTCAGGGTTGAATGCCGATGCAGTGCGGTAAGATGTCTCTCTTACGCGATTAATTTGTACGTACAAAGTTGTGTTAATGACAACTCATATGGAGTAGACGAGGACTTGGATATATTATTAAGAGCAACTAGCATAGAAACAAGAAAGTTTGTATGTCTGCTATACGTCCTGTGTAAATAGGATATATGAGACAACCGATGCATATGTATCTTTGAATATAACAAGCTTCACTACTGAGTAATATAACTTGCGCAAAAAGGATATGTGGATGTGCACACATATAGATCGTTCTCAGCATCGAGCATCCTTCCGTTTGCAGCATAAACAACTTTGCGTCTTCCTCTTCTTATTTCTACGTTTTATGATGCCACTGCATAACAAGACGGGGTCCCTCCGGCAGTTGCCAGATAGTCAATTACAGCAGCATGCTGGAAGGCCAAAGAGATTCTTTTTACTTACTTTTGCCAATTTATGCTTTGAAATAATATTATTATTGTTATTATATAAGACGATGTATAGAATGAGGTAGACGAAGTTTATTATAGATTGGATCAACTTCACTTTGTGCGAGTAACGCGATACATCCTGTACAGTATGATACATCTTTCCTTACGTCTCCGTAATTGGTAGAACCTGTACAGTATACCCGTCAGGTTGCGTTACTCTTTCAAGACAGGTTATAAATATATGGTCCTATACAAGTGAATTATGGAAGTGACAAACAATTATTCTTCAGCTAGAGAAAGATGAAAAATACTTCAAAAGTAATTGGAAGCGATCTTGTCGAAATGGATGATGGAACGTGCCGATGTCGTCAACAACAAAAGGATACTGCTGCCTGTGGGTGTTGCCGAGCAAACAAGATCCTCAATCCTTTTTTATGTTTTCCATTTAAAATCTGCTTTTCCAAGTTTAGTGATCCATCTTAGCAATGGTAAATGTATTGAGTGGTGTTTAAATCGACTTTTACATTACATCTGCCTGGTTCTTTTTTCAATGATCGAAGAAGAAAGTTTCTTCTTTTTCCTTCAATGGTTGTTCAATACGCGTAGACAACAATGCCTTTTTTTCTCTTTCTGCTGATGTTGTTTCCAACAGAGTACATTTATATCTAGGCTGCACATTGAGGCACTCTTTTCTACTTCTGTTGATCCCGAAGCAGCCATGTAGAGCTTTTATACGATACGAGTGAAAAGGGACGACAATGTGGTCATCTAGAACATTGCACTGTACCAACACGAAGTATATAGTACAGTATTCTATACCGTAGACCTAAGAGAAAAAAAAAGATATCAAGACGGGCAGCTGCTGATTCCTCTTGGGGTGTGCTTTATTTCCTACTAGCAGCAGGGCCACCGACGCCTTGTGTATATATATGCAATTGCTATACGCTATACGTCGGATTGAGTTGATGTTTCCTCTCCGCAAAGAAGACCTAGGTTTACCATAATAGTAACAGTCTGTACGTATATATAGATCTGAAGTTGTCGAGGATGATGTCAAGTAAGTAGAGAAGCCTACACAAGTCGTCGTCTTATTTCGATTGACGTCAGAATGGTATATATGTAAGACATGCTTCTTTTGTAATGGCTTCTGTGCATAATAATGTATGTTTTATAGACCACACTTTTTTATATTTATACAGATGTCAGACCATTCTTCTTCTCTGACTTATTCAAGCTTGCAACGAGGCAAGTACGCACAGTAATAATACACTGAAAACGAAAAGAATAGTGGACTTTCTGAGGATGGCGTCGTCTCACTGAGTCCAATTACTCATTCAATGTAACATTTGCTCTCTCTCTCTCTCGAACTATTTCAGTGATGAATGTTTCAGGAAGCTAAATCCATTATTGTGCTCGGGCGTCGTTGGGATGCTCCTGATATGCTCCAGTTGTTGCGCTGTGCTGAGCGTATATCCTTCGTATTTTCTTGAAATGGTGATGGACAATTTCACCTGGTTGCTTCTGTATAATGATATCTGAGCCGTAATATATTTCCATTATTCCTGGAATCTTCGTATACGCATACGTGCTCTGATGGATGAAATTCTACGACATAATAGACCCGTCTTTTGGGATTCTGTCCTGATGCTCTTCTATTACTTGTCGATTCCTTTTTAGAAATATATATTTATATTAAAAGTAGGATTTATTATAGCTTTATATACGATTGGAATTACTTTGAGATGGATGCATCAATACTACGAATTTGAGCATTTGAATACTGAATTATAGATGCTACATCTTCAAGATTTCTATGCATGTGTAGGTAGCTTTAATGCATAGGAAAATAAGAACTAATTCCAGCTAGAAATTAGTTTTGAATAAGTTGTACTGTTTGAACGGCTCAGACGGGATTAGGCGGACGACTAACCGTGGCCTTCTCAATACTACTCCTCTTAAAACATGGACCATCTTGTGCTGATACTGCAGGAATGGATTCCATTTTTCAGGGAAATAAAAAAGAAGGGGAAGAGCAGAATACATTAAATTTAATCAGTTCAAGATACCGGATGATATGTATTAGCGGATGATGAGTTTGTGCGTTCCGGTGGAAGATGAATACGGGCGCATCATCAACAAATAAAATCACGCATCAACAAACTCGCCCTCCGCCTCTTTTTTCTTCTTCATCCACCTCACTTATGGGAATATATTTTGATCAAAATTCCTCTTATAGGCAGCTGTTCAATAAATGCTGCCCAATGCACATGTATAGCCAGATCGATATCAAACGATATTTAAATAATATAGCATACAAAAAAAGCTGTCTTGTTTTCTATAACATGTTGACGATGAGACGACTTGCTATTTCATCGAGACAAAAATGCGAAGCTCAACTCTCCATCCGAAATCCATTTATTATGTCAGAGAGGGCCATCCATCTTTTGGAGCGTGTTATGCAGATGACGATATGAGATTGTTTTCTCTTTCTCTCTTTTGTTTTTCTTCAGTTTATTGATTGCGAGAAGTGTTGTGCTGTATAAACATCGAGTCTCCACACCCTTTTTTTATGTATATATAGTATAGGTGAAGAGTTTCTCATTCTTGCTCCTCTTCTACTTATAATCGAATCAGGTCTTAATATAACGACAATAACTGAGTCGTAAATGTACTTTTCTAGTGCTGCGTGCTCTACTCGCTTAATTGCTAAAGTGATGTTACAGTATTAACACACAAAGTAATGTTTTTGCTTTAGCAGCTCAAGAGGAGCGACGATTGTTATTATGTTTTTATGGAGGGCACCATAAGACAAGCTGATGAAGAAAGAAGACGGAAAGAGTGACGGTGGTGCATCAGAGCTCCATAAATATGTACGGCTAGCAAACGAAAAGCGCTGCTTCTGTTGTTGCTGTTCTTCGAAACGGACGAATGGTCTATCGCGGACTTTTAATAATTTATCTTCTGGGGTACTGAATATGTAGCTCGCATGTATGGCGTAGACTAAAAAATATGACGCGCAATTTTACGCTTTGACTTCTCCCTCGACAAAGAAGAAAACAAGTCCATCTCGAATTATTCAGGATCAGTCCAAGTTGAGCGATGTTATAAATTCCGATGGCCGGTTATAAAGCAATTATGCAGCTACCCAGTTGAAAACTTTATATTTTATAGACGTATAATTAGCCTAAGTAATCGTGTCATCAAACATGACGAATCTCTCTAATAAGGCTCATTCATTTTGATTGTTGATGTTACTGATCAATTTATGTATTATATCGTTGATGATGCAGGATGCCTCTGAGTACCAGTGCGAATCGGGTGAAGCCCCTCGTTACGTACCGCACAAACCCATTACGGGCGTCATCGGAGCCTCATTCTCCACCGAGTCCATCATGGTAGCCAACATCCTACGCCTATTCAAGGTAAATCCGCTCTTCCTCCTACTCCTATTACCCTTCATATAGTATTAGGCAAACTTCACTAGCAATGATTCTCTTTTACGCGATAAACTTAATAAAAATTCAGTTAAAGAGATAGAAAGGCAGCAAAGAAATGTATACAAGAAATGCATACAAGCTTAGCATTTTCTTTTTTTATTAAAATGCATATAGCTCTCTTTTTACCTTTGTGAAATCGATCCATATATCATATAGAAAAGTATAAGGAAGAGGGAAGATGCGTGGGAAGTTTATCATTAAGGAGACGGACGGTCCGGTAAGCTAATGAGAAGCGGCGTTTGAAAAGGATCTCAGCCGTATTATAAACCCCTCCTGCTGGGCAGCTTGCTCATCATCATTAACCTTTTCATTCATTCTTTTTCAAAGATAAGCCGATCAATATTCAGCATAACAAAGTTACATAAATCGAGTTCTACATACCTAAATAGAAGTTTTTCTTATTGCTGAAAAATACAGGAGCACTTATTTCAAGGATATGATCATATGAGTGACAGATGTAATAATGTACCTATTCGATCTGATTTGACTCTATAGCCTATAACTGAATATTGAGGCCCTTTTTTTTAGACAATAAAGTGCTTCAGCAGCACTACGAATATCGGAAAATGCTATTACACGCGAATCTTATCTCTATATTAGATAAAGGTGCAGTCACTTTCTTCCATTCCTTCTACATATCTCTCTTATTGGGAGCAATCGTATTGACGTATCAGTGTCATGGGGATCGTAGCTCCTGCACCGTCGATTTGATCAAGATGTAGGCTCTCAGCTGTGCGTGCTCCTGTCATAGAAGGAATATGGATCAGCAGCACCATCAGTACACGAGTCCAATTTTATGTACTCGCAAAAAATGGGATATACGTCGACTAGATTTCAAAAGCTGATTCCCACCGTTCCATCAAATCTTATTGACTTTGCGATTCTGGAAATCTAATAGTATTGGAGCAGTCAGCATTCCGAATACATATATTTAGTCTCTCAGTACCGCAGCAGAATCTCTTTTAATATTATTATTAGACGGGTTGGCTCCTGTCAGGAGCAGCTTTCGCCTTGATATGCTGTCAACCGAGGCGCTATAGCTGCCTAGATTTTTTTTCTTCTTCTCCTCTCTTTTATTAAAAATAAAGAGCGGACGTCTCTCTCCATATATGAGAAAGGCACCCGTCATAATTGTCACCCTCCGTCGTCGTCTATGGCTGCTAAGTTGATTGCACTCTACGACTGCTGCGACGTCGCTCAGGTGTCTCTCACACACACCGGAGCTTCGAAGCGTCACGCTGCCCGTGATCAAAATAATTGGGGTATTATTATATAGAACCTTGGTCCACTAGTGCGTATATACAAAGGAATCAGAGATGAACCTGATTATTTCCTATATCGATCAAAGAAGATAGATGAAGAATAAGATGAGCTGAATTTGCACTTCATTGTCTCATCAGATGAGTGGGCGGTTCAACCCGTTCAACTTGTCGCCAGTTTTCTTCCTTTTCTCCGCAGCTTTATATTGTTATATTATCGATCCTCTTTCCATAGTCTCAGCCGCGTTTTCTTGAATTATATCAATCGATATAATATCCATTCCGGCGCCCGCCGTCGTGAAAGTCGTCCAGCAAGAAGCATCTGATAGCTTTCTGCTCTTATTTTGTGGATGACTAGATATATACCTGAAGCTGATCCAGTTTTTACGATAGAAAACCCATCAGTATTTCTTTTCTCTCTCTTTCCTTTTTCAATCTTGAATAGTAGTAAAAGAAAAATCGTTTTAAAAACTATAAACCATAAAAAATGCAACCACGTTAAATCTTGTTTGTAATAAGATGCATTATTATTTATTCGCCTGAAAATATATATAAAATAGTTGTGGTGAAAAAAAATCGATATAATATAAAAAATATAATAAATGATATGATGGTCAGCAGGACAGTAGGTCGTAAAAGAAAACAGCGGCAGTGACCAGCCGTGCAGGATTTGTGGCGCCCTCTCGTAAAGCACATGTTTTCCAAGAATACATTATGTCCCTCCTGTTTGATTCATGAGCTCCCTCTTTTGATCCTCTCCCTCTCATTTTGATATATATATATAGCATGGTAGTATTAACTAGGAAAAAGACTCTATTTCTTGTCGTGTTATGTCTTCATTTCGACTGAAGTGGCCCTAATTAAATTTGGATAAACTTTATACTGAGGTTATGCACAAAAGTGTAAAGCCGGATGATTTAAAAAAAAAAAATTTTTCTCTTTTTGAGCAGATTCCGCAGATCAGTTACGCGTCGACGAGCGCGGAGCTGTCAGACAAGTCGCGTTTCGAATATTTCAGCCGAGTTGTGCCGCCCGACAACTTCCAGGCGCAGGCGAATCGTCGAGATGGTCGCTAAGCTCGGTTGGAAATACGTCTCAACCGTGGCCGTAGAGGGTGATTACGGAGAAAAGGTTTGTTCTTATTTTTTTTATATATTTCAAATCGGCCTGCCAATACTGCAGGCGCATAGTATAAAAACAGAATTAGAATCTAATTAAAATTGAGGTCTTTTCAATTCATCATTTACATCTCAAGTTGTACTGCGCCAGTTGTGTGTCACGCATGCAGTTCTAATTGTAAATTAGCCGTAGCCAAGTTATTAAGGGTAGAAGGCGGAAGGCCTGATGAGCATCAAGCATTGATCCGGAAGCGAGGGCGGAGACCCAAGTTTCCGCTCAATTCAAGCAACTCGCTTCCCTGCTAGCTCGCTCGCTTGCTCTGTGGTGCACCCCAGGCCTTGTATATTTCTTGCTCCCGCTCGTCCCCTTCCTTCCTTCCTTCAAAACTTTTGGCGCCTCAGTCGACTTAATTAGAGTATGGCACGAGCAGGTCGTGAATTCCCTCCAACCGACTAAAGGAGAAAGTTTGTCTCAAGGAAAGAGGCGCCAAAATTCGATGTTGGACGTCCCCTGCTATAACAATACACAATGGTTGGGAATAAGTTTATTTTTCAGGGAGGACCGGCTGCGGATCGCCCCCGTACATCATCAAGTCAGCCGGAAAAGAGTTCTTTTCTACTGATGCTGGCTGCTTCGTCGTTATTCCGGCTGAAAAGAGCTGTTCAAATAGAAAAAGAAGGAGAACTGTGATGTGTGTCAACACAGCACTGAGCAGCAGCAGCAGCAGCAGCTTCATTACACAATCTGCTCTATTTTCTAAAGAAGAGGAACTCTCTTTCCTCATCCGTCTCTCTATATTTCTCTTCATCCGTCTACTCCGCCTTTGTTTGCCTGCTGTCCACACAGCCCACTTATATAAATGTTATTCTTTAAAAGATATCCCTGAACTTATGATAATAACTAGGATTTTCTTTACTATTATTATTGTTATAATATTCCAGAGCAGTATATATTAGTTATGATGAAAACTAAACTTTGAATAAAGCCTCTTGTTATTATAGGTCAAGTTTGTGCTGGCGGGTTTGTTAATAACTCACGAGGCGTAGGGGTTATATAACTTTGTATGTATATAGATAGAGGCTCTCATTAATGGAAAACAAAACAAAAACAAAAAAGAGAGAGAGAGAGAGAGAATCTATAGTGATGGTTGCTGGATGAGAAGGAGAGAAATTTAAATTATTTGTTGCCAAAGGCCAACTTGGCCATTAGCGATATCGCCCTTCTATAATATAGCTCTCCCGGCGGGATTTAAGTCACGCATGGGAATACAGATGAGCTGTCAAAAAGTGCTATACTATACTGGATATCTCGCTCCCGACAAATGCCCAGCTTTCTCTGCCAACATCACTACTGATGATGATGACGAGAGTCAATCAATCGCTAGCGCTCGATCCGGCCAGCAGCAGCAGTATAGCAACAAATGCAATGGTGGGCGCTGCTGCGGCTCGCTCGCATATATTCATCACGCAGAGCGTGGCCCCGGGTGGGTCGCGTGATTGAATGAGAGCGAGACATTTAGGACGAGAGTGGTTCTCACTTTAAAGCCCCCCGTCTTTGCATCGTTTGTCAAGATTTGTCCTCCCTTATATAATATTGTAGCATCAGCGAGCGACGTCTTCTTAATCCACTCTGCTTGATGCGTCCCATTATTCCTAGAATCAATGGCGAGCGAATCATAATAATATTCAGTTGAGATACTGTTTAATATTATACTAGCTACTTTAAGAATTGTTATTGGCTTCTCTATAAATATATTGTGTAAAACGATATGTTAACTTTTAACAAGCATGATAATAATAATAACATGCACAGCAACCAATATCACCGTGGTCTGCACACAAATAGCACACAATAGACTTGTGCTGTGACGTGGCAGATGCTCCCTGCATCCTATATGTGGAATGGATCGTCCATGTCCCGTGTGTGATGTTTACCTTTCCTGCTTGAAAGGATAAAGATAGGGCTCCAAGGGGGATTGAGTAAGGATCGATATTTCCGACATCATCTCTATGTCAGAATTGATTGATTTATTTTTT
Organism: Chydorus sphaericus; assembly: GCA_030141595.1. Taxonomy (NCBI): domain Eukaryota; kingdom Metazoa; phylum Arthropoda; class Branchiopoda; order Diplostraca; family Chydoridae; genus Chydorus; species Chydorus sphaericus. Next base: position 1,143,038 of record CM057933.1, read on the forward strand.
ATTATTGTTGAGGTGTAGTATACACACTCCGGAATTTTTAAAAAATAAAAAAGGATTTATATATTTAATATTTTGACTTTTAAACAGGGAATCGCATCTTTTGTGACTCTGGCAGAGGCGGCCGGCATCTGCATCGCCGTCTCGGAGAAGATCCTGCGGCGAGCGGAGGATGCGGATTACGACCGGATCGTGGAGAGGCTCTCCCAAAAAGCCTCCGCCAGAGGGGTCGTTATGTTTGCAGATGAGGATGAAACCAGGTAGGAGTCTAACAAAAAATAAATCCACTTTCTTCCACTATAGATCTCTAAGAGATTAAAAAAAATATATACATACATTCTAGTGTGATAAATGATGAGAAAGTAAATCAGGGTAATCCTTCTTGACGTGAAGCTCGGGAAAATGGATCACTCACATTTATAGGACGACCATTTAGGCTCCTGTCGGATCCTACGTGCGGACATTGCACTATGGATTATTCAACAGATTTTGGCTTATTTTTATCGAGAGTGGCAGCCCGCAATCATGCTATTATGGTAGAGAGCAGCAGCACTCACCTCATCATTGTGTTATTTATTCAGTCCTTAGACGGTCTTCTTATATGATATATAAAGAGAGCCAGGGCCTATACACAATATCCATCACGTAAGGCTGTCATTTCCGTCTATATGGAGGCCATCAAAGCGAATAATGGAAGAAGGAAAGGATCCATCATGTTGTTATTTGGCGTTCACCACCATTAACAGTATAGCGCGCTTTTTTTTCGTCTCTATTATTACAACTCTTTTAGTGTTGCTTTGATGCAGAATAATAACTCGGTTATTTGTACAAAGAAGAAAGTTCATTGAGAAGAAGACAATAAAGTCTTCTCTCTATAAGAAAATGTAGTCTAAATATAGACTGCCGATGAGTTCGATCTTTGCTGGGTGCCAAGTTTGCGTTTCAATAATCTCATCTGCAGCTCCACTCTAAGTGGGGCGTGCCGATCTTTAATTGGATCCTTTTAGCTACAACAACTCCTCATCCGACTCCCGAAATCCTTCGTCTCCTACTCTCAATATGGAATGGGAAGTGCAAATGCAGAATACCGCTTCATCAAACTTATCTCTTAAAACATCAGTAGATGGTTTAACACTTTACCGTACACATTGACCCAGTATACTCTTTCTTTCTGTTATACCTGATCTGTCATTATTTGCAGGTTATTATACCAATAATAAAATAATATAGGCGTGATTTAATTAGGCATATTGTTTTCGGAAGAATGTTTTAAGTCTAGAAAAGCTGTGCCCTGAAAATTTACTATGCAAGTTTGAGATGAATGTGTGCTGGAAAAGTTTTCCCTTTCTTGACGAACCAACAAGTTGGGTTGAACCAAGACTGGATGCAACTGCAGCACATAAGTTTTCAAATAATTATAAAAAAGTATACCTTTTGAAGAAAGGCAGATTTCCAAGAAAACTGATCTGGATTCATTATTAAATGAATCCGCAGTAGTATTGAAACTCTGTGGCTGCTTGTATCATATCGGTATGTTAAGAATAAAAGGATTCTTTGCTATGTTGCAACTCTGCTAGCATTCGAATAATGGCTCGTTTCTTATTGATGAATCTGAGATGAGGGATCTCGAGTGCTCCTTAAAGGTTAACGAGTTTCTAACATCTCTCTCTCTCTCCTACTTTTACGATCAAAGGAGAAGTAGATGTAAAAAATAAGTTTAACTTTGTGGCTTGCTAATATACCCATTATATGTGGTTGTCAAGTTGAAAACTACGGGATCCTGCTTGGATCCATCACTCATATGTGTGACTGGAAGCTTGGCGCTGATGCTGAATTTTTAAGCGCAGCAGTGCCTTGTCAATCAAGCATATTGGAACCGTCACTAAAAGGATTTTATCTGGCTTTAGACTTAATGATTGTAACTGTATAAAAGATGAGCACTAATTTCTTCTCTACGTGATTTAGACGGATGTTGGCAGCAACGATGCGCCTAAATAAAACTGGTCAGTTTCTCTGGGTGGGCAGTGATTCCTGGGGCGCCAAGCTACATCCAGTCCGGGACCAGGAATTTGCAGCCGAAGGAGCTATCACGATCCTTCCTAAAAGATCCTCCCTCACAGGTATTATCATCATTTTATGTCTTAAATATTCTTAACTTTTGAGCAGTAGAGACAGAATATTATCATATTGTTCAACCTAATTATACGCACCAGAAGAGAAGAGAAGACAAAAAAAAATCGAATCATCGATGATTTGATCAAATTCTCTTTCACATACTTTATTTTTAAAAATGACATTTGACATTTCCATGTTACAGGATTCGATACTTATTTCAACTCCCTCCGGCCGCGCTCCGCCAAAATCTGCGGGAGCAGCGTAACCACAGGCGGAGCCAATACAGGACTCTTCCGGGAATAGCCAGCAACAGTGGCACTCGAACATTGTTCGAGGCAACAGTATCATCAATTGCAGAAATCCCTGGTTCCGTCAATTCTGGGAACAGCACTTCAAGTGCAAGTTCAGCTCCAATAACGGCAGCTCAGGATCGTCTTCAGCAGCACTCAACGGGACCGGCAACAGCAGTAACAGCCTCCCGGAATGCAATCGTAAGGACAAACTCACCTACTACGAACAAGAAGGACTCGTCCCTTTTGTCGGTAAGATATATTCTTCAATACGTGATCTTTTCTCAGTTTGTCATCGTATGATATCCTTCAATTAGCATACAAGAGTTGAGACTTTTTTTTTCTTATTTGGCTCTGCTGAATCAGCAAAACTGTCTCTATTTTGCCGGAAGAATGCTGCTGGTGGAAAGGATCTAATCGAGTTAGAGAGATATATAAGAGCGAGGGCTCCCCGCCAATCGAATTACAACGGCCATTGCTGAAGCTATATAGGGTCCCTCTCTCCTATGAAGAAGGAAAGGCAAACAAACAGCTGACGGCGGAAAGAAGCGGGAATGCGTGCAGGATTCATATATAAGTTTTTCTTCCTTCTTCTGCCGGATCAGCCTTAGCACATCGTCGTCCGTTTTCAGGCTGTCAGCTGCTCAAGCCAACCGTGAAACTGACACGGACACATAAGCTTCCCTCCAGCTCCTTTAGATTGCCAATCATATATATAGAAAATATCCTTCTTGCGCTGTACTGATCCTGATGACAAGGGAGATAGACAATAGACCTTGAATATGAGGAATATTATATGATTTTATATAACACCCAACTTACATTTTTTAATATAGTGGATGCCGTTTATGCTATGGCTCACGCACTTCATAAGATGGTTCTGGATAAATGTGGTCCTAACGCTCGGGAACTTTGTACTGAACTCCGTCCCGCTCCTTCTGGACGCGAATTACTCAAATACATCCGCAACGTCAGCTTCATTGGTAATATCATATTGAATTTTTTTTTAAAGAAACAATTACTGAAATTGTTTGACGTTATAGGTCCACAAGGGCAGCCAGTCCGCTTCAATAAAGACGGAGACGCTTACGGTAGCTACAATGTGTATCAATACCAACGGAGCGGCAACAAGTACGACTACATCCGTATAGGGGATTGGTCCGCTTCGTAAGTTTTATAATCAATGCCCGCTGAGGTTCTGGTTGGTTCCTGATAATGATGAGTTATGTCATGCTATGGCTGACAGGTTGGTCCTCAATTTGAGCATGCTATCCTGGCCGAATAGTACGAGGGGTACCATTCCACGATCCATCTGTAGTGAGCCCTGTCCCAATGGATCCATCCGCAATTTCCAGGTTTGCCCAGTGACACAATATTATTTATTTATTTAAAAAAGAAAGAAAGACATCACAGCTGCGTTGCTGTACTTGAGAGATAAACGTCTTAAGTCGAAGAGGAGGAGCTGCTTCTCTCATCATCCCCATATTTACTCATTCAAAAATCGATCCTGCTGTTGATTCCCATTCTTGTAGGATCAATGCTGTTGGATCTGCGTTCCCTGCAGAGAGGATAGCTACTCCTTCAACGACACCTGCGTCACTTGTGAGGCGGGATTCGCCCCCAATGCGGAGCTAACCGGATGCGTCAAGATCCCGGCGGAGCACTTGACGTGGGACAGCCCATGGGCCATCGTACCACTTGTTTTCACAGCCCTGGGAGTGACGGCTACTCTCTTCATCCTCGCCGTCTTCTTGCGCTACAATAGGTACGCGCCATCCTTATGTTTACGACTACCGCATCTTCATTACACAAATTTCATATACATAAACTTAAACTTGCCATATATATTAAGTTGTGGGGGAGCAATCAACGGCTTTTTGTACAAAAACTTGTTCCCTTTTCTCCATTTAATGGAAAAGGACTCCGCATGCACAAAAGTGGGACCATTAATGTCGTCATTAACCCATATGGTCCGAGCACTCTATAAGTAGGCGATATATATATATATATTAAACGACGATCCTGAAAGGGATCAGGTCTTGTATTTATAGAAAGCTTTTGATCCTGATTACATGGGGGCGACCTTTTATTTCTTTCTTGTTGCGTGTAGCACTCCATTGATCATGGCGTCGGGTAGAGAGCTGTGCTACCTGCTTCTGACGGGCATCTTGATGTGCTACTTAATGGCGATCCCGATCCTTGCTATGCCCACCGTTTTTCACGTGCAGCGTACTGCGGTTGGGTCCTCGGCTTTGCCCTCTGCCTCTGCTATAGCTCCATTCTAACGAAAACGAATAGGATCTCGAGGATTTTCAACCGGGGTGCCAAAGCTGGCATCAAGAGACCTTCGTACACTTCACCAAAATCCCAAATAGTCATCTGTTGTGGTACCATTTTTTTTACCATTTCGTCATTCACATTCAGCATACATCATTGAAAGTATATAACACGTAACAGGTTTGGCTTCGGTACAACTTGGCGGAAGTTTGATGTGGCTCATGATAGAGCCGCCAGGAACGAAAGAGATTCACCCTCAACCGTTGACGGCCGTGCTGACGTGCGGAGTTAGCAACCTGTCCCTCGTCCTCTCCCTGCTCTACAATATGCTCCTCATCATTTTATGCACTTTTTACGCTTTCAAAACGAGGAAGATTCCGGAGAACTTCAACGAGGCCAAGTACATTGGATTCACCATGTACTCAACTTGCATCGTGTGGCTCGCTTTTGTTGCCATCTACTTTGGGACGTATAACGATTACAAGGTTCGTACATCTTCTATAACTCTTGCGCTAACTAATTGAGAACAGCTAAAGGATAATCTCCCAGAGGATTGTAGATTGTTCAAATACTCGGCATGAATGGGTTCTTTTCTTTCTTTTTGTGGCCTCTTAATTAACTACCTCAAGATTATGGTTTCTGGCTGATAACGTCCTCGAGCTAGTTCTACATCCTCGGCGGCGGTCTCTAGAGATGAACGTTCCTCTTTTATATTGTCTTTACGTTTGCGAAAACACACAGCTGAGACCCTTTTTCTTTCTCCATTGATTCAACACAGATCCAGACGGCCACTCTGTGCGTTTGTGTCAACATCAGTGCTTCCGTTGCTCTTGGCTGCCTCTTCGTCCCCAAGGTCTATATCGTTCTCTTCCAGCCATACAAAAACGTCCGAACGCCCGGAAGTGGGGTAAATAACCCTTTTCTCTTTATAAATCTAAAAAAAAAAAAAAAAAAAGAATTGTTTATTTCATTTTATCAACGAAAACCGTAGGTCCAGCGAAGTGGGGATCATAGGTCTGCTGTCAACAAGTTCGCTAGCACTTTACCGGCTGCAAGTCACAGTCAGATGCCGTTAACGGTCAGCACCAATCCTTTGCCGACATCAAGTACGACCCAGTCGATAACGTCGCTGAGCCGTTTCGCTCCAACGACGGCCGTTGCCGTCTGCACCATTTCAGGCGGTACGGCGGGTCAGCAGCAGACGACTACTGCCGTCGCTACCGTCCAGACAAACGGCGATGTGGATTCCAACAATCTCAGCTAGGGACGGTGCGAGGTGCTGCTCTAATAAATTTAAGTTAATTTATTCATGTTTTTCGTTGGCGTATTTTAATTTTTTTGGAATCGCTCGGAAATTGGCAGCACCTCGGTCACGTTCTTCAATGTTAAATGTTAAAATATAATTATCATTCTTCCGTCCTTATGATACTTTAATTAATGTAAATATAAATAGACCCCTCAATTTTTTGTTATCTGTACATACGATAAGGACTTACTCTTGATTGAGCAGGTGGGATCGCATTTGAGTGGCTCTATTTTGCGGCGGAGAGCGATTCTCTCTGAGCCCCAAACAGTTTTCACATTTTTGATTTACTATCAGTTTCTTTTTTTCTTCGCCGCAAGATGAAGCCGCACAAATCATATATCCACTGTGAAATTTATGAGGGGTGCCCCCTTTTTTTTCTTTTGTTACATATACTCAGCTTCATATATATCATCAATGTTGACGTCTATTGGCTGGTTATAGAAGGTGGAAATTTATATATGTTGATGAATATGTGTGGTGTGCACCACTCACGTTCGCACGGATGTATATACTGCATTAAGTGTATCTTTTTATGTATATATACCGTGAGAAAAAAGACGGATGAATAAATAAATATATATATATAAGAAACAAAAAAGAGGTGTGGTTGTGCGCGAAATATATTCAAACCAGCAAGTCTAAAGTGCGGAGGAGACGTCGTATATATGAAGGCAAAGCGCCTTGGAGAAGACATTTACGAGGTGATAAGAAAGAAACTATAGCTTGTGGACCGAAAGAAGAGAGAGAAACGTTGAATAGACAAAAAGGTTTTTAATGGTTTGCGCTCGATTATTGATCAGCTGCAGCAAAGAGAGAGAGAAAGAGAGAGAGAAAGGCAAGGACGATCTATAGATCCTTTCAAAAACAGGCTTCCAGACAGTACGCTTCCGTCGTTTGTTTTCCGATCCTTTTCAAGGAGGGACCGAGTACTGGATCAAATGAAACGACTCGGAAAAAGACTAAACGAAGGAGAGAGATCAATCAGTAAATAGAGTTGAGCTCTTAGCATCGACCTTGGTTTAGAATAAAAGCATGGAAAGTATATTATACACGATATATGAACTTTATTATTACGGTGGCTTCTCTTTTTTTTCAATTTCGCAGAAATCTTTTCCCAATCAGCAAATGGATGAATTGTATATTTGCATTCGTATTATCAGTTTTCGTCTATTTTGTATGATAATGATCAACGAAGACATCATGTAATGAGATTCTCAAAGCCAGCTCTATATGCGTATTGAATGATTAATCCATTTGATGTAGTATAGTTCCGTTCATACCTTCAATCAGCCTTCTTGTCACAAAAGTTAGAAGCACTCAGTGTCATGGTGATGGTAAAAAGATGATCTAGAGTGCGTCATTCGCTTTGATCAAATATCGTTGTGCTGGGATACGTACTGACCTTTATAGACGGTGCGGTAATACATGCGAGCTCCATCAACGTGGAAATTCCGGCCATTCGGTCGGAAAAATGAAGAGCGGCAGTATATCGATTGATCTACAATCACATCAACCTCTCCTCGCTGCACTCTATATAATATAATAACATCTTGAACGACGGAAGCAAGAATGTATTATACCATTCTTTCATTACTTATTATATCATTAATAATGCTTGTTATTGTGTAAGAGAAGCTAAATCGTTTAGTCTTTTTTTTCTCTCTCCTGCTGTTCCCAATGTATTGCTGGTAGCTTCCATTAGCGAGTCGACCAGATCGATAAGAGAATAGCCGACGCTTTTTTTGACACTATATCCTGCGAGTCTGTGCCACGCCCATCCTCATTTTGTTGTGATCCTCCCGACACCAAAGGTTAGTTTTCTTTTCCTGATGCAACAGATAGAATCGTTTCTTTATCTAAGCTAATAGAAGTTGCATTATTCTATTTCGGATTAGGATGTGCACCACTGCTCCTGCTAACAATCGTCGAGTTGCCGTGGTAAACTTTTTAGGTTTTCCACCTCGTTATAAACTAGTTTTAAAAATATATATTCAAGGTTACTGGAGGTAACAAGGGCGTTGGGTATGGAATCGTCATGGCAATGGCAGCCAAGTTTGATGGCGTCGTTTACTTGACATCGAGAGACGAAACTCGAGGTAGGAAAGCCATTGAGGATCTCAACAAACTTGGACTCTACCCGGAATATCACCAGCTGGATATTGATGACGAATCGAGCGTATTAAAACTTAGAGATTTCCTAGTCTCCAAGCACGGTGGATTGGATGTTTTGGTATATTGCACATTTCTCATATCATATTTATGTAATTCATTCAACGATCACGTTTCGTAATGAAAAGGTAAACAATGCTTGCATCATATTCCCAATGTCAACCCCCAAGGAAGAGTATGCGGATTCTGTTCGCAAGACGATCCAAACTAATTACTACAACATGGTTCGAGTTTGCGACATTCTCTTTCCCATTTTGCGAGCTCACGCTCGAGTGGTTCATCTGACGAGCGACGATGGTCATCTTACGAAAATAGCTGGGAAAGAACCTGAAGCTTCTCGTTTGAGAAATCGATTTTCAGCTCCCGATTTAACTTTGGAGCAACTGAATGAACTGATGGAGGAATTTATCGAGTAATAATTTCAATCTAAATTCAAGTCTAATATTATGATAATAAATACAATTTTTGAAACACTAGTGGAGCTGAAAAAGGTGACTATTATGAGCGAGGTTGGCCTGATTGCGTTAAAGAACGTGAGCCATTTTGGCCTAATGAAGGCTACATGGTGAGCAAAGTTGGAATCAGCGCTCTAACCGGAATTCAGCAGCGCCAATTCAACGAGGATCCCGTTCGACAGGATATGAGCGTCAATTGCGTTCATCCGGGCTACGTATATAAATCTATATACAATACACAGCAATATTGTTTAACAACTTTAAACCCGTCTTTTAGGTCGATACAGATGCGACCCAACACATGGGAGTTTTGACTATTCAAGAGGGGGCAGATGCTCCAGCTTGGTTGGCCATGATGCCTCCATCTACTCCCGAAAATCCTACTTTAAAAGGCTCTTACATTTGGCATGATAGACAAGTAGTTGATTGGGTCAATGGACCACTTCCCTCGATTTATTAGATGTCACTTTTTTTCATTTTAAAAGATGAATGGGATTGTATTTGTTCTATATAGTAAATGTACAACATAAAGATGAATAATAATTTACTTGTTGCTTTTGTGGTTATTATAACTATAATAATAGTGTCACGCCGGAGGATAATTGTTGCCCGTCTTGTTGAGTTCAAAAGATGTGAGCGGTTTGCAGTAGTGCTCATCCTTCCATTGAGTGCACGTCTTGCACTCAACAGAGCAACACCACTTGAAAGTGCAGTTGCACGGCTGCGTGACGAGCACGCGCCGGGTGTCGTAGCCGCGGCCGCAGCAAAGCAAATCGCATCCGTCAATACCCTTTGAAGTCTTGTTACACGGCCTTCCAGCTGTTCCAATCGATCCTGAATGACAGTATTCAAAGAAGAGGTAGTGTAAACAAACTTTGTATCTCATATATGAATCGGGATTGATGAACGTACCGCTCAAAGGATCGTAAGTGCAATAGTCGGAAGAGTGCTCCAAGAAGACGAGATCGTTCAAGTTGGGCGGCTGACTTTTGTGACTCTTGCGATTGTCGCTCATGTGATCTGCTTTGATCAGAGTTGTGCCGGATGGATCGCTGCTAACCTCCGTCGAAGCATCGTACTTCTGTTTCAAATAGGAGCCCACCTCACGGAATTCAGGCAAAGTCGTCCAACAGGTGCGCACGTTACAGGCTCCGGAAACTCCGTGGCACTTGCACTGATGTCTCATCATTTTCTGAACAGCCTATAATTTTTAAAAGAAAATTAAGTTTCGATTTGAGTTAATTTAATTAATAAAGCTATGTAAATACCTTGCGACCAACTCGGTTGTTGTGAAGGTTCATTAGTGCCCGGGAATCCCTCATTTTCCGCTCACGAGCGTCGACAAACTGGCGGGCGAAATTGGATCCGTAACGAACGTTGGTCGAGCAGCCACCCCAAGCAAATTCACCTTGTTGATCCTGATGTTTTCCTTTCTTTAGTTTGTTGCGAATGAATTTATAAATTATAAAACTAATTTAGAGAGGATCATTAAGTAGATTGGAGCCTTACAATGCGGGTGTTGTCACAGGCACAGTCGAGCAAATCTCCTCGATTACAAGCCCTTGAAATGGAGTGAACGACGCCTGCCGAACTGATGGCGTACACGAACGCTGCTTCACGACTTCCAGCTTTAATTAGAAACATGAAGTTTGATTAATATTGAGAAATGAATGAAAAATGCTGCTTATTAATTACATTTGACGAGAGATTTTCCAAAAACGGAAGCATCACGTTCGATAGTGGAACAGTTCCATCGATGATTCTTGAATTGAGTCTGACACTCTTTGATACCGAGAGCGGCACCTTCTCCCACCTGAACCATGTGATCCGGATGTTTCTGACAAAGTCTTCTCTGTTTCCGTTCCATTCCAGGGATGTGATCACAAAACATCCGAGGATTCGACACAGTTCCCAATTGGAATTTACTCAAAAACCTATAATTTTAAAAAGAAGGAAATTCAGATTTGAGTTGGAATTAATGAGTAAATCATTAAAACACTCACCACCACGTTGAGAATACAGACTGAGGTAAAATAACTGTTAACAGCACAACAAACGTAACAAAGTGCATGATGAGTGGATATCCTTTTTTCTTCTAAGTTGAGCAAATATATGTACCTTCTGTTCGAAGGCTGATTCTGGAATAAATGTTTAACGTTTCGAGTTGGTCCTCTTTAAATATATATATGAGAAGAACCAAAAAGTGGGTGGAACCGAACTGACGTATGCATTCCGAATATCATCCGTGTTGCTTATGACGGAATCGTGAGAAAATTCTCAGATTTTTCGCACCTCTCCGGCCGCTCGAGACTGATAGAAATCTCTGGTGGATTGTTTGCCGAATTTCTGCTAGTGCCGGTGACTCTCACTCGCCGTGGCTGACCTTGCGGACTTGATTTTTTCACACGGGGTATTGCTGCTGGTAGAGGTATACCCGTACTCCTTGGAACCCCTCTCTGGAGGGCTGTAGACCTAAAAACTTCCAAAGGGGTTGCATACGGTTTCATTGATGTAATTAATCTCTTGCGAGCAAGTGTGCGCGTAATCTTTTTTCTCACGTTACAGAACCGTGGGAAACCTGATGAAAAAAATCTTGTTCACCCATCAGCATGGTAAAGGTGTTTTAATTTGGCAGAAATCAAATCGAGTAATTAAATAGACAATTTAATTTCCGTCATCCAGCTGCTTCTCAATACTCGAACGATAATAATACATAATACCTTGATATGCGTAGTAATTATATATAGAGAAGGTAGTAAGTAATACGTCCTGTCAAGAGTAATCTTACGTTTCATTAATTGTCTGACATCCTGCGGGACTTGTCCATGGATGTGCTGAGTAATACCCTACTCACAGCTTGATGAAAATTGTATCAATGCAGAAGACTCTTTGTCTAATATACTCTCATGTCGACATAATATATTGTTATTGCTACATATTGCACTTCTTGAAACTTATGCGCTTATTAATTATTACATGGACCAATATCAGTTATAAAGATATCATTTTTAAGGAAGGTTTTCTATTCCAACAACTTTGAGAAACTTTCCCACGATCGATGCATCCTATAGCTTAATTCTTTTAACCTTGATTTTTATAATCACTATTAAATCTTTCTTTCATAATGTGTGTGATAGTTGCACTTCCTCTTTAGCAGGTATACAACTTTCCCATGCTTTAGTTTACTACACGGGCATTTTTTAGTAGCATAATTTAGTTAAAACAAAATTTAATTTCACATTTTGAAACGTGTCTATTTTTCTTTCCCCCTCAGTTCCATGATTTCGTAATGCGCATAATATATTCACACACTGTTCACTTTGATCGACTAGTGAATTAAAACGGTCCATTTTTCCTGGACTTGCTCCACCTCTTTCGCCACAATCGGATCACGCAATCGTATCTTAATCTCCAGCTTGCCACCAACAGGTTTCCGACCGTCCATTAACTGTAAATATCACAAGGTAATAGATTAAGCTAAAAATATACTTTTGTATTCTAAATTCTTACATCAACTGCTTCGTGAACTTGGCAGTGGTTAAGCAATCGTTCCAGTTTCACCGACGCTGTTCCAATTAATGCATCACTTCTAAGAAATCCCCTGTTAAAGAAAAAGAAAATATTATTTTAAACAATATTTATAAACGTCAGTTATGTAATAGATACCCTTTGGACCAGACTTCAAATTTAACATTTTTCGCTTTAAATATGCGAAGCAAGGTCCGTGACTGTCGACTGAAATTGATCCGGAAGGATTTGTTGTATTCAGGATTGTTGGTATCATAAATAGTATTGGTCTTTTCTCTCGTGGGATTGTCCTTAAAGAAAGAAGCAATCATAGACATAAATTCAATTTTTCTTATGTAAAGGTCTTTACAGAATTGGGGAAAGGAGCTTCTAGTTTGACGTATGTATCGATCGTCTTATGATTCGGGACATTGTATGATAGCCCTCGAATGATTGTTACTTCCATGTCATCATCCTTCAAATCGGTACAACATCTATGATGTAACAAAAAAATCTATTTGAAAACGTCAATAGAAGAAATATAGATTTAAGAAATACTTGACGATGGAAAAGCTCCTCATTTCGTTCTTCCAGCGCGGTACAGGATCTCCTCTCACGGCGCAACTCCGCACTACATCCAAGTCTTTTCGTGTGTGCAGCGCTAACTGATCGAATCGGTTCGCATTTCCAATGTCGCCCATCAGTTTGTAATGGTCACGATTATCTGAGCAAGTCTAAACAAATTTTGAAATAAAATGAGAATGAAATAAAAGAAAAAAAATGTGGGTGTAGGAATTAGGATTAAGTTGGCTACTTTAAGTTGAGCTACTAAATCGGCTTCCAGCTGGACCAATAGGGTGGAACTGTCTTGCCCTAAAGATGGGGCCAAGGCAACCTCTTCGCTAGTAAGAACCACAAATTCATCCGAGGTGGCATCCGCCTTCATTGTTCCATCTTTGCTCAGTGTAGATTTCAGTTTCATTTGAGGCGGGATCGGAAGCTAAAAAGATTGTTTTAAAATTATATACTTAAAAACTTGAAATTAAGTTTTCAGCTGATTTAAATTTACCGTATCCATATCGACGGGTATGCCACATTTATTAGCACTGATGAGCGGATCAATCCCTTTAGCCATTCGCAGGTACTCTTTCGCCGTTTCCATTTCTCCTGTCTTTTTGGCCTCAAGGGCGGCCGTTTTAAACATGCTTTGCCGTTCCAGTAGTTGAGCCAGTTGCTTGTCCTGGCGAGTGGCAAGAGCAGTTTTCTTCGGAGGTGGATTGGGTGAAACAGTTGCTGCGGGTTTCGCCGGAACCGGTGGCGATAAGGCAGCCGGTTTAACCGCAGGACCTGCAGCTTCCGCTCCTTCTTCTGGCTCTTCCACCTTCTTTGGAGCTCCCGGAATAGGCGGATAACCTTAAAGGGAAAAAAAGGTACTTTAAGTTTGAAAAAGATAATGAAGTAAGATTTTACCAGGAGGATCTGGGAGCTCATCGAATGGCACAGGTTTCCCAACTTTATGAAATTTGATAGCGTCCTGATATTGTTTGACGATTCTTCCAAATCGGCGGACCTTTGAGCTGTTGTTCTCTTCTTGGGCTTGCTGCATGATGCTCTGATATTTAGCCAGTCGTTGTTCCAAAGCTTCCAAAGTTGTTTTAGGGATTGGTATAGCTGGAGCCTCCTGCGGGACAGCTGTTGGCACTGGCTCGACCGGGGTCGGTTTCTCAATCACTTTCGGTGGAACCGGTGTAACTACTGTTTGAACCAAACTCGTAGGTAATTGAGACCAATCTACCATTGAGCCTTGCTGGGCAGCGCTTATTAATTGATCACAAATCTATTTTTAAAAAATAATGAATAAAATATAAAATTCTGAAAATTGATATATTTGCGTTACTTTGACTTGACGGACGAATTGCAGGGCACTGGATTGATCTCCAGCTCGTTTGGCTTGCAGTGCAGCAGCTTTCATCTCGTTCCTCCGCTCAACCGCAATTTTCATTTCAGGAGAAGCTGTGTTTTAAAAAAAACGGAATGGATTATACAGAAAATGGAATGGGATATGATGGAATAATTTACCTGAATCGGGTAAAGTAATACTTGACTGTCTGATAGGAGATTTTTTTACTTCTTGAGGTGGAGCTGCCGGTGCGGGAATTGTAGGTGCGAGAATTGTAGGCCCGGGAATTGTAGGTGCGGGACGAGATGGAACCAAGGGCTTAGGTAGCAAAGATGGTGGTGGTGCTACATCTTCTACTAAAAGAGATGCTGGTGGAGCTTCTTGTTTTAAAGACCCTTTAAATAGAATCCATTAATAATATGATGAATCTTAATTCATTATTTTTTAAATGATACCTTTGCTAGGGGATGAGACAATGGATTCTGCCAGTAGAGGAGGCATATCTGCCATTGAAACTGGTTTTCCTGATTGAATCTGTTTCAGCATGTCTTTCAGTGTTTTCACCCCGCGACCAAATCTAAAAAAAAATCGAATAATAATTTAAAATGATATAGTGGTGAATATTTCTTTTATGAACAGACCTTCTTGCTTTCATGCTATCGCCACTCTGGTTGGCATTCTTTTCTGCTGTGTCATACATTGCAAGTCTTTCCTGCAGCACTCTCATCTTGCTTTCAACGTCCAATGAAGCCTGAGCAACAAGAGGTGGCCTAGCAGCTGATGTGTTAGTACTTGCAGCTTCATCATCTCCTGAATCAGCACACAGTTCATTCAACTCATCCTTAAAAACCAAAACATTATGAAAACTGTCATTGTATAATTATAGTTTAATGTTGCATCACATACTTCAACTTCGTCATCATCCACATCTGACACTTCTGCATCAGAAGGTATATCTTTCAGACTGCTGGAAACCATGGCAGCCAATTCTTGCTCAGAGACCAACGGTTTTTGAGCTGTGAATTTAAGAATGAGGTTACTGTAACATTTTCTGTTTAACAATTTGTTTATTGTTTACCTTTTTTCGGAGCCCCACGCCCAGTTCCTTTGGTGAGCATGGCAAGCTCTGCTTCCAAATCTCCATCATCATCATCATCATCTTCCATATTCATACCAAGGAGACCAAGCTGGATTTACAAATTAAAAGCTTATACATAATTTCCTTCTTTTAAAAAGTGACTGTTAAGTTACCTGGGCCAAGTTTTTAGACTTAGGAGCAGCAGCAGGTCTACTTGCCTTAGCTGGTGGTGGTGCTGCATTCTTTTTACCGAAAGAAAACATTTTTCAAACAAAGAATTGTCATACGCAACTTTTTAGAAGTGTAAAATTAATCCTGACGTTCAGATTGAGCAGATAAATAGGCCGCTGTCTGCCGATCGTCAGCTATGTTTGTTATTATTCTAAACTATCGATTCATATTTTGATAA
This sequence comes from Chydorus sphaericus, assembly GCA_030141595.1. Taxonomy (NCBI): domain Eukaryota; kingdom Metazoa; phylum Arthropoda; class Branchiopoda; order Diplostraca; family Chydoridae; genus Chydorus; species Chydorus sphaericus. The sequence goes on from CM057933.1 coordinate 1,158,541, forward strand.
ATAATCGATTACTAAAAAAAAGAAATTTGTGTTCAAATGGTGATGTAATTTGTTTATCGGTGATCATAAGAGGCACATTGGACAAAAAATGTAGTTGGTAGATCAGCAATAAAACACAAATAGTTGTGCAAAATAGGGGGTGAGGAAGAAGAATAATATCAATTATATAAAGAAGAAAAAATTCTAAATTAACTAGCATATGATGACGAAGAGTGCAAAAAAGAGAGATGTGTAACGTATTAAGGCGGGCAGGTGGATGATATTATGATGACGTTCTTCACAACCTGCGTCGGACACAAAACAACAACAGTCAAAATTGTCAACAGGTGTTTCTAGGACAAATCATGTCGAAAACTATGGCAAATCGAATGATTATTGCACACACTTTTAAGGAAGGAATATGAGAAGAACACGTAAACTATGTGAAAAAAAATGATTGGTGGGGAAATAAACTTTAAATGTGGAAAAAGAATCAAAAAAGATGTTCCATTCTCAGAACGTACTTAATCATCTCTTTGACAAGTTTCAACTTTTTGAGATAATAATTATTATTATAAAAACAAACAAAAAATATTTGGTTCAACTAAATTCTTTAATCAATTTTAACCAATTTCTTTTTCTTCTCTTGCTGATGCTGTAACATAAATTATATGAAAAAAGCGAAAAAATAAGGATTTATTTTTTTTTAAAGGAAAAAACATCACAAAAAGTGCTTAAACGGCACCTCCAATTTTCTTTTTTTTTCTTATTTTTTTAATAGTCGCTGGGTTCATTCATCGTGGAGATGACTGACTTTCTGTTTTTCTTTCAAAATGAGAGCCGGCGTGATGTTCCGGTGTAATATCTAGTTCATAAAGAGTTCGATGTAGCGAGTTCCAATGTTGTGACGGTTCTTTTCAGCGATAGCTCTTTCAGCCTCGGCTCTATTTTGAAAATTGACGACCGCTTCACCGGAAGGTCTTCCATCAATGTTTCGATTAATTTGGATGCATTCCGGGGTCAACTGTAAAGTTAAAGAAAATTCAAATTGAATTAAAAGATTTCATCTTTAAAAAGAGAGATTTTGTTAATTTATAAAAGCTGAGTTAATTTATCGAAAAATCCAGCAAAGCGCGTTGGAAATGAGACACCAACAACCGACAGATTTCGAGTTAATTCCGGAGAAGAAGGAAGAAGAAAAGAAGAACCCTAACCTCTGAGAAGCCCTGGAAGAATTGTAGAATGTCTGCAGTGGTAGCAGAGAAAGGCAACCCTCGCATTACCAAGGTACCCGGTAGACCTGAGCCGTTGACGGCGGCGCTTCCAGCGCTTCCGGCGGCAGCAGCTGCCGCGGCCGCAAAATATCCAGCAGCCGTCGGACTAACAGGAGGAGACGGATAAGGCCAGTAGAAGATGGGCGGATAGCCAAAAGGAGACGGGCGAGGTGTCATCGGGCTTACGGCCGGAAGGATTTGATGATGCGGAGGCTGTCCGAATGGAAATGTTCCAGGAAATTGATGGTGATGAGGCAACAGAGTTCCACCTAATAAGACAAATTTTGAAAATAAGTTTCTTCTAATCTTTAAAAATTTGGAATTTAAAAAAGGAACATTTAAAAATGGGATGATCATGCAGGAACAAAACAAAAAAAAACCAATGTTAGTCTAAGTAAAGGTTTGTTACATCACCCAATGTGCAATAAAAAAAAATACTGGAAAGCAAACAAAAATATGTACCCTTACCGCGATCCGAAGGAGGGTTGGTTGGTGTTTTTAGATAGATAACCAGGTAGTAAAACACGTAGAATAATACCATATCAATAAATGAATAAATATAAAAACAACAACCTTGTACCACATTTTGTTTTTGGAGGAAGAAGAAGAAGGTGGTCGGCGTAGGTCTATGTTTTTCCAAAATAACGGTTACCGAGCAGCAAAAAAAACAACATAAAAAGTACAAAGAAATGTGTTTTGTGTGTCCAGCCACCCTAAAAAATAATCCTTTTTTGTCGCGCGTCACGTCTTCCACAATCCAGCAAGAAATAAACACAACACCATGTTTTTGATGGCGGGAAAAAATTGAAATGTGAGAGCAGCCCTTTTTTTTTAAACCATATTTTTTTTCCTAAAAAAAAAAACTTTAGGAAAGCAAGTGGGGTATTATTACGAGTGCATACTACGCAATTCAAGCTCCCAAAAAAAACTTACTTTGTTTTGTGCTAATTAAACCAGAAAATATTCAAACTGTGTATTATGAAAAAAAAGGAATTGTTATGTTTTTAATTTTTAATAGTATAGAAAGAATAGGCAAGCCTTTTACAAGGGATCATCCCATTATAAAGATCTATATGTATAAGGGAGGAAAAAAAGGAGAAAACCACGTCGTGAAAAAATAAACAAGACACTCACAATAGAGAGAAACATATTTTGGTCAATAAAATAATAAAGCCGGCACCGCCTTAAACATAATTTTTAAATTTCTCTGCTGCCCTTTTAATAGAAGCCAGAGTCAATTCAATTTGTGTCACTTTCAGCGATTGGCAAGCTTAATAATATAGAGGCACGATAATAAGGATTACGTCACCCACAACACAAGGCAAGATAGAGAGCAAAAATATCCAAAAAGAAATACATAATAGAGAGAGAAAAAGAGAGCCCAGGGTATACATCAATGTCATGATAATAAAGCCCTGCATGCTTATAGTTATTACACAAACCCTTTTTTCTTCAATAAATGGTGCAAAACTACAAAGCGGGAAAAGAAGGGTAAGAACTGTTGGAAGATGAACCGGAAGCGCCGGAAGAACCGGGCCATTGTCTTTTAGCAGCTGCAGCGGCGGCCAAAGCGGCCGCTGTCGCATCCTGCTGCTGCTGAAATGCAGCTTCCCAAGAGCGTTTAAACCCACCGGCAGCACCGGCTAAACCCGTTAAATGGGCCGGTACACCGGGAAGCAACGAACCGGCCGCTTTGGCTGCCTGAAGGGCCGCTAAATTAGGTGGAGGGACCCCAGGACGGTTTGTAACCATCTGATGTTGATGTTGTCCACCCAGAAATAAGAGAGGATTCGGGGTTGGAACGGAATTAGGTGTACCAAAGAGAGCTGGATTAGCTCCACCAAGTAGAGCAAGGTAATCAGCAGGCATTAGAGGGAATGGTGTGCTAAAAGGCGGTCGGGAAAGAAGACCTCCCTGACCCAAAAGACCCAGGCCGGTAGGATTGGTTGGTAAGAGACCAGGCCGGCCGATAGGAGGTCTAGTAGGAGCGCTACTATTTGTCAAAGAAGGTGGAGGTCTATTAAGTACCGAGGATGGATTACTAGTTGGAGGAGGAGCCAAGCCCATGAGCCACAAGCCTTCCTGCTGTTGTTTGAGGACAGCGTGAGCGGCTAGAGCTTGCTGGAGCTGTTGGGCCGCTTGAGCTTGCTCCTGCAGCGCAGCTTGAGCTGCTTGGGCTTGCTGCAGGATCTGAGCTTGAGCTGCTGCAGCAGCAGCAATAGAGGAGGAGGAGGAAGAAGAAGAGGATTGATGCTGAGGAGAAGGATTGTTTGAAGGATCCCAGGGTAACATACCGGGAGAGAGCAGGGCCTTCGGCGTTGCAGGAGTGGACGGCAAAGCCAAACCGCCCGTTAGGACGAGGTGCATGTCTTCACCCGAACACTGGAAGACTTCGATGTAGCGCTGCTTCTTTCCAAACACCATGTAGTGGTGGTGGCGCTGGTGGGCAGCCTGGAATGAACTCTGTTCCGAATCCATCTGGATGAACGCCTCTCCACTCGGTTGACCCTGAAGATTTCGCATTTTTTGTTTTGTTTTTGGTTGGTTTTCCCGGAGTGGTTAATTAGGATAATTGAAATAGAGAGTCTTACCTGAGCGTTGTACACCATGTGGACTCCTTGATAGACGATACTCTTTGCGTGCTCTCCGAGGAACTCTAGGATGTGTTCCACTTGGGCTTCGTAAGGTAAACCTCGGAGACGGATGCAATCCTTCCGTGTTCCAGATGTGATCATCTGTTGAGGGAGGAGCGGAAGCTGATGAGCTTGATGAAGAGGAAGCTGCGGGATCAATGGGGCCGGAGTCTCATAGGTTCTCGGATCCATGGACCGATTTAAAACCTATGAAAATTTCAGTTATTAAGAATCGATTGTTTACAAAATTGGAAAAGAAAACAAACCTGTTGGACTTCGGCCGTTGTTGAGCGGAAGAGCTCGATGTAACGAGATCCTATTATATCTCTGTGTTTAGCTAAAGCCTTGGATCCTTCCTCTTCCGTAGCAAACATGACGAATGCATCTCCCGTCGCTCTTCCGTCGTGTTTCTTGACAAAGAGGACTCCGGCATCTCCGTCTAAGACTTTACTAGACACATCTTCTCCACCAGACTCGAAAAACTCAATCTATTTTATAAAGAATATTAATTAATAGTCCTAAATTTGTATAATTAAAAATCTTACCACTTGTTTGGCTGTGCAGTCGTAAGGGAGTCCGCGCATGCGCACAATCACTTGCCCGTTCCTCGATAGGAAATTTTGGGCTTCATTATTACTCCCTTTTAATTAAGAAAATTCAATTAGAATCTAAATATAAAAAAGTAAAAGTTTAAAAACATTACCTCCGGCAACGTCGATGAAATCGTCTCCAGTCGCTTTGTAAACTTCGATGTAACGCGGTCCGATGTGGTGCTTGTGCCGCTTGAGCGCCATGTCTCGATGTTCGGCCGACACGAACCTCACCAGTGCCTCTCCGTTCCGCCTTCCTTGCGCGCTGAGGCAAAGAGCCACTCCGCCCCTGAAAGGCATCATAAAGTAACTGGGCTGCTGTTGCATTTTTACAGCACTGGACCAAAACGTGTCCGACTCAAGAAGGAGGAGGAGGGAGACAAGATAAAAATGGCCTCGAGAAAAAAACAAGATTACAGAACAGGGAATGGACTTTGACACATCAACGATGATGAACCGTTAATCAGTTTTCTCCCTCCTCCATCTTTTTTTAATTATTTTTGCTGAGCAATGATTTAAGAGTATCGTTTTACACAAGTTTTAACCGGAAGTTTGATCTTACCTAGCAACGTTGAGACCGCGAAAGAAGCGTGCAATATCTTGATCAGACGACTGCCAAGGTAGACCACGTGCCCGAACCACTGTATTGCTATCCACCTCTTCGTCTTTAGAACTGACAATGGAAAAATCACAATGGCTACTGTTAAAACCGATTCTTTATCTAATCACTTCAAAACCTTTGAGCAAACAAACTAAAAAAAAAAAGAGGCATTTATCTACTGGACTCACCAAATACCCGGCTCCAAACGGAGATTGATCGTTTCGGGGCTTTCAAACTTGTGACCTGAAAGTCAAGACAACGTTTTCTTATTATGTTTTCAAGAAGATGAAAATCTGTTGTTTTTACCTTCGTTTATAAGACGTTGGAGGATGCGAACCATGTCGAGGGATTCTCTCCTCGTGGCATTTTGCTGACCAGCTGATTCTTCAGGCTCCAAATTTAAATCTATTTTGTGATAAATATAAATAAGAATAACAAGTTTCAACTGATAAGCGCGTCCCGACTCCCCTCGAACCACTTGTGTGAATAATGGCTGCAGAGCAAACACATGTGCTGCTGCTGCTGCTGCTGGGTGGGGGGATATATTTTTTTTTAACTTTTCTGGAGGGGTTCTCTCATTTCTCTCTGCCCCCGAAACGGAAAAAAAACCAAGGACGTCAGCAATACGAGATATTTTTTCAGATTACGGCGCCATCTGTCATCATTATTTATTATTTATTTATTTACGAATTGATGATCCATTTATCTATCGTAAAAAATAATCATTGTTCCGTAACGATATTTTTTTCAGTTTTTATAATATTCACGAGATTGCGGAGCTCAGTCATAAAAAAAAATAGTTTCGTGATTCTTATGTACCCAGCACCATCTATAATCAATCACCGGAACCGGGTGATGGGAATGCCAGAGGGGGTAAAACCGGTCGACGAGGACGCTCACGATTATGACACACAACGGTAATATACATGTCCTCTATCCGACCTCGACTCATGAATGTACCTCGCAATTTAAAAGAAAAATGTTTTTAGTCGCTCTACTTTTAGGTCATCAGACAGGTGAAAAATGAATCCCTCCAGAGCTTAAAACAACTTTTTTTTTTCTGAAGGGGAAAAACGAGTTTTTGCTTCTGCGATGGCTATCGCACGACCAAGAGAGAGAGAAAGAGAGGGGAATGATGGAGGGCACCCAAGCATGCTGTCTCTAGAAAGGTAGGAGAATGAGAGAAGAGAGAAAAGTGCCAGTAGCGCAGTGCCCTGCAGGTAAAACTATTGTTCTTCCCAAGGATTTTCTCGATCCTCTTTCGTGCGTTGGAATCACCTAGAAATAGAAGACTTACATTGAACCATATCCTGGACGGAATTGACTTCATTCGAATATTTTTGACGGAATTCCTTCCGCAGGTCGTAAAAGAGGCAGAAAACATTCGGAATCTCGTTGATATTCTTCGTCACTGTCTCCGGTAAGAGGCATTGCCGGAGAGGGAGCTGTCCGTCTGCTACAAGGACGACTGGTTCCGCCATTTTGGATAGAAATGAGTCCACCTGTCAAATTATAGGAAAAAAGTTGAATGAACTTATTTATAAAAGACTTTCACTGTTTAAGTTTTAGCCCTGTTCTATTTGTCGGTCGTTCGCTCGTTCTAATAATTCGAGCAGGAAATGGTGGTACCCACATCTGTGATGCGCACCTGTTGACGACGTAACATATTTCGTTTTTACCTGTATGAGGACGTTTTCCAATGATGCGCCTTTGGTTCGGATGAGTTCTTCAGAGAGACCGAGCTCTTCTTTAGCCGATTCAGAGAGGACATTTTCGTTGATATCGGCAGAACGCGGTTTAACCCAAAAGTCCTGGCTAGTCACCACCTAAATATAAAGCGAATGGAAGGAAGAAGAAAGAGAATTTTGAACGACGAGTCACGCAGCGTGAAAGAAAAAAGGGTCAATCAACTCTTTTTTAAGAGCCTTTGAGGCAAGTTAACTGTAATCAAGTTACAATAAAAAGTAAACCAGCAGCCATTTTGGAGATAAGCGTTATCTATGTGTGTATGTAAAAACTACTAGACAAACAACATAAAAACCTGGTTTGTGTGAACGTTCAAAACGGCGATACAGATGAGAACTATTTCTTCTTCGTCCGATCCGAGTAGAGGGCCATTCAAACCGGCAGTTGCCAGATGAAGAACGCTCAAATATGTCATGGCGGCGGTTCTATTTTTCGTGATTTTTTTTTTTCAAAGGTGGGATTCCATAAGAGTCGAAGGGGGAAAGAAAGAAAAAACTTGTTTTGACAGTGAGTCTAGTGTGAGATTGCTTGGGAGAGTATTGAGGAACGAAAAACCGAGATGTACCACCCGAATAATAAATTAAACTTTTGTTGGTTTGGTTTTTTAAAAAAATATTTATAAAAAAAAAAAATTCCCCCCCAACACACAAATAAAAAAAATACACACAAAAAACAAAACCCACCAACACACTATACAAGCCACACCTGAGTTAGATGACAGCCCCCAGTACACTGCTGCGTGTGCACACGGGCTCGGAACCAACAGGTAGGTTGGTACACCTGTTCACCGCTACGTGGCGCGATTTCATCACACATGGCAACGTGGCGCCCACCTTTCTTCTTCTTCTTCTTTTTGTATATTTATTTACCTACTCTGTTAGAATAATCAACAAACCTTAAGGCAATATTTTGTTTAGAGAAAGAAAAAAAAAATGTTTCAATCAAAATCATGTTCGATCGTCTCGACCTTGATGTGTCAAAATGCTGTCTCCTAACTTCCCCTCTTCAGCATCCAATCTCAAAGGAATTGCACAAGACATCTCGCTAGGGATTTTTGTTTTAATCCGTAGAAATAACATTGGAGCCCATCTTGACATTACTGTTCAAACAAAATGACCCTTCAAGGGCTGACGATTCTATTTCTAGGAAAACATTTTTGAAAAAAAAGTTCAACAGAATATATTGACTCAAATGGCTTCAACTTTTATTCAAACCTGTGCCACAAATGGGACCACACCCAATATGTGAAGGATATCTGGTCATTCCGGATCTTCCGCCATGTTGGGATTCACGTTTTTTTTTTTCTCCTTCTTTATTTGAAATGCATAATTATTTGCTTGTAAAACAGATGAGTAAATAAAAGTGTCGATACGTATTCATCAAACCGGTTTTTTTCGTAGCTCATTTCAAATATGGCGCGTAAAGAGAAGCGCCATCTTAAGGACTAAACGAAAATTCATAATAAATATTCTATGTAAATATGAATAAGTCTACCGGATTAGGTTTAATACATTATTCATCTTGTCATATGAAAACACTTGAACGTTAATCGTTGAATTATTTTAGTAAGCTACGCGTTGCGTGAGAAATTCAGCTGCCAGCGGGGAATCTATTCGTGCAGAACATTCTGTCGATTCAATTAAATAATACTTTGGTTGGGCGTTACCATCGATACGTATTGAACAGAAAAGTTATTACATTCTATATGCTAAAATAAAATGTTGATACCTAGACTAGACATTTATTATAATATTCATTTCCGGATCAAATGTAATTCTGAACACCAAAATGTTTTGTTGAGGGAATCAACCAACCGTTCCAATTTATTTGTGGATATCGAGAGAATCAGTCACGCAGAACATTCACTGAAAAAAAAACTGGTTCAAATGATTGTTGCCTAAATTTGGAAATTGTCATCCATCACATTGATTGTATTTCTCTATACTTGAAATGAGTTTCTTTTTTAAAAATTTAGCCGAAAGGCACAACACATTGTGCGCATTCTGAAATTACATGTATGCAAACCATCTCATTTTCTTCTTTGCAATAAATTACAGACATTCAGGACACGAAAAGTTTTCAACATCCATAATTGTAAAACTCTCAAAGAATAGAATTTTGATTGCAGTCACCATAAAGCCCCCTTTAAAAGAAAAGGGCTACTATATATTATTATATGCGTTCGTCACATTTGCATATATTTGCATAGCGGTATATGATGGAATAAGACTTTGTACTTTTACTAAAATCCTTGGGCTATTTTTGAATCAAATACTCTTTGAATGATAATAAACTGAATTACCAATTTGACCTTAATGATTTCTTACATATTCCGGTTCTTTATTTTAAAGCCGAGAGGTGAGTTGAGAGATCAGGAAGAGCTTTCTTATATTCTATACCTGGCCGGGGATGAATAAATCAGGCAGTTGATGGATAAACCGGTTTTATTCTTCTCATTTAGCATATCATGATATATCACGATGTTTGTTACCAACGTCATGATGAATCTGATTATTTGGTCCCATATTTTCTCGGAATAGGATTAATATTGTAAATCCTATTCTATTGAATTGTTTTCAGTGCCAACTTTTCTCGGAATATTGGCTTATCTTTCGCGCTTTTCCAACAAAGAGAAAGATATTGGAATTATTATTAGTTTACCAAGTGAAGTAGGACACGAATCACCTTCAAATTTCAGTGTAAATCACGATTTTTGATGACCCGTTTCTGAAAACGGGTTTCAACCAGGAAGATTATTACGAGAAAGTGAAAGAACTACGAGTAAATATTATCACGAAATAATTGTTTGCTTTATTAATGTTTACCTGAGAAAAAGAGTGTCAGTGTACCGTTATCATATTTGCTGGTAAACCTGCTGGGAAAAAAAAAGAGTTCAGCCATTGTTCTTTCACCTGGAGAGAAACCAGTCTCTGCATATTTCTATTATTTTTGCAGGATCAGTCTTCTCTTTTGCTCAAGCAGGTAGAACGCAAGTTTCACATCATGGTGACCGTTGATTACCACAGTCCATCGGTAGCAAATGTCGCCCTCAAAGTTCTCAAGGTAAGAAATATATTATTTTAAAAAGAGGCGCTTTTGTTTGCTTATACATTTATTTTGAGCAGGTAATTCCAACCGTCCTGGAATCAACCTTCCTGTACGGTATTCCTCTTTTCATCGTGACGGGCATTGGCATCGAATTCCTGGCACAAACTTTTTTCCCACCGCCGCCGAGGCCGCCTAGAAATGGCCGCCGGGTAGAGTGAATTTTAAATGGTTTTATTGTTTGTGTATATAAATACACTTCGAGTTTCATAAGATGACCTCTATTTGTTAATCTAGGTTGCATTTCGTAAGATTGGCAACATTGGAATCACGCAACTTGGTTTATTTTTACACGACTACTTTAATTGGTTCAATAAAATTTATTGTATTAAAAATGGACTTTTAAAAAAATTCGGAATCGTTTGCATGTCACAACTTGAGTGACTTTCTCTTGTCATCTCCTGCTGGGCCCACGTCTTTCAGAAAAACTGGAATTTCAAGTTGGGCTGAGGGGAGGTCGGCCCCCTTCTTTTTCGGAACATGACGAATCGTTCAAAACGTCAACAATGTTTCGAATCGAAAGTTATCATAACCGATGACAGGGATAAAGACCGATGAGGGACGTGCTTAAAGGGAAAAAATGTAGAAACTCAAAGCAATGCACACATCCAGTATAATTCACAAAATCATTACAAATACAGCAGACGATTTCATATTGAAAGGTCAGTCAGATTGGTTCTGCACCACAATCAGCATGTACTCCTTGTCTGTGAATTTAACAAAAAAAAAATAATTAAAATAGAAAATGGTGTGAAATATGTGGTTTCTCACCTGGTGCAACCATGATTTCATGCTTCTTGGTCCTTATGCGGAAGAAGGTCAGATCGTTGGTGGGATCCAGTTCACGGACCACACTGCAGGCCTTGTCTGCCAGTTGACTGATCAGCCCTGCATACTGGATCGTAGTGGCATTATCCAGAGTGGATTTTATGGGAATACCTGCAACAAAGTATGATTATTATTAAATTGATTGCAATTATGGTTACGAAATATTACCCTCGCTATTGATTACTACTACGCCAACCACTCCTTTGTGGGATTGGATGCGTTTTAAAGTTTCTTCGATCTCGCTGTTTGAAGATTGCTGTAAAATTAAACAGAAATTAGAACATTTCTAAGCTGGCTTTTGAATAGTAATATTGCAAACCACACCATTTTTGGCTTAAAATTCGGGTGACACCTTAAACTTTTTGACACATCTGGGTCTCTGACTCAGAAAGAATACAGAACTAGTGGAGACCTCTGCTGATAAGATTTCCAAGCACGTGTATCGATCAAACGAAAAGGGCGTTCAACTGGATTCGGTAATGCGACTCACTTTTTTATATGCTGACCTTCACTTTCCAAACTAGCGCAGGGCCCATTTCACGAGTTCCTATTTCAGGACATTGTCCATCCAACACGAACCACTATTTTAACTACCCACTTAAATGTATAGATAGTAAAGCCATACTCGTGAATAAATCACTGCTACATTTTCAGGACTCTCAATCAACCTGAATTTTAAATCTAAATTAACTATCAATTCAACCATCAAGATGTGTAAAAGCTGATTACACGTATGATAACTACATTTGAATCAGCAATAACTATGACTTTGTACTTTTTCTAAAATATAAAAAGCATTCTTCCGTGTCGAATAGCGCCGACAAAGAAGCTCACGAGGGAACGAATAAGAAACCTCCTCCTGGACATCAACAGCCAGGGGCAAAGTGAACCTCATGCAGCTGCAAGTTTTTGAGTGTTGCTATCTGTCTGCATTGCACGAAAATATCTTCGTTCCTCTACTTTTCTACTTGAAAATTACAAGAATCAAGGATTCATTAACGTAATAATGAGTGGGCTGAATATTTCTGATTCCGTCGAGTTCAGTGTCAATGGGAAACAGTTTAAAGGTAAATTAAAACAAGCACCTTTTTCTTACCTTGTTAACATGAATAAGCAACAGGTGAGATAAACTCGTTTGTTTTTGTAACCAGTGAACAAAGATGTAGATGCACAACTGAAATTGGTAGATTTCCTCCGAGAATCTGCCGTACTAAGTGGAACCAAATGGATGTGCCGGTAGATATGACTATAATTTCTATTTGATTTACTAATTTAATTAATAATAACGTTACGTAACATACATGATTCGTTCATTCTGTAGGGAGGGAGGCTGCGGCGCCTGCATAGTAACAATGGCCACCGCCGATCCTATTCAACCAGAAAGGAAGGAATATCGCGCTGTTAATTCGGTATTTCTGCCAATCATATTTTAAAAATGATCAAATTAAAACGAAGGAAAAATTTCTTTGTAATAGTGTTTGATACCGGTCTTGTCATGCCATGGAAGTGAAATCACCACAGTCGAAGGGATTGGTAATAAGAAAGATGGATATCATCCAGTCCAGGTATATTATTAGCATTATAAATGAGGTATCATTAAGTTTAATTTTAAAATTATATTATTTAGTCTCGACTAGCTGAGATGAATGGAACCCAGTGCGGATTCTGCTCTCCCGGAATGGTCATGTCAGCTTTCAGGTAAATTTTTCGCAATATTTGATTATCATTTATTTAATTAATAATGAATTATTCTATAGCTTGATGGAGAGAAAGGCAGCACATGGAATCACCATGAAAGACGTTGAATCTGCGCTGGATGGAAACATTTGTCGCTGTACCGGATATCGACCTATTATGGATGCTTTTAAGTCTTTTGCGAATGATGCTCCGCCGAAACTTAAATCCAGTTGCATCGACCTAGAGGTCAGTTTTAACTAATATCAGCTCGATTTGTCTAACATAACAAGGATAAATTAATTGAATTATCAGGATCTTGGAAAGAAATGTTCCAAAACGGGCGCAACTTGTTTAGGAACCTGTTCTCATAAAAATTCAACTTGTTCTGTTCTGAGTGAAGGAACTAGCGTGTTCCAACAAGGAAATTGGTACCGACCTGAATCCCTGCAGGAGTTAATAGAGTTAATGAAACCCCTTGGTGATCAAACCAAATACCGATTAGTTGCTGGAAATACCGGAACGGGTATATCATCCCTTTTAAATGCTTAAATGAACTAATTATTCAAACCGAAATTCAGGTGTTTACAAGAATGATGGTCCATATGATGTTTACGTGGATGTGTCGAGGATCTTGGAGCTCCACCAAGTCACGAAATCCACACCGTTGACGATCGGTGGAGGAACGACGTTGAGTAATTTGATGGAACTCTTGGAGAAGATTGGAACTGAAAATCCTGATTACTGGTATGCTCCAATTCTTGCAGAGCACATTGGCAAAATCGGGAGCACTCCAATTCGCAATGTAACTAGGATTAAATTACATTAATAAATGGATTAACCGTGTTAACTGTTTTAAATACAGATGGGGACCATGGCAGGAAATTTGATGCTGAAACATTCTCACAATGAATTTCCATCCGATTTGTTCGTCGTCCTAGAAACTGTTGGATCTAAAATCAACTTGAGTATTGAAAAATCATACTTTCAATTATATAGATAATTTTCTTATCAATTCCATTTTAGTAAACCGCAATGGAGAGAAGCAGCAGCTAACGTTGAGCCAATTTCTCCAAAGTGACATGAAGGGTCAGATTATCATCAGTTTTACTCTTCCACCTTTGTCAAAGGATCACGCCATCAAAACGTACAAAATCATGCCGCGTTCACGCAACGTACACGCCTACATCAACGCGGGATTCTGCGCTAAATTAGACTCGGCAAATAAGATTGTTGAAAAACCAAACATCATTTTCGGTGGAATCAGACCTTCTTTGGTGAGTTAAAAGCAAAACATGTTTGTATAAATAAGTTAACAAGTCCTCTTTTTCAGATTCACGCCGAGAAAACGGAAGAATTCTTAAACGGGAAAAATATCGGCGACGAAAAGGGACTCCAAGAAGTGATGAAAGTGCTGGAAGAAGATTTAACTGCTAGCGACGATTGGGAGGAACTGAATGCTGAAGAAGATTGGCTGAATCCTGATATTCATTACTTGAAAAGTGTGGCTCAAGGATTGATTTACAAAGTGGGCTTCCTATTTAATCTCTTGCCTGATTCAGAAATTCTAAATTAATTAAATTGCTTTATTAGTTCTTCCTGAGCATCTTGGGAGATAAAGTCGCCACAAATTTGAAATCGGGAGCAGCTGATTTACAGCGTGAATTATCGTCTGGAAAACAAGATTTTGACACGGATAATAAAGAATGGCCAATCAGTCAACCGACCGTTAAAGTTGAAGCGAAAGCTCAGTGCTCTGGTTCGATAGTTTTAATAAGTACCATTTTGATTTGGATCGAATTAATTTTTTTAATATTGTAGGTGAGGCACAGTATGTTGATGATATTCCATTACGACCTGGTGAGCTTCACGGAGCTTTTGTAGTGAGCACTGTAGCCAACTGCCGCATCGATTCCATCGATCCTTCTGAAGCTTTGGTAATACTATACATTTATAACCAATGGAAGGATTCTACTTTACTTTTAAAATTTACAGAAAGCAGATGGAGTTGTCGCTTATCTGGACGCTAAAAGTATCCAGAAATATGAAAACAAATTTGTTGTTGGTAACAGATTTGGAAGGGAGGACGAAGAGGTTGATTCTTTCCGTCTATAATTATGAATGAATGAATTAATATTAATTTATCGGAAATTCAGGTTTTTTCTTCAGGTAAAGTTCTCTATGCTGGACAATCCCTCGGCCTGATCCTTGCCCGCTCTCATAGCCAAGCAACAAGCGCCGCCAAACTGGTTCAAGTTAAATATAAAGACTTTCAAACTCCGGTCCTGACCATCAAGGAAGCTCTCAAGGATCCCAGCAGGATTCGTGGTAAAGCAATCCGAGATCCTACCAGCTATTTCAGTCATGGAAATGTAGAAGCTGGATTGAAGGCTTCTGAAACGATCGTTGAAGGAGAATTCGAAATTGGTAACCAGTACCACTTCTTCATGGAAACTCATGTGACGGCCTGCGTCCCCATTGAGGACGGAATGGACGTCTATTGCGCCACCCAGGATCAGGATTCCGTCCAAAAAGTGATCGCTTACTGCCTCCGACTGAAGAAATCGCAGGTGAACGTCGAGACGCGCCGTCTAGGAGGAGGTTTCGGCGGTAAAATATCCAGGTCAAATTTGGTTGCGGCTGCCTGCGCCATTGCGGCCGCTGAGCTCTCCAAACCCGTCAGGATCCATTTGGATTTGAATACCAATATGGTCCTTGTCGGAGGGCGGTTCCCTTATTATTGCAAATATAAGGTAATTTTAAAAATAATTTAATTCATTTAAAACCAATATTGATATCTTTTTAATGATTCATAGGTTGGAATGGATGAAGATGGACGACTTTTATCGGTGGATTTGAGAATTATCGTAGATTGTGGGAGCACTTTCAATGAAGGTGGTAGTTATCATGTGGCTGCTTTTGCGAAAAACTGCTATTCATCCAAAGCTTGGAGGATTTCGATCCAGAAAGCTAAAACGGACACACATTGCAACACTCCTTGCCGTGCTCCTGGTATTTACAAAAAAATCTAAATAGTTTGTTATTTTAATTAACTGGATGATTATAATTAGGATCAACGGAGTGCATCGGGATCATCGAAAACTTGATGGAACACTTGGCCAAGTTACGCAAAGAAGATCCCTTTGAATTCAGGATGAAGAATATTGATCCATCTAATGGCGAAGTGGATTCATTGAAGAATATAATCAGCCAGTTAAAATCTTCATCCGACTATGAAGAGCGCCAACATCAAGTAAACTATGCGACGAAATTTCTTCAAATTCTATTTATATTAATTTAAAATTAGGTAGAAGAGTTCAATAAGAATAACCGATGGAAGAAACGGGGCATTAGCCTGATACCCATGGTGTACCCAGTGGGTTACCCACCTTGGAAATTCAACGTCCTTGTTGCCATCTACCACGACGATGGTACTGTCGCTGTATCTCACGGTGGCATCGAGATGGGTCAAGGCATCAATACTAAAGTAATTATTACTTCCATTTTAAACCAAGCTTAATTAGTTTGAAAAATATTTGTTTTAGGTGGCTCAAGTTGTAGCGAAAATCCTTGGAGTAGATCTGTCGATGGTGTCGGTTAAACCGACAAGTTCTTTGGCCAATGCCAACAGTTCAGTCACTGGAGGCTCCATGTCGAGTGAACTGAATTGCTATGTTAGTAAAATATTGAAAAATAATATATTTATAGTTTGATACATCTAACATGTTTACTTAATTAGGCTGTATTAAAGGCGTGTGAAGAATTAAAAGAGCGAATGAAGCCTACAAAAGACAAGATACCTGATGCAGACTGGCCTACTCTGGTAGAGGCTTGCTTCAACTCTAACGTTGATTTGATTGCTCGTCATTGGTATTTAACGAATAATAGTTATGATTCTTGAAAAGTATTTTATTGAGTCATATTGGTACAGTTATACGAGTAAAGATAATGTAAAGGGTTACGTCGTTCACGGAGCTACAGTATCTGAAGTTGAAGTGGACGTCTTAACTGGAGAGAAATTGGTAATAAGATATGTTAACTTTATATCGTTTAGCTCTTGCTAATTACATGATTTATAGATTCGTAGAGTGGATCTTTTAGAAGATGCTGGACAGAGTATCAGCCCTCTAGTAGATATCGGTCAAGTGGAAGGAGCCTTCGTTATGGGAATCGGACTTTGGACAAGCGAGAAAATTACAGTACAATTTTTTTTAAATGGTCTCTTTAGATCTTGGTTTTACTAACGAATCTATTTTTGCAGTATGATCCAGCTACTGGAAAGAAACTTACCAATGGAACTTGGGTAATTAATACTCTTTGATTTTTCCGAAAAAGTGTAGTTTTAAATGAGGAATTTTGTTATCAGCACTATAAACCACCTTTGAATACCGACATTCCCGTTGATTTCCGCGTCTCGCTTCTGAGAAATGCAGCTCAAACATCCGGAGTTTTACGCTCAAAAGGTATTTCATGCTCTAAATTCCATAGATTTTTCCCCCCTCAATTATGCAATAATAATAATTGTCATTTCGATATGAATACAGCTACTGGAGAACCGCCTCTTTGTATGGCCGTCAGTGTTTTCTTTGCTCTTAGGAATGCCATCGATGCGGCTCGCAGCGATGCCGGAAATTCGGAATGGTTTCAAATGGGTAATTCAAGATTCAACTAGGCACATAATATTCATAAATTTTGTATTTATCTTTTCAGACTGCCCGGGAACAATCGACAAATTGCACAAGATGATGCTGGTGAAACCAGAGCAGTTTAAATTCTTGTAAAACATTTATAAATATGTATCGACCATTTATCAAATATACAATATCTCTTATCAGCCACCGTTTCAATTAGTCTGCGCGTGAATTTTATTTACCGATAACTTATCAAGTCGATTTACCAGTAATATAGTGATTCGAAAATTAGGGCGATTAGAACTGGTACAGAAAAAGTTTTACTATTACGCAGTATATTGCACGCAAGAAAAAAAAAACAATAAAAACAAAGTAGCTCAAGGCAGTCCGTTCAACCGGTTACGATTTTCACTACAGCAGAGGTAAACAAGCCGCACAGTAGTTCAGTCACAGCTTAAAACCCTGCTCCTTAGATATATTGGCTAGATATAGTGGCAGAACTACTGTATTCAATTGCAGTATGAATGGTTATTGACTCAAACTTATTGCCATTGAATATTCAGAAGGTATACTACTTTTAAAATAAACTTTAAAAGTATTTTATAACTCTATCTTCGATTTCGATGTCGGTAATAAAGGTATATTAGATCGATGTCAATACATTATTGGTAGATTTCGTTCGACAACTCGCCCTTCTACCTGTAACCAAGTGGATGTATAACGCATGTAATAATAACCATTACCAATCCCGTTGTGCCAATACAGGTGAACAGTGTTGGAGAAGGATATATAAATTAGACTCTACCATAAAGGGATATCGAGATGAAAAATGAAGAATTCCGCAGAGGCATGAATCTCCTTGATGAAAATCAATCCCAAGATACGATGATAGTATTGATAGAGCTAGAACAAGAGCTAGGGGTCAAAGAAGACGAAGATAAATATGGATCATGTCTTGAATGATCTTGATACTGAGTACTCGAAAAGTATCGGCTTTTGCTTCTTTTACAAAGTAATTTAACTCTGCTAAATATAATGCCTGATAATTAGTGTGGTATATATTTCTGTTTACTCAGTTTGTGTTGAATGTCTTGAGAGATTAAGTAGCTCTGAATCTTCGATCGGGAGCGCACATGATTTTCAGCGTGAAATATCATCTGGAAAACAATATTTCGATACGGAGTTTATAGAATAGCCAATTAATCAACCGACGATTAAATTGGAAGCTATATAAAGCTCAGTGCTCTGGTATAAAGTCACAGTATGTAGCTGTTATTCTATTACGGTCGAACGCAAGCCTAATCCATTTCATCGATTCTTCAAAAGGATCGGTAAGCTATATTACCAATTCAGTTAACAGAGTAAATGATATGAAACACGCCGAATTGGTGATGGTTTCGGAGAAGAGCAATTTTAATGGCGGCTGCTTGTCCCATTGCGGCCGCGTTCAGTTCTCTAAACCTGTCAACATCCATCTGGATTTGAACGCAAATATGAATGTAGCTGGATTACTACTAAAAATACAAAGCTGGAGTGAACTGGAATGGCCGACTTTTAGCTGCCCTCATCCAAAGCGCTACGCGGCTAGATCTTTTTGTCGATGCAATTGGTTGGAACTGCTGATGCGCATCCGAATACACTCTTTTAATTATGGTGTATTATTTTAACTATTACATGACATTTAAACATCTATAGAAAATCAACGAGAATTTGACGGATCACATTTAGCTCAAGTTCGTAAAGAGGATCATTGCGCTACTGACATGGTCCTCTGATTGCGTCTTAAATGATCTTACATTAATTATTGTAAGCGTGAGAGTATTAGGTTTGTGATCATTTGAAAGAATGTGATGTTGAAATCTTGCACTTATTACTTAAGAAGATTATGTAAGAATACAATTTCAATGAGATTTCCCATTAAAAATAGATTCGTCGGATGGATCTTTGAGAAGATGCAAGACAGTGTCTAAGCCCTCTGCTGGTGGATATCGACCAAGTGGAAGGAGCTTTTATCATGGGCCTTGGACTTTGGACGATTGAGAAATTGACGGTAGTATTATTATGTAAACAAGTTATTATTTGCACATTAATAAAATGGTATCATCTCAAGTTTGATCGGGTGACTGGTAAGAAAATCAGTAATGGAACTCGGATGTATGCATCTAAATATAGAATTACTTTTATTATT
Organism: Chydorus sphaericus; assembly: GCA_030141595.1. Taxonomy (NCBI): domain Eukaryota; kingdom Metazoa; phylum Arthropoda; class Branchiopoda; order Diplostraca; family Chydoridae; genus Chydorus; species Chydorus sphaericus. Next base: position 1,177,790 of record CM057933.1, read on the forward strand.
GCTTTTTAAATATAATTATAGCACTAAAAACCGCCTCTGCGTTGCGACATTGATTTCCAAAGTTTCCCTTTTTGGAAAAAATGCTGCTCACTAATTTAGATTTTTTCAGCGATTTGTTTTTCTATCCATTATGTAACAATGTAATTATAAATTCCATTTAAGCGAGCTGGTGAACCGGCTCTTTGCATGTCAACGTTTTCTTGGCTTTCCGGCACGCCATCAATTCTACACGAAAAAATTCCGGGAACTCAGATTGGAATCCCATAATGCCTTACATAATTTTTCGACCAATATATATAATATCTATGTATACAACTGTAAATTATGTTGATGATCAAGGCCGAGCATTTTAAATTCCTTAAAAAAATGAAATCAAGTTTCTAAATTTTCCAGTTGATAGGCTTCTTTCGATGACAATAGAGAAACATTTCAAATAACCAGTATTATAATAATTATATTTTGTTCACAGCAGCGCGGCAGAACCTGTTTGTTGATTATTAGATGGAATCTAATGCGCCTTTAGAATGACAAGTGGCTCTATCTTTCTTCCCAAGAATTTCGTTTAAAAATTTATACACACAGAAAAAAAAGAAACATGAAATCTCTCTTATATTCAACGTTTCACACTGAACCGTTCTGATTATATTCATTACACAAGATGCTAGAAAAACCAGTTTAAAGGGAAAAAAGGCGCTATCTCACTCGAATGACCCTTTCCGTTTGTGTGTGTGTGTGTATATATACACAAGCGTGATTGTGCGCTATATATAAACAAGAAAAAAAAGAGGAGTGCTCGTGCAATATTTAGGTCTTTGGCCCACTTCTTTCCTGCGAAATGAAAAGTTCTTCCCAGAAATCCTTCCTTTTTTTCACACAACAAACAAGAAAAGAGTATCAACAGGATCCCTCTTAATTCTAATATATATCTATGATGGATTATACAAGTAGAATTGGAAACAGGATCTCTGTTTTTAAACCCAAACATTTGCACGTGCGTCTGGCGGCGGGATCCCGGAGCGCGTCCCGGGGATCCCCGCCGAAACAAAAGCAAAATGCGGGCTGGCGTCGAAGGCGGGGTTATATTATCGTTACTATTCCTGTCTTAATTGTAAACAGGATCGAGAAAAAAGAAAAGAGGATTTATTCTATATGTAGTCTAAACTCCTAGATGGCGTTCGTGAGTGTTTATAGTAGAACACTTTTCACCACCCAAGTGTTGGTTGATGGTCATCTGAGAGAGAATAAATATGCAGGATCGTCCTGTCGACAGGCTGACGGGGCGTGATATCCGACTCCCGACCGTCTCTTACCCGGCATTGAACACTATACATCTTCTTCTTCTTCTTCTCCAATAAAATCTTTATCTATTCAAACATCTATAATATCGTTTCAAAGTTCAACAGCATCATAATATAATAATGGCGGATGAAGGTGTAACGGGATACAAACCAATTTAAAAGAGAGAGGGGCTGCTCTTTAGGTTGGGTAATCGAACGCATTTTAGAGAGGACATGTGAAACCAAAGTTAAACTCTTGAAAAACACAGCACGATGAACGGTTCATAAGCGGAAGCCGGGATCATCTGCAGTAGAGAGAGAAGGGGGGCTCAACAGCCTCGTAAAAACAAACTTTGACAAAAGAGAGTTCTCTCACACAAGGATTCAAATGACAGACTTCATTTCCTGTTTGACGCAATGTTTGAAAGCATCCCAGCCCTCGTTTCGAGTGTACGACTGCTTTTTAAAAATGAATCATTAAAATAAATTACATATAAAATTTGATGGTAAGACGCCTGACCTGAAGTCCTCGGTGGACACGATCCTTCATGATGGCGATAAATTCCCGGTCAGAGAGCCGGCCATCTCCATCCTGGTCGAAAATGAGGAACACGGTCCTCACTACGTGAGCTGAAAGAGATGCCCCAGTGCAAATCTTCACAGCTCGATGAAACTCTTCTGTAAATTAAGGATTTTTTTTATTAGTAGAGATTATCAGGATCATTATAAAATCAGATACCTTCAGATATCGGTCGATCTGCCAAGCTGTACATCCTCATTGCGATGGTGAAATCTTCCAAGTTGTTGAGGAAGTTGCAAAAGTCGAGGAATTCCTTGAAAGTGATGCCTTTATCTTCGACGTCGCTCTGAATTAATCGATCCAGGAACTCGTCGTATCTGTAAACACTTAATTTCATTAGAACTGGAAAGAAAAAAGAGCTTTGGTGATATCTTTATTACACATCCGGGTCCAGCTGAGTATAGCGCAGTAGGATTTTAGCGAAATCCAGCTCAGTAATTGATCCTAGACCTAAATCAAATATTTGTAGGGGGAAAACCTGTTTTAAAGGTAATATTATGCAATCTACCTTTAGAGAATTCCAAGAACTCGAGTTCGAGCACTTCCGTCTGCAAACTATTAGATAAGTAAATATTTTATTAAGATTAGCCCCACAAAAAAACAGGATCTTGCAGTCATACTTTTCCATGAATTTGGAGAATTCTTCATAAGTCAACTCTCGCTTCCCTTTTTTCCCGAATAGGTGGAGTAATAAGGTGGTATCCAGCTCGTTCCTCTTCACCAATCCGTCCTCCATGGAAGGAGCGGTCCTGATCTGTTCTTCCTCATCGGGATCGCTCAATCCGCGCCGATCCCGATAAGCGTGACTAAAGATCCTTTCTAACTATATATTTTCCGTTTGTCAGTAAAAGATGCTCATCCATGGGAAATTAGGATTATTATTAAGGAAGATACTACTACTACAGAAAGAAAAAGCCGTTAGAGAGAAGAAGTGCAGGAGGACTTGTCAATCTTTTTTTTCTTTCTTTCTGGGAAAGCATCAGAAAGCCAACATGTTGTCTCTTTCACACGGACCACTTTTAAGTCTTTTTTACCCGAGAGAGCGAGCTGGTAGGATTATGTAGGATCAAGAAGGGGGAAAAATAGTGGGTGGAGTAGTAGAAGGAAAAACCGCCCAGCTAATTATGGAAATGTATTCCTTCTGGGTCGCTCGCAAAAACTTTGGGAAACAAAAAGAAAGAAAGTACTCACTAGCTCTCGGTCGATGCCACGAATTAAGATGTCTTCTTTAAATACCTTCTGGCAGAGAATGCCTAACAACTAAAAAAGGTGTTTTTTTGGGTGGTGAAAGAAAAGAAAATAACATAAAAAACAAAACTAAAAAAAGTGAAAAATAAGAATATTAAAAAGCATGCACTAATTAGAAACTATTATATAGCGTGCTATAAATAAGAAATTAGAGACGAAGCTCACCACCTAGGAACTCTGTTTTATCAACTCGAGCGTTTCCATCCGTATCAAACATCTGGAAAGCGATCCCGAATCCCGATTTTGGCTCTTCATTTTTTTTTTCAAAATTTTAAATTACCTTCTATTTTTTTTTAAATTAAAATATAAAACTCACTTGTTAAGATGGATAGAAGGAATAAATACTCTGTATAGGAAATGATCCCTGGATAATAGACATGTTAATTTCCCCCTAAAGTACAATTATTATTATTATACTACCTTGATCCCCCAAGTCGCGGAAAGTGCGAGGCGATCCCTTAGAGAGCGGTGGAGTGGCCTTCTGCACTGCCACCAAATTGGCCTCTTGAAGGATCCTCCTTTTCAAACGTGCTGTAATTAAGGCAATTACTATTTATTCCCTTTTTTAAAAAGCACAAATTTAAAAATAAAATTACGGCGAGGTTCAGCTTCGATAACGGATTCCAAGAAATCCTGCGGCGTCATGTAAAGCTGACCGCCGTACTCCGTCGAGGCAAACTGTACGAAGCGTCGCTCCCGCGGGGTCAACCGGGACAAAGCTGCTGCGCTGCTGTTCCCAGACAGATTTTTCTGTTTGAAAAAAAAGAAGAAGAAAAATACAGGTAGTGTTATTGACATTCTTCTTTTTCATCCCTCAGCTACACATTCCGTCCGTATAAACCGTGACCGATAAGTGGGGCAAAGCAGAAGGGAAGAGACGTTCATTGACACAAAAGGTTGGGGCCCCCAGCTGTCAAAGAGCCGGCCCAATCCATCACTCTCCCTAGCTCACCTAATCGCCTTTAGAAAGAGAAGTAAAAAATACGTTTTCCTTCTTCTTCTTCTTATAATCGCGCGGTTCGATCCTAGAAAGAGAGAGAGAGAAGTTTGTGATGACGAGGCTAGCTAGTAGCGTATAGCTCCCGAAATAGTCGGTTACATCAACAAAAGAGAAGAAGAAGAAGAAGAGGAGAACCTTTGGGGCCCAGCCAGGACTCCCTCTCTCTCTCTGCGTGTGGCATTGTGGACGACGACGACGACGCAATCGAAGGCGAGCGCGCTGGTTTGCAGGTTTCCAATGACCGAGAGAAGATGATGACGCGAGAGAGTCGATAAACGACCGAGGCGACCGAGGACGGCGCGTCCACACGAGCGAAAGGAATCAAATAGCTGGCCCATCAAGAATAGAAATGGCAGAGAACTTTGAATTCTTTTTCGGCCTCTGTTATATACTGTGTAACTCGAGCAACATATAGAACAAATAAACGGAGAAGAAATCGGCGCGATGAGAGGTAAGAAGCAGGATCGCCTCTCTCTCAGCAGGATCTTGACCGGCGTCTAGACCGTTTTTTCAAGCGGAATTATCTGGAGATTACGAGTAGAAGAATAAAAAAAAAAGCTAGTTTGTATGTTATTGCTATTTTCGGGCAAAGTAGTAATCAGTGATAGCTATCTTAAACCGCGCCCCACAAGATGACTTATCTTTTAAAAAAAGTGGGCCGATGATGACTATGAGGAAATATATTCAGATTCACACCTTTAAGGATTGCATCTCCGGTTTTTACTCCTGGGAACATTCTTTTGCTAAATTTATTATTTAAAAGGGAAGACACAAGGACGAGCATTATGCATGGATTGTAAATATCGGTTATTTCTCATGGTCTACCTGAGGAAAATAACTTGTTATATTTTTGTATCCATAAAAAATCAACTTCGTCCTTCCCTATTGGATTTGTGCTGTGTGTTTGACTAGTGCGCCCGGCTTATTTGACATTCCAGTTTTCTTCTCAGAGGCAAGAAGAACCTGATGGTTGTTGTATCCTTTGGAATGTGACCCTTCTTAGTTGACTAAATGTTCCTCAAAAAAAAAAACCGGTCAAATAGAGACAAATATATTTTTTAGAGCTGGAAAACTGAGAGAGAGAGGGGAACGTGGGAAGTGTCGCAGAAAGCGTCTCTTTCATAGCTGATGACAGCTGAGATCCCTTCAGCAGTACCGCTCCATCAACGCGCGGTAATATACTCTCTGAGAAATATATAGTTTGATGAACTCTCATTTAGTCTCAAAGGATCAAAGTATAAAAATAAGCCTCTTATTTTCCCGAAAAAAACTGGAAAAAAAATTTGCGGATTTACTCCAATTGGTGGGATAATTAAAAGGCCCTTCTGTCCAGGTATATCTGATAATAATCCAGATACACTTCCGTCTCTTTTTTTTAAAGAAAAGGTTAGCGCCTGCTGTGAGAGAGAAAGCGAAAGAGACCGGTCGATTCCGAATTGTACGGGTAAATATATTGTACTCCACGTGCGTCACCATAAATGACGCACATGAATGAAATGACTTTTCTTCTTTGGGTTACACTCCATTCATACGACATCGTCTTTGAGAAAAGTACTCGATTCCGACAATACCTTCGTAAAAAAAATAAATTACCTCTCCTTCCGGTGGTGGAGGAGCGCATCAAATAAATATAAATGCATATTATTTCTCTCAGTCAGAGGAAGGCTGCACCTGGGACAAACGGACGTTAATGAACTTTGAGGTGATGGACGATTATGACACATCTGCGCGTCCGTATCCCTTATTCGTGATTAAAGGAGCTCAGGACAGAATGAATGGCTGGCAATAAACAGCTGCCTTCTAATATTGGCCAAAACTTGATGAATCGGTTGGCCCCCAAGAAAGAAAAAATGCTGCACGATGATGAGAGATAAAATGTGGGAAACAAGATTTACCTTGGATTTGGCATGAACAGTGGGTGGTGCTAGGACGCCGGTAGCAGAGCGGATTTTAAGGTACCAGGGTCGTGGGCGTTGCAGACACCACCAATAACAGCTGATCCCTGCCGCCGTACCGCCAAGGAGAAGACAAGCTGCTCTTCTCATTCTGGAATTCTGGCTAAGATAAGAGTTCCACCACCACTTGCTGCTCCCTCCATTTATACTTCACATTTTGATTTGTACTTTTGAAATGACGACAAAACACGAAATAAGTAGAAGAGTTTGACAGCTGCCTCTTCCATAACAACGCCATGTTGTTGTTTACCTATTCCCGCACGCTGGGTTGCCAAATCTACACCTCCCATCGCGCGCACACCCATCGTCGTCGACTCGTCGTGAAGGAAAATCGGGGCAGCTGGTTTTCGTCAAAATTAACTTTAAATAGTAGAGTAAAATGATACTGTTGATGACGACTACATGTAGCAGTTTACCGAGTACAGCTTTTGACATGTCGAGTAGAAAACTGACACTTTTTGATGACGTCACTCGCCATTATTTCTAGCTGACATCATTGGTGTGGAACAGCCTATTTAACCTCATCGCATATGAACCGGATGGAAAGCCAATACCCAAAAATGGGCTGGAGGGAGAGAGAAGAAACTGATTGATTTGCTAAGTTGTGTAAATAAGTAATCTGAATCCTTGGGCTCGTCTTTAACGACGACGGCGTCAATAATGGGATTTGTTCCTGCCTTCCATCACTATACATTATAATCAAAGTTCTTCTTTACGCAACGAAAGAAGAGCTCTTTAAAGCAGAAACACGATGCCTGGTATCATGCGTGTGCACGAGGGACATTACTCAACACATCAATAAATCACGCTGCTCTCTCTCTCTCCAGACAAGGGAGCAACAGCAGCAGAAAAACTAGAACTCTCTAATATCGCTAGGGACAATCAGGTATATTCACTACTACTACTAGTTAAGGATTGGGTTACAAGCTGTCGGAGCTGTCATGTACGTCTTGGGGGCGCGACAGTTCCAGATGTAATTTCACCATCAATTAACCACTTAACTGGCAACCGTCTGGCATTGCCTCGTAAAAAAAAGAAGAAAAAGCAATGTATTATATAAATCTCTTTTAGAGTTTGAACATTTTATTATGTTGCCAAAAGGGCGTGCCGCGCTGCTCGCTCTTTTTATAACAAGGTGATTGGATTGATGCATCACATATTACATAGAGCTCTCTATTTGGCAGAGTCACGACCATGTGCATAATAACATAAAGCCGTTTACACATCAGCGTATAGTAAGATGATGTTATCGACGATTTATTGTTGCCGCATAACCGGGCAGAGCCAGTTTTCTCCGAAGAAGCACAGACTAAACACGAAATATTGTCTATTTGGTCTGTACTTGGGTCCGCCGACAGCAGCATTGTCTAATGAAAAGAAGACAACGGTTTATAGATCATGTCAAGGCTTAGCGATGACAGATTCACGCTTCAGTTTAGACCAAATAGATGACTCATATTAAACGAGGATTTAATTTTTATGGCTGTGTGATGCAGACCACCCTGATGGATGATGCTCGCCCGTGCTGTAATCCCAGCAGCCAAGCCACCTTTGCACACGTTCTCCCCCCTTGTGTGTGTACAGTACAATACATATACACAAAACAAGAGTAAGGCGAGAAAAGAGAGCCGGCCATATAAGAAGTATAGACGACGACGGGCCTGAGAAGCTCCGCCCAAAATGAGCCGGGCTCCCCCCACTCTTCTGGCTATCCGCCGTCCCACCATCTGCTGGCCAGCACCGGTTGTCTGGCGGCGTTGTTCCACCAAGTCTCTTCAGTAGTCTTGCTGCAGTGCTGCAGACGGGATCGAAACTTGACGACGTGTGCCTTTTAAACTAAAATATCCAATTCACACAAGTGTGAAACTTTTAATCTTTTTTTTGAGTAATTAACTGCATGGATACATACGGATTTTAATAAGCACGTGGATCATTCATTTAAATAAAAGCGAGTGTTGTATTTTAAGTGTGCTGCGCTTCTGGAACGCAAAACGACGACTCCCGGAGAAGCCTCACCATCAGCTCGGCGGCGCGATCCTCTTCCTTCTAGTAGTATAGGAACTAGAAGGATCTTTAGAAGCGTGAAATGCGAGGAGGATCGGTCGTCTTCCGGGCGGATTCTCCGAGTAGCAGGTGATGAACCAAGTCGATCAGGATCAGCGCCCGATCCGGCTGTGCAACGCTCCGGATATAAACAGTTACCGGCCTTATGTAAGGACGAGGCTCAACCAATTAGTGTTACATCTAGGTGTAGAAGTATCAGTGTTGGGAACAAGCCGAAAATCCGGCGGATTAAGACAGGAGGGGTAGACGAAAGGGTCACCGCGGGCGGGGCCGTCATGATTCGTGGCCCTCGCCGTGGCCTCGGAACCTTCCGTTGCACTGCTGCTCTTTCCTTCTTCTTCTGGATCCTGATGACGATCCTAGTGACTACATCTTCAGCCGCAACGACTTCACGACAAAAGCCTTCAAGACCGGCAGTAGCAGAGCAGCAAAGGTCATCGAAAGAATCGAGCATCTCGAATACGAGCATCTTACGGCTGATGAGCAAGAACAACCTCTGCATCCAGAGTTTCCCCAACGGCACCATCAGCGCTACGGGTCACGACACCGGTTTTTACTGTAAGTTCTGTAAGTACTTGATATATTGTTGATGGTGAAAACACACACATATGGCTCTCGCTCTGAGAGAGACATGATTAGTTTTTCTCTTCAAAGGAGCACGGGCCGTCCGCGTGAGGAATATAAAGAGCGCGTGAGGACCTTGAGGCTTATTTTCTTTCTTTTTCTTGTTGAGCGCCCCAAAATTGGGCATCTGAAATAAAAGATGGAGTTTCTAAACAAGTCTTTGTGAATGCTCTACATGTTTCACATCTATATACAGTTTTTGAATGAGGACGGCGAGAAAAAGAGAGAGAGAGAGACAAGTCCCGAGAAATATATATATTATTCTCTCTTTTTTTAAAATTCGAAGACGACACAGGTCGAGGCTGAGGCTCTTAAGTGGTTTCCATTTTTTTTCTTCTTTCCTCCTCGCTATTATTACGCATAGACCACGCCTATTATATGTATATAGAAAGTACACGCCCTCCTTTCTCTAGAAAAGATATAACAGATTTGCATAATCGCTCTATATGAGTAGTATTTTTGATTTAACCTCAATTTTCCAACAGATGTCTAGGCCTAGTTCTAATTAACCCTCCCAAACAATATAGACCTACAAACATGGGATTTCTATATGAAAAACCCCGGTGTTCAACAGGATCGAATTCCCCCCTACTCGTATTGTTATCCAGCCGTTTTTCTTTGGGAAACGACGACGAGGGTGAATGATGGTTTTTATAATAATAATCCTGCTGGGCAGAGGCACGAGCTGTAAGGCGCATACGGATAGAGTTACACCCCCTCTGATTCTTCTAAAGGCAGCACTACAAGTGGGGGTCCACCTGGACTCCCCCCTTTTATGTGTGAACATAATATCTTACACAATATGAAACAAGGATTCCGGTCAAGGCAGTAAAGTCCATGAGTTAGATTTTTCTGAATAAAAAATATAAGGAATGTGTAAGATTCTTTTTTTAAAAATAAAGACATCTTTATTTATTTCTCTCGGCCGGCGGGCAAAAAAGTGTGCTCGCGTTCCATCACGCCGCCGCTATATGGCCCACTTCAAATGTTGACCGGTTCCGTCGGCAGCAGACGACAACGGATTAAAATGCCACACACACAAATTTAAGAGAAGGAGACGACACACAAGTTTCTGTAAACATGTCACGGATGACCATGTTGACAATATCTTCCGCCCCGCTGGTTATTATTGTCTATTTTTCCCCCCATACAAATAAGTACTCGATGTTATTGTATTGTGTGCATGCAGCTGCTCTAGAGGGGGGTATCGTCGGCTCTCTTATACAGCTGTCATTCGGCTTTATAGAGAGCCATCTTCTTCACCACATAAACTGGTTCTCTCTTCATTTCAATTGAGGAAGGAAAAGAGGAACGATTATGTTAAGTATCGGCTGCCCCTTCTTTCTTCTTTTCTAACGATGGAACTGAAGAGATAACACGGCCAGTCATTATAGGTGCACCCATTCTTCTTCTTAGTAGAAAATCCGGCAATGTCTTCTTATTGAGTAGGCTCTCGCGGATATTTGGGATTTTTTTCTCTCTACTATATTTATGTTTCCAAGAAAGTTTTTAAGAAAGAGAGAGAGAGAAGCAGGAGATATGAAGTTGTCCAGGTGGAAAAAGCAAATTAGATATGCAGAGCAGGTCGCAGCGGCTTTTGCCCAGAGGCCCTTATTATGTCGGCCCCGGCCAGACGACTCAATTCTCTCTTTTTTTTTCTTATTTTCTTTTCTGTTTGTAATAAGAGAGTCAATGGATACCACATGCACCTTGTTCTTCAGCACACAGAGGGGGGGCTCAGGTTTTTTGATATTGGAATTAAATTGGTTCCCTAGACGTTAAGGAAAAAAGAGAGAGAGAGAGGAGCCTGATATAGACATCAGCAGCAGCAGGGCAACCCGTTTTCAAGCTGGGCACGTCCAGCATTCATAAAAATTCCCGTAGCATAACCAGGCGCTAGCTCAAGAGAGTGGAGCAAAACAACAACAAGAAAAATCATCGACATTCCATTCTAAAAGGAGAGGGGATACCAAATTGAGATGTTGCGAGCCTTTTTCTCTAAATTATATTCTTCTTCATTTTCTTTTGCAGCTGTTTTGAGACGGGGATCGACGGATGTGGGCAAAATGTTCATCCAAGGAGTTGTATCAAAACAATACATTTGCATCAACCACTGCGGTTTACTCTACGGCTCGGTAAGTCTTTATTTACTTATTTATTTAATGATTAAAGTGAGAAAGTTGTATAGGAGAAAGTGCTGACACGTTATCAAATTCGAGATTGAAGATCTTGTTTTCTTTTTACGAGGCGGGAAAAGAATTTCCGTGTGTGGATTAGTAGATGCAAACAAGACTCTGGGGGTCGATGCTTTGGGTAGTTTTAATCGGTCGCCTCCAGGGAACAAAAAAAAGAAGTTTATTTTCATCATCTGCTACAATTAAGAGAGCTGGGTGAGAGTATAAGAGAGAAACAAGACGGGAATAAATAAAATGGGGAGGTAGTAGCCGCAATCGAGTTGTTGGCGGCAACGTCATTATCAGAGACCAGATAGCTACAAATAAAACAGGTAGAAAGAGAGAGAGAGACATTTTGGCTGTGGATGGAAACTGGCCTGCCTTGCTGCTTTAAGGTCTTTCACTCAAAACCAAAGTTGGTATTTCGTCGGGTCCGGACATTGACGGATGAAGGGGGGGCTGCCCGTGAAGAATGTATGCACCTGTTGCAGCTATAACTCAAAATAGAGAGAGATATTATAATTATAATAACAATAATAAAAACGACAATTTCTTGTTTCTCTTATTGACAAGCAGAACCATCTACGTGTTACATTCAGTACTAATTAATTATTTTATTTGTATTAACAGGAAACTCTTCACGAAGAGTGCATCTTACGAGAGCAGATTGAGAGTAACAGGTACAATACGTACACGTCCATCAAACACTCAACGCCCGACAAGTCACTGCTGATGGCCTTCGCGACGAATGGAGGATCCCCGTGCCGACTGGGGATGAAGAGCCGGTGGGTCAACGACAGCTACTCGGGCGGCTCCAAGATTGAATTAGCTCTGGGTAGCAGGGAGAAGTACGCCGTCTTCTTGCCCGTCACCAACATCTCTCTTCCCGAAGGGATGAACCTTACTAGTCTGGCTCTGTTGAATAAGAGGGTCACCTTCATGAAGAATAACAATTCCAACAAGACGCTAGGATGCTCTCCTCGCTGCGTCATCCCAAAATCCCACCACCACCACCACAATAAAAAGACGAAAACCAATCCTTCTAAAAAGAAGAATAAGGAACCAAGCAGCAGCAGCAGCAGTACGAAACGGCCAAAGAATCACAACACCAAACTAAAGTGCTCTTGTCTCTCAGCCAACGAAACAGAGAGATGTAAGAAGCACTGTCGGGATCAGGATCGGCGCAGGAGTCAGTCGCTCACCGAGACCAACAACAAATCTTCCAGGCCGAGGACGACGTCACCATCTCCACTCGTTTTAGAAGAATGGCGACTTCAGCCCACTCCTACGAGGAAGAATAGTAACCGTCATCCGCACAAGAAGAAGAAGCATCACCACAGCAATAATCACCCACCGAGAGAGAATCCTGACGAGCTGAGGCCTGAAGGAGACAACCGATTGATTAGGCACATGTACAGGAAGATTCGAGCTCATCCAGAGATGAAGGATCAACTCTTATTAGCCTCTGGAATTAAAGCATGAAATATCTCTCTTTTTTTCAGTTTGAAATGCTTATTTCTAAAATGATGCGTGTGTGTCTGTGTGCGCGCGCACTGTATGTATATACGTAACTGGTCGAAGGCAAAACAAAAATCTCTCTCTCTGTAAATAGTGTACAAATCCAAAAGAAGAAGAAGAAGAAGGGCGTCCTCCTTTCTCTCTCGTGCTGTGTTACCAAATGGACCAGACGGGGGACGCCAAAAAGTGTGTGTGTGTGTGTTGATCCTGCAAACTTTATATATATTTATATATATAATATATATACAATGTGTTCTCTCACACACACGCAGACTACTACATCAGCGCCGCGCTTTTAAAACAACAAAAGGATGTGAAGAAGATCATATAGTAGAGTGTGAAGAGGCTATTTATATTCACTCATCCTGCTCCCTCTCTCAACCTTATTTAATGCACTTTACGTTACTATTTATGAGTTGAGCGCGTGTGTGTCTGGATAGTGTACTATACATCCCATTTCTGTTTTTAGGAGAATAATAATATGTACGGTACACTGCGGATGATGGGCAAGTTGGCGTGGTTCAAGGTCGGCTAGGAAATTAAATACCAAATAAAAGTGTACATTTTTATATTTACCATTCATAACATTTTCTCTCTCTTTTAATTTAAACAAAAACGAGCTCTTAGATTATCTACCGAGAAAAAGATCATCTTTGTTTCCCTCAAAAGTCAAGAATAAACAATAATAGCAACATCTTGCTCACCTTTTTGGCCTTATAAATATATATATATATATATCATCATCAAGTGTTCTTTACATTATAATATGCTCTGTATTTCTTTCCAATTTTTTTTACGCTACCTGCCAACCACCTGTAGTTTTTATCTCTTTTGTTCCATTACATGTATTTTGTATAAAATTTGGAGACTTGATATCGCTGTCTCACTATTATTTTTTTTTAAATAACAAACCAGTCTTCTTTACTTTTTTTATGCCCGCCCTCTCTTATTATTTGATTATGTTTTGTTAGTTATTATTTTGATTGCCTCTTGTGCCATATTTCTACACTGTAATACCTGTAAAAGTGTGTTGATCCGTTTCAAAGATTGGAAGGAGAAGACAAGAACAAAATTGAAAATGTTTTACTTTTATTTTTTTTCGAACTTTGACACAAGCAGACGATATCAAGCAACACCTTCTCTGTCGGCCGCTAGTCACCGCGAAGACGATGGGGTCGCGTGGAACAAACATCGAAGAGACTGGGCCAGACGCGCCTCTCTTTTTAAACATAAATATTTAGGCTCTCTTTTTTTTGCCTCAGAGATGGTTACACACTTTTCTAATTCTTATAAACCAGTGCAGCTCTTAAAGCTCTTCTTTCTGAAGTCTGTCACTCACCGAAAAGTGTTTTTGTCTTGTCGGTAGCTGCGATGATTGTATTTAGATAAAATGACCGACTTTGAAACAAAAGAATTAGGAGACAACGGGATAGCGACAGTTTATTTTCGCAATATAATATTTAAGCCAAAAGTGCAAGAACAGAAATGAGCGTGACTAGAGTACATAAACAATGAGGGAGACACGAGAAATGATCAAACTTGCCACATGAGTAAGTGATTGGTGGAATCTTCCCGGCCGACGCTATCCGCGAATCCCGTGTGCCGGAAATCCTCATATCCATCCCCACCCGAAATGACGTAGAACCGGTTAGAACTAATAACAGACGAACTTTGAGCCGGACTGCTCGTTGATGATGAGGAGATGATGTCCTTCCCTTTCACTGAGAAGCGATGATGGGCCGTCAACAAGTGATGACTCCGTGAGGATCGTGAAACTTCGGGAGTCGCCTCAACGCATGTCAGGAATCGAACGTGACCCGTATGTCCGTGAGGAATACCTTCACAAAGAATTACATTTTAAATCCTACTTTTAAAAGATAAGAAAGAAAGAAATACCGGTAACAACGGGAGGAGTTGAGAGTCGTGACGAGATGGGCGTCAAGTGAGGAGTGGGAATAGTCAGGATCACTCCGGCGCTGGTGCCCACCCACACGAGATCATGGCAGACGAGCATGGACGTCACTCGGAGACAAGCCGCTTTGTGCTGTCGGATTATGTCGTCACAACCTATAATAATATTACGCGTGCAAAATCGTGACGTGTCGCGTTAGTCATCTCAAGGTGATTTACTATATACCTGACAGCATCTTGTTGACGGCCGGTGCCAAATTAACGTCGCAGATACATTCGTGAGTGAGACCGTGAAAGAGCCGGATGACGGCGGAACCTTGCATCGCCACCCAGACGCCTAATCCGTTGCTCGACATGCACAAAACGGAGCGTTGAGAATCAGAGCTCACAGCAAATTGGTCCTTTTCACAATCGAATTAAAGGTTTATAATTTGTTTTCAAATTGATTTAATTTAGAAAATACTTGGACACAGAGGGAATTGACGTTGAGGATCTTGACCGTGTTCTGAGAGGCACACCAGAGACTGTTGTTGATGGAGAGCATTCGTGTCACGGGCGTCACGATACTCCCGATCGTTACGCATTGAGGATCATTGATATTCCACGTTCCATCTGCAAGAGCACGAGTTTTTTATTATTGTGAAAAGATGAATAATGTAAGAATTTCAAATGTTACTGGTAGGATCCCGAAAGTAAACCACAATGTCTCCGTTGGCCAAAGAGGCGAACACGCGATTCTCAACGTATCTATTCATAATATCAGAAGAATTATGTTATCATTTTTTAAAGAAATAAAATTATATTTAAAATAACGTACACAATTAGAGAGAACGGCAGCTCCTTGTTGAATGCGGATTCGGTTCTTCTTGAGCCGGATATTTTCTCCGCAGTGGTAAATGTGGATGCATCCGTCTTCCGTTCCAAGCCACATAGTTGCCTGCCCGGTTCCCGTATCAGACGATCCTTCTTCAGCTTTGTAAAGAAATATTAGTTTATACTTTCAATTTAGAAAAAAGAATTTATATATTATACCAAGCGGAATATCCACCGGAATGGAATCGGCTCGAGATCGGTTAAAATTAACCGGACCGATGGACTCTTCATCCGGACTCTCTTCACCATCAGAACTGTCCGAACTCGATTCACTGCTGCGTTGATTAAAATCCCAATTAAGATTATAAATTCTGTAGTAAATTAAAAAGAGTTTAATACCTCTCTAATTCGAAATTATTACGCAGAACCGTTGGTTTCCCGCTCATAGTCACTGGAATTCTGTCCGGAGATGCTTCCATTTCGGACTCATTCAACTTCAAATTACATTCCTCCGACCTAATTAGAACATTATACTGTAATGCAGATTCTTAGTTAGTCAAATGATTGAAATTACGATGTAGGAGCTGCTGGAACTGCGGCTATGCAAGTAATGCGGGCATTACAAACTCCGTTGCACGAAACGACATTTGGTTCCGGATGCAAACTGAGGATGCAAACCTAAATAGCGCGCATCAGAAATAAATAAACTCTTTTTTTTCGAGGGAAATATAAATACGAATGTTTACCTGTCCGACATATCCGTCGCTGTTACAAACCCAGACGTCCCGCAGATGTTTCGAGTTCCACACGACCGTTGGTGCCGCACAAGTAAACTGCAATCCAGCCCGAGTTTTGCGTATGGGTAGAGGAGATAGGAACTCTGGCGGAGGCCGTCGATCCGGAGACATCGCTTCAATTCAATATTTTAAAATGAATTTCAAATTCTCAAAGTAATATATAAATTCAATAATACCTCTTAATTTGAGCTTAGTTTCGATAAAAGACTCTTCCCAGCTAGCGCGCTTCTCTGCCGAATTGAATGCCACCGATAGGGTCTCAGTTCCTTCCCTGATTTGAAATAATCGGGTTACATTTATAAAAATCTATTTGAAAAGAATGGCTCAAAATTTACTGAGTGGAAATGGCTAAATCAATCGTAGCCAATTGAGGTGCATCAAATGAGTTTTGCTTTTCACTGAGTTGCCGTTGAATTCCGTGCTGCACATCCTTAATGGCCTCATCAAGATTTCCGTGAGAGACGTGAAGTGAAGACACCATATCTATCATTTGAGATAATATAGCTAAATCTTCTTCCAAGTGCTCCAGATCTTTTGTGGATCTTTTCGATCCTTCATCTTTCCCTGTCATTTTAAAAACAATTAAATACGAATTTCTTATAGGTAAGTTAATAAATGGTACCTTTAGTCATTTCGAGATCGTCGAGGGGTACCCGCATCAGTAATTTGAACTTATTGGCTTCCAAAGTACTCGCTATCCCGCTACTTGAATACCTATTATGTAAAATAGTTTTTTTTTTTTCTTTAAAAGTAGAAGGAAAAATCCTGCGCAGGATCGATATATCTTACGAAGAGGATTTACGCATAGCTGCTCCACGACGTTTCACACTCGTGATGACTAACAAGTCGGAAAAGAGGAAAAGGCCTCTCTCTTTCCTCGTTCCCAATGCGGAAGGAATGGTTACGCAGTCATGCCGTATAAAGATCCTTTCGGGAGATGCCAAATTACCCGGTCCAAGACCTTCTACGAGGCTCTCTAATTCTCGGAGTGTTGCCTGCTGCTGTTCAACTCCGTAAGCCTCTCTTTCGACGCAGTTAATCTTAACAGCGAGCTCGTGAACCTCTCTCTGTGCTTCCAGCAGCAGCCCGTGATCCGGATGATCCCTCGCCGTGTGCTTCAATAGCATCTGTGCAGTTGCCAAATTTGAGTAATTCCAAATGTAATCTTATTAGTATATTATAAGGAATACTTTTATAAGAAGTTCGTATCTTGGAATCCTTTGGACCGGCATTATAAGGAGAGAATCCAGTGCCAGTTTCCCTTTATGTTCTCTTGCCATAGTCTATGAAATATGGAAAACTTTTTTTGTAAAAGGAAATAGCTAATTACAAGTTTATATAGTACCTCGAGAAATTTAGAGAATGCAGATTTAGCTGAACAGGCCGACTTGACGGCCTCTTTTGCATGTTTCCAGTGATTTATGTAAGCCGTATAAGTCTCTATCACTGATGGTTTCGTCAGCTATAATATCCGGAAAAGGAGATTGGAAACGTTATTAGCATCGTCGCAATGGAGATGTATAATACTCACAGTTTCTAGGAAGACACCGCCGACGCACTGCTTCGAATCCCAAGATTCAAGACGCTTGCGCAGCTCTTCCAGAAAAACTTCGTGGTGCGCCAGAATGGCCGGAATCTTTTGCACAATTGGAATATATATATATATCAACTTATCGATCGTATTGTGTAAATATATATACCTGATAGAATATCTCGTCGACCAAAGTGCTTTCCACCAGACCAGAACACTCTGGGCTCTTGAGTGGCTGCAAATATTTCTATATACCGAGAAAAAAAGAAGAAAGAATATATGAGTACGCTGTGAGTGATGGATTGGCCTGTCTTCTACATGTACCGTGACGAGGATCTGGAGGGATTCAACGTAGGATCGTTCTGTATCGTAGAGCTCTCCAATAGCGTGAGTCCTGGTATCCTGAGAAGAAAACAAATCAAAGATTGGTGTTTATCTCAAACAGATGATGACTGTAGAAGGCGGAATGGATCCAGATTGGATCCTGACCGACTTGTTTATGACGTATATAAAAAGCCGTACAGTGCAGTAAATGGGAAACCAAGTAGCAGCATAATAATAGTTAGTAATAATAATAATAATAGTCCGTCCCAAAAGAGTAATGGGGAAGCCTGAGGTTGTCATGGAAACTGCTCAGCAGTTTCTCATTTTCTTTTTACATTTAAAATAAGGGTGTTTATACATCCGCTCAACAGGAGCCAGGTTTATATATCAGTATATCCAATTCCATCATTATTTGAAATCAGAAGGTCACAATTGAAGAAGAAATGAAACGGAAGTATGATTGTATTCTTTCGCACAGTGTCGTCGATCGATAAGCAGCGTCTCGGTGTTTTCTCCCCGATGGAGATCAACATGTTGACTTACTCTGCAAACCATCAGCTGGATACAAAAAATAAGGGGAGAAGCGCATCCAATCAACGTTTCAATTCCACATGATTGCACCCAAAAAGTTAACTTTAAAGTCTTTCAAACTATCTCCTTCGACGTGACAAGTTCCATATCAAGAAATGTATAAAAAGGTCAAAGGTTATTCGACTTATTATTAGGCTTACAAAGTCAGTGACGCTGCAAATAGGATAAGCTTCGTTGCCAGGTGATTTCAGTTGAAAGAAAGCCGATGATAGATCGTGATGTAATAATCCTGGAAGATGATGGTGTTCCAGACTAATTGCCAGAGGACTTCTCCTTTCGAGCAGTGATTCTGATATGTTATTGACCACTTCTGCAGGAGATGAGAGACTACTGTTTCTTCCAGGAAGGATCAAAGTGCGAACAAGTGGCGAGCTAATGGACACTGTATTACTCGTCGACGTCCCAAGAGTGTCGGAAGCGTCCTGACTGCTCACAAAGACGGAAGAGCTGCTGCTGCTGCTCAAATTGTCCGTCGACATATCGTCTCCCAAAGGATGATTATGATCGCCTATTAGGTGATGGCCGCCGTTGAAGGATAATTTTCGTTTCATGACTCTTTTCTCAAGATCATATTGCGCTCTCGTTTAAGAGAGAGCCGACGAGTGACGCACTAAAGAGAACTCTCTGCGACGGATGCAGATTAACTGACGTCGTCGTCGTAGAAGGTGGGCAGCTTTTTTTTCTCCTTTTTACTTATCCTTACTAGAAGGATGCTGAGACGTGGACGGCGCCGGCGCTTAATCTTTATACACAGCGCATGAGCTAACGATTTTCTTCTTATGTAAGTAATTTCCTTGAAAAAAAAGTAGTTTCTTTGAGGCTTACAAATACCGTCATGTTATTGTGCTATTTGGAGAAAGTCAACATGAAAAGATGTTGGATTGGATCCTTGTACAATTTTAAAATGAGAAATAAAAGTTTGTTTGGCTTGTTATTGGCTCTATAAAGAGCACAAGTTTTCCGTTGTCGTATCTTGACAGAACACACGCTATATGGGAGCCTTACTAAAAAAAAAGTGCACCCATAGTAATATTGAACATATATTAAATTTCATAGGGCGACACGTGCGCTTGAAAAGCGAGACAGTTTCCTAGAAAACCTAATTTATTCGATTAAATGGAGGAAAAGAAATGTCGATAAGCATTTTCCTGCTTCTGTGGAGCTCACAAGCGGAAGATGATTGTAATAAGGAGAAGAACATTCAAGCGAGAAATCATCATTATAGATGGATGAATGGCATCCCATCTTCTATACACCCCCATATGATATTAATCGTAGATACAGTACAACTTCGAAATAAAGGAGAGGGATCCCACTGTCCTCTTCCTTTCAAAGTTCTCAGGCGGGTTGTCATGACAACGGGCTATTTTTAGCACTACTATTCGTCCCATTTTTTTTCTTTATTCACCAAACTAATTCCTAATTTTATTACTTTTATTCCAAGAGGAACATCCCCCAACTTTCGTTATAGTTATATATTGTTGAAGTTGATTGTATAAACTTCGAGTTATAAATACTCTACTCGTTATTTCTACGTCTATAGTATAAATAGACAGCGTCGTAAAAGTTCAATGCAAACAAAAGGGAAAAGAGGACTACTTACTCTTTGACGTTTTGCGGATCCCACACGTGGGAGCGGCAGAGTGTGCCGTTGCTCGGCTCCCAGAACAGGATCCTGATGCGCAGTAGTCGAAGAGTCCAGAAGCCGTGCTGTTGAACGGCTAAGTGCACTGCTCAACGTTGTCAACTCCAAGAGCTCTGGTTCATCCTCAGACGTGAAACCCGTTTCTGTTGTAAACTGGATCAACTGGCAAGGACTGGAAGACGTCCTCTGATGGTTGCTGGACGACGGTGTAACGGCAGCACTACCAAGGACGCTCAACTGTTGCTTCACTTGATGAGCGCTGCTAGGTTGCAAGCTAAAAGTCCTATTTGTACCAGCAGTGCTGCTACGAGACTGCTGCTGGTTACTCAGCTCTAAATCCCCATCGGAAAACACGTACGGAAGATTGGCACTGATCTTCCGCTTCGGTGGGATGACTAACCTCGTTGGTGAAACTGTCGCGCTACTGGGAAGCGTGGACGGTAACGTATTGTATCCAACTTTTAATTGAGAATCGTCTAAAGAGTGAGACGTTGGTAGAGGAAGAGAATTTTGACGGACGCTGTAATTTATGCTTGGACTGATGGCACTGATTGGAGCTCCTTCACCGTCAGGAATAATTGAGGATGACGGACTGATAAGTGGCCTCGGAGAGCTGGATTTGGCTTCCCGATTGGTGATGATCCGAAGATTCGGTTCTCTTAGAAAAGTCAAATCTTCTGCAGTCGTATTCCGCTTGACTCCAGCGTTGGTCGATGTCGAGCTGTACATTTTCCCGAATTCAGATTTATTCATTTCAGCTTCGAGCATTTCACCGTAAGGCCCTCTCAATGGACGTCGCTTTAGGCCGTACCGTCTCGGTGTTAAAGGGCTCTTCTGTTGAACTCCACAGCTGTTGCTGTCAATCAACAGCTGATCGGGACTAAAAGGGCTCGGAGTGTTTTGTCGGTAAGGTGTGGTAACGGCGGAGGAAGCCGGAGTGCTGCTGACTGCTGCTTGATTATCATCGGCGAGTGTTAGATTCACCGAAACGGTCAGCCGGTGACTCGTCGTCGTATCTTTATTTGCTTTTAAAAGTTCTTCGTCGTCTTGCTCATCCGATCCGGCGGATGTCCGATGATTGCTATTCATCACCAAAAGCTGTCCGACAGAAGCATCACAGTTGTCATCCTTGGTGAGTACTGCCTTCTCAGTCGGAGAGGCTCCATCCTGTCCGACTGGCTTGAAAGCGTCAACAACATACGTTTCGGTGGAAATGGAATCATCTGTTGCCAATTGGCCGGAAGCCAATGGAGGAGCCATCTCTTGCTGCTGCTGCTGCTGTTCTGATGACGACGAGATAAAACTCGGTTCGCCCGTCTCTGATTTGCTACTTGGCGGCGTTAGGAATGTCAAGGATCGGGCACTGTTTGATTTCGTGCACAGTCCCGAATCCGCAGTGAGAGTCAAACTGCTTCCGGCAAGAACGAGGGAAGAACTCCTCCGTCGCTGCCTCGTCTTAACGGAATGGTTGCGCTCCAATTGAGGTGAAGGTTTGTTGCTAGGCGCCATTATCGATGGAGCACAAGTCTCGACCGGATGTTGATGCTCTATTATCGGGAGCTGATGGATGATCCAGCGGTTCCGATGTCTTGTCCGATGGATTGTGAGCATCCGGCACACACCCTTCATCCGATAAGCTCGAATTACTCTCGCCGTTGGTCAAGCGAAGGATTTCAGTGAGCCACTGAAGGTCTACGCTCCGTTTCGGATCCGGAAACAGGATCGGATGAAGTTTTTTGCGTCACTCCGGAAGGAGTATCACTGAACTGAGCCGCCACTTCCAAGTCGGCCAGCTGATCTAGGGCACTAATACTTCCGCCACTCTCCCGGCTGCTGCAAGCAAGCTGCTTTCAGGCGCAATAGATGATTGTTGAGCTCCAAGAGGTCCAGCACTGGAAGAGCTTTCAAGCTAGAAGAAGTATTGAGATCTTCTAATGATTCTACCGGATCTTCAGGAGGATTGATTTGCTCTTCTGAAGGATTCTTTGGATTGTGCGGTACCCACGGGATCTCTGCGGTGACAGATATTTCCGTCGTCTCGTAATCGACAGTTTTAATTTGAGAAGATGTGTCTGAATTCGTTTCGGTTGTAGTCGAACTTTCTTCCATCTTTGGAAGAGTGATCAATACATCTTCATTTCCACTTGTATCGTTGGACACAACCAAAGGTGATGCAGCACTACTTAATCCAATTGTTTCTGTAGGATCCGGATCGAACTCTTCACTGGAAGACGATGGATTCTTCCACAAGCAGTTTACTATGACTAGAATCCGGAGTTGGTGGCGGCTGGATGCCGGGGGATGTCACTGCTGCATCCGGAGATATTTTCAATTTTCTAGGAAGAGAACAAGTTGTTGACGACTGAGGACTTGTCGTCTCGGTCCGGCCGATACTATAAGTCACAGGTTTGAGCGTGATCGATGTCCGCGGCCGCCGACTGTACGTTCCGACGCCATCCGCATTATTGCCAACGTGATCGATCTGAGAGAAAGAGGCGCTCCGGAAGGGAATGGTCCGTTGAGTATAAGTCCCAACCAGGATACGAGGATTGAGCTTCAAATGCTCCTGAAAGTCGTCGTCGAAGATATCATCACAACCACTCCCACCGATTGAGGCTGACGGAGTGCGACCACCGCTCCTTCTGTCGCTGCTGGAATCGAAAGGCAATTGGGTCGAGAAGAGGCCGCTCCCTACTCGCTGTCCAGCAGCAGCAGCTGTTGTGTTATTGGCGAACGGTGGTGACGTTTGGGCCGCCGCCGCCGCGCTGGGCGGCGGGGACGACCAAAATAGCGACGGTCGCGTCACTTCCGCCGAGCTGCCTGCGGGAGCAGCAGTCTTTTTCCGGACAATGTCGCTATTTTTTGCGCCACCACTTTCCGTTGGAGCTGGCGGAACGCCATCAGCAGCATCTAGTACACTTGCACTGATGGAAGATGATGATAATGGCGACACCCCAAGATCCGTTGTCGATGTCGCTGAATCTCGTTTAACACTTTTACTGGCAGTCGATATTTTACGATCCGACCTGGCCGCTCCTCTACGATCCGGATGACGCGGAGGTGCAACTGGAAGAGGTGGCAAATGGTTGCAATTCGTATGAGGTTTTTGTTGTTCGGTTTGCACTACTACGGGTTCGATAAAAGCGGGAGGGACGGATGACAAGGAGGACGGCCGGAGTCTTTGAGTCAACTGTCTTAGCCTCTCGACTTTTGTGGGTCCAGCACTCCTCGTCTTGGCACGAGAAGCAGCACTGATAGTCCCACTGGTGGTCGTCGGGATGTTGACGACTGCTGTTAGAACGATAGGACGATCCGCACTGAAGGCTCGTCGATCTCTTCCAGCCGCAGTTTCATTGAGTTCCTTTGGAGAGCGTGAGCGACGGGCCGGTCGATCCGGTGGGTTTCCATCAGAACAATAGCTGCTGCCGCTGCTGCTACTCGCCTGGCTGCTAGGTGATGGTGTTGTCGTCGTCGTCGTCCCTGGATACTTAACATTAATTATTCCTTGAGCAGGACAGTTGCTGCTGGCCATTCTGCTGCCCAGCTGATGCTGGTGACAGCTAGAATGAAGAGCGGACGAAAAGATCGTTAGTGGCGCCGTCGAACATGATGACATCACGACCGGCGACTGCTGGGCGGCGTCCGCCTGCATCCCGTAACCATCGATAGATTTAGTAGTGGCGCCGACCTGATTCGTCCCCGCCGACAGCGGTGGCGTCACGACTTGTCTACCACTATCCATGATGAAGGAATAATCCTGCGGAGGGATAATAGGCCTATCCTTCACGTCAGCATCTTCTGATTCCTCATCCGCAGGAATGGGCGCTTTAGGATTAGCGCAAGAGCAAGTCACTTCACTAATGATGCTTGTTGACAATAATTGAAGATGTAGAGGTACAGCGCCACCACTACGGCTGCCGATCACACCCTGTGCCTCTGAACGTAGTGTTTCTAGGCCACGGATGAAGCAACTGAATGAAACGTTTCGTTTCGCACCACAGCAGCAGCAGCCCGAGACATGTTGCTTCTGCTGCTGATGGGCGGTTCTATTCTCGTCCGGCAACACTCCACCGCCACCAGTAGACCATTGATGATCCTGATTTCGTAATGCACAAATCAAATCCTCATTCCGTTGCTCTCCCGCCGCAGCTACTCTGCTGATGCACTGTCCACCTAACTGACCAATGGGGACGTCTCCAATGAGTCCTGCGTCGACTTGATCCAGCTGGCAACTCGCTGAGCTTCCTTCCAACGGGCACAACAAAGCGGAAGGATCGCTACTCAGAGACGAGTCAGCCGTCAGTCCGGATGGCTCCTCAAATAAAGACTGCTGACGGCCAGCAGGATCCTTATTGATAAACACGGCAATCTGTTCCTGTTCGATTTGAATGACAGGATCGCCAACAGGATGAGGCTTCTCGGCAACAGCGGGCAAACGGTAACTAGCCCGAGGGAAGATCCAAGGGTAGAAGAAGCGTCGCTCCCGCCGCCGCCGTCGTCCGTACGAGTAGGAGGGGAAACTAAAGATAGATCCATGGAATAACGACGAATGTGGCGGACGTGGACTGCAGCCAGGCAGTGAAAATCTAAATTTAGAGCTGGGACTCGTCGTCGTCGAAGACGATTCCAGAGGCTCGTCTCTTTTCAATTCTTCGACTGTCACGGCGCCATCTATCTCATCCTGCAGCCTTTCAGTATTACCGCTCCCAGTCACCGCACAGTCACTAGCAGGCAGCTGTTGGAGAGCACTATCAGCAGGCATGATTGACTTCTAATTGATAGGGGATCCAGGATCATTAGGCCTTGTCCTCGACGCTGAGAGAGACGCTCTTTCCATTCCATTATCTGAACTTGATTATATTTTTATTCACTAATTTTTAAAAACTTTGAGAACTGACCGTCTTAATGAAAGCTTGTGACACACTGAGCCCTTCCCCCATAGAATCCAACAGGTATATGGAAAACATAAAAAGGAAAAAAATTCAAATAAAAAAGGGAAGGGTTTATAGTATACTTTCTATTTGCCGAGGCTTTCCCATTTAGATTCTTTTGATACTATATTAGCTATGTGTTCAAACACGTGACCGTCACCAGCCGCACCTTTTGGAGTGGCATCCTCGAGGCAATATTGAAGGGTGCGCGCACCAGATGAGATCACGCGTGAAGCATATCTTATGTAATGACCTGTGACGTCTCTTTATTGTCACTTAAAGAAACTAGTTTTTCATATTACGAGTTCACACAATATTAAAAAATAATTTATTTATTTAGAAATTTGAGATCAGGAATTATTATTATTCGCTTAAATCCATAGTGAGGTTTCCGTTTCTAGGAGGCCCGACAGGAGGTTCCGTTCCAATATCACGATTATTGAAATTGG
Source organism: Chydorus sphaericus (assembly GCA_030141595.1). NCBI lineage: Eukaryota > Metazoa > Arthropoda > Branchiopoda > Diplostraca > Chydoridae > Chydorus > Chydorus sphaericus. The sequence continues at coordinate 1,203,222 of CM057933.1, forward strand.
TTGGGCCGTTGGCGGCGAAAGAGTCGACGTCTATGTCGCTGTCTTCGGCTTCGTCACGACTACTCTCGTCGTCTTCGTGCTCCTCTTCGTCTTCCTCATCTTCTTCTTCTTCAACAGGCTTAATTGAAAAAAATGCTTAGAAATAATTTGATTTAAACTTTTTTGTTATATTTTAAAAATCACCTCAGAAGATGTTTTTCCAATGGGAAGGACATCATTGTCCATAGTTGCTATCTGATTCAACTATAATAATTAATAAAGCAAACTATTATTAAAAAAGAATTGCACACATTCAATTTTTTTTTTTTAAATACTTAACCCACAATTGGTGCTCTTGCTCTGCTTGAGTCAGTTCATTCTCTTCATCACAGGGCCGATCTGCCTGAAACCAGGAAGGATTCACATTCCGGGGCACAAGATTGGGAAAGAAAGAAAAGGCCATTCTTCTCTCAAGTCTTAAAAAGCTGTAAATTAAAAGAAAAGGATTTTTTTTAAAATTGAACAACAACTGGCAAAAATTAAGTTAATCAAACAGTATAAAGCTTTTAAAATATAGAAAATCATGGTGGTGGCTCAAAAAGTAGGCTTGAATGAAACATATTGATGACTATAAACTGAATCACAAGTTTATACTTTGCAAAAATACTCAGCAAAGTTAATAAATATATATTTTAATTCGTAATAGTTACTACATACGGTAGTAAACGTCAAATAGATTATTACCATTAAACCTACCTCAATGACGGCAATGTGTGTCAACTCTTGAATCAAACAAATATTCGATACAAAATGTCTTTTGAAATCCAAATTCCTAATTTGTTTTGGTTGACCAAGAGCTGCAGCAGAAGATGAGCACAAACAAATGAATGAGGGAAATTCTGGAGTAAAATTAAATTTGCGCAGTGTGGGAGGCCTTATCTGGGAATTGAGAAAACTGGAAAATTATTTTTCAACAAGATATCATTTGAAAAAAACTCTGTTGAAATTCATTTTAATGTATATTTTTTAGAATTTCTGATAAATTAATTCGATAACAGAACTATTAGTCCCGATTATCGCAAAACGGAATAATAATCCAAAAGACCAGAATTATAAATGGTCGACATCCCGCGTTTGGGGGTTTCATTCCGGCGTGGCGCTACTGCTGCTGTTTGATAATCATTAGGAAATTCTAGCAATTTCTCAACCACGAGATCCAACTTCATTAACTCAACTGTAACTGTCAAAATCTAGACAAGGCTATCAAGCAAATACGAACATGGTGGACTACAGCAAGTGGAAAGATATTGAGGTAATACAATATTTTATAAATACAAGGTAGCTTGAACTACTGTGGTCAAAGGCTTGACACACTGAGAAAACAATCAATGTACATCTCTAACCTGAAACATTAGGGCGTATCTTGCTTAAATGAATCTTACTTATTGATGAAAAATGACTCCCCAAATGCATTATTTGATTTAACTCAAAGAGGCTGCATTCAATTGAATCTAATGTGTTTGTGTTTCCTCTCCTAAATAGATCTCTGACGATGAAGATGATACTCACCCTAATGTTGACACACCATCTCTATTCAGGTATGAAATTATGACTCTTTTCAACTTCTGAAAAAGTTGATGCCATATCTTGATCAACAATTTTAGCTCACTCTGTATTGTAATATTTTTCAATAGGTGGCGGCATGAGGCCAGAGTTGAGAGAATGAAAGAATTTGAGCAGCAGAAAGCCATATTCAATAAGAGGAAGACTGAGTATGTTGTTACCCATCTGCACCTTCTTTCTAAGCCTTTTTTAAATGTTAAACTTTATTTATCAGGAACAACAACAAATTAAAAGAGACCAAAGAAAAACTGGAACAAGCTGGGAAGGATGGGTTTGACACTACTGAATTGAAAAAGCAAATTGAAGAATTAGACAAGGAGAAGAAAACCATTCTGGATGAGGAAGAGCAAATGCGTAAGCAAGAAAAGGTAAATTTCTTCATTTTTAAAAATTTTTTTTTTTCATGAACTTATTTACTTTGTGTGTTTTTAGTTGATGCCCTGGAATGTTGATACTATTAGTCAACCAGGGTTCTCAAAAACGGTCGTCAACGTTGGGAAACCCAAGAAAGCGGAGGAACTTACAGATGAAGAGCGAGAAATAAGGACCCGAGAATTTTTCAAGAAACACGAGAAAGATTTGAAAGCATACGGAATGCTCCAAAAGTACGACGATAGCAAACGCTTCCTGCAAGAGCATCCCGATCTTGTCTGTGAAGAGACGGCCAACTACCTCGTCATTTGGTGCATTAATCTACAGATGGAAGAAAAAGCTAGTCTGATGGAGCATATTGCTCATCAGTGCATCTGCATGCAGTTCATCTTGGAGTTGTCTAAACATCTAGACAGGGATCCTAGATCCTGTGTTGGCTCCTTCTTTTCAAAGTAAATTAACTCTTAAAAAAGTAGCTCACTTTGCTCATATCATAACTGTTTTGTCTACTCAAGGATCCAAGTTGCAGATGTCGAGTATAAGAAGGGATTCGAAGATGAACTCCAAGCCTTTAAGGAGCGTATTCGCCGCCGTGCCAAGGAGAAGCTCGAAGCCGCCATCGCCGAAGTGGAAGAGGAGGAGAAAGCTAAGCGCCTCGGACCTGGTGGTCTGGATCCCGTCGATGTCTTCGAGTCGTTGCCCCAGGTAAAGCGCTTTTCAAGACCTTCACCTAACTATTTAAATAATTTATTTATTCCACGTTCAGGTTCTTAAAGACTGCTTTGAGAAACAAGACATTGGGCTGTTGCAGCAAGCAATCACAACACTTCCCGAGGAAGAAGCCCGTTATCACATGAAACGTTGCGTTGATTCCGGCTTGTGGGTACCCGAGGGCAACAGTCCTCTCGCATCTTCTTCTACTTCTGAAACGGATTAACTTACTGAAATCATGATTATAAACTCTAACCCTATGTGACCCATATACTTTAATTTTCATTATTGAATAAATCGTCAGCTAATGATTTGTTTGCTTAAACATTGGTAAATTAAAACTTTTTATCATTTACGAATTTAGTACAATGTTTTCATTTAATTTAAACTTGTTTAAATTTAAACAATCTATTCTTTGACGAATCTTGTCCAATGTTTTCAATTTTAAAGATTATAACTTTTCAAATAGTCAATTTTAATATTTAAATTCAAGATTAGAGTCAATCGAATGAAGGAAAAAGTTGGAAAGTTGCTGAAAATTTCATTTATTAGCATTCCTCGCCATACTATACCTTGTCAAATTTTTACTTACCTCAATCACACATTGTATATAAAAAAAAGTCAAGATAAAAAAAGTTGAAGTGAACGAGCAGAAAAAAAGTAAATGAAACAAAACGAAAATGACAGTTTCACTAGTACTCTTCAGTTTGGAAATGGGATGGTTCTTCCTGTTCATACTTGACGGTCTCTGGATCGTAATTATTGTACTCTTCGTCATATTCTTGCGGAGGATATTCGTAATCTGTTGATGTGAATGAAAGAGGTTAAATGACTTTTAACTCTTTAAAACATAAATTTGAAATGTGTTACCATCTGGAGGCTCCTCTTTCACTCGAATTTCAGATCCTCCATCTTCACGAGGATAATCGCGACGTTCACGCTCCCTAAAAGAAAAATCAAATTTAGAAAAATATATAAAATAAACAAGGTGAAAACTATTACTTGTCTTTGTCTCTACGCTCCCCTCGCTCTCGCGATCGAGACCGACGGGATCGTTTGCGGTCACGGTCCTTCTCCCGATCCTTATCCTTTCCACGATCTTTGTCACGATCGCGACGTTCACGGCGATCCTTGTCACGATCCTTCTCTTTACGACGCTCATCTCCAGAGTTAACAACCGCGTTATTGTCCGACCCTTCAACCCGATCCTCGCTTCGGCGTCGTTTCCTTTCTCGACTATCATTAAACATTTATTATTAGTTATACATCTTTCACTTAAATCACGAATTCTTTCCAAAAATACCTTCTGGATCGTTTGCGGTCCCGCTTCTCCCGCTCTCTGGAACGTGATCTCCTCTTTTCACCGCCTCCGCGTTCTCGCTCTCGTTCCCTGTCTCTTTCCTTATCCCGAGGCCTGGCATCTCGATCAGAGACTCGGTCCCTATCACCCCTGTCCGATACGCCCCGCTCCCTGTCGCGCTCCCGATCAAGGTAGCGCTGACGTTCGCGCTCGTTGTCCTCACGCCCAGAGTGCTTCACGTTGACATCAGGACCACCGCGACGAGTTCCACCCAGTCCCCCTCCTAACCGACGCGGAAGCCATCCTAAACATAGAGAAGAATGAATTAAAATATCAGTTTTTAAAATAACTTTTGTAGTAAGACAAACCTTTGACAGTGCGAGCTCTCTCGACGTCGACGAGGACACGACGCCCATCAATCTTCTTTCCATCGGCATGCTTATAGGCAGCTTTCGTAGTTGAAGTGGGGCACAAAGAGGATCAGGATAGGGGGCAAGGATAGATATTGTCTGTGATTAGTTAAAGGCAACTTTTATCGGCTACTTACGGGTCGCCGATACCTACCCCTTTTTTCAATCTTTCTGCAAAGACGGATATACTTATCGTTTTCTCTTTTTTTGTTTGTTTGTTAGGAGGACGAAAAATGAGAATGAGCAAAACCGCGTAATATAGGGATGTGTATGTACATTATTAAGTAAAAGGTAAAGTAAAAGAATGAAACCCAACGCTGGTTTACCATGTGAAGGCAATGTATTCCTTTCTCAGGGAAGCGCAGAAGATAACATTTTATTCAACATTTTTTTACCTGAAGAATCTCCCTTTTTATTTACCTTTCTGGAGTTGCCCTGATCTTACCGAAAAGAAGCCCTTTTTAAAACATCTAACTTACCACGACCATACTTACAAGACTGCTTTAAATATTCCCAGATTCTGCGTGTTTCAAAGTGTTGTCGTTTAACAAAAAATTCTAGTTTTCACATTAAGCTTACCGATTGGGTCATACAAACCTAGCCTCAAGAGCACACTTTAAAGTGAACAAAGTCACGAGACCATCCAGCAAAGCGGAGGCCGCGACTGTGACCAGAAACGACAAAATGGAAATAAAAAAAGAGCAAAAATCTGTTTAAAATGTGGCCGGTATACAATAACGCTTTACAATATTTTCTTCTTCCCCAATCTAAATGCAAGCCCATCCCTGTCAAGATAAGCCACGAGTTCCCCAGTTTAACCTGCCCACATGACGCTTAACAACACACTTGGAGAAGACAGTTTAAGAGGTACTTACAATGCATATCCCGCTCATGCTCATACTCGACAAAGGCGTATCCACGAGGCTTTCCGGTCGAACTGTCATGGACCATAACGATCTGGAAATAATAAAGACAAGTTAGTGATTGTTTTAAAAGGTTAAAATTTAACAAGTTACATACGGATACCTTACGAATCACGCCATACACTTCAAACTCGCGACGCAACTTGGATTCCGAAGTGTCGTAATTCTGTAAAAAAACACGAAATCAAGGTTAGTAAAAAGGGAAAATAATTAAAATGTTTAAGAAATGTGGAACTTGAAAGTGGCTAAACATTCAGTGCAGAATGATGGCAAACAAAATTTCCAGGTTCCTTCACTTTCTCTGGTTTTTACGACACCAACAGTCAGTTTTGACAAACTAGAAGGTGTGAACTAAACCAGATTGCATATATACAGGAAGAGAAGCATAACTTACGATTCGTGCGATAAACAGCGTCTTGAAGGGATCCATCGTGGAAGCACTGCTACTGTGTGGATCCCCTAAAAAACAGAAACCCACATGTTAGTAATTTTTTAAGGGAATACAAGTGGCTTGAGTAAACTTACACATGGCAATTTCCTGCTCCAACTTGTAAGCCACTTGCTCGGCTTTTTCACGGCGTTTTCGCTCACGTCGTTCATCTCTGGTTTCCGCCCGAGTTGGTGGTGGAGTATCTTTGGGGTCCTGAAAAGAAATTCACATGTGATTTTGGTTGAAACAGCCATCATAGTCAAGGAACATGAATTATGCTACAGTTTTTGAGTACAAGATTGAAGGCATTGCTGGTGGCAGGAGAAAGACTCCTCACTCTCTTTGGTAAGGAACTTGTTACAAATTTTTAACATTCTGGACTGTTAGGAAATGTGCACAAGCAAGCATGGATGAGAAATTTGGCTCAAATATTCAACAGTTTTAAATAGTCAAGACCATGAGTATTTCTTACCTCAAATAAATTGACGTATTGAGCTATGCCTAGGTATGGCATGCGTTTTTTCTCATGCGTCAATTTGTCCACTGGTGGTAGGTATGGTGGCGGATCTCGTGGAGCGAAGAGCGCCAAAAGATTTGGAGGCAAAAATTGAGTCATCTTGCCGGGATCTTTTAGAGTCTACGATTAAAGATTGAATGACGTGGACGTGATGAGATGGGTTCGTCTTTTCTAAGATATACGTAAAGAATTCAGAGCGTCAAACGCCAACTAACGCTTACAATGAAGCCATCTTGGCGGAGACGTCTGGACTTTGGACCTCTGGTGGACTAGATAGGCACTGTTAACAAAACAAGTGAATGTCGCTTTCCGCAAAGGCGGATTTTTAAAATGAGAGAATTTTAAAACATTAATTTTCATTGTTTACTATGTTACTTATGTTTAAGTTAAATTCATACTAATTAATAAAAAAAATCTCTTCTTTATCTTTAAAATTCAATCAATAAATTCAATTTTATTTTGTTATTTATAATTTTCTGAAAAATCCCCAAAGAAAGACATTTCGAAAAACAAAAGAGTTATTTCATTTATTAAGACAGCTAGACTAGAGATTTATAAGTTCCGTCGCGAAACTAAAATTGGAATTGAACAAATATTAATCCATCACACTCAACAGTAAAAATCTTAAAAGAGCCATGAAAAAATAAACACATAAAAAAGATAAAAATAAATGATTGTTATTTTTTAAAAGATGTTGCTGAAGAGGTCACGTGTGATGCTTTGCTTCGTTCCATCCCATAGAGTAAATCACTGGCGAGTCAGTAATAACCATCATATTTGCCATATCCAAAAATAGCTTCCCGCATCACATTTTTTTTCAGGCTCTTGTTTATTTTGTTTTTCTAAAAAGCAAAATTATTTTATCCGCAGCAGGCCTCTCTTTTTCTCATCGCCATTTCCATAGGTTTTGACATTTTCCCATATGCTTCATGTAGAGTTTCGTCTGCTGCATTTCTCACTCCAGCAATCTGTCTTGATCTTTGCGTCATCGTCAATATTTGACGCAATGCAGGACCTTATACTTTTCTCTCTCTCTCAAAAACCTATATCTAGATAAAAAGGTCACGTTTGCTTGCCAATGTCATTTTCAAGTGGTGACACTTTATCCTACTCAAAAAAAACTCCTTTCATCTCTTTCGAGTTCAAGTCCTGAATCCTTAAAAAAAAGAGGATCGATCCAATGTAGACTGCCCTTTCAAACATGATTTCATCTACTGCTAACCTGACAAACAGCTGCTGCTGTTAGGAATTCCTGAAACGTTCCTTTTCACATTGACCAGACGACGTATAATGATGTATAGAAATGTCAAAGAGAGTCCGCCACAAGAAATTGTCCTCGGCCAATTTGAACTTTTGTGGGAATGACATAAAACATTTTCTTTTAATAATATCGAATAGACATCTTTCGGCGTGCGATCCTGGCAGTTATATTTTAGTCGGTTTCGTCCTCCAGCCAAAAAGATATAAAAAAGAGGTGGACGACGACGACGATGAGAACGACGGGTGCGACCGCAAAAAGGAGACTCGCCTTCGGGAGCGGCGCAGCAAATCCTATCTTTAGGACCCCCCTCGGCAGCATACTGGCGTGCTCCTCTTAATACTCACGTTCCTTAATATGTATACGCAAAGTGGAATCTCGGCCAAGAAAGAATCCTCTTTTCTTTTCCATGCTTCTTTTAAAAAAAAAGTAAAAAGCCGTTTCATTACTTTTAGAGGATCCTGCAGGATCGCAGGACCAATAAAATAAACAGTGTAATAGTATATATTTATATAAGATATTTGTGACTGTGTGCCGCTTCTTATCTCTTGCATGGGATACAAAAAACCAAAATAGAAACTTGGTGGGGCCGGCGACGGTGGCGCATCTCTACTGTCTCTTTTCTCTCTTTCTTCTGGCGGACCCGAAAGGAATGATTTGCTGTTGAGAGAGTGTGCTGTGCGGCTGCTGCCCGCCCCTCTGGCTCAATCATTCGTCCCAATTATTTTAAATATATTTATCTATAAAGTGATCTACACAGTGCAAGAAGGAGGAGCTATATATTCATGGGAAGAGGAGAGATGGTTGCTCACTACTACTTTAGGATGAGTGCAGAGTTTCAAGTGAAGTCAGTCCGTCCTCTTCCAGCGGACGACGGAGCTGCAGCAGCGCGATGAGGCATCACGCGAGACTTGAGTTGTTCCGGCGACGACGAGTGCGGGGCATCGTCATCATTGTTGTTAAATAGGTGCCCTATAAGAGTTGAAATAACAGCTCAGTCCGATAAGGAAGGTGGACTCAATTAGGTTTTCTTTTCTCAGCTTTGAAGTAGTGCGTGATGTGTGCTAACTCGTCCTTCGTCCCCATGGCGACGACTACTAGAAGACCATCGTCGTCGTCGACCTCCTCAGGATGATTCTTCATTCTACTTTGTGACAGTGCTTCGGCAGCTCCTTCTTCTTCTTTATTTAAATTGTGTGTGTGGTTTCAAAAGTAACCATGTGGCAGAGCGGTGGAATGAGTGCCGGACAGGGGCCCGGTAAAGCCCCAACTTCAGCGGGTGGTTCCAGCGCTCTGAGTAAACTCTTTGAGGGACTCGTCAGTAAAAAACAGCCAACTCAAGATCGAAGACAAAGCATAAAGTAAGTTTTAATTGAATGTATACGGATATCCATTACACATAGAGAGAATAGAAGATGGGAGAAAGAAGAGAGACGGGTGGGAGACGGTGCTAATTTTAGGATTGTCTCTAAAAAATGCGACTCTTTTTCTTTCGTTTTTTGGCTTGTGAAGCGAGGGAAATAGAGAGACCTTGGCCAGGGGATGAGAGATATATGTGAGCTCCACACACACAGAGAGACACACAGAGTTCGATCCAGCTATAGGATCGTCCCTGGAATAAGGATTTCATTCCCTTGATGAACCTTGTTCTATTTTCCGCGTGAGGCGATAAAGAAATAATATCAATTGAGCTTGTCCAGGATTGTTGTTTCACGGTGGCCCAGAATTAGGACTTTCTATATCCAGACATATAAAATGAGAATTTAGCAGCATATTACATATACAATAAGCTGTATCAATCGAGTGCCAAGAAAGAGGACCCGTTTGGCATATCTCTGAGACGTCTATTGACTTTATAATGTCAAGTGCTATACAGAGCAGTAAACACTTTCGTTAATCAAGAAGAGAGCATATATATCTGACAGCCAGTGGATGTTTTAGAGGGGCATTTTTAACTGGTCTGTTGACAGCTGGACGCGGTGCGCACCTAACGGGGACGCCGCATCGTTTGTTTTTTAACGTTCGGGATTATTGGAATCGTTAAAAAAAGGGCGAGATGTAAGACATATTGGATCGATATATAATGTTTCTCACATTAGTAAAATAGCGGTTATTTATTAGTAATTAATTGTGAAGAATTTGTGTTAAAAAATACTTCCGAAAATATCACAAAATGTTAAAGAATATCGGACGAATAAAATACCACTATCCGCTTGGAATGTCGGTGACTTCAGCAGCTTGTCTTTGAACTGACATGCTAACAATAATAGTAATACTGTTTTTGAATATTTTTTTCCCCTTTAATGAAGATTATTAGAACTGTCTTGAATTCAATGCTGAACTAGATACATTCTAAAGAAACCAACCACCGCATATTTGTTTTTGATTCATTTATAGTCAACTTTTTTTCAAACCATTTAACTTCTATTTTTGTTTATAAGTAACATTTTTCGTTAACTATAATTATTCAAATCAATACATTTCATGCGTTGATTAATGGAATATCTGTTTGAGCTTTGATTTTTCTTATAAATCTCCTGGTCATGACACTCAGATGGAATTGTAACGTGGATGGTGCCATCATGTTTGTTTTAAAATGAGAGCTTTTAGTATCAGCAGCCTACTCGATTCCGTAGCCTTTTAATTGTATATTTTAAAAGCTATTAACCTTAAAAAACTTCTCATCCATGTGAAAATAAAAAGAGCCTGCTCGCTTCCTTACAAATAAACAAAAGGATCAGGTCATCAATGTATGTAATAAATAGAAAATCTATTTGTGGACCGTAACGTGAACTTATTGTTATTATTATTTTGGACCGAGGAGCGTGACAATTTGAAAGTGGCATCTTTCCCCTCTCGTAGATGACTGTTTCCTTTTTGGTATAATTTCATAGCAAATTTTTTGATTTGCCAAGTGCTAATAATAAGTGACGTCAACAAATGATAATTGAAATCTGAATCGTGAGTCAAGTTTTGTCATTACATCTATTATTTGTAATATCCATTTACTATTGATCTTAGTTATAAGGGTATTGATGGGTAGACACAAAAACTATCTAGTCTACTGCATGGTCACAAATTCTTTTAGGATATAAAAACGTGCTTTTTGTTATTACTACTGTCGACTCGTAGCGTCACAGACTTGGCATAGGGGTAAAAATGAGCCGAGTTTGCATCTACTAATGTTTCCCTTTCTCCAAATGGACGCTCATCTTTTTTTACTCATCGTTCTCATCAGGTGCAATCATTAAAGTAACCAATAAAAAATCGATTCAATATCAGAAAACATTTTTCGGTCTCGCGCTGTACTTTTCACGCATTGTTAACATAACCAGAGTAGATAGATCTTTTTGAAATAACCAGCAGGTTTACTCCTCCTAGCTAGCTGTTGTTTTTCAAATAGCGCTCGCGTAATAATAGTAGGACGCCATACGAAATGTTCAATCCGTCAAGTTGTTTTATTTATTTGATCAATAAAATCGGGTCTTGAGAGAAATAACATGCAACTTGAGAAACTCGGCAATAACCACAAAAAAAGAGAGAAACTTTTTACGTGCCTGTAATAAATATATGTATATTCCTCTCCTTTGAAAATATATTCTAAAAACCAATTGATTCCAATCGATAGAATTATGCATTGCAATCCTTTCGAAGATAAAAAAAAAGGTAAAATCTGCGTTTTCATGAAAAGCTTTGCTCGCCATTCGCTAGATAGCGCTGCGAATTCGGCGGGAAAGCCGCAGACCACTCAATTCCCTTATTATTTCCTAGGAGCCCACTGCAGTAGTATCTAAGCAGTAGCAAGCCCACCCCTGTTTAGACCGCACAAGTGAACGCTCCATCAGCGACACATGCAATCCCTCCCCCCCTCTTCCTCGTCTACCATACTTGAAACAATCCCGCGGACGGCGCGCACGCGGGACCATAGCCCCCGGGCCACTAGCACAGAGTCCCTATATACCTCGAGGGGGGGCTCCTGTCATCAGTTCGATTGTGCAAGTTGGCTGGAACGGCCAATGTAATCCGCCGTTCTCACCCTGCTTTCCGCAGTCTGTTGGTTCATCAATCAAAAATTCTCGTGATTTCGTGAAATTTTCGTGATTTTTCTCAGATATAATTTTTTTTTCAAACTGTGAAAATTCTTAAATGAATGAGAAGAAAATGTGTATTTATTATGCAACATAGTTTCTTTCGGGATTTGTCACCGAGGGATGTTCCGCCATGGGCTCCAGCTGGTAACTTTTTAAAAATCCACCATTTTTTTTAATTCACTAATCACCAATTAAGTTTAATAATAAATGAATTAAGAAAGTCAGTGTGGTGGCGGCGGCGGCGGAAAGGGGAAGCAATGCGGTCAGCACCTTTTGCCGCAGTGCAGGTCCGCCGCCGCCGCCGCTGCTGCCGGAATCAATCCGCATCAACGCCGTGCTGTATAGTCCTAGTCACGCTTCAATAGAGGGAGCTTCCTATAAATTACTTTATCATTCAAAGTTTGTCTATAACGATGCTAAAAAGAAAGATTTCCTTTTTTTTTTGTTGGGTAGAAAGGTCCGGGATTCGGGAGCTAGTCCCGCAGACACACAGCGTACACAACACGTCTATTTTCAGCCCTCACAGCTTGCTAGGATCCTTGTTTTTGTTTTGTTTTAAACTCTTTTTTTTTGCCTCTTTTTTTTCTTGGTGATTGTCGTCGAAAGACGGAGCGGGATTTTCTCGTTCGTTCGGGAAAAACATCAGCACCCACCTAAATGATGAGCTCTCGACAGCTGCTGCTCCTTCTTTTTCTACCTACCTCTCTCGCTGATTGAATCCCACCTTTCTTTATAATAGCGGGGCGCGTGAAAAGTGGATTTCGTGACTTTTCTTCTTCCTCTCTTTTTTTTCGAACGCGTTTCGGTCACGAAGCGACCGTTATCTCGCACGAACAGAGAGAGATAGAGTTTGGGATCAACGAAAGAGAAAACAACTTTTGGTAAATTGGATATATCCTCTTTTGCTGCTGACCACCTTTCTTTATTGTGTATTATTACATAGTAGAAATCGATCCTATGTTTTAAGCATCTGCTTTTCAGGATTGCCGCTAGATGAGGCGGACATCTTTCCCTTAGAAGAAAATTTTTTATTTTGAAATAAAATGTAATTATATTGAAAACATGTGCGTAATCCAGGTTATTACGTATTAAAAAATCGATTATTGCGACGAATGCCGTTTTTATTATTATTTTCTTACTGCATAATAAAGTAATGCAGCAGTGAGGGATTTCGACTGCTCATTTCTATTCTTTTGACTTCATACATAGTCGATGAGAAAATCCTGCGGGATCCCTGTGGGGATTTTCTTTTCTGCTAAATTACCGCTGCGCTTGTTCCCTTTCTTTCTTATGTATGAGAAATTAAGTTTTTACAAGTGCCTTAATAAATTGGAGATTTAGCGGAGCAGCAGTGCTGCTGCTTGTTTGTTTTACATATTACACAACTTCCTCTTCTGAATTATACAAAGACACTCCTTAATGGTGTAAACGTAAACTTTGGATTCTTAGATTTTTAGATAATAAACGACTACTTAAAAAAAATAAGGGGACACTTATTTAAAAGTGAAGAAATATAATGATGAATATTCTCATTAAAATAAATACTTTTTTTTCTTCTTCTTCTGCATTATAATAGAAAGAAATGTATAAAAAGTGTATAAGATTGACGTCATTTCATCTTGTATATATGTATGATGAACGTGTTTCCTAGGTTTCTTCTTCTTCCTTCTTCATCATCTTGCTTCTTTTTTTATTACTTTTTGAAGGGAAATAACCAGCTGTAAACAAACTAAATATATTGCTGCTCTGCTGCTGAGATATAAACTGTTCATATAACTGCATCCTTCTTTTTCAAATCCCTCCCTTTTGATGTGTATCTATTCGGAAATTTCAATGATAGTCAATTAGAGGAAATGATGTTCCGTCATGCACAGCTTCCATGTCGCATTCAATAACATCTTGAAGCATCTCTCAGGATGACATCCTCTTCCCAATTAGAATCAAGAGCACCCCGCATTTCTCCTAATTATTTATAGTTAGATGAAATTCAGGTTCAATACTAGTCGTCAGTGTGGAAAAAAATCCGACTTGTTTATTTTCGTTCCTGTAGATTTGTCTCTATTCTTATCAATTGTGTTACAAATTCGTCAGTTTGTCTACAATCGATTTTCTCTTCAGAGTGAATCAAAAGAAAAGCCGTCTGACCGATTTATTCTACCAATATCTTAAAATATTGAGTAGTTTTAAAGATTGCCAAGTTCAATACTACTCTTCAAAGTGAACAAAAAAACTAGGCAGTTCTAAGTATAAGTTTTGTTTTTAAAAATTTGACGCCGATTGGTTAGATGTAGAATGCCAGGTTCAATACTACTCTTCAAGCTGAAAACTTTTTTTAAAAAATTGAGAGAACTGATGTTGTAGTTATATTTTTGGGGGGTTGCTGCGCCGTAGATTCGCCGCACCGGCCTGCGCGTCGACGCAGCGGCATATGTATAGTAGTAGAACCTGCTCGTCTATCCCTTTTTGGCTCAGTACACCCATTCGAACTCATCAAGACCAGTGGTCACTTTCCCATTGTCTCACTTTGTTTTCGGACAAATGTCGTTGTCGTCATCCTTCCAGAAGGATTATCATTCGTCTGTAGACATGGAAAGAATTTAAGAAAGAATTCTTTTATAGAGAGTGCGTGCATCATGCAGGCTTTTATTATGGTGGGCGGGTAAGTGATGATTCATTTAGCACCTTTAAAATAATATAATAACTGTCCACCTGTTCCATCAAACGACTGAACTGTTTTAATAGCATCTAAACTGGCGGAATGCCCAGCAATAACCGGTTATTCTAAGATTTTTCCTTTCAGTAAAAGAAAATAACATAGCAAACCGCAATTTTAAAACTGTTGGCCTCTTTTTTTTTTTTTCTTTTTCTTTTTTGGCGACTATATTTACACTCAAGACACACACACACAAAAAAAGTAGAGGTGTAGATGAGCCACGACGCCATCTACCAAAGAGCTCAGCAAGTTTCGTTTCTTTTAAAAAAGAAACGATCCATAAAGCGTGCTAAATGTAATATCGCCATAAGTTATAAGGTATATGCGTGTCCCGGTCTAGGTGGGTGGTTGCCGGAGCAACCGTGTATTCTTGTGTACAACCCCATACTAAACAACATACAGTACACAGGAAAATATATAGGTTTTCTTTCCATTGAGGGGGGAAAAAATTCCTTGTCCAGGATCGCTCCCAATTTAGGTGTCTGCCTCATCATATGATGATGATGCCCGGATGGATAAATATTTTCTTTGGCTTTTGGAGGAAAAGGAAACTTTTTTTTTGGGTCGTTATGTATATCCATGAGAGATCCTGGCCGGCTCTTTCTCAGTTGCCATCCGCACTCCACCGGTGGCTAATATATGCATGACGTTGGTGTTGAACTCCCCCCTCGATCCTTCATAATATGGCGGCTGCTGTGGCAGGATTGTACGGATTAAGTGAGGAGCACGCTCGTTACTCTCGATTCCAGTGAGTAATCTACCTTATACTCCTCATCCCTAATCTTGTCCATTTTAATCTCTTATTTAAAAAGAAAAAGATGAATGCAAGGAGCGCAGACAGGATCGCGCAAACGGACCAACAGCTGCAGTTCATCTGCACTGCAGCAGATTTCTCTGTTTCTCTTTCTCTCCTGTTTTCCGTCTCTGCGCGTTTCTCCTTGTTTTCCTCCTCGGGCACTTTTTTTTTGTCTATTTCTTTTTTATTTTTTGGAGTGAATCCTGCGCACTCCAACTTCAAACGAACTGGTGGAAACTACCACGACTAAACTACTCTCTTTGGCTAATGATGTGCGCTTCCACCCGTCCTTACTTTAGTTCAAAGTCTCTTAAGAGAGATAGAAGGACAAGTAATGGATCCAATAGGAAACAAGGATTGACACTGAATCTTCATCAGGATCGACTTTCGATCTTGGATAGAAGCCGTGTTGACACGCGCGCTTCCTTCCTTCCTTCCTTCCTCTCTTTTTCCGGACGGAAGTGGAGCGAGACGAGGGATTCCCCCACCAACCTCCGTATAAGACGGTTGGCTCGATCCTGCTGGACTAGTTCTTTTACACGTTACTATAGTGATCCTTGTTGAACACTTTCACATGTTTCTCGCCTACGGGATTTCGACATGGACGGATGCCTACCGATCCGAAGGCGTCCTCGCAGGTAGTAAGAAGATCAGGATTATTTTTTTTTTAATCAGGATTTTTCCGTTCTGAAATAAATCCTTCATTAGGATAGGGACAGGATTTGTTTCTACAATTTTTGTGATCCGGATAATCAGCAGTTGCCAATTTTCTTAGGAAAATCCTGATTCAGGATCAGATTTTTTTTTTCTCCTTTTTGGTTTCCATCATCGTTTTTCTTATACATAGAACGATCCCTCTGGGATGAAAAAAAGGAGATTGATCCTATTTTGCAGCACCTTGGGGGACAATCCTATGTGTAACAAAGTGCAGCACTTGTGACGATGAAAGTGTTTAATGGTCCGTCTCTCACTTTTTTTCCTTTTACAGCTAAAAACGAAAATATTTGCTTCAAAAAAGAAAGTATAAATATATATATATATATGTTAAAACATTAAACAGGTCTCTGCCCAAATTGGCCAGTCACGATGACGACGACGGACCGAACGCAAATGGCCAGTACCCAGGAGTCGGCACCTTCGAGCCCATTCCACACGACCACGATTTCTGCGAACGAGTCGTCATCAACGTAAATTTAAGAATTCTCTCTTCTTTTTAAATAAATAAATCAAATGGATGTCACAGACAAATGATTTTGGGAGTCCAGCCAGGAAAAAAAAAGGAATGTGACGATTAAAAACTCCTGCGGGATTCTTTTCTTTCATTTTTTTGGCACAGGTGAGCGGTCTGCGGTTCGAGACGCAGCTGCGGACCCTGAACCAATTCCCAGAGACACTTTTAGGGGATCCCGCCCGCCGGATCCGCTACTTTGACCCATTGCGGAACGAGTATTTTTTCGACCGGAACCGACCGTGTTTCGACGCCATCCTCTACTACTACCAGAGTGGTGGACGACTCAGGCGGCCCGTCAACGTCCCGCTCGACGTCTTCTCCGAAGAGATCAAATTCTACGAGCTGGGCGAGACGGCCATCAGCAAATTTAGGTTTTACAAATATATTTATAGCTCTTACAGCGTTGCCAAATATAATATTTTTGAAAAAAATAATAGGGAAGACGAAGGGTTCATAAAAGAAGAAGAGCGACCTCTGCCGGAGAACGAGTGGAAGCGGAAAGTGTGGCTCCTTTTCGAGTACCCGGAGAGCTCTCAGGCGGCCCGGGTGGTGGCCATCATCTCCGTGGTGGTGATCCTCCTCTCAATCGTCATTTTCTGTTTAGAGACTCTGCCCGAGTTCAAGCACTACAAGCTGTTCAACGCGACCAACAACCGGACGAGGATCGAGGAGGACGAAGTGCCCGACTTTACGGACCCTTTCTTCCTGATAGAGACGATCTGCATAGTGTGGTTTACGTTCGAGATCATAGTGCGCATCATCTGCTGTCCGAATCAGCGGAATTTCTTCAAGGACATGATGAACATCATCGACATCATGGCCATCATTCCCTACTTTATCACGCTGGCGACGGTGCTGGCGGAGGAGGACGAGGATCCGATGGGTGACGCCGGCATCCACAAGGGTGCTCCCTCGGAGCGAAGTTCCAATCAGGCCATGTCTCTGGCCATCCTTCGAGTCATCCGGCTCGTCAGAGTCTTCCGCATCTTCAAGCTCTCACGACACTCCAAGGGATTACAGATCCTCGGGAGGACGCTCAAGGCCTCCATGCGGGAATTGGGATTACTCATATTCTTCCTCTTCATAGGTAAGTCCCCCGACTTTTTCCTTTAATTATTTTTTAAAAATTTGAGGGAGAAAACAAAAACGTTGCCACCAGGTGTAATATTGTTCTCGAGCGCCGTCTACTTTGCCGAGGCGGGCTCTGAATATTCCTACTTCAAATCCATCCCGGACGCGTTTTGGTGGGCCGTCGTAACCATGACGACCGTTGGTTACGGGGACATGAGGTACAAGGACGAGCAGCACCTCTCTCTCTCTCTCTCTCTCTCTCTCTCTCTATAAAAAACGAAACAAAAACACTCTTGTCACACAGTCCCTCTCTCACTTTTTTTCGCTCTTAAGTGTCGTCGCTTTTATTTTCTCCTTCTTCTTCGTGTAGGTTTTTATTTTTACGTTTAAATGTCTCATCGAAAGGATTTTTTTTATTCTTATTTTCTGTCTATGGCCCTGCATCTCTGTCTATATTCTTTTTGCAGGCGTAATATTATTTTCAAGTGCCGTCTATTTTGCCGAGGCTGGCTCGGAGTTGTCCCACTTCAAATCCATCCCGGATGCCTTCTGGTGGGCCGTAGTAACGATGACTACCGTCGGCTACGGTGACATGACGTACGATGTACTTGCTTGCTCTCTCACTCTTTTCTTTCTCTCTCTCTTTCATGTGTGATTTATCACAAATCCATTCATACAGACGCCTTCCGGCAAAGACACTTATTGGGTCATCCGGATGCATGTTATAACTCTAACTATCTCGCATGTTGCTCGTATTCTAATATCATAGACATGGTTCATATTTAACCAGAAAAAAATGTTGATTTTAATAGAGAATTTTTGGTTTTAAATAGGCCGGTGGGAGTGTGGGGGAAGATCGTTGGCTCGCTCTGTGCTATTGCGGGTGTGCTGACGATTGCTCTACCGGTGCCCGTCATCGTCTCAAATTTCAACTACTTTTACCACCGGGAGACGGACCAAGAAGAGATGCAGTCGCAGAACTTTAACCACGTCACAAGTTGCCCTTACTTGCCAGGCACTCTGGGTACTACATTATTCATCATTTTGAGTACCTAGTTGGCTCCTTTCCGTCATTTTAATCCTGTTAGGAACGGTGCCATTTTGTAGGTCTTTAAAAGTTGATTCTGAAACACTTAAATATTAATGCTTGAAAATTCATTTAAAGCTGACTAATTGCATACGTTTGTTTTGGCTATTTTTGAAAGGATTCAAATATTTAAAAAAGATATGACCAATGAAACCAAAATGTAGATCTCTAAAGGTCAATTCTAAAAACCAAATTTTAAAGCGGTAAAAGCGAATTTAAAGTTAAGTAATTTGCTGATAACTGAGACAGCTTTTCGTCCTTCTTTTCGTCCATTTTGGAACGGATTACATTATTTAGATTCTATGACCAGTGACACCATCTTATAGATCTCTAAAAGCTGATTCAGAAAATTGTATTAAAAATTCTTTAAAAAAATGAAATTGAATAGGTCACACGAGGAACAAGAGGGACTCTATGTCAGATTCCGGCGGCTCAGATATAATCGACTTGGAAGAAGGGACGATCCTTTTGGATCCTTCTCCGTTGACGACCAAGAAGCAGCACCAGCAGAATTGCAGCAGTCGCTACAATAACAACATTAGCAACACGAACGTGTTCACCGTAGAGACTGACGTCTGATTCTTTCTCTCTCTGCGGTTATATGCAACAAATCTTCCAGTGCCATTCTAGATTGGATCCTGCTGAGGGGGAAGAAAAAAGCAATCTCGGGTGCAGTGATGTTGACGGTGTGTTTTATTATTATTAGTGCGACAACAACTTATCAGAAAACAATAATAATATCAGTACCAATGCCGTCCATGCACAAGAATTGACGAGGCTGGAAAAAGAAAGAAAAGAAAAGCTCCCTCTCTTTATATTCCCTTTTTTTCTCTTTTCTCTCTACTTCTCCCATATGAAAATCCCAGTGATACTACTTGGAAGAATAAGAAGAAAACACTTTTTACAATTTCAGTTTGACTGATTATGTGAGTGAATGTTTTATCGTGCCTTACATTTTCAAATTGCAACTCTACTTTTCTTTCTTGTTGTTCAACTGCAAATCGATTTTGATTAGACATCCTTTTGGGGTTCTTAAGAAGAGAAGTCGTCCTGATTCAATTTCAACGACTGTACTGATGTATGCATGAGTATCAAAGATTCACTATTATTATTTCCGCCTCCTCCCTTTTTGAATAGTCTCTCTTTAAAAGGAAAACATGTATTTATAGATAGCCTATTCCTCGCTGAATTAGTCGCAGTTGGCAACGTAGGACAGACATTGATTTGTTTATTTTTCACGAATCACAAGATTGGTCCAAGAATAATCTTTGACATATCCTGAAATTCGAAAATATTCAGAGAGACTTGAAAAAAAAAACTGGATTAAAAAAAAAAGTGTGCGTGGTGTGCGTTTACACATTTCTTAACTCTTTTAAAATGTAAAAATTCTAAACCCCCTTCCAAAGTATTCAAACCAAAAAGAAAAGAAAAAAAAAGTTGTACATATTCATTGTAAATTGATCCTTATTCTTTTTTCATTTACATTTTTGTCAGTCTCTCGATATTATATCCCTCTCAAAAACTCAAGAAATGCTCATCTCTTTTCTCTCTTGTCATCATATGTTATTATTATGTGCATATTTCACTGTGTTGTCCCTGAATTTTACTCCTGTCAGTTATACATAGGAAAAAGGAAGATATCCCAGAAATGAAATGATGGAATACTCTATATATTTTTTTTCTCGTCTATATCTCAAAAAAAAGAGGGGGACACACTACGTAATGTCTGGACGGATGTAGTTTTTAAAAAAATCGATTAAAAGTGTGATGGACAGATATTATCAACAAAAAAAAATTCACGATATGGCGGTTATATTGGGAGGGAAAAGTAAACATCATTGGCACACCTGACACTCATCCCGGAGAGAAGAAAAGAAGAAAAAAAAATGGTGGACAATATGGTTTATAAGAGAGAAGACAACATGATTACATTCAGACCAGGGGAGGGATAAATTATGTAAGATGAAAGAAGAGAGAGGGGGGATCGTTTCGTATTATAGCGACGACGTGAGTATTGATGTTCATGCAGTGGTGATGTAGAAATGCGGCAGAGGGCGGGATCGTGACGTCATCGCGGGGCTGCGCAGTCGTCTTGAAATGAATGCTAAATGGAGGGTCGCATCAATAATTAATAAAAGCAGACAGAGAGAATGAATAAAAAAAAAAAGGAAACAGAAACAAACAAAACAAAAATGTCTTTCTTTTGTACAAAAATAGTCGTTTGCCATAGAGAGATCCATTCCGGAAGGCTCCTTTATACTCTTCAATCATCGCAAACTCGATAAAAGACCAAATTGTATTCCACAAATTTGTCTCCCAGACTTCCGCTCGGCTTCTCACATAGATCCTTCAAAAAGAGATCGTATTAAAAAAAGAGGATCCATTTTTTTCATACTTATTAAAATAATGATATACCACAGTGTCACCACGACTGACAGGAAAGCGGAGCCGATAAGCCACAATGGACGAGCGCCCTACATCGACGAAGAAAGTGCGGGCGACGGAATCAGCATGATTTAGGGTTGGACCCCGCTGGATACCGCCCAAAGGATCTCCTCGTTGGCCATCCGCACAAGCGCCTAGGCGGACTGGAGAAGTGCATTGATCCGGCTGAAGACTCACAACGGTCGTGAAACTGTAAATTATATATCAAGATCCATTAAAAAGTTTTTTATGAAAAACATTTTTCTTTTTATCTTACTGGAATTGAAGAGTAAGACTCCGATCAGGCATATGCCGGCTCAGAGGGATTCCATAAGTATAGTTGGCAGCATCTCCGTTCAGGCACCGGATGTATTCAGAACTATCTGACATACAGTAACTGGGCCCTAAGGTGACATTGAAGGCTGCTCCCACCAGGCGGATGTAACTCACTCGGCCGTCCCAAACTGCCGATAACAATTTATTATAAATCTTACTCTTATAGATTAATCATAAATCATATTTGTACCTGTCGGTTGGGTTGGAGTCACCTTGACGCTGGGAGTGCGAGTCCTAGTCGACATAAAGTCGGCGCTCGTAGGGCCCCTAGAGCCAAGATCTCTCTGCTGAGTCGACAGGTGTCGCCGGACCCTCGAGACCCGGATGGGTTTCTTCTCTCTCGGCTTCTGTAAAAGCAACTATAAATATACAAAGATTACATTAATATCAGTTTTTTCTTTTAATTTAAATTTGATTTCTTTTAAAATATACCTGGCCTAAAGAAGCTCTAGCATCGAAAGCACTTCCGGCGTCGCTAGGCCCCCGGAAATTCCGGCTCTTTCCGTCCTTCAGATTGAAATAATCCACATTGTTCGTCAGCATCTCTGTCGCAGACGTCGTTGTTGATGAAGAATGGCTGCTAGGCAACGAGTCCGTCGCCCTTATCGTTGTGCTTCCTTCACCGATCCGGCGGGCTGACATGCTCGTAACGGCCGGAAGAGCAGTAGTAGTTGTTGAAGCTTCACCGAGAGGAGCGCAACAGTAGACCTGACAGGTGTTTGAAGCCGGACAGGATCCCGGTTTACCGACAGGATCCGGTTTCGCGCTCGTCAAAGACGTGAAGGATCGAGGCGGAGCCGTCCCGTTGATCCTTCCTTGGACTGGTCTGAGGGGGATGCTCCTGATAGTAGAGATCCCTCCTCCACCGCTGTCAGATGAGTTGCGATTATCGAGAACACGTGATTCTTCCGCTGGATCTAAAGTCTGATTGTAATTAGATGAATGATGTACGGCATCCGCCATGAAGGCGTAGTCTTCCAGGGACGGCTCCGTGTAGTTAAGCACGGTGTGATGATCCGTTTTACTGCGGGATCTAATAACGCAACGTTGCCATTATGTTTAATTGATTTGCACCCTTTTTAAATATATTTATACGTACCCAGCTAGGATTAAGTCTGAATTACGTTTCTGCCATTCGAGGATGTACAGCGTTGCCATAGCAATCAGGCTAAATTTTGAAAGATTAAAAATTTATTTTTTGGTAATCAAATTTAATTGGGGATTGAGTTACCAGAGGGCCATAATCATAACTAGGATGATAACGATTGCTTGAACGAAACGATTGGCGCAGATTCCGGCCGGAGTAGAATCTAAGGAGGTCGACCTATTCCCACCGCACCCTTTTGGCCTACGAGCCACACTCGACGCCACATTGCTCACTGTTAGTGAAAATAATTATATTTAGTAAACGAAAATTGAGAAAGATTCTTCGCAAAAAAAGAAAGAATCAAATAGTGCTGGTTTTGCTAATTGCCGTGAGAGAGGTCGATATTGATGACTGCTTTACCGGTGGAACCACTGGCCGTGGATCGGATACTATCCAGCCGCTTAAGTTTCGACAATTTGTGATTCATCCGCTCCAATTCGTCGATACGGTTTTCCAAATTATCCGTCACTTTGCAAAGCTCTTTAACTGCCCCAACGTTTTCCATAAAGATCCGCTCCTGAAAAGGATTTTAAAAAGTCAGTCAATAAATCCTTATGGAAATTGAGCACTCTTATACTTTATTAACGACGAGGAAATTTTCAATCTGCCTGCCATCGGGGAGAATTATGTTGCCCGCAGGTCGGACGGCATCCGGGATGATGCACTCCACCTCTTGTGCAATAACTCCCGTATCCGCCCTCTCGTCCTCTTTAAGACCTGCCGTTTCGGCAAATTCTTCCGTGTACTTGTAATGGACAACTCTTAAGGCCTGTACGTTCCTTAATTGCTCTTTTGTATCCGCCTGTATTAAAATAACATTTTATTATTCTACTCGGAATCCGGAATTTTAAAAAAGAAATTACCTCTAGGATGCCTTCTTTAGCTCTACGATCCGAAGGTTGGACCAAATGCCCTGTGATCTTCAAGTTGCCGTGGACCACAAGGGCCTCATCTGGCCGGTCTGTATTGATACCCACCCGGCCGGAATGAAATACTGAATCGGAAGTCGTTCCTCTCTGCCAATTCTGCTCCACTTCGTTCTCAAACATTCCAGGATTGGAGGCGCGCACTATGATGCGCTCCGAAGAATGGGCCACAACGGTGTACGTCTCTTCGCCGCAGTGAGCTTGCAGGCTCACCACCAGATTGAAGAAGCGCTGATCTGGATTTGGCTTCCCTTTCTTCCTCATATTATTGGCCGTCGTCTCGTTAAAGTGGAGACGACCCACCGTAATTTTAGACACTTGATCCTGCTGCAGTTCTAATAAGACAGGATGGAACGGCTTCTTACTCCGGTCGCTCTGAGACTGCTCCACCCGGATCATCTGGGTGGGTGCTTCCGCTTTAACGCCGAAAAAGTGGAGATAAAAGTTATCCACTTTTTTCAATCCTTCTTCACTCTTGACGTAGTAAGGCTCTCCACTTTGCTGGACGTGACACGTGATCTATAATAAACAAACAAACATTTTATTTTTAAAATGCTCCTCCTCTACAAAAGACTTCCGGAATAGAACCTGAAAGTGGTTCTTCTTCTGGCATACGAAAGCTTCGTCCGTGTTTGAAAAGTTGAAGCCTTTGTCAGCATCGATCCGGTAGTTTGGAAGTGGCCTGTCAAAAAGAAAACGTTACAACCGCTAAAAATAAACATTGTACAAGTTCACGTACAGTTCTTTCAAGTTTCTATCGAATAGAAGGTGCCAGCTCGACTGCTGGAAGGCCTGAAACCGGATGCATTGATAGCTGTCGTTAAACATGCTGCTATCCGCACTAAATTCGTAGCTATAATCCTCATCCGCACCCACAACAGCCGGCTGACTGCTCTGCGGCGATAGCTCTATAATTATTCAAAATATGGTTAATTTCTAATTCAAATTTTTCAAAATTAATAAATCAATTACGGGGCTCTTGTTTGACGCTTTTAGAAAAAGATTCCGTTAATGAGAGTTTCCGCTTCTTCTGTCCCACTGGAATGATATTTGATGGGACAGAGAGTCCTCCGTGATCCTCGATCGTGTAGATAGTTGGAGTGGCATTACCGCAAGGAGCTGCCATTACAGGAGGGACCGTATACACTAGCTCATTCTTGAGATCCAGCGGAGAACTGAAGAGGGCTCCGTACGTCTCTGTAGTGTTGGGTAGGACGTAGCGCTGCTGTTGCTGCTGCTGTGGAACTCCTCCAGAGCAATGATCATTTACTGTAAAAGATATCAAAGTTTATATTTATTTATGTTATATAGAGGAAATGGCGCCGTTTCACGCGATCCTAGGGGAAAAAAAGAAGCGACGATTTTCAGCAGGGGGTGACTCGGTTGAAAAAAGAAAAACATTAATCGGGTCACGGACGACGTTGGGTGGACGCCGTCCTGAGTTTGTTTGGTCGATAAGTTCCCTTCTTTTTTTATTACAATAAAGCAGGGGTGGACGGCCATTTTGATCCCGGCAGGTGGATGAAAAGAGGAGACAAGCACAAAAGTATATATATAAAAAAAAAAGTGTTTCGGACCCCATCGTTGAGAGTAACGTCGTCGATTAATCATGAACGACGATGACAAAAGACCATTTTTTTCATATCATGATTTGACCAGGTGTGTGCAAGTTCAATTAATCAACACTTACAAGGTGATCCGCCAATACTAGAGCCGGAACGGTTCGTCTCTGATGGTGAATAAGGAGGTTCCGAAGCGGAATCCGGCGGACTCTCCGGCATGGCGTGTCTGTAGGCAATAAAAACATCACAAATTAGCTAAACTGCCCTCTTTCTTCTTCTTCCTCTTCTTTCTGTTATATAATTCGTGACTCACGATGCGTTGGCGTTGAAATGGATGGTTCCCGAAGGATTTCTGTTGTAAGGAGCCCGGATACTGGGATTATAAGGAGAGCCCCTGCAGTTGGTCATCACTGGTGCACGTTGATGCTGCTGCACTATTAATGACGCATCCGCCGGAATGACATCCGCAACTACTCCGGAGAGCGGTCCACTGTGCCTGGAAGCCTCTTGATTTGCCAGTGTATCCGCAAAGTAACTATTTTTAAAATTTTAAAATTTAAAATTAAATTTCCGTTGGAGCTCGTTAGTGACCAGGTGCAACTTAATATTATAGGCTGCTGTTGCGTAACTAATTATATGAAGAGGGGGGTGAGGATGCAGCACGTGACCTCAGCGCGTGGGAAAGACGAAAAGAAGAAGCGTCATTGCGTGTCATAATATTCACCCTTACTTGTTTTGCTCGTCGCTCTCGCTGTTTATAAAATGCTCCAGCTGAGTGAAATCCGGCAAAGTATCGTTCTCCATTCCGGCGAAATCTTCGTCTCTACCTGTAAATAAAACAATTTTAAAAATAAAGGATACATATAATCTAGTTATAGAATAAGGTATATAACCCTTCTTTATACAATCCATCTAAAGAGAAGGATCGGTGGTGCGCTCCGTTCAACTGATGGAGAGCGATTGGGATCTCTATCTATATTGAGATGCACCTTTTTCGTAAATATAAATACCGCTTGAATGAATCCCGATAATAGGCTTCTTCCGATTTTCAGACCGAGGCAGAAAATCGTGAAATCGATCGATCACGAACGAACTAAAAAAAACTGATTTCTAACTTGCGACGACGACTCTGGGTCAGACAACTACTGGACTCGATCAGTAGAAAAAAAACTAGAGTTCACCTCTATTATATACCTCTGACTTTACGCCACATGCGCGTTGACATAGAGGGATGCCTGACCAATCCGGGGGCTTGAACGATACTTGGCGTGCAGCACCCAGTCAACAACAGCCCGGCGAAATTTTACTTTATTCGATCAACTTTTTTTATTACTTTTTTTTGTCATTGAACAAAATGATTTCTCTTCTTCAGAAAAAAGTGGATCAGACCCCCGTGGAGAATTTCTCATTAAAGAGGAAAGCGGGATCAATGACCCGTCTCATTTGGCAGACAGAAAACAATCACGCGGATCACGGCCAATTGGAGCGCAATAATTGGAGCTCATCTCTCGAGATATTTGTAGATCACAAGTGATCAAACCCTTGACCATACAGAATTAATTCAAGATTATACAATAAACGCCCTCCTATAAGGCAAGAGAAATAAGATTTTTTACCTGCAGCAAGAATGTATCTTAAATCCGTATAACTTGCCAACCAACTAAGTTCGTACTCGACGACACATTCCATCTCTCTTTTAAATCTCGTCATTACTTCTGATTAGTAAACGTCCGGTTGGACGGCGAGTTGAAATCTCTTTGACGAGTTTGACTCATAAAGCAACAAAACTTTGTATACAATAATGTAATTCGATCCATAACGTGGTCTGTATTTGTGAGATAGCTCGGCGGCCATAACTCAGCTGTTGCCAAAATGAAGCCTGAGGCCGAGGGGCGTCGCGTACACCACATAAAATATGAGAAGAGAAAGGGGAGTTTTTTATTTTTCTTTCTCCTTTTCGTTTATTTACGTTCTTCGGATATTGCAAATGTGTGAAATCACTATGTGGCGCCGAAAAAATAAGGCCCTGCAGGGGAGAGAGAAAAAAAAGTTTGAAATGCTCGTCACGGGTGGTTATCAAAGACCGGTAGATGGGGGAGAACTAAAATTGAGGCCGGAGACCGGCTACGAACGCCATCTTTGGTCGCGCTCCCAACAGTGGATGACCCTGGCTGTCGAATAACCCGAAACCGGTCTGTCCTTGGACTCGGTAGTTTTTTTTTGTTTTTCTTTTTAGGTAGACAACTCGTCGAAGATTTTTTTTTTTAAAACAAAAACTTGAGATAGTCCATGTGGACATTCTCTGAATAGACTTTTTTTTTATTTTTAGTTATGAGTCATTGATGACAAATTTTTCAGAAAAATCGATAGCCCGCACGTAATATTTGTATGCGTTCTTCCGGGATTCGCAGGTTGTTTTTGTACTTTTAGAAGAGGGCAGTGCTGCGCCAACTTCCGTTCGGGTGAGTGGACGGAGAAGCAAACAAAAACGACTGGCAAACAACTTCCGATGCGTGATGTTATTACAATAATATCAAGGACTATAAAATTTGACATATAGATGGCCCAAGAATCGCCATGTTGTTATGATGAAAATACATTCTTTTTTTCTTTGTAATTCATTTGTTTTTTATGCTTTAAGGTAATCTCTCAAGGTGGGATACAAAAACTCACCTAAGATGGCTTGAATATCCGCATCTTCACCCAACATATCCATTTGCAAAAACTTGTAGTTGAGAGAAGGGCTTATGGGCTTAGCGGAAAACGAGGGAGACACGAGCACACAGATTAGTAGGCATGTTGAGAGTTGCAATCACAACAGGTGGTTGCACTATAATCACGATTTACCAAGAAACACTTTTAAAACTGTGACAATCTTTACTCAAAAGAGTGTGGACAGCAACAAGACGCACAAGATTCAACGACGACAACTTAGTTTTAGCTTTCGCCTTTTACCTGCTGCTGCTGGCTGGCGTGGCGTGTGCTAGGGCTCGGCCTTTGTTGAGAGAGCTCTCATATTTGCCCGGGGGTATTCGCAACCCGCCCGTGATTGGAGGTAGAAGAGGGACATTAAAAAGCAGCAGGTACATAAAGGAGACGGGAAAACCCATGGGGATTTTTTTCTTCACAAAAAAAAAAAATAATAAAGTTGTTAAATCTACCGCTAGATGTCCTAATGCTTCAATGATTTTTTTATTTACAAAAAGACTAAGGAAGTAAATAAATAAAGGTAACAATATAAGGTTGAAACCAATTAGCACATTAAGATGAAGAAGATTATGGCAATTTTTTATCAAGACAATTTTCCTTAGAAAAATTATTTCTTATCGACCGAAAGTACTGACTAGTACGAGCCATGATTCACGAATAAATGCGGTGACGTATATTTTCCAAAGTTAAAATGTAACTCGACTTATGAGCTGATTGATTATAAACTTTTTTTTATAATTTAAATTAAAGTAGAAATAAAACTTTTCTAAAATAAACTGTCTAAAAAGCCACGAAATCACGAAACACGATGTATTATTACCCGTCGACTTTTTTTCGACCCATTCGAACGTCGCGGTGCGGGAATGCGATGTTGTCAGATAGTAAAGTGAGTGATAAAATGGATCCGCCGTGGTAATCTTGTTTGAACTTGAATGATGATTATAAATGTTAAATAGTAATTTAGTCATTCTGATAATTCGTTTTTTAAAATAAAATTTTATACTTTCACTCGTAAATCATGGGTGACACCGTGACAGCACTCTTTGTGTGTTTTGGCGACTTGGCGTTGATGCAGACATCTTTATTCAACCAGGATTCAACAATTTCAAATTCATATCTTGTTAAATCATTTCTTTTCTCTCCTCAATACTACCAGAATATTTTACCAATGAGTTGATATCAGAACTGAGATTTTTTTTTTTCTATTGAAAGTTTTATAAGTATGTGGCTGTCGTTTAAAACAGAAAGAAGAAGGAAAGGTTGATTTGTGCGTAGAGAGAAAATCAATTTCCTCTTAACAATTTATGCATCCTACGAGAGTTTGTGTCGCTCCTCTGCGTTAACTGAAGTAAAATCTAACATTTGCAGGGCAAGGACCCGAATAAAATATTCTATCCTATCCGCAGTGCGTAAAAGGGAGCCAACTAGAAGAGGTTTCAAACAACTTTAATTGTCCATAATAGTACATTTTAAGTTCTTTGATTAAAAATTAAAATAGATGACCCTGCTATTAGTGAGCGGCAACATCAACGTTAGGGGGAAACCTGCCTTTCAGCTATTTAAACGTGCTCGATGTAACATGCTTCCATATTAAATAGTAATAAATATAATTCCACAGGGATGATATTTTGATTAAACTTTTTTTTATTCACATTAAATTTGAATATTTGATAAAAAGGTACAGACAACTTTGAGCGCCACGCATTTAGTTAGCTAATTTGACACCGTTGCTCAAGTGGCTCCGCTCAAGCGATGATTTGCAAACCTGTGAACTGCGAACGTCGTGCAAACGTTGATCTCGCGTGCACGCGTCTATACGTGCGGCGTTTTGGAAACGTCAAGTTCACAAGAAATTAGGTATGTAAATTTTGTTTTATCCGTTCCTAATTTGCTACACATAGATTACATAATCTTGCATTCGTCTTTTAAAAATTCTTGAATTAGTAGGGTTCGCGGTTTATGGCTGGTTATTCACAGCCAACTTGATCATACACATCACAGGTTGGTTTCGTCGTGTCGGTTATCTCAAAATTCAGTTTTGTAATAACACCTAAAATTGATTTTCAAGTTGTATCTTCTTTCGTGCGTTAAGAATGGCTACGTTTCAAGAATACATTCAGCAGAATGAGGACAGAGATGGAGTAAGGATGTCTTGGAATTATTTACCATCCAGTCAAGAAGAATGCAACAAGTTGGTGGTAAAACTGGGCTGTCTCTTCACTCCACTGAAAGAAAAGACAGGTATGATCCTTGAAAACTGTCTTGTCTCCTCCTATTCTCAACTCTACTCTTGTTTTAATGTATATTTATCAGAGTTGCCTACTCTTTCTTATGATCCTGTTGTGTGCATGAGGTCACACTGGTGCAAGGCAATTCTGAATCCAATGTGCAAAGTGAACTATGGAAGCAAGACATGGATCTGCAATTTTTGCTCTCAGCAAAATGCTGTAAGTTAATTAGTTCACATTATTTTAAATTCACATCTGACTAGGAATATTTCTACACAGTTTCCTTCCCATTTTGCTGGGATTGCTGAAACGTACAAGCCTGCAGAGCTCCATGCCCAGTTTTCCACCATTGAGTATACCATTACAGTAAGTTAATGTTAAAGCTACATGCAGGTAGTTATTTTAATTCCTAATTTTCACAAATCTGTTTCAGAGAGTTCAACCTCTACCACCCATCTTTTTGCTTGTGCTGGATACTTGCGTCGATGAGGAAGAGTTCGTTGCACTGAAGAGGTCGTTGCAGATGTTATTGTCACTTCTTCCGACCAATGCCTTGATTGGTTTGGTTACGTTCGGACAGATGGTTCAGGTAAACCGGTTATTATTTACGAAATATTTCATTAATTAATCTCTTTCAATTTATTGTGTGAAGGTTCACGAACTGGGACGTGCTGACGACACTACCAAGGCTTACGTTTTCCGTGGAACGAAGGACTACACCGTCAAGCAGGTGTATAATATGCTGCGCTTGAACAAAGGACCTATCGCCACTAGTCAGATGAACCCTCCTGGTTTGCCGGTTACGAGACAACCAGGCCATCATGGAACTATGGGTGGACCAGCCGTGAATTCAGGAGTAGAACGATTCTTGCAACCGGTCAACGCGTGCGACGCTTACTTGACGGATTTGTTGGGAGAGTTGCAACAAGATCCTTGGCCAGTCGCCCAGGGAAAACGTTCGCTTCGGTCCTCTGGAGTCGCTCTCTCGATTGCCGTCAGTTTACTAGAGAGCACCTATCCAAACAGGGGAGCCCGTATCATGCTTTTTACTGGTGGACCTTGCTCTCTTGGACCAGGTATGGTTGTCGACGAAGACCTCAAGCAACCGATCCGCTCACATCATGACATCAGCCAGGGCAATGCAAACTTTGTGGAGAAGGCCGCTAAGCACTACGAAGCTCTGGCCGCACGAGCTTGCAACAACGGCCACGCTATTGACATCTTTGCATGCGATCTGAACCAGACTGGTCTACTGGAAATGAGGTCGTGCCCCAACACCACAGGAGGGCATTTAGTAATGGGCGACTCGTTCTGCTCTACGATTTTCCAGGAATCTTTGCAACGAGTTTTCGCCAGAGATAACCGTGGCCTACTCAAAATGGCATTCAACGCTGTGATTGAGATGAAGACTTCGCGCGAGTTGAAAGTGAAAGGAGCTCTTGGACCCTGCGTTTCGAGCGACGTACCAGGTGGAAATGTTTCTGAAAAGGGAATTGGTATCGGCGGGACGAGCCAGTGGAAGTTGTGCGCCTTGGGATCTAACACGACACTTGCATTTTTCTTTGAAGTGGTCTCTCAGGTCGGTTTTCACCTCTAATAACTTAAATTTTGATAGAGCCGAGTAATAATTTTTATTTATTTATTTATTTGAAAACAGGGAGACCATTGTGGTCATTTTGGTTTCATCCAGTTCATCACCCAGTATCAGCACTCGAGTGGGGAGAAGAGGGTACGCGTGACGACCTTAGCTCGTCCTTGGGCGGTTGCAACCACCAACCTGTCCCATATGCCCCATCTTACAGCCGGCTTTGATCAGGAGGCGGCTGCTATAATGATGTTCCGACTTTCTGCCTTCCGTGCTGATTCACAGAAAAAAGCGCTCCTCTGGCTGGATAGAAAGCTCATCCGCTTCGTAATCCAAACTTTCGAGATATGTTTAAATTTAATTTTTTAAAATTTGAATTGTTTTACAGTTGCAACAATTTGGAGAGTATGTCCAGGACATTGCTGACAGCTTGCGGATTCACCAGAATATGTTCTCGTTTCCCGATTTTATCTTCCATTTCAGACGTTCTTCATTTCTTAAGCCGGCCAATAGCACACCCGATGAAACGACGTATTACAGGTAATAGGCCTATCTCATATTTTTGGAATATCTTCTTTATTACATTTCATCATATAACTATTCTTTCTTTTGATAGGCACATGCTCAATCGTGAAACCGTGACAGTGGGTATGCTCATGATTTACCCGTCTCTCTACAGTTACGGTCTCGACGGACCCATGGCTGTTCCCTTGGATACCTCGTCCATCCAACCCGA
The DNA here is from genome assembly GCA_030141595.1 of Chydorus sphaericus. NCBI lineage: Eukaryota > Metazoa > Arthropoda > Branchiopoda > Diplostraca > Chydoridae > Chydorus > Chydorus sphaericus. The sequence continues at coordinate 1,235,387 of CM057933.1, forward strand.
TCGTATCTTGCTTATGGACACCTTCTTTCTCATTGTTATCTATCATGGAGAAGTATTTGTGTTTTTATAAATCATTCAATCATGTTTCAGACGTTAATGTTTCCTTCTTCTATTATCAGACGATCGCGCAGTGGAGAACAGCCTGATACCACAATCTACCCGAATATGAAAACTTCAAGGAGCTCCTCCAGGCCCCTGTGAATGATACCCGGGACATTCTGCAAACCCGTTTCCCTATGCCCCGCTACATCAACACTGAACACGGCGGCTCTCAGGCTCGATTTCTCTTGAGTAAAGTGAACCCTTCTCAGACACAGAACAACATGCCAGATGTAAGTTTGTTTTTTTCTCATCTGATTAAGATAATTCTAGGCGCTTTAATGTAATGAATTCATACTTGGGAAAATATTAATAACAAACTAAATTTTATATGAAACAGGGTGCTGCTACCGTCTTGACAGATGATGTCAGTCTGTGGGTGTTTATGGAAGTGGTTAAAAAATGCGTTGTGTCCGCACCCGGCAAGAAAGCTGTAGAATAAGGAACTGTTTTTCATATTCTTTTTGATGGAACAATTCGGCATCGTATGCAAGGCGACCGTATTTGAACAAGTAACAAAACTGTCGGTTGACCTTTTCATTATTCTTACTCTTCCCGTAATCGGATTCTATTTCATAGCTACGTTAAGAAAAATTGCCTAGTCTTGAAGTTCCCTTTTTCTCAATTTTCCAGATCATACAAAGGAAACCTCTCCCTTCCTAAATTAACTAGTCTACGATTTCGTTCGTTTTTCTCTCCTGGAAGTGAATCATTCACTTAAAACATTTTCTCCTAGCTTACGTCTTCTTTCTCTTCGTTCACATTCATTCATTTTAAAGATAATTAGCTTGCAATGTTATTAAAAACATAACACAAGTTTTTTTCTTCTTCAACGGACAAAACACCTCGATGTGTGCCTTTCGTTCTTTATACGTTCTGTATCCGGCGAAATATCCATGAAATACAAAAATTGTGTAATGTGTAAATGTACTTTATTTGATGAATTCCTAGTAAATATTTAATTAATCAGCAACAGGTAAGTAAAGGGGACGAAATTTTTTTATTTTTTAAATTTTTTTTTCTTACGGAATACAAATACACAGGGTTTGTAGTTGTACCGTTAGATGTCTTTCGTATTCAAAAATTGGTTGAAATTTACGGGGAAATGGTTGTTTGTAAATACGTTGTCAAAATTGCATGCTGAGAGCTTGTAAGTCTAAAAGTGAGTCTTATATAAGCCTATGGGCATGTAAGTCTATGTGTAGTTGTAAATATTGCTACTTACTTAGTCCATTGAAGGTCAAAGTGTTGACGCGTCTAGGTATTCAGCAAGCTATGTAACTCTTAGGGGAGTTGAATAATTCAACATCTCAATTCTAACCTTACTACATGCAACCATTGTATATATGCTATGGGAGAATGTTGTGCCAAGAACAGCCTTATCCCAAGTTACAACAGAAATGCAAACTGTTCCCATGCAAGCTGCTGCTATTTTGTTATGCATAAATGGTGAGACATTCAAATAAACCTAGAGGAATATGAATTATTCAAAGCTTGCCTTGCTTCCCTGTGCATCGGAGGTCCAATTATGAATGTTTCCTTTTGTTGTCATCTTTTAATGCAATTTGATGTGTGCGGTCTTTTTGTGAGAGTGCACGGAAACTTTTTTTGGCGGTTCTTTGAATCGATGAGCCTTTTCAATCAATAATATCATCTCGCCGCAGGAGCAGTCAGTTTGTTCCCGCGGTGGATGCAACTGACATCCTTTTGTGCTCTCGATTCCAGCTGAAGAGGCACTTATAAATCACTTTTCTGCGATAAGTAGCTTTGCATGGCCGCTTCGCCTCCCGCATTCGTGCGCGCAATCTTTCCGCTTCATTTCCCTCCTCTTGGCGCTCTTCTGAAATCAGTCGAAAATTTTTATTAAATTTCTAAATAAACTCAAGAGAAGTCCGTTTCTTCTATTTATTTGAAGGTCGGCCTTTTGTCTCCCGCAAGTTAGGGAACGACGAGCCTCCCATGATTGCGTCACGAATGAATTTTATTGAACGCAGCCATAAAACAAGGAGCGGAAGGAAGTGCGGCCCCCGCCTTCAGCAGATACATTCGTACTAGTAGAACCATAAAGAAAAGGGCCAAAGCGGAAGGAGGACGCTTCCTATTCAAACCAGTAGGTTCAGACTTCAGAGGATATCTTGCCTCTCCTTTTTTTTTTTGCCAAAACATTCTTTATTATTACAAGAAATGCTGGTCTCCTCGACACGATCAATAACACTCGTTGTCATATTTTTTCAGAAAACATTTCTACTTCACCGAGCATTTTATTGTTCAAACAATGTCTAGTTCGAAAGGCGACGAAGAAAAGAAAGCATATCTGCTGGCGCCTTTTATTCTCTTTGAAAATAGCTCGCGTAGTGTGCCACGAATCAGTACTCGATGAACTGTTTTCTATTTTGCTAGTGATAAACACTGCTGAGCATTCTACTGCTTCTATTTCGAGTAGTTCTATTTTTTAAAGAAGACGAAGCCTCTCATCCTTGACGGCTACGTCTAAATAAATCTCTCCGATTCGTCCACGTTTAGGTCTTTTCCATATAGAATAATGTAGGGGGCCTAGTGCTGATTTATTAACAACACCTAAAAAACCTTGCACTCTTTTTTTTTCATTTTGGTATAGAAATAGCAGCTTCCTATTGCAAATGGCGAATGACAATATAAATTCACATGGTAGATGTGTTTTTCTTTACACTCATCTTTCTTGTATTCTCAATATTACAAGAATATTTTACGTCTCCTTCAAATGGCTGACGATAAAAAAAAGGAAGATTTTGTTTTGCTACAGTTGGATCATTTGCTAGAGAAAAGAAAATAGAGCTAGAATACAGTTGTAGCTATGCAAGTCGTTTGGTATAGAAAGAGGACGATAAAGTTGTTTCGTGCACCCAACGAAAGTTTATGTGCGTTAAGCCGCAAGTAGAACCTAAAAGTTTTTGTTGGGCCAGGATTCATCATCAAATATTCTGTCCATTGCAGCAAGTAAAAGAGGAGACCCAACTTTTGAATTTCCACAAGCTTGTGTTGCTCGTCATACTGCAATAATGTTGGTTTGATTAAAGGAGGGAAATCCGCTAGTGGGCAGCAGTTGTAAGAATCTGCCTTTGAACTATAGAAACGTGTTAGAAACGGCCCTGCTTGAAAATATTCCTCCCGGGGGAAATTAAAAAAGACGTTTGTGTATGTGCGTGCATTATATACATAAAGAGGTAGGTGCGTAATGTTGCCATTAAAGAGAGATCGTCCAGAACGACGGTCAAGTCATTTACACCGGACTTCAAAGTTGAAAACAGAATCGATATAGCCTCTATGGTGCGAAAATCACATTTCATTTTGTAAAATAAATTTTGAATTAAAGATTTATAAAGAACTCGTGAGATACGTGGTGCAAACATCAGAATTGAATTAATAGCAGCAGCCAAATTTTGAAGAATATAACAAGTTATGAAACTTACAAGTTTCATCACGTGATATACTTTTAAAGAATTCAATTGATGCTCGCCTATGGTTGAGAAGCAAGAAGTAAGATTCCCAAAGGAGCAGTTAATCCTACAAACTATATCGGTAATGGCGTCTGTTAGACGAGGTCCGTGCGTATCATTCAAATTCGTAAGTTCTATCGTGAACCTGTTAACTTTTTAATGAGCAAGAAGAATTCCCAAAACTTTTAAAGCTATTTACCGTACTTCTTTCTGTTTTAAAATTTTGTCTTAGTTGAACTCCTAGATTCAGTATGAAGATTTTGTGAGGTTGTTGCTTCTTGAACCACTCATCATCAACCAGAATTTCTTAACAGATAGAAAGTAGATAGCATATTTTGTTTGTAGTTTCTTTTCAAATGGACGCTCGTACTTCTATTTGAAACACCCAACTCGACGACTCATCTTTAAGTTTTACAGGAATAATGTTTCTTCCTACAATTTTGTGAAACTTCTATAATAGGATATTAGAGTAAATAGTCTCCGCTTTAACTCCTAATGCAAGAAACGTGTCCTCGTAATTAGCAAGAGTTACGTGAATGGCGAATTCTTTTTAAATTCATTTGATTCGTTTAATGATCTAATTAGCTACAATAAGTCCCCATAGAATCTTATTCTTTCAGCTTTGAGAGAAAAAGAATTAAAGGTTAAAGCTGTTACTCATCTATCCAATTAAAGGCTAAATTACTAAATTATAGTTGAAGAAAATTGTTCACAAGATGAAATCGAGTAATACCGTATAAAACACCTTTAACCACAAAGCCATTATGACAAGCTCCGTCACTGCGTGATCTCATTTGATCTCGAGATTTGAATGATCTTAAAGGAGCGCAGGATCAAAAGGATCCTCTCTGGCCATGAATGTTGAAAAGGAGGTGATAGCAGCGGATATATATATATGTAAAACTTTTTTTTTTTTTTGAATCATTCGATTATGCAAGAAGCGCGTTTATACAACGTCTTTCTCCCATCACATCCAAAGGATGGATCGAGCTATAGAGGTTACTAGATGTCATCGATTTATTGCTCCATTCGCCGAATACTTACTATGGCTGTGGGGATCCGATCCTGCATCTGCTAATATTGGACCAACGGAAGAGTAAAGAGGATACCCGCAGCATTGTCTGCCCCGCGTTCTTATAGAGAGGAGAGAGGCAGCTAGGATCGTTACTTCTGCTCCTCCGCCTTCGGGATCGATTCATTTCTCGCTCCGCTGATTATACAAGGCTGGGATTCCGCGCCGACCTGCAAATGGTAGCTATAGCCTACATATACTTCATTTACCCATATATGTTGCAACCATTTCACGCTTGACAGCACAGAGCATCGCAACTAAAAGCAAAGTTAGGTCAACTGTAAGTCCCATAAGGTTTTCATCATCTTATATATTTATTTTTTTCTATTATCGATCTATATGAGAGTATATATATATATATATTCATATTATATATATATTGCATTGAAAAATGGGATGCGGAATAAATCACTTGATCCCCGAAAGCTAATCAATTCCAAGGAGAGCAGGATCGTTTGTATTATAATATCGCTGTTATCGATCAAAATTGATGAAGACCTGCGTCTTGGGCAAACAGAAAAAAGAGTAGGCTAAAACTGCAGCCGCCGTACATGATGATGAGGGCTATATTATATAATGTTGCTCAGCATTCCGCCGCAGAAATAATAAACGTGCTGGCGCTGAGCTGAGCTGACTCTTCGATTTATGAGAAATCATTTATTCACGTCACATTTCCGCATCCTTCTACATTATAAGCTTTCTAAAGAAAAGGGACTGATGAGACTTAAAGAGATCCCACTCCATCATGTATATCTTTTCATCGATCGCCGACACTGTTTGAACAACAACTTTGCTAATGCAAGTGTCTACAGCTATACCGATTAATAATGTACTGTACCTATATTCTTTCATATGATTAAGTCATCTTATTATAGGCTTCCTCAGGAGGAGGAGCAGCCAATCAACTTGAAAGGGACTATACCCCTGTTTTATTGGTGTCTCTGCGTGATCGACAGAAATCCTGCTAACAATGGGAACTATAGCTTGCTGCAGCGCGCCGGAGTGTATAACACACGCAGATGAGCCTATATACCCATTTAATTAAATCGGAAAAGAGCTCGTTGACTGCTTCTGGCAGCTAAATAGCCAGAGATGAGAGTCTGCATGCGGCAGTTCCATCCTCTTTTTCTTTTTCTTCTTCCTTGAATTGCGGCAAATGCTTGATTGGTACAGCTTTTTACCGATGACGATGCGAGCTTTTACTTGGATGCTGGAGTCAGGACAAAAGGCTCCCTGTGGTATACTCGGAACTCGTATATAGAGCCAATCTCAAGAGGGATTCTTATTTTGTTGGCAATCCAGAAATATATATACCATATATAAAAGCAGGTGCTGATGGATTGATGGGAAAAGGTAAGGAATGAGATCCTAATTTGGGATGAATTAGTGCTGGATCACGCGGAAGGATTCTTTCATGTATTCATGAACTGTATAACGCTAGCTGCATTCCTCAAATGCCATATCTCAAAAGATCAACAGACTACGAAGAGAGCTAATGGATAATAATGGAGATTCCTCATAACGATCCTACATGAGCTGCCAATGATGCCAGTAGATATCCTATATAGCTCATTCCACCGGCTCAAAGAAGCGTAAACAGCAGCAGATCGCTTTTTATACAGGTTATCAACTACAATATTTTTTTTTCTTCCTGCCGGGCATCGTCCTCGGCCTTCAAGTCAAGAGGGCAATATATACGCGATGCACTCGCCGCCGTGAGGGAAGAAAAAAAAAGAGAGATCTTTGCGTCGGCGCGCTAGATTGAAAGTGGGTACCACCGAAAAAATCGGACAGGGAAGACAGTTTCCGCGAGGGATCCTGTGCAGCTTCCCTGGAGCGGCAGTAGCAGCCCGTTCGTTTCCGTTTAAAGCGCTCCGCCGATGACGTGAAGAGCTCCAGTCCTAGCAGGATCCTCTAACCGCTCAGTTTAACCTCTATAGCTCCCCATCTATAAGGATCGTTGAAAGATAAAAGTGGCCCTCTCCTTCTTTTGACATATTTGTATATACAATCACATTGTGTTTTTATATTGTGCAGAACGTGCCGGTTTGCGTGTTAGTGCTTCTGTTTGACCCAAAACGTCTCTTTATTTTTTACTGGATTTTCTTATACATCGCTGCCACGCAAGGATCTTCCTTACTTATTTAAAGATGCCGGTAGGTCTTAAGAGTGGGTGACAAATCTTGCACATTCATTACCTCTGGACGGAGAGCCGGATAAAAGGGGAGCGACATCCCATTTCACTGGGAAATGAATGACTTTGTGTCGGTCATTCATCTCGCTTTTTCTCTTCTTTTTTTATACGTCTTCCACTTTGAAAATAAATGGAGAAAGTCACTCTCTTTCTCGATGCTGCTGCGGGTTCGGCTAGCCACTTTGTTGGATCGAATATATATATTTAGATATAATAAAGACTTTCATCTTATTGAATTACGATCTTTGCTCACGCAGCGTTCCCATTAAACTGAAGTATCCCATTAAGAGCGTCTATTAACTTATTTTTAAAAATATATAATTTATTTGGCGGCGTACTTTATGAAGTCGGAGGGAGGCGTATTATTAGCACTAAAATGATGTATTTATAAATAGTATACATACTCGAAGATATTACGGATATATAGTGCAAAGAGGGTGTCAACGGTGAGCTCAAATCTGTGGAGGAGAGTCTCTTTTCTTAACAAAGAAAGAGGTAGGGATATATCGCAAGACTTTTTGGAGCTTTTATATATCCAGCTGGGCATCAATCGATGGTCTATAGTGCTGGATGAATGCCAGGAGCAACGGCGGAAGACGTAGAGAGATGAGTGTTCAGCATCCGCCCATCAATATATAGTAGGCCGGCAGAGAGATTCGCCGGACACCTTTCTGGATACACATAGTCGTTCATAACTTCTTTATTCTATAGATTTTTTATATCTATACATCTACATCCGGAATGATCAAGAGAGTCAAGCGTGTAGCTGACAAATAGATGATGGTTATATGCTGGACTAGTAACATACATACCACGCCTTCGTGTCCGGTCATCTGTGAAAGAGCCTGCTGAAGGATCAAAGTCGTAAAAAAAGAAGGTATTACTGCGCCGGAAGGAAGACATTATAATATATCTGCTGAAGAAGAAAAAAAGAGGCGGGAATAATATTTTGATGGAATCCTTTAAAAGCGATCCTTGGGAATTTAATGCCCTTCCATTGTATATAGAGAGAGCCGAAGGGAGAGAGAGAGATGATTAATAGCTCATGCTCGCTTGATGTCTTCGCGCCCGCGCTTTAGCTCCTGGATGATATCCTCTGAGCTCTTATTTAGGTTTCAAAAATAGACATCCTCAACCCAACTCTTGTTATTCTTGCGATACCAACTGTGTCCTAGAAAATAGAAGAAAAAAACCGTAGAGCTCTCCGCACCATTAACCCTTTCAATCAAGTTTCTTTTTAAACTAATAGCTTAAGCGGTGGCTGCCTTATTTGACTCGTCATTTGTCACACTTGCTGGTCTATCTGTCGTCGACCTTTAGGGACTTGTGATGATACAAAACAGATGGTTCCGCATCAACAATAGGCCTTAATGGTGCGCGTCACCTCGCCCTTCTTTTTGCAATGGCAATAACCATATAGTAGTAGCTGCTCCAATTCGAAGAGAAGGTGGCTTTTATATGTTGCTCCTCTTAAGGGACCATGTCAATATAGATGATTTATATTACAAGTCCCTTGTATATAATATATTTTTCTTTTTGCTTGTGAAAGAGGAAGTGCGATTCATCTTGTCCGGATTCTTTCAATCATCCAAAAAGGCAGTTTTCTTCCGCTGGCTCCCTTGTTAACGCACAACACACACAAATCAATCGTCGTCCAAAAAGTCTCTGCTGCTGCTGCTTCTGCTTCTTGATTATATACCAAGAACAACAAAATGTTCTCTCCTCTTTTTTCTTCTTCCCTCGTCATAGCTATTTCGAGATGATTGCTCTTCACAGCGGCAGCAGCAGCATCTCGCTATACACTTTTTTTTTAAATGGACGGCACAGCTGTGCCGGACGGAAGTAAGATTTTCTCTCTTCCCTCTTACATATATATATACGTGCTGCCGCGTACGACGTACTACTACTACTAGCCATACTCCTTCTCTCTGCTGTGTTTTATGGCTAATTTCATTCCGGCTACGTACCAAGCCGAAAGAAGAGGGAAGAAAAAAAAACTCTACGTGCTGCAAGAAACAGTGATGTGGGTTTTTTCTATTTCAGAATCACATATACTACAGTAGCAGCTGGCCTATATCAGCTATGGGATATATAACAAAGATTGGACACTGCTAGAGCTATAGTGACCGTCTACCAATTATTCAGTAGGGGAAAGTCGTAGACGTCGTCCCCCCCCGTTGTCTTTCTCGCTGATGCATCCCAACTGTTTGGCTGCTCCACGATCGATATAATAATAATATAGGAAATGTTTCTATTTTGGAGCTCTAGAAATAATAAATAAAATGGGTTCCCGCCATTTAATCCCGCATTGGCAAACTTGTGCTTGCTGCCCTTTCTTGTACAAGTCAAGCAGCTTACAAAAAGAGAGAGAGAAGGAAAAAAAAAGGATTTTGATGGCCGTTTAAAAGGACGTCTGGTGTTGAGAGATTTGTCGAAGCCTCATCCGTACTAACAGCATTGGCGCTCCAAGGAAAGCCAATAATAACTGTAATTCACGATGAGTTGTGACATCTGTGCTACAACAAGATTATACAATAATAATAATAATGGCAATGGCTATAAAACGGGAAAATCCATTTGTAATATTATATTTCGAAATCCCTCTGCTATACGTACTTTCTCATATGCAAAAGTATTACTTTCAGTTAAACGAGGGTATCAACGAATATTAGTTTTCCATGGCTGTTGTGCCGCCATAGAAACAAGGGGTAGCATCCTTATTTCTTCTTCCTTCATATAACTATAATCATGATCTCCTAGCAATGGCGGTACAGTTGCCTTGGATGAAGCACAGCTGCGTTGATCCCATTTTTTATCATTAATACTCGGCCTACACAACGTTCTACAAGTTAAATGAATTCCGAAAGAATAAAGAGAATTTATAATGTAGTTTATAGAATCAGGCATTCGTGATGAAAAAGGACTTTGTTGTCCACCAGTGAGCCATGCGCTAATGAGTCCAGCTCCCTGCGGAAGTTTATGTAGAAAGGACATATATCCCAATGGTCGATATCGATCCTTTAGTGCAAATTGTCGTCCAGCTCATCTTGAATAACATACCTCTTCTCTTTATTCAGGAAAATAAGGAAGGATTTGTCGTCTGTAGCAGCAACAGCAGCAGCAGGATCATGCTCTCGTCCAGTAATATGGACGAATTGGTTGGCTCTGATGCTTGCGCATCATCTTCATTATATTAATCCTTCAAGGATCCTTCAATTAGACTCGAGACTGGGCTGCTGGAAGGTTACGCCCCGGTGGCGATCCGGCCACCGAGCCAGAAGACGTCGCCGCCATCATCATTCCCAAAAATTTCTGCTTTTGCTCATCCTATTGCTACAGCAACAGCAGAGGTTACAATTGAAACATGAAACCCCCAGAAAGCCGTCATCAGCTGGAGCCTTCTGCTCCGCCGGGAGCGGGAACCGGAACCGCAGAGCACGCTCGGCGGGAGAGCCTTCTGGCCAGTATGGATCATATGGTCAGTATATCGTAATACGCACATTTATTTTATACTGCCACAACAGAAGTCTCTTTCTCTGTCTCTCTCTCTGCACGCCCATCTTAATTTACGATGATCTTATATATAAGAAAAAAAAAATACTCACGGTATATCGGGTGGACAGTTGGCTTCTTTTGGCCGGATGAGGATGGAGGCGGATGCAGTGGTTGTTCTCAGCAGCTGCCTGGATTTATGTCTTGGAACGGGGAAAAGACAAAAAAAAGGGAGGCGGCCGGGTATCCCAGCATAGTCTATATACTCTTTGATGAAGAAGAATGTGCGGGAAAATTTATTTCACGCTTCGAGTAACTCACGCAAAGAGCTAAAAAGCTAGTGATGTCTGCTATGGGCAGCATCGTAAATCAACTAGTTGATGCCACATATAGACAGGGCTAAATTGATTATTTTATTATTATCCATAAAGGAGAAGCAGTTGCCAAAACCGGGACATGACAACTACAGTGACAGTTACGTCAAGCACAATTCGAGCGAAGATGCGGAAGACATGCTCCCTCATAAAGAGATGGGCCAGCTCTCTTTCGAAGAGAAGAAATTCCTTCTGGCTGTGGAGCGAGGAGATGTGGCCACCACAAGGAGGTAATATTATGTAATAGGAATTAGTGTATCAATCCATCACGCCGGCGATATCGCACAGCTGGACGGTGGAGCTGCATGCTGCCCTCGTGGCGCCCTTTTGATTGAGTAGTTACACGACACACACACGCGTGATTGAGTCCATCCCACTAATTAAGATCCGTCTGGAAAGTTTCCAGAAAAGCTGAATAGCTTGCAGCTGTTACATCTTTTGGAAATTAAAATGTGATTTATTTGTAATGATACCTTTATTAAACGGGAATGAACTCGCAGGATGTTGCAAAAAGCAAGAGATACGGGCTACATCGATATCAACTGCGTGGATCCTTTAGGCCGCTCCGGTCTCCTAATGGCCATTGACAACGAGAATTTAGAGATGGTGGAGCTCCTGATTGAGTACCGGGTCGAGACGAAGGATGCTCTTCTTCACGCCATCTCCGAAGAGTACGTGGAGGCCGTTGAAGTGCTCCTAGACCACGAAGAGACCGTCCATCGTGAAGGAGAGCCTCACGTATAATTTCAAAATTCTCTTTTCTTTTAGATGTTAAGTTTTATTTATTTATTTATTTTATAAAAGAGCTGGGAAGCGCTTCCGCCTGACACAGCCACCTTTACGCCAGACATTACGCCGCTGATCCTGGCAGCTCATCGAGATAACTATGAAATCATAAAGATCCTGCTGGATCGTGGAAGCATTCTGCCGACTCCGCATGACGTCAGGTTGGAATCTTTTTATATATACATGTTAAAAAGAACTGGCACTGGGAAATGTAAATAAATACGTGCGAGACAGAAACGGGCTGAGCGCCACCCATCGATCCACTTTGATTTATTTATCATTCCGGGCGGATTCCCTCAAGAGATCGGAAGCATTTGACACGGACGTCTTTTTTTTCTTTTTCTTTTATTTGTATTATTTAATAGGAAACGTGTCCAAGGAGACTTTTTCCTCGTCTCTTGATCAATTATTCATTTTTTTCATGTTTTTCTTCTTCTGAATTCATTAGGATCCTATATAACAAGGATGTTGTTCCAACAAACTATATTATAATGTGGAACGTTAGTAGAAAAACAAATAGGGCTTCTTCCGTTCCCGAAAGAAAACAAATTATCTTTACTTAATAATATATATAATACTACTTGACGTGTGTGTGTATACTATCGACAATATCCCAGCAGGTCTGAGGGTAAAGACAAAAGTTCCCATCATTTGTCATTTGAGCCCCCCTCTACCCGGGCTGTCCGCATTCGGCGTGCAATTCAGTAAGCTTTCAGCTATGGGCTTAAGTGCTGCCAACACTAATAATAATGCGCTCACAGTACGTGGAAATAAGAGAAAGCTGAGATTGTCGGCACGTTGACAATAAAGAGAATGAGCCTTTTTTTTCTTACTTCGAGAGAAAATAAAGACGAACGCGGTTTATTTATCCATCAATCAATACGAAAGCTTGGAGAGCTATTATCTGTGCCAATCAGCGGAGGAAAAGAAGCGGATACTATCCCAGGAGGATTTTTTAATTGCCGAGCTCTCTCTCTCTCTCTATTTTGACATATAAGACGAAGGATTGCGGGGGAAAAGAGGATCTTAATTAAAGTACGAGTGGCAGCTCAAATACTACTACTCTATTGAGAGAAAACTTGAAAAGAGCTTCTATATAGATGTAATAAAGAAACCTAACCACGTACGGTACAGAAACTCTCATCATCAGCAAAGTAGACGTCGTTCTTCTTTATATCTTCAACATCAAATAAGCGGGAGGGAATAAAACACCTAACCTTTTGGTACATGTTGATGAAATTTGATCTTTTATTATGATGGGGACGACAGGTGCGGATGCTTAGAGTGCGTCACATCAAGACAAGAGGACAGTTTACGTCACAGCCGGAGCCGGATCAACGCCTACAGAGCCCTGGCCAGTCCTTCTCTCATTTCCTTGTCGAGTAAAGATCCAATTTTAACAGCATTTGAATTGAGTTGGGAACTAAGAAGACTCAGCTTCATGGAGCATGAATTCAAAAGCGAATACCAGGTATTTATCTCTCTTTATTTTGTGGTATCATCAGATGGCCGACGGTCTATCCCGTGGGAAAAATTTGATTTAATCTCTGTTTTTAAGGAATTGAGAAAACAGTGTCAAGATTTCGCTACGGCACTACTTGATCACACGAGAAGCTCATACGAGCTGGAGATTATGCTGAATCACGACCCTAAAGGACCGGCTTTTGAGCACGGAGATCGCATGAGCCTTAACCGGCTCAAACTGGCCATCAAGTATCGCCAAAAGAAGGTGCATACCGCGTATCCCACAAAAATACGTGACTTGAACCATAGATATGTTCGTAATAGCTGTTACCATATAGTACAGTCAGCTGCTGTGCCTTGCCGCCCACCCAGTTTGTCCTTTATTATATTCTCTCTGCAGCTGCTGGTTATATATATATATATAAAAGAATTGAGGTCCGCAAGCGGCTGCGGCGCGGTCAAACTGATTGGGGCTGACCTTTTTTTTTGTTGTTGTTGTTGTAATATATGGAGCATAAGCAGGTTACTGAGCCATATGCCTTGATATTTTTGTAGTTTGTAGCGCACCCGAACGTACAGCAGCTGCTGGCTTCCATCTGGTACGAAGGTCTTCCGGGCTTCCGGCGCAAGAATATGGTGCTGCAGAGCTTGGAAGTGATCCGGATAGGACTGCTCTTTCCTTTCTTCTCCATTTTGTACATCTTGGCTCCGCATTCCCGCCCTGGCAGGACGCTGCGCAAGCCTTTCATCAAATTCATTTGTCATTCGGCTTCTTACTTCTTCTTCCTCTGTAAGTTTTCTCATTCATATTATATAAGTTGATTAGAATCCTTATTGGTTTGTAAAATTAATAATATCTCTATAATGAAAAAAACAGTTTTGCTGATCCTGGCTTCCCAAAGGATCGAAACGGTTTTAAACTCTTGGTTTGGACGGACGCCCGGCAATTTCGGCTGGATCTCGGACGATGTGACCACTAAGCGCGGAGCGCCGCCCACCATGATCGAATGGCTCATTCTAGCATGGGTGTTCGGTACGAAATCCAGCTCTTATCTACTCTTTTTATTGCTATCTATAATACACACTAAATGTGTCGAGCCAGAGGAGCCACTACATCAAGAGAACAAAAGAGGCCCTACTCTTTTTAAAGTCCATCCTATCCGATAGGATCGATTCCTTATATATTTATAGCGCTACTGGACGACATGCACTCGAATGATAAAATCCTCACCAAAGAGTCAACTAAGCGGAATGAAAGCTGAGCAGACACTTTTTTCTTTAGAAAAGAGTCCGAGTACTCAGTAGTGTCCCAGCTGTTTCCTTGAAAACTTTGTGTACTACGTCGCTCTAGCATACACAATAAATGTATAGTATATTGGCTAATATAAATGGAATACACTCGATCCATCAGGACTCGTCTGGAGCGAGATCAAACAGCTGTGGGACGTCGGACTGCAAGAATACGTCAGCGACATGTGGAATGTCATTGATTTCATTACGAATGCTTTCTACGTGGCTACTGTCGCCTTACGCATCGTCGCCTTCTACCAGGTTCTTTTTCTCTTAATCAAATCTGTGCAACATAGACTTATAACTAAATAAATAAATAAAAAAGGTTCAAAAAGAGATGATCCGGAATCAGAGCTCGATCGCTCTACCCCGTGAACAGTGGGACACGTGGGATCCTATGCTCATTTCAGAAGGTCTCTTTGCTGCAGCTAATATATTCAGGTTAGTCTCGCACTCTATTTTTTCTAGACACATGGAGTTATGAATACACTTTACTCGCAAATATTCATGTTTTGTGCATTCAATTTTAGTAATGGAATTGTGTATGTGAGAGAGAGAGAGAGGAAGAAAAGTGATGGTGCAACACGCGACGCCTTCACTATATACTGTACGTCTTTCTGTTGTTTTTTCTAGCTCGTTGAAGCTCGTCTACATCTTCTCCGTCAATCCTTACTTGGGCCCGCTTCAAGTCTCTCTCAGCCGGATGGTGACGGATATCATGAAGTTCCTCTTTCTTTACGTCTTGGTCCTCTTTGCTTTCTCTTGCGGTACGTGCACATAAACAAAAGCATCGCCCAACTTTCTTGGGTCATATATATTTTGATTAGCTCATATATGTACCGCCGTATATATTATCAGGTTTGAACCAGCTCCTTTGGTACTATGCGGATCTGGAGAAGCAGGCGTGTTACGAGCCCAAATCCGGCAAATCGGACCTCGACGCCTGTATCGTATGGAGGCGATTCGCCAAGTAATTTCTTATTATTCCATGTACTGCAAGGTTATCGCATCGTTCACGCTTCACTTATTGCCTCTAATATTACAGCTTGTTTGAAACAAGTCAGACCTTATTCTGGGCTGCTTTCGGTCTCATCGATCTGGACAACTTTGAGCTGGCCGGCATCAAGGGTTTCACACGATTCTGGGGTCTGCTCATGTTCGGCTGCTACTCGGTCATCAACATTGTCGTCTTGCTCAACTTGCTCATCGCCATGATGAATCACTCGTATCAGCTGATCTCTGTAAGTTCTGTAAGTCAACCAAGTTCCGACGCCGTAAGTAAGGTTTTTTTTAAAAGAAATATTCGCTGCCTCAGAGAGAGATTTAGAAAAAAAGAAAGAAAAGAAAACGCTTCGTCTTCTTTTGTCCTGTTTACACAATAAAAACGTCTGCTCCCGCGTGATGGAATAATAGCCCGCTACGTACTACTGCTGCGTCCTACTAGCTGCTTTGTATATATTTATAACGTCAGTAGGCTACCAGGCAGCTTTTAACAACAACAACATCACTGTCGGCGTGATGATGGTGACGTTCTACATGTCTTATTTAGCTCTCTTTTCGTGTCTATTGTTTTTGATCCCATCGATTATCGATCTACGTTCGGTCGGTGGCCGAGCGTGAGCGACTCTTTTTACCAAGCTCTCTTTAATAATATTTTCTTTTTACGACCCCGATGACGTCCTAAAGGAACGTGCGGATACCGAATGGAAGGTATTATAGCCCTTTTTTATTTGAAATAATTTACTTTTTAGTTTTAAACCCCCATTTTCATTCATAGTTTGCCCGTAGTAAACTGTGGATTAGTTACTTCGAAGAAGGTGGAACGGTAATAATAATTAAAGCAGTTTGTAATTGAAACCACTGCTGCAAGATTATTTTTGAAAAAAGGTTCCTCCGCCTTTCAACATCATTCCGACACCGAAAAGTGTATGGTACATCATCAAGTGGATCTACAGGCAGTGCGTGGGGTACACTCAATCTACCAAGAAAGAGCACACCAAGACGATACGAGTACGTCTAATTTCATATAAATAATAAGACTTTGTATATAAATATCCAACTTGGCAACAGAGTATCATGCGGAATCTGGTTCGGCGCTACGTGACGGTGGAACAGAGGAAGAGCGATAACCAGGGCGTGACGGAGGACGATGTGAACGAGATCAAGCAGGACATTTCGGCTTTCCGGTGCGAGCTCATCGAAGTGCTCAAGAATTCCGGGATGAACACGTCAACGGCGACAGGCGTTGGGCAAGGTATCTCCTTTGGGAGCATCAGGGGTAAATTGAGTACCACTACTACTACTACTACTATACTTCTCGCTTCGTAACCCCTCTACAACAAAAAAAATACGTCACCTCTGTCACTGCTGCTCGCGTGATGTTCAATGTCTCCAAAGGATCTTTCTTTTTATTTTTACTCTCTTTTGTTCATAACGTCATTTAATGACTCTACATCAGCATGATGATATCAGCATCTAATAACCAATTTTCATTTCATTGAGTTGAAGAAGAAGGGAACAGCATTTGTTTCTTCTTCGTAAATATTCGAGGATGTTTATTGTAGCGGAAATGAAAAAAAGATCGATTCGAGCAGCATCATGTTGACTTTTTAACAGAGAGCGAGAAACCTCTCTTGAACCGGTCTCGGCTGATGGTTGCTCCCCGGCAGCAATCGATCCGTGTCATTCATCGTCGACTCCGCCTAGTAACCAACTCTTTTTCAGGGGGCATCAACAACAAGATGATAAATTGTTTTCTATTTTTTTTTCTTTTTTTTTGTTGTTGTTGTTGTTATTGTTGTGCGTAGACTCTAACCCAATTTGTTATAAACTGAATAACTAACTCAATCATTAGCATGTAGTGTTTTTTTCATGCTTCAACGCCAACAAAACAATAAATAACCTTTTAGACACCTTTTTAACACAGTCAATGTGTATAATAGAAGCTGAAAAAGACAACAACATATATTTTTAAATTCTAATTAAAACAAAAACTTTTTATTGAAGGAGGGAAAAAGAACCGCCAAAAGGAGCGCCGCTTGATGAAAGGATTCAATCTAGCGACAGTGGGTGGCGGAGCCGCCGGTGGAGGAATTACGGGATCCCAATCAGCGCTGGCGTGCAGCACTCCGTCCTTGGCAGGATCCACCATGATACCGACATCCGCTGCAGCTTGCTCCCGCGCCAGCATGCAGACGCTCAACGAGACTTCACCTATTCCATCCGGCGGAGGGAAATCCAGCAATCCGCTGCTCCGCTCTCCGATCACGAAACTGGCCCAGCTCGCTCGCTTAGCAGGCGCCAAGAAAGCCGATTCCAAGAGGAAATGGGGCAACCTGATCGAGGCAGCCAAATCTGCTCGAGGGGTCGGCCGGATGTGGGCACGTAGTCGAAGCCGGAGCGAGGATTCCGTTTCCAGCGACGGAAGTGGACATCAAGGCGATCCTGATACAATGAGTCGCTCTGGTGGGAGTCAGAAGTCAAAGACAAAGGCTTCTAGGACTGGGGGTTACTCAATGGGTGTCGTCCACGTGACGGAGAACGAGCTACCCGAAGTGCTGGAAGAGAGCGGGATCGATTACGAGCTAACCAGTGGCCGTTTAAGTGGGTGCAGGCTTCACGGCCAGATCGATCCACCTGATTCCATCAGCAGTACCGTCAATTCAACTACTGCCATCCGGAGCCCCTCCGCGAATTTGAGGCGCTTTCGACGTGCAGTGAGCGAACCCGTCCAGAATCAAGTGACACTAGTTTTAGAGAATAAATTCTCCCTTCCGCTGATGGATCCCGCTCCTCTAGCGGAGCAGCAGAGTAGTACTATTAGTCCAGAATCAGGAGGAGTGATTCAGCGACCGGATCGATCCTCTTACGCCGTCATTCCACCGAGTAGCACGAGTCCGAGTAGGCGGACTGCTTCTGGCGGATGGGGCAGAGTAGCTCTTCCGGATGGGCTGCCTTACATGGACGACTCGTCAGATCCGGCATCTGAATCCATCCCTCCGCCCAGCAGCACAACTTCCATGTACAAATCATTCAACGGTGCTCCATCAGCAACGTCATCCGGCACCGGAACGGTCACCGCCGCTGCTCGGGATACGGCTATATCCGGTGATGCGGTTCACGGGATCCAGCCTCTAGGACGCCATCTAAGCGGAGGCGGTTGGCTATAACAACACTTTTCTTTCTTTATCTGAATCCATCCTCTCTCTTCTTTTATGTTATTTGTTTTGAAATGATGCGATACGAATACATTCGTATATTTCTATATATTGATATTCAAAAGAGATGACGAGGATACTCTCGCTTGAGAGAAGATATTCTTTGTATTGTTTATTATTACTATGTATAGAATGATGCGTGGAAATGGATGTTTCTTTGACACGATTCCTTTTTTTCCCCCGATTTGTTATTCCCGGTTCTATATACACAATTTATTTATATTTATATATCGCATAGAAGAAGGGCATTGTAAATACTGCGTAACTCGAGTTATATTTGATATGGAAATAAGCTGGCTCTCATAAATACTCTACGCCCTTTTTTCTCTCTCTTTCTTCTGCCATCGATCACTCTCCTTATTCTTCCTTCTTCTTCTTTTTATTTTATGCATATACGAAATTTATATAGTTGTTTGTGAAATATCTCATATATATTTATTTGCTCGACATCGTGTAATCTCCTCGACACGAAAGAAAGAGAAAATGTCGTTTTTTTTCTCCTTTTTGTTTTACCAAAAAGAGTGACACGGTTGTTATTAAATAAACTTTTTTTGGCAAATAAAAAGGTACTGAGAAGCGATGCGTGGAGCAGACGTCTCTCTCTTATTCTTCTTCCATTTATTATTAATCCGGCAAGAGAGTCCTGATGGATGTGTTTCTCCGTTCCGCCTGTCTTGACTTACCGTAGAGTGCTGCAGCTATGTCCTCTGAGAAATTGATTTTTTCCCCTCTCTTTCCATTGCTGGAAAAGGGCTATATGGAATCAGATGACAATTCCATTTATTAATAGAAATTCATGTATAGCATACTCTAGTTCTATTGGTTCTCTTGGGTGCAATCGATATTAATTTACATGTCTATATCACTTGTTTTACGATGTAGGCTTGCTCGGACGATGAAAAAAAGAGAGTCGTTAAACATATTTTATTCACAAGGTTTGTTGTTTTGAAAGTATAATGTCGAGGGATATGGCAGCATTTATATATGGGGACGATTCTCGTTCTGGGCCTAGACACTGCAATAACTTTTTTTAGTTCGTAAGACCTTAATAATATCTGAGCGAAGCACTATAAGAGATGGAGACATACTATAGGATGTATGTAACAGAATCCGATATTTATGGGTGATTATCTTAGTCATATAAAAGGTAATAATGACAAGGTGATTTGGTGGACGACGAGATACGATCGTAATAGTAATAGATTTTGATGATGGTTTTCTCTTTGTTTCTTTTTATGTATGAGCTAACAGTATCAAGTTACTTTCTTCAAAGTTGAATTCAACAGGGACGAGTCCAATAAAAGAGCAGTTGGATTCAGCAAATTGCTAGACGACTGCGACGATCGAGAAAAAAGTTCTTTTATTTTAAAACGAAGACGAATCAAATTAAGGAACAAAGTAGATTACAGGAAATAACAAAAAGTTACTGATTAAGGGAAATGAATTCATCACTGACAGAATACATTTTATAATTTAATATTCTTGCTGCTTCATTTCTAAATGAAACAACGAAAGTAGACACGATGCAGTTGTTCAATGCAGAGTAGAATGCGTTTTTAGGGTCTCGTTGGTTACTGTAACCAGCAGCCGATAACTAAAAAATGTTTGTAGCTTTGTACATTTTATAGGCTTACCCATTCTCTTGTAGTGAAATATTATATTAAAACTAGTTGTAAGAAGCCAGCTAGTATTTGGAATCGAGGTGGAAAAAGCCAAAAAATAAATAAATTAGAAAGCAAAATCAAACGGCATTACATTTTTTAAAAAAGACCGGATATTCAATGATATGAGCTTCTTTTCTCCACCGCTAGATGTATTCGAGTGCACTGATTCAAGACGTAAACATAGCCAGCAGCCAGGCAAGTAGACTTTTTCAATGACAGCAAGAACAGGCAGACGTGAGACGATTGTGTTACAAAGCGACGGACCCGATTTTGTTGATTGGTCGTGCTATCCGTCGGTCACGTGCTAGTTTTCTCAAAGGATTCGTGAACTGCACCGCCGTTACATAATTTTTAAATTGGTTATCGGGGAGTAGTTGAATTGCAGAGATCGTCGGCACAAATCAAGCTTTTTCGTCATGACGAAGACCACTAATCCCACAATTGAGTTTACCGTGAATGGCAAAAAAATTACAGGTATTGTAATCACGCATGTCGTGCAGGTTATATAATACGATTTATTATTTAAAATTAAACAGTTACAAATACTTGTCATTTCATGATTGTTGCTATGGTGTTTAAAAAGGTTCAATATGCAAATCCAAGTAAAAAAGTTATTCAGTTGAAGTACTGCTTTGTCAGCGTACTTGATAACTGTCCTTTCCAGGGTTGCTTACTCAACATTTTATTGAATACCATACAGTAGTCCCTCTACAGTAGAATGGAGTTTATCTTGCTTACTAAGCATAATTATAAATAGTACCTTGAATTTTTTCATGTTTATTTACTTATCTTTTTTTCAGCCAATCATGATTTAGATGCGAACACTAGACTAGTGGATTTCCTGCGGCGTTCCGCTTTCCTGACCGGCACCAAGGTGATGTGCAGGTAAGGGAACAACTTTGGATATCAAATCTCCACTGTTACTTGAGAAGATTATCATCATAATATATTTTTTTATTCAGGGAAGGAGGATGCGGAGCTTGCGTGGTTACACTAACTTCTCCCGATCCTTCAAATGGAAGGAAGGAGGATCGGGCTGTGAATTCGGTAATATTTTAAATGTCATTACAACAGAATTATCCATTCAATCTATTTTTAATTACTATGAAATAGTGTCTGCTGCCACTACTATCTTGCGATGGGTGCGAGATTACTACCGTTGAAGGGATCGGAAACATGAAAAGTGGACTTCATCCTATTCAGGTTTGATTTCAATCACAAAATATATATATTATTTTAAATTAATTGCCATTAAATTAGGCTCAACTGGCGGATATGAACGGAACGCAATGCGGCTTTTGTTCACCTGGAATGGTCATGTCGGCCTACAGGTAAAAAATATTTGATATCCTGTATCTAAAAAGAAGCCTTCACATTTCTATTTTACGCAGCATGATTGAGAGGAAAGCTGGAAACGGAGTCACCATGAAAGATGTTGAAACCGCCCTGGATGGAAACATTTGTCGCTGCACCGGATACCGTCCGATTATGGATGCTTTCAAAACTTTTGCGAAGGATGCACCACTTGAATTGAAGTCTCAATGTGTGGATCTTGAAGTACGTAGACCCTAACTCTTGTAACTGTTAATGCATTTGAAGATGACTTTACACTTTTTTCTAGGACTTAGGAAAATGTCCTAAAACTGGTGGGGCCTGCTCTGGCGTATGCAGTAATGGCTCTATTAAGAATAATGGAAATGGATCGATCAATGGAGAATTGTTCCAAATCGGTACTTGGTATCGCCCAGATTCACTGGATCAGCTTATGGAAGTTATGAAATCTTTCACCCCGGATGCTAAATACCGTTTGATTTCTGGCAATACAGGAACTGGTAACAGTGACTCTTGAATCTGAACATTTAACTAGATCTATTAATTTTTTTTTTAATGTTCAGGAGTTTACAAAAATGATGGTCCCTTTGAAGTTTACGTCGATGTTTCTCGTATCGGAGAGCTTTATCAAGTCACGGAATCTACTCCGTTGACAATCGGTGGAGGAACAACGCTCACCCACCTGATGGAGCTCTTTGAGAAGATCGGCGCTGAAAATCCTGATTATTGGTACACTCCAATTCTAGCAGAGCACATTGGGAAAATTGGAAGCACTCCTGTCCGCAACGTGAGTAACCAATATTTAATAATATTAAACTTTGAATTTATGTATATGATTTATTCTAATTTTTTTGTGTTAAAGTTGGGAAGTATTGCAGGAAATTTTATGTTGAAACACGCGCACATTGAATTTCCCTCTGATGTTTTCATTTGCTTTGAAACAGTAGGAGCAAAAGTTAACCTAAGTAAGTATCTAGACTTCAATCATAATAAAACTCTTTAAATAATTATCATTTTTAAAAACTAGTTAATCGCAATGGTGAGAAAAAACAATTAAGTTTATCCGAATTTCTTCTAACGGACATGAAAGGCCAAATCATCGTAAGCTTCACTCTCCCGCCACTGACGAAGGATCACGTCATCAAGACGTACAAAATTATGCCGAGGTCTGCCAACGCTCACGCCTACATCAACGCTGGATTTCGCGCCAAAATCCAAGGCAATAAGATTTTAGAGAAACCCACCATCATTTTCGGTGGCATCCGTCCTTCCTTGGTACCCCTATACAAATTTTAAAAATTCAATCTTCCAGGTCTATCAATTTTTCATTGTTTGAAACAAAGATACACGCGACCAAGACGGAAGAGTTTCTAACTGGAAAGAATATTGGAGACGGAGTAGAATTTCAATCCGCTATCAAAATCTTGGATCAAGAACTGCTTCCTCAGAAAGAGTGGCTCAATCCCGACCCAAATTACCTTAAAACCGTCGCACAAGGATTGCTCTACAAAGTAATAAAACTTTTCCATCGCTTTTTTTATCTCATTCACTATAATACTATTTCTGTGACAGTTTGCCTTGAACATTGTCGGCAAGCAAGTCGACGCTAAGAAACAGTCTGGAATGAACAATCTTGAACGAGGACTCTCTTCTGGGAAGCAAGAGTTTGATTCGGATAACAAGGAATGGCCGGTTAGTCAACCGATAATCAAATTGGAAGCAAGGGCTCAATGTTCCGGAGAGGCTCAATACACGGATGACATTCCTCTACGCCCTGGTGAGCTCCACGGAGCTTTCGTTCAGAGCACTGTGGCAAACTGCCAAATCGACTCGATAGATCCTTCAGAAGCTTTGGTATCTTAAATGTTCAACGACTTTTCATTCATTAGCATATCGTTAAAGTGGAAGATTTATTGATTCGCAGAAAGCGGAAGGTGTCGTCGCCTATTTCGATGCCAACAACATTAAAGCAGGAAACAAATTCGTTCACGCCGGTGGACCTTTCGGAGGCTTAGAAGACGAAGAAGTGGGTTCTCACTAAGTCACTTAGTATCATTATGAGTTTCTATATATAAATTTTTTACTGTTATTTTCTCAGGTTTTTTGTTCCGGAAAAATCAAGTTTGCTGGTCAAGTTTTGGGTTTGATTGTTGCTCGTTCTCAGATGGAAGCTATCCGGGCCGCTAAATTGGTCCAAGTAAAATATAAGGATATGCAAACTCCTGTATTGACAATCAAGGATGCCTTGAAGTTTCCAGACAGAATTATTGATCATGCAAGTTTTGGTCCTGTCAATGTGTTTGATGTTGGCAATGTAGAAGGTATTCCCAAAACTAATGTTATCTATTTTTGACAACAAATGTTAAAACATTTTTTTAAAGAGGGGTTTGAATCATCTGAAACGATCATTGAAGGAGAGTTTGAAATTGGCACACAGTACCATTTCTACATGGAAACCCTCACAGCTGCTTGTGTTCCTATCGAAGATGGTGTGGACATGTATTGCGCTACCCAAGATCAAGATGTAGTGCAAAATATTATCGCTACCTGCCTTAATTTGAAGAAATCCCAGTATTTATTTGTCATTTAATAATGTTTACCGAAATGTAATTGATGTAAATCAACAGGGTGAACATGCAAACCCGTCGACTGGGCGGATCCTACGGTGGTAAAATTTCACGTTCGACCCAAGTGGCCGCAGCTTGCGCCATTGCAGCCTCTGAATTGTCGAAACCCGTCAGGATCCACTTGGATTTAAACTCGAATATGGCTCTTGTTGGAGGGCGACTTCCTTATTATTGCAAGTATAAAGCTGGAGTTGACAAAGATAGACTCCTCCAAGCGGTTCAGATGACAATTATCAGCGAGACCGGCTCGGATTTCAACGAAGGAACCGCTTTCTTTGGAGCATCTTTCGCAAAGAATTGCTATTCTTCCAAAGCATGGAAGTTTCTACCCCAATTAGCGAAAACAGATACTCCTTCAAACACATATTGTCGCGCTCCAGGTATCCTATTATTAGACTAATAATTTGTCTTGTGCATCAGTTTCTCAGTTATTTCCTCTATTTTTAGGAACAACTCAAGGGATCGCCATGATTGAGAATTTGATGGAGCATCTAGCCAAAGTACTGAAAGAGGATCCTCTCGAGTTCCGGATCAAGAATATGAACCCTTCCAACGACGATGTCGGATCCTTGAAAAACATTATCGAACAACTACGTCGCTCATCCGATTACGATGACCGTCTTCGTCAAGTAATGATTTTTTATTCTTCCCCTTTAATGTAAACTAGTTTAAGAAAGGGTCTTTTATGTATTAGGTTGCGGAATTCAATCAGAACAATCGTTGGAAGAAGCGAGGGATCAACCTTTTACCCATGGTGTACCCAGTGGACTACCCACCTTTCCGCTATAACGTCTTGGTCGCGATCCTTCATGACGGCGGCTCCATCGCCGTATCGCACGGTGGCATTGAGATGGGTCAAGGAATTAATACAAAGGTTATTTAATTTTGAAAAAGAGAGGGACTCGCCTCGTTAAAAATATGTTTTTGTAGGTAGCGCAAGTTGTGGCCAGGGAACTTGGAGTGGATTTATCTTTGGTGTCCATCAAGCCGACCAACGTGTTGACCAACGCTAATGGATCCGTCACCGGTGGCAGCTTTGGTAGCGAGTTGAACTGCTACGTGAGCTATATTTAGAATTTTTTTCACATCTTACAATATTGTTTTACTATGTGAACTTTTTATTAGGCGGCTTTGAGAGCTTGTCAGGAGCTGAAGGAGCGGATGCGCCCCATTAAAGAGAAGAAGCCGAATGCAGACTGGGCAACTTTGGTAGAGTTGTGCTACAACTCGAATGTTGACTTGATTGCACGCCACTGGTAACGGAAAACGCTATTGAAAAGTCAATTGAGTATCCATTAATTTCTTTTGAAAACAGTTACACGGCCAATGACAAACTTAGCAACTACGTGATTCACGGAGCCACTGTTTCCGAAGTGGAAGTGGACGTCCTAACTGGAGAAAAACTGGTATTAATTATAACTTGATATATTGAAACTTTGAATAACTAAATGTAAACATAGATCCGTCGGGTGGATTTGCTGGAAGATGCCGGCCAGAGTATCAGTCCTATGGTGGACATCGGACAAGCAGAAGGAGCTTTTGTAATGGGCATCGGATTGTGGACCAGTGAAAAGATAACCGTAATGCGTGAAAAAGATTAAAGTGCAATGTTTTACGCTAAAATTTGAATTTTTCATATAGTATGATCCAGTTACCGGTCAGAAATTGACTCAAGGAACTTGGGTATGTCCAACTTATTAAATAATTTTTTCTATAATGGTCGTTGATGTATTTTGTTTACGTAGAACTATAAACCTCCATTGAATACGGACATTCCAGTCGACTTCCGCGTTACACTTTTGAAAAATGCTGCACATCCATTCGGAGTCTTACGATCAAAAGGTGCACTTCTAGCTCTTTTTTTCAAACTAAAATTAACTTATATTACGTATTATTACAGCTACGGGAGAGCCTCCTCTTTGCATGTCAGCCACTGTTTTCTTTGCTTTGAAAAATGCAGTGGATGCAGCTCGAATCGATGCCGGAAATTCCGATTGGTGCCCAATGGGTAATTAATTATTAAGCCTAGTAATTATTTTAATTTATGTGTTAGACTATATTTTGGAAATTTGATCATAGATGGACCAGCAACCATTGATAAGCTGCACAAAATGATGTTGACCGATTCCGCACAATTTACCTTTTGAAAGATAAACATAACAACACAGTTGTAATCCTATTCTGACATTCATTATCCACTGCAGGCAGCAAAAGGTTTTTGGGTTTATTATATTTCATGCTGTCGTTATTTCTAAACTATCAATATCTACTAATGCATGGGATCAATTTAGCGGAAGTATTAATAAGGTTGTTATCATATTATGTACCTGTATTATCATTATTGTTATCTTTCAAATATACTCTAGCGTTATTCGTTGTCTTTCTTTTACTTTATTAGGTCAAGCTTTTTTTACGATTTAAGGAATAAATAAATGTTATTTTAAAAGAAAAAATTAAAAAAAAAACACTGATTCTTAAAAAGCGTAGACACCTAACTACAAGTGGTTTTTCATTACTACTTGAAAAATGTAACGCCGATTATTATCTACGCTGAAGTATATACGCGAGTGCTTAGATCGATATCTAAAAACTGAAGTAAGTACTGAACGCCTGCTTTGCTCTTTCTATCAGCTGATTGTGAACCAAGGCCACCGCTAAACATAACAGAGCAGACGCCTGACGAGGACTAAGCACTAGTAGAAGTCGAGATAAATAAACAAGAGAGGTGGTATATATTTGTAATAAAAGTACGTAGTTACTAGGTAGTCGATTGTCAGTTTCACTCACCTACACACCACTTTTGGTTCTTGACATCATCACCATGAAGATTATCGACTCCATTATTCAACTATCAGTAAATGGGGAAACTTTTAAAGGTATTTTTTAATACGTATTTTGCCAATATGGTTTCTAGCTTGAGCTAGACCTACAAAATAAGGCACAGTCGTATCGTGAATAAAAGGTTTTGGTTATTAAGTTGGTTTCAGCTTCGATATTTATTGACAGTACTGTTGAATAATGATATGTACATAATAAAACCAAGCTGCCAGCTGGGTCAGAAAATGTTCACTTATATTTCATTAATTTCATTATTTCTGAATAGTTTATAAGTGTAATAAAGCTGTATTTATGTGCAGATTGCAATTTGCAACCACCCAGGTAGCCTTTTAATGGTGGGCCATTGTTGGGCCAATATATCAGGGCTACTGCAAAGAGCACAACAAGATTATTTAAAATATTACATAATTTATAAAGCCAAATAAACCGGTTCTTCCGAATTCTCTTAATTTACATTAACATTAGTTACGCTCTTGAATGAGTGAAGTCGTAGTTGGATTTGATCTTATAAGAGATAAGATATGATTTGCAAATAAAAATGCGATGGAAACTTAGTTACATCATCTTAAAAATAACACGTCACAAAATGAAGTGATGAGTCATTAAAATTAATTCCTATTTACAATTAGAACCAGAATAAGAAATCAATGATTCAATGAAAATGATAGAAGCATTATTCGGTCTCTTGATATTTTAGTGGACCGTGATGTAGATGCCAATACTAGATTGGTAGATTTCCTCCGGAGATCAGCTTTCAAGACCGGAACTAAAGTTATGTGCAGGTAGTTTATTTATAGTTATTTTGTCAAAGTCTGCAGGAAATTCCTACAAATGTCATATTGTATGTATACAGGGAAGGTGGATGTGGAGCTTGTATGGTTACACTAACGTCAATTGATCCCGTTGATGGAAAGAAAGAAATTCGAGCTGTAAATTCGGTAGGTATATAATAAATGAAATTACTCATGCGCAATGGTTTGGACGTCAAACAGTTACATAATTTGCATATTAGTGTTTGCTGCCACTGTTATCTTGCGATGGGTGCGAAATTACCACCGTTGAAGGGATCGGAAACATGAAAAATGGACTTCATCCTATTCAGGTTTAATTAAAGCCTATATCAAAATGTAACATTTTTTCACTCTACCCCGAGTACAAATAATGCGGTCAAAATCTGGGAATATTCGCGGATTTATTTCTCTTGGTCAGGGTAAAACCGGATTTTAAAACCGGGATAATCTGACAGTTGTTTGGCGTATTCCACCGTAATTTTTCCGAACCAAATACTCAACAGCTTTCCTTGTCCAACTAGGAATTTCACCCTTCGTTTTATTCGCGGTATTACCCCGGATTTATATCGCGGTATTACTCCGGTTTTATATCGCGATTTTTGAGAAATAAAAATGGGGTGGCGAAAAAGTTTTGTTTCCCTTATGGCACCCTTTTTCATCATAGCTTCCATTATATACCTGCGACAATCCTATGTGATGATTTGAATAGTGTACATGTTATATATTGTATACCTGGAACTTTTTATAACTTACCATTTACCTTTACCTGGATTCGACCTCGGAACTTTTGATTTGAAGTTAAAGACGCTAACCACAGCACCATTGATGAATTATAAAAAGCAGCGAAAGGAGGCTATTTATACTTAACAAGTATCTTTAAAAAATTCAGTCATCTACATGCATTCGGCACTGAAAAAAGAATGATACAAATTTGTCATCAATTTTTTTGCTCGGGACGTTCCTTGGACGTACTCTATAAAAATTTAGGTCTACTCTCTTTTTTTTGGCAACAGAAAGCGAGTTATCTGAGTTGATTTACTGTGTCTAAAATCAATAGAATTACAAAAAATTATAATAATAAATAATTAAAATATTCTAAGATGTTCTAAGTTAACTTAGAATATTTTGCCAATTTTCTTGTTAACTAGCAACTTAAATTCCCTGAATCAATTTTGGACTCAAAGTCTCAAACAGTTGGGCATAAGAGGTTGCCTTCCGCGTTATTTTCCGGATTTATACGAGGAATTTTTTCGGCATTTTTGGAGAAAATTTTATTTTTATTTGCTGGTACAAATCATCGGATAATTCTGCGATCTATCCCCGTTATTTTATCTTGATTGTGCACATGAATTAATTCATGGGAACTTTTGATTTTGAGGTGAGCCATCTTCGATTATTCTGCGGGTTTTTATCAGATTTTTCCCCGACACTCCAAGACAAGTTTTGATGGGAGCAATGCCGCGGTAAAATTGGGAATAAAACGCGATATATTACCAGGTTAAAAGTAAAATACGAAAAACTTGAAAGCGATAAAAGATTCTCTTTTCAAACGCGGATAATACGGGGGACATGAATCGGACCTCACTTCATCCTGATTATTTGTACTCGGGACTGCATTTGAATTAGGCTCAACTGGCGGATATGAACGGAACGCAATGCGGCTTTTGTTCACCTGGAATGGTCATGTCGGCCTACAGGTAAAACATTTTTTATATCCTGTATCTAAAAAGAAGTATTCGCAATTCTATTTTACGCAGCATGATTGAGAGGAAAGCTGGAAATGGAATCACCATGAAGGACGTTGAAACCGCCCTGGATGGAAACATTTGTCGCTGCACTGGATACCGTCCGATTATGGATGCTTTCAAAATTTTTGCGAAGGATGCGCCACCTGAATTAAAGTCTCAATGTGTGGATCTTGAAGTACGAAGGCCCTTACTCTTTATTTATTATTATTTTTAAAAATAAAGATGACTTAAAAGACAAAAATAACTTTTTCTAGGACTTAGGAAGATGTCCTAAAACTGGTGGGGCCTGCTCTGGCGTATGCAGTAATGGCTCTAGTAAGAATGGAACACGAGATAGTAATGAAGTATTACAAATAGGAAGTACTTGGTATCGTCCAAATTCTTTGGATCAGCTAATGGGAGTTATAAAATCCTTCAATCCGGATGCCAAGTACCGTTTGGTTGCTGGCAACACAGGAACTGGTAACAATGTCATTGAAACATTTACATTTCATTAGATTTACTTTCCTCTTCAAAATTTTCAGGAGTGTACAAGAATGATGGCCCTTTCGAAGTCTACGTCGATGTCTCTCGTATCGGAGAGCTGTACCAAGTCACGAAGTCTACTCCGTTGACGATTGGTGGAGGAACGACGCTCACCCACCTGATGGAGCTCTTTGAGAAGATCGGCACTGAAAATCCTGATTATTGGTATGCTCCAATTCTTGCAGAACACATTGGAAAAATTGGAAGCACTCCTATTCGTAACGTGAGTATAAACAAAAAAATTATATATATAATAGAATTTTTTAAAGTTTTTTTTTCAATTTTTTGCAGTTGGGAAGTATTGCAGGGAATTTGATGTTGAAACACGCACACATTGAATTTCCCTCTGATGTTTTCATCTGCTTTGAAACAGTCGGAGCAAAGGTTAACATAAGTAAGTATCTAGACTTCAATCATAACAATCCTTTTTGATTTATTATCATTGTTTAAAACTAGTAAGTATCAATGGTGAGAAGAAACAACTCAGCTTATCCGATTTCCTTCAAACGGACATGAAAGGCCAAATCATCGTAAGTTTCACTCTTCCACCTCTGACGAAGGATCACGTCATCAAGACGTTCAAAATTATGCCAAGGTCTGCCAACGCTCACGCCTACATCAACGCTGGATTTCGTGCCAAAATCCAAAGCAATAAGATTGTAGAAAAACCCACCATCATTTTCGGCGGCATCCATCCTTCTTTGGTACCTACAAGTTCAATAAAATCCAATTCAATATTCCAGGTCTATCTAAATTTTTTGTTTGAAAAAGATACATGCGACCAAGACGGAAGAGTTTCTAACAGGAAAGAATATTGGAGACGGGGTAGAATTTCAATCCGCTATTAAAATCTTGGATCAAGAGCTGCATCCGCAGATGGAAAGGCTCAATCCTGACCCGAGTTACCTCAAAAGCGTCGCGCAAGGATTGCTATATAAAGTGAAATTATTCTTTTCTTTTCGTTTTAATCCCATTCACTAATAGCTTCATCTATGAAACAGTTCGCCTTGAATGTTGTCGGCAAGCAAGTCGACGCTAAGAACCAATCCGGTATTACCAACCTTGAACGAGGAGTTTCATCTGGGAAACAAGAATTCGACACAGATGTCAATGAATGGCCAATAAGACAGCCGATAATCAAATTGGAAGCAAGAGCTCAATGCTCCGGAGAGGCCCAATATACTGATGACATTCCCCTGCTTCCTGGCGAGCTCCACGCAGCTTTCGTGCTGAGCACTGTGGCCAACTGCCAACTAGATTCCATCGACCCTTCAAAAGCTTTGGTAACATAATCAAATATCAACGATATCTCATCAGCATAGTTCTTTTAAAAAGAAAAGTTTTACAGAAAGCAGAAGGTGTCGTCGCCTACTTTGATTCCAAAAACATCAAATGTGGAAATATATTCGTGATTGCCGGTAGATCACTCTGCGCCGCAGACGATGAAGAGGTTTTACTCTTAACATCTTCAATTATATTCTCTTATTGTTTTATATGGCATTATTATGATTTTCAGATATTTTCTACTGGGAAAGTCAAGCATGCAGGTCAGCTTTTAGGGCTGATAGTGGCTCACTCTCCGGGGGAAGCCACCCGAGCCGCCAAGTTGGTTGAAGTGAAATACAAGGATTTTCAAACTCCCGTATTGACCATTAAGGAAGCTTTAAAACATCCAGACAGGATCACTGACCATATTGATTTTGGTCCCGTTAATTCATACGACGTTGGCAATGTTGAAGGTACTATATGCTTAAGGTAAAAAAAAATTGAGAGATCAATCTAATAATGATAATAATTAAAGAGGGCTGGGCATCATCTGAAACGATCGTCGAAGGTGAATTTGAAATTGGTGCTCAGTACCACTTCTACATGGAGACGCTCACAGCGGCTTGCGCTCCCACTGAAGACGGGATGGACGTCTATTGTACCACTCAGGATCAAGATGATGCCCAACGCATCATCGCTGAATGCATCAACTTGAAGAAATCCCAGTATATAATTGATGAACAATACTCAATGCAACATTTACCTATTCTAGATTTTTATAGAGTGAACATGCAAACTCGTCGGGTTGGTGGAGCCTTTGGAGGTAAAGCATCCCGGTTGACCCAAGTGGCCGCCGCTTGCGCTATTGCAGCTGCTGAATTGTCGAAACCCGTCAGGATCCAATTGGATTTGGAATCCAATATGGCTCTTGCTGGAGGAAGAATGCCTTATTATTGTAAATATAAAGCTGGAGTTGATAAGAACGGACTGTTGCAAGCGGTGGACATGCACATCCTCTGCGACGCTGGCTCCAATTTCAACGAAGGAGGCGCTTCTGTTGCTGCTTATCATGCAAAGAGTTGCTATGCTTCTAAAAGTTGGAAGTTTCTACCCCAAGTGGCCAGAACTGACACTCATTCCAATACTTACATGCGTGCTCCAGGTACCTTTTCTATGACACAATCTGATTTTTTAAAAAAGGACTGAATACAAATGCTCAAATTAGGGACGAGCCAAGGAGTCGCAATCATCGAAAACTTGATGGAACATCTAGCCAAAGTTTTGAAAGAGGATCCACTCGAATTCAGGATCAAGAATATGAACACCTCTGACCAGAATGTGCTCACTTTAAAGCAAATAATCGAAGAACTGTGTAAGTCGTCTGAATACGAAGACCGTCTCCGCCAAGTAAGCTTTTCAAATTGTGCTGTAACTCAATTCTAAATTCGGTTGTAAATTAAATATTTATGGAAAAGGTTGAGGAATTCAATCGCAACAATCGTTGGAAGAAGCGGGGTATCAATCTGCTACCTATGATTTATCCAATAGAATATCCGCCTTTCCGCTACAATATCTTGGTCGCGATCCTTCACGACGGCGGCTCCATCGCCGTATCGCACGGTGGAATAGAAATGGGTCAAGGCATCAATACAAAGGTAATTTTGTTTTTGATTATAAATAGCGATATGTCTTTTAAAAAATGATTCCTTGATAGGTGACGCAAGTTGTAGCCAGGGAACTTGGGGTGGATTTATCTTTGGTTTCCATCAAGCCGACCAACGTGTTGACCAACGCTAATGGATCCTGCACCGGTGGCAGCATTGGTAGCGAACTGAACTGCTACGTGAGTTATATCTAGATTCATTTGTATACTAAAATTTTGTTTTACTGTATGCATTCAATATTAGGCGGCGCTGAAAGCTTGTCAAGAGCTGAAGGAGCGAATGCGGCCCATCAAAGAGAAGATGCCGGATGCAAATTGGGCTACCCTAGTAGAAGCTTGTTACAACTCCAATGTTGACTTGATTGCCCGTTACTAGTAATTACAATCATAATCCATTTATGTAAGATGGTCTAATCTTGCCTTAATTTATACAGTTACACGCCTGCTGACAACGTTCGAAGTTACGCCATTCACTCGGCCACTGTTTCCGAAGTTGAAGTGGATGTCCTTACTGGGGAACAAGTGGTAGCTATTCACACATCATTCTAAGAGGATTATAATAACTTTGAGGAGATTATTTGATAATCATTGATGATGATGATGAATGCAGATCCGTCGAGTGGATTTAGTGGAGGATGCTGGACAGAGTATTAACCCCAAGGTGGATATTGGACAAGTTGAAGGAGCTTTCGTCATGGGAATCGGATTGTGGACATCTGAGAAATACTCTGTATTGTTAAAATTATAATCTGAATTTATCACTTCCAATTTCAAAACCAATTTCATATTACAGTATGATCCAGCTTCTGGTCAAAAATTGAGTCTTAATACTTGGGTAGGAAAAAAAAAATAATTAAAAAAAGCAAATAGTTAATCAATGTCTTAATTTAGAATTATAAGCCTCCACTAAACAGCGACATCCCGGTCGATTTCCGCGTAACGCTCCTAAAAAATGCAGGTCATCCTCTCGGTGTCTTGCGCTCCAAAGGTGTTCTCCGTTTTATAATTTATCTCGTAAAGAAAATTAACGATTTATATTACACTCACGCAGCTACTGGAGAACCTCCATTAGCGATGTCCGCTTCCGTGTTTTTTGCTCTGAAAAATGCAGTGAATGCTGCTCGAAGTGATGCTGGAAATCCAGATTGGTTTCCTATGGGTAAAATATTTCTTCTTCTTTTCTCAACTTTGTAATGTAATAACTTTTTTTTTTAAACAGATGGGCCAGCTACCGTTGACAAGCTACATAAAATGATGTCGACTAATCCGAAACATTTAAATTTTAATTAGATTTATTCATGTTAAAAGTTTTCTGTATTAATTAGTTATTACACAACTTTTTTGGATCGGGATGGTTCCCATAGATGTCGTATTTTTTAGATGCCCTATCCTTTATTCTATTAGCCCAAGCTGTTTTAGAACTTAGCTTCCTTTGTCGATTCAAGCAATTAATAAACGCTAATGCCTATTTTAAAAAATGGGTCCTTAAAGATTTTTTTTTTCAAAAATAGCGAATCCTAAACAAAAGACAGCTAAGCTACAAGTGGTTTTTTTAAATTCATTACTACTTGAAAAATGTAACGCCGATTATCGGCGATTGAGTATATACGTGAGAGTTATGGTTCTATAATGTAATAAATTGACCGCCTTTTTTTCTATTTCAATCATTCAATCAACTGATTGTAAACCAAGGCCACCGCTCGACAAACAAAGCCGACGCCCAACGAAGATTCAGCACTTGTAGCAATCGAGATAAATAAATAAGTGAGGCGCTGTGATATATTATATATACTAAAAAAATACGCAGTTACTAGGTAGTCGAGAGCCAGTTTCACTCACGTACACATCACTTTTTGACATTACCGCCATGAAGGTTATCAACCCCACAATTCAACTATCAGTAAATGGGGAAACTTTTAAAGGTATTTTTCAAAGTAATTTTCTAATATAGTAACGTTAGCTTCAACAATAGACCCAACACAATAAGGCACTGGTAATGAAAATAAATGTTTTGTTCAAGATGGGTTTTAGTATCGGCATTGTTGAATAAGTATTGTTGAATAATGTTACATAATAAAGTTGCTAGGTCAGAAAATGTTCACTTTTTTTATTATTGCTGAATAATGTTTGAATTTGTAATAAGTTGGCTGTGTAGGTATAAAAAGAGCTTATAATTAAATTTCACCATGTATACGGCCCAATTTATCGGTTCATCCGGGTACTTTTAATTTGCAATAACACTGGGGTAGGTTCTTAAATGGGTAAAGTCGTAGTTTAATTTTATATTTAAAATAAAATACTATTTGAAGTAAAAACGTGTTGGAAATTTGGTTACATATAACAAATAACACGCCAAAAAATAAAATCTTGAACAATAAATAAAAAAAAAATTACGATGTATAATAAGGAACCAAATAAGAAATCAATGAAAATGATTGAAGAATTATTCGGTCTCTTGATATTTTAGTGGACCGTGATGTAGATGCCAATACTAGATTGGTAGATTTCCTCCGGAGATCAGCTTTCAAGACCGGAACTAAAGTTATGTGCAGGTAGTTTATTTATGGTTATTTTGTCAAAGTCTGCATGAAATTCATACAAATATCATATTGTATGTATACAGGGAAGGTGGATGTGGAGCTTGTGTAGTTACACTAACGTCCACTGATCCCGTTGATGGAAAGAAAAAAGCTCGAGCTGTAAACTCGGTATATAATTAATATATCATAGCACGTAAATGTGCTATGGTTTGGAAGTAATCGGTTACATTTTCTGCATATCAGTGTTTGCTGCCACTGTTATCTTGCGATGGATGCGAGATTACTACAGTTGAAGGGATCGGAAATTTAAAAAATGGCCTGCATCCGATTCAGGTTTAACTAGATTTCAATCACAATAATATATATACATATTTTTACTTTTGATTGAAAAAAAACTAGGCTCAACTGGCGGATATGAACGGAACGCAATGCGGCTTTTGTTCACCTGGAATGGTCATGTCGGCTTACAGGTAAAACATTTTTGATATCCTGTATCTAAAAAGAATTATTCGCAATTCTATTTTACGCAGCATGATTCAGAGG
Organism: Chydorus sphaericus; assembly: GCA_030141595.1. Taxonomy (NCBI): domain Eukaryota; kingdom Metazoa; phylum Arthropoda; class Branchiopoda; order Diplostraca; family Chydoridae; genus Chydorus; species Chydorus sphaericus. The sequence continues at coordinate 1,271,388 of CM057933.1, forward strand.
AAAGTTGGAAATGGAATCACCATGAAGGACGTTGAAACCGCCCTGGATGGAAACATTTGTCGCTGCACTGGATACCGTCCGATTATGGATGCTTTCAAAACTTTTGCGAAGGATGCACCACCTGAATTGAAGTCTCGATGTGTGGATCTGGAAGTACGAAGGCCCTTACTTTTTTATTTTAATTAAGATGAAATAAAATGATATAAATAATTTTTTCTAGGACTTAGGAAGATGTCCTAAAACTGGTGGGGCCTGCTCTGGCGTATGCGGTAACGGCGCTAGTAAGAATGGAACACAAGATAGTAGTGAGTTACAAATAGGAAGTACTTGGTATCGTCCGAATTCTTTGGATCAGCTAATGGGAGTTATGAAATCTTTCAATCCGGACGCCAAGTACCGTTTAGTAGCTGGCAACACAGGAACAGGTTATAATGTCCTTTATCTGTATTCATTCAATTAGATTTATTAAAATTTGTCTTACTATATATTCAGGAGTGTACAAGAATGATGGCCCTTTCGAAGTCTACGTCGATGTCTCTCGTATCGGAGAGCTGTACCAAGTCACGAAGTCTACTCCGTTGACGATTGGTGGAGGAACGACGCTCACCCACCTGATGGAGCTCTTTGAGAAGATCGGCACTGAAAATCCTGATTATTGGTATGCTCCAATTCTTGCAGAACACATTGGAAAAATTGGAAGCACTCCTATCCGTAACGTGAGTAAACAAAAAAATTTCATAATATAAAAAAAAAAATTGATTTTTCCCCCTTTTTCAGTTAGGAAGTATTGCAGGAAATTTGATGTTGAAACATGCGCACATTGAATTCCCATCTGATGTTTCCATCTGCCTTGAAACAGTGGGCGCTAAACTTAACCTAAGTAAAATAACCAATCTTAATCAAACTTAACTTTTGATAATCACTCTCTGTTTTAAAACTAGTAAATATCAATGGTGAGAAGAAACAATTGAGTTTACCCGATTTCCTTCAAACGGACATGAAAGGCCAAATCATCGTAAGCTTAAGTCTTCCACCTCTGACGAAGGACCACGTCATCAAGACGTACAAAATTATGCCAAGGTCTGCCAACGCTCACGCCTACATCAACGCTGGATTTCGTGCCAAAATCCAAAGCAATAAGATTGTAGAAAAACCCACCATCATTTTCGGCGGCATCCATCCTTCTTTGGTACCTACAAGTTCAATAAAATCCAATTCAATATTCCAGGTCTATCTAAATTTTTTGTTTGAAAAAGATACATGCGACCAAGACGGAAGAGTTTCTAACAGGAAAGAATATTGGAGACGGGGTAGAATTTCAATCCGCTATTAAAATCTTGGATCAAGAGCTGCATCCGCAGATGGAAAGGCTCAATCCTGACCCGAGTTACCTCAAAAGCGTCGCGCAAGGATTGCTATATAAAGTGAAATTATTCTTTTCTTTTCGTTTTAATCCCATTCACTAATAGCTTCATCTATGAAACAGTTCGCCTTGAATGTTGTCGGCAAGCAAGTCGACGCTAAGAACCAATCCGGTATGAACAACCTAGAACGAGGAGTTTCATCTGGGAAACAAGAATTCGACACAGATGTCAATGAATGGCCAATAAGGCAGCCGATAATCAAATTGGAAGCAAGAGCTCAATGCTCCGGAGAGGCCCAATATACTGATGACATTCCCCTGCTTCCTGGCGAGCTCCACGCAGCTTTCGTGCTGAGCACTGTGGCCAACTGCCAACTAGATTCCATCGACCCTTCAAAAGCTTTGGTAACATAATCAAATGTCAACGATATCTCATCAGCATAGTTCTTTTAAAAAGAGAAATTTTACAGAAAGCAGAAGGTGTCGTCGCTTACTTTGATGCTAAAAACATCAAATATGGAAATATATTCGTGATTGCCGGTAGATCATTCAGCGCCGCAGATGACGAAGAGGTTTTTCTTTTAACATTTAAAATTATGTTATCTTAAAGTTTTATTTAATACAACTATGATTTTCAGATATTTTCTTCTGGGAAAGTTAAGCATGCAGGTCAGGCTTTGGGTCTGATTGTCGCTCGCTCTCAAGCGGAAGCTACCCGAGCGGTTAAGTTGGTCCAAGTGAAATACAAGGATTTCCAAACTCCCGTATTGACCATCAAGGAAGCTTTAAAACATCCAGACAGGATCACTGACCATATTGATCTTGGTCCCGTTAATTCATACGACGTTGGCAATGTTGAAGGTACTATACGGTTAAGGTAAAAAAAAAATTGAGAGATCAATCTAATAATGCTAATAATTAAAGAGGGCTGGGCATCATCTGAAACGATCGTCGAAGGTGAATTTGAAATTGGTGCTCAGTACCACTTCTACATGGAGACGCTCACAGCGGCTTGCGCTCCCACTGAAGACGGGATGGACGTCTATTGTACCACTCAGGATCAAGATGATGCCCACCGCATCATCGCCGAATGTCTTAATTTGAAGAAATCCCGGTATATGACTCGTAAAAAATAATCGTACTCAATGCAAAATTGAGTAATTAAATTGTTAAAAATTAAATTTGTTAACAGAGTGAACATGCAAACACGTCGGATTGGCGGAGGCTTTGGAGGTAAAGCATCCCGGTTGACCCAAGTGGCCGCCGCTTGCGCTATTGCAGCTGCTGAATTGTCGAAACCCGTCAGGATCCAATTGGATTTGGAATCCAATATGGCTCTGGCTGGAGGAAGAATGCCTTATTATTGTAAATATAAAGCTGGAGTTGATAAGAACGGACTGTTGCAAGCGGTGGACATGCACATCCTCTGCGACGCTGGCTCCAATTTCAACGAAGGAGGCGCTTCTCTTGCTGCGTATCATGCTAAAAGTTGTTATACTTCTAAAAGTTGGAAATTTCTACCACAATTGGTCAGGACGGACACTCATTCCAATACCTATATGCGTGCTCCAGGTACGTAAACTATGTTATATAATCTGATGAAATAAGGGGACTAAAGAGAAGTCGTCGAAATAAGGAACGAGCCAAGGGGTCGCATTCATCGAAAACTTGATGGAACATCTAGCCAAAGTTCTGAAAGAGGATCCACTCGAATTCAGGATCAAGAATATGAACACCTCTGACCAGAATGTGCTCACTTTAAAACAACTTATCCAAGAACTGCGTCAGTCGTCCGATTACGATACCCGTAATCGCCAAGTAATCTTTAAATCGTACTGTACCTAATTCCAAATTCGCTTTCAAATAAAACTTAATCTTAAAGGTTGAGGAATTCAATCGCAACAATCGTTGGAAGAAGCGGGGTATTAATCTTCTACCCATGGTTTATCCAATACACTATCCGCCTTTCCGCTACAATATCTTGGTCGCGATCCTTCACGACGGCGGCTCCATCGCCGTATCGCACGGTGGCATCGAAATGGGTCAAGGCATCAATACAAAAGTATTTTTGTTTTTGATTTCAAATAGCGATATTTTTAAATTATTATTATTTTTGTTTGTTTATTATTTCTTAATAGGTAGCGCAAGTTGTAGCCAGGGAACTTGGGGTGGATTTATCTTTGGTTTCCATCAAGCCGACCAACGTGTTGACCAACGCTAATGGATCCGCCACCGGCGGCAGCATTGGTAGTGAACTGAACTGCTACGTGAGTTATATTTAGTTTCTTTTCCATTCTAAATTTTGTTTTACTGTGTGTAATCGATATTAGGCGGCGCTGAAAGCTTGTCAAGAGCTGAAGGAGCGAATGCGGCCCATCAAAGAGAAGATGCCGGATGCAAATTGGGCTGCACTGGTAGAAGCTTGCTACAACTCCAATGTTGACTTGATTGCCCGTTACTAGTAATTACAATCATATTGTCCCTTTATGAAATAAATATCTAATCTTGCCGAAATTTATATAGTTACACGCCTGATGACAATGTTCAAACTTACGCCATCCACTCGGCCACTGTTTCTGAAGTTGAAGTGAACGTCCTTACCGGGGAACAAGTGGTAGCTATTCCTACATAATTCTAAGAGCATTATGATAACTATGAGGAGATTATTTAATAAGCTTTGATGATGATGACTGTACAGATCCGTCGTGTGGATTTAGTGGAGGATGCCGGCCAGAGTATTAGCCCTTTGGTAGATATTGGACAAGTTGAAGGAGCTTTCGTCATGGGCATTGGATTGTGGACATCTGAGAAATACTCTGTATTTTTATAATTATTATCTGAATTTATCACTCCCAATTTCAAAACCAATTTTATATTACAGTATGATCCAGTTTCTGGTCAAAAACTGAGTCTTAATACTTGGGTATGAAAAATCATTTTAATAGCAAGCAAAAAAGTCTTTTTATATCTTAATGTCTTGATAAATTATTTAGAATTATAAGCCTCCACTAAACAGCGACATCCCGGTCGATTTCCGCGTAACGCTTCTAAAAAATGCAGGTCATCCTCTCGGTGTCTTGCGCTCCAAAGGTGTTCTCCATTTTATTATTTATCTCGTAAAGAAAATTAACGATTTATATTACACTCACGCAGCTACTGGAGAACCTCCATTAGCGATGTCCGCTTCCGTCTTTTTTGCTCTGAAAAATGCAGTGAATGCTGCTCGAAGTGATGCTGGAAATCCAGATTGGTTTCCTATGAGTAAAATATTTCTTCTTCTTTTTTTTCCGTTTTCTAATCTAACAAACTTTTTTATTAACAGATGGACCAGCTACCGTTGACAAGCTGCACAAAATGATGTCGACCAATCCGAAATATTTCAACTTTAACTAGATTTATTCTTGTTTTAAAAGTTTTCTGTATTAATTAGTCACTACACAACTTTTTTTTGGGGCGGAATGGTTCCTAGATGTCTCTCTACGTCCGTTAGAAAGAGTATAAATGCTGTGTCTACAATAAAGTAGACGAACGAATGAGCCCACCCGCGGTGAGTTGGCGTATTACGCACTCACTCGCGATTCGCCTGTTGATCGGGATCAATGGAGGGCGCGGAAGAAAGAGAACTGCAAACCGTTATCGACCGGCCGACCGACCGACCGCTTGGTCCCTAAAGCCATCATTGATAGGGTACAGTCTATGTTATACTCTATATACACGAATTTGCCGCTTGCGGCACTTGTCAGATAACGGCTTCCAGCTATATCTATGTAATTGGAAAGAGATCATCATTACTACTCTCCAAGGCACTTTACAATACAGCTGCTGCTGTATCTCGTTCCATCAGCTTATTACTAATGTGGTTATTAGCACATTATACAATCAATCGATCCTTATCTATTGAGGTTGCAATAATAATGCAAAAATACAAAAACTTTCACATTCACGGCACTTCTGCGGGACGCGCAGTGCCATATTATAATCATAAACAATGTGTGGCTGCACACGCATCTATACCATACAAAAGGATCTTTTAATATGTAGCTCGAGCTAGACGTATTGCATTATCAGCAGCAGCACGCGCTCCGCAGGGCAATAATATGACTAATATTATATTATAAATGAAAGCAAAATTGACGATATAACTCTCTTTTTTCCTGACATGATATACCTGTAATGTTACGTGCTGCTGGAATGATACACTTTTTATAGCCACACAGCACAGAAAAAGGACAAGTATAGAGGAACGTGAATCCCGCTGCGACATAACTATCCAGACAGACGTATCTGTGAGGGTGAAAATACTACTCTCTAGGCTACCATTCTTAGCTTATTCTTTTCACAAGAGCTGATCATCAAGCTAGACTCCGAGTTTCTCTCTATTCTAAAGGGGACAATAGTACTCTGTCAACTGATTGCTTATTCAAAAAGGTCCCAGCTCAATTTGGAAGAGAGCTTTAGTTGCCGAACATATATCGGGATGATTGATACGGTACACATTATTGCAACGTGCCAGTTTGCGAGACTTGTACAACCCGCACAATCTAAATGTCAGGCATGTAAATTTGTATATTCATGTTCTTAACAAGGTAGTGCATTGAACTAATGAATGCGTTTCCTTTTTTTTTTTTTGGAGGCGGCACGGGTGCGGTTTCTTGTATTAAAATATGTAATTGGGCCTTTTAGAGGGCTGAAGCCTCGTAACCGCTAGCAACGAACAATCAGCATCGTTATACATATATATATGCGTCAAAGTTATTCTTCGTTTCTCAGAGAGACGTGCTGAGTCTTGAGCTTTAGAGTGAGGAAGATATAGACTCGCTTTTCCTCTCTCATCTTTACATATGGTTGCTACGCAAAATGAAAAGAAGTTGTTATATTTGTATCAATCTTGGTTATTTCTGGAGCTTTCTTGGTCATTAGCCTACATGCAGACGAAGCTTTTTTAATACTTGTCTTTTGATAATTCAAATTTGACGCAGACGACGCATAAAACAACTCGCTTAATTAGCGAGGAAATTCTGACGAGAAAGAGACGTCTTGCGCCCTGATTATGTATCATACCGAGCATGCACATTTCCTCATTCTTCAAAAATAGAATCCTGTCATCATCATCACAGAGAGATCCTCTTAATAACTAGGACTAGTATACTCTCATGTTGCCTCCCCCTTGTAATATGGGACATTTTCCATGGCAATTTGTTTCTATCTACAAAAGAAATTTGATAGTAGTAGATGCTGCTGCTGGGCGTTTTTATTCCATACAATCGGGACGAGACTAGGGAACGGCGTTGCCAATACATGGAATCAAAGATTCAACAAGGATTACTTGTGCTGCATGTATATGTATAATATAAATATACTTATTCTATGCTTCCCGGCAAAAGCTCCTACGTTCTTCTGAAAGGCCATTAAAGAGTAGCTACTCCTTTTGGAAGATATAAGACGATAAGAGCTTCTTCTACTTCCCTCATTCCTGACCCATTAAAAGAGAGCCCAGCAAACAAGACGAAGACTGGGCTTTCTATCCGTTTGATAATTACGTTCCTGCCCAAAGCCTGCAGCAGTCCATCTATCTCTAGACTGCGTGCGGATGACTGGGCCGCGCGGAATAGAAATCATATTATCTATCTATGTATCGATTAGACCACGGTCTAAACTAGATTATATTAATTCGGCTGCGTGCTTTCTCAATTGGATCAAATAAAAGAAGTACGAAGAGCACTGGAATCTACTAATATAGGAAGATGATTAGTACTGAATTAAAAAAGAAAAATAGCACAAATAAGAAACTTTTGCGGAAGAGCTGAAGCCAAGTTCGTGACCAGATTGCTGTATAAGAGATAGGGACAGCATGCTGTCCAGCATCCTTAAATGTCTTTCTTTTCAAGTTGTAGACGACGGTACGGTACGTAACTTGCGTTATATTCCACGGTATATAGAGCGTTCGTGATCGAATTGTCCGGGTAGGCAGCAGCAACGTGTACGTCCGTCTCAGCTTGATCCGATTATATGCAACCCCTTCTCGACGTGATGCAACTGCTATACTGATGTACAGTATACATAATAATGGGAATTTTCCATCAGTTCTTATCCGAACAAATATTGTTGAGAGTAAAAAAATAGAGAAAAAGGATGTGAGCGGATTTTCCAATATCGAGTAGACATGTTGAGCGGAGCGGAAAAGAAGGAATAAAGGTTCAAACATACATCAGTAGTCTTCTGCGTCTATATAGAAGCATCTTTTGTGTATGATGGGAAACAGCCGTTACTCTATATGGAAGATTAATTTCTCTAGCTCTTCTTTGAAAAAGGGGTAGACAAACTTTATTGCCATTGGTGTGTTAGGGAGGCTAATAGATCAAAAAGTTTGCTCTTTATGGCACAAGTTTCCAAGTGTAGCTGTTTATTACTAAAATTACTATTTCGACTCTCTATACCGTGGACTGTGCGCTTTGCTTATTCTTCTTCGTTGAATTCCTCTTTCCCCCGCATTTAGTATCGATCAGTGGAACACACGCAGAGTGGGAGAGAACACAAAAGGTATACAGGGCTTGTGCCAACTGGCCGGTTTCCACGTTCGTTAGCAGCACGCCCTGCTCCTCGTCTATCGTGTAGTCCCGAGAATTCTACATGCATAAAGCTAACAGGAGCAGCAGGCGAATAAACAACGATAAATTCTCTCTTTTCTTGAGGGCGGGCGCGCGATGACAACACTCTATATTTGAAATAATTTCAGATTCCAACGATAAGGACTCGAATAAATTGTGTCCTGTCTCTTTTTTTTCTTGCTTCAGAAAGTCACTTTGAAGTATATAAGGAAACTTTTGGAGCACAAAAGAGAGCCGAGAAAATTCCTTTAATAGTAAACTTACTTTTCAATAGGAAGCTTAACTGCCATTTTTCAAAACTCAAAAAGTTTTTAGATTCCAAATGAAATCATTTTAAATTGAATGGGATGTTATAGAATGCCAATGATTGGAAGATCAATTGGCCTTCTCCTACTGATGGCAAGGTTTCTATTTGTAAATCAAATTAGTCTATAGACGAATAATTATACTCGCACCTTGAGTTGTACTGCTGCTGTTGGAAGCGCGAAAGAGAACTTTGCACTCACAGACTGCCATGCGCCAAAAGTAAACTTAGAAGTAATTCAAAATCCATTAACTGAATTTCGCAGTTTTCTTTTCACTTTAGAATAAGTGATTACGAATATTGAATTTTTAAATAGTTTGCATTACACTTGTCACACTGACAAATGCGAGAATAACATACATTATTCAGTCATAAATTTCGATTTTATCAGTTTTCATGCGACGGAGCCTTTGACACGAACGAAATTTTACCTAATGCATATACATGAATATTATCTTTCAAAATCTAAAACACAAATGTATACGATCTGAAATTTATATTCTGAGCGCATGGAAGCCCCCCGAGTACCTCATAAATTATCAAAAGTGGTTAATCTCCGACGTTAGTTCCTATCGCGTCTCTTGTGCCGGCGGAATAGATGGCAAAGGAATCGTGTTAGAAGGTCGAATGAGCGCACGAGGGTGTTTGCTGCGTGTGCGACGTGCTACCAGTGATCCATCACGACCCATGTTACGAGCCCTTACGTGATTAGAGAGAGTAAACAAAGGGAAAAGAAAGAGAGAGCCCGATCCATCTCCTTTCCGACTGGCGTAAAACGACAATATATTCTTCAAGAAAACATACCTGCCTCTCCTATAGCGAAAAGAAGTAAATAGTCCTAAACAAGAGGCACGACCGAGTGGGAAAAACCGTGTAATAATACTAATAAAGTCAGCGTATATAAACACGGAGAAAAGGAAGAAAGATAAAGAGTTTCGATAGATCGATATACCTTTTCAAGAATGAATCTTTTTTTCTTTTCAAAATATCTGCCGACTGATATTAATAATGGAAAGAGATAGAGAGAGATTGTCGTTGACGAAGGCTGACACACAAAGAAAGATAGATACCATATATAAAACATATCGTTATGAACATTTACACGGAACTGAGGCATATGTGTTTTTCTTTTTGGTGGAAATATGGAAGAGCGAAAAAAAAGAAGAATGTTTCCCAGTATTAATATATTTATTTGTACGTCCATTCAACATTGAAATTTTTTTTTGAAAGATGAAGGTAAAGAGATAGAAAGGAAACATCAATAATATGTAAATACATTTAGGATGAATCGTCGGAATGATATTGGTCGTTGAGATCGATCAAATGAGCCGGGACGAGGCGATACCAAGCCATGGTCAGTGTCGTCAACGGCAACCGATCTAATCGAATGTGAACCAGGCCCAAACTATCCTGCTGCTGCTGATAGTAACTCATCTTACGACCTCCTGAGCTCCGGTAACTCCCAGGATCCTTGAGACGGACATCAATAACCAGAGTGGCACCCAGGGCGTTGCAAGCCTCGAATAGAAGCGTCTGGTGGAACTGCGGGTGGCAAGTCTGCCGCATCGTCTTCGTTTTGCGCTTGCTGAACACCCGATCCTGGTCGCACAGGCTCACCTATACAGGATTGCAATAGGAGAAAAGGCAGAAATCAATACTAGAGAACAGAGGATCGCATAGCAATATACATGCACGCCATGGAAGGTGTAGATTTTGCTTCAAGGAACTATATAGAGAAGGAGCTCTTTTGATTGGACTTTGTTTCCGTTTCGTCCTGTGTATACACAGCACAAGGATCTCCCGCATTTCAAAACGCTTGTTTGCTATAGGGACATGAGCTCAAACAAGAAAGAAAACCAATCCGGAACGGCTTTTCAGAAAGAGAGAGAGAGAGCTATGTTTGCTCAGTAAAAGCAATATATATTGAAAAAGACTGACCTGAACAAAAGTGTCGGGCTGGATGTTGCAGGATTCGCCGACCAGAGGAAGATGTCGGGCAGCAATCACTTCTACTTCCAGTTGACCTTGAGTCAAGATGAGACCCAGTTTGATCTGACCCGTCGAGCTGCTGATGACCGAATGGGTTGCCGCCTCTCCACGACTCATCAGCATCCCGTGGGGAAGGATTTGCCCGGCTCCTAATTCCAGGCTCGATGTGTTGATCACCCTTTCCGAATGCTGCTGAAGCTGCTGAATGTGTTGATGAGAGATCTGGACCTGACTTGAACGTCTGCTTCCTGCACCAGTTAGCTTCTCTTGGACGGCCAGCTGCATGTTGGCCAGCTGCTCTACGGCCTGAGGAGGTAACGACGGCAAGACGGCCGAACCGCGCCTCGAAGTTGGAGCCGATCCTCTCGGGATCATGAGAGCCTGTTGGATTGGAGATGCTCTGACGCCTTCATCTTCGCAGTTGAAATTCGATCCACGACGGGATGGAGCTAAAGAAGCCGGAGCTGAGAGACCAGATGAAGCCCAGCCGGGCATCTCTGGCTGGAGCAACAAGTGAGCCGCTAATTCAGCGGAACGGGAGCGACTCATCCCTGGCGGAGTACTGGCGGATGAGGAAGGCGGAGAATTGGGCTGATCAATACTAGAATTCCGACTATTGATGTAAATGTTCTGTTGCTGCAACTGATAAGCTGGTCCGGCTCTACTTGGCCTCCTCGAGACATTCGGGCTAGGATTTGAAGAATAGACAAGATCCGATCCAGAAGGACGCAAAGTGAGAGAGACGGAACGTCCGTCAAGGGCCACCCGCTCCAAATCCACTTTGGCTTCCGCTGTTATATATAAACGTAATGCAATAATAGCGATATTGTTATGATTCCCAGTGCGCTAATATAACAGCTAGATCCTGTTTCTCCTCTTGTTGTTGATATTGTTATTAAGATGTATATATATAAAGAATCCAATAATGCAATAAGAAAAAAAGGCGCAGAGCAGAAGGATGTTGAAACTAGAGAATGATTAATAAATAAGGAACGACTGACGCAGAGGAATCCCATACAAAGGCAATATATAGGTAGTATAAATTATATAGTGTAGCTTATATTGAACCCAAGCAGCACTCAAGCAAGGATCATTGAAAGGATCCATGAGTATAAATAAGCAATGTAAGAAGATCTTAAGTGTAATCCATCGCCCACGAATATACATTACCGACGCCCACACTTTCTCGTGGATGAATAATAAAACAGATGGAAAGTAAGAATTCTTGTTGCTGAGTGACGCCTGATATTCAATGATTTTATATATACAATAGAATTCAGTCCTACCCAATTTGATTTCGCCGCGCTGGAAGGAGTCCTCCCAGAGAGATAGGCATAGATGGGATCCGGCCGCCTCTTCCGCCGTCAAATCTTGACAAGTGAAAACAGCGTTCCAGCGCACCTGCCCGTACACTGTCTCGATCCTGTCCGTCGTGAACATCCGGCTTCCGGCCCCACTAAAAAAATGACACAAGGATTGATCAATACATCGATGCAACTCTGAGAATTCATCTTGGGTAAACATACACCTGCTTTGCTAATAAAATATATATTTTTAAAAACTTCTATCGATCGACTGCATCTTCTATGACCATAGCCAGTGACTACCTTTAACGGTTAGCAACTACAGGATCAGTATATCCACTTACATCCTGCGTAGCCTCAACGGGAACGAGGCAGTTCTAATTGAATTTCTAGAAACGTGATGCCGTCGACCACCACTGATCGATAACTTGTGGGCTATATAATCAGCATCATAGCGGCCGCGAAGCCGTTAAAAAAGTCCCCTCTCGATTTACGATACAAAGTTAATAGCTCATACTTGGGCAAGATGAGAATTAGAGTTAGCCAGCCGAAGGTGCCCTCCGTGCTGCCCGTTTCTGTGGACTTTTCAGCACCGATGACGGCGATAACCAGAGAGCTCTGACCGGTCCTTCCATCCATGCTGGATTTCAGCTTCAATTGTACCCTGTAGAAGTGTGTCGGCTGTTGCTGACTGCTACCGCCCGGCAAATCAAGGCCGGCAACAGGTGCCTGAGGAAGGCGCCGCCGGGTTGGGGAAGGAGGCGTCGCCCGCCCGCCTCCGGAATTTCCGCCTCCGCTTTCTAAGGCGGCCATTAAGTTGGAAGCCAACTTGTTGGGTCTCGTCACTATGGGTCCATTGCTGCTACTGCTGTTCAGGATCTCAGCCACTTCTCTATCTGACGACTGTTGATGACAGCTGCTGCTTCGCTCCACTTCAATCTGGATGCTGTCACCGCTGTGCTGGAGTTCGTCCTGAACTTGTTCCAGACTCCGCCCTGACAACTATAAACGACAGAGATATTCAATCACATTTCTCATATATTACATATAAAACGATGTCTGTTGAGAGAGAGAGAGAGAAGGTATTGATTTTTTTTAGGGGACCGGTAGGAGCAACACGACTCTCTTATGGTAGACCTGCCCAGTCTCTTATCGATCCTTCTTTATTTTTGAGTGGGACTAGGAAAATCCTTGCGGGAGAATGTGTAGGCGTTCATTATATTATATATCTCTGAGACAAAAGGAAACCAAAATCCCACAAGGGAATCATCTCTAATTATAATCGTTAGCATTGGGATCAGAGGTTTATTGTACGAGCAGCTATATATAATTTTCTATATAATTGCGTCGTTTATGTGTAAGGAGCTCGTAACAATGCATCCTTATTCTTTAAGAACTCGGTCAAGGATAGACAAAAAAAGAATAAATAAAAAGAGGAGCAACCGGTGCGTGACGTCGCGTGCGTCACCCCGGCTCTTCCGCGCGTCAAGTAAACTACGCAGGATCTTCTTGTCCTTCTATTTAGAAAAGGAAATCAAAAGTAGAAGAGATCCCTTTCAAAAGATCAAAGATGTACAGTGTCTTTGTGTACTTCCTGGAATCAGCACATATTCATTCACCTTTACTCTCCCCTCCTATTACGTTATATTCATGACCGTGACAGATGTCAGCAAGTTCTGCTCTTCAAGCGCGATCCTACCTGTTGGACATGTATATAATAGCGCACCCATCCAATTCCTAATTTTATCGATTTCTCTTTAGCTCTGTGAATAGTTTACCTGGACTCCGTCCCAGCTGAGGATGACGTCACCAACTCGTAGTCCAGCTCGATCCGCGGGACCTGAAAAGCAAGAATAATAAATGCATCACTACAGCAATAAATCAAGGCCTGTAGTATTAAACAATTTTCGTACAGAAGCAGCACACTTTTCGCCCCGACTATTTCAATATAATAGGCTCGCTAGAATTCTGTAGAGGAAGAAGAAAGAAGGCGCATAAACATCCAATTAAGGTGCCATAAATCTCTTCAGCGCGCGCTCCTCCGCTCCTCGTAGCGCAGCAATGAATCAAAAGAGCTCTTATTTTCACGAGAGAATGCAGCAGCCTCTCTTTTGTCTTCTCATTTCCAAATCATCAAGAAGATGAATTCCTACAAGAAATGCTTCTTTCCCTCTTTCTTTGGCATCGCACAAATTGGTGGTGATTCGTCAGGGGGCGCTCGCGTAAATAGCCTCCTGGTTGGTAATGATAACCCCGCTGCGCTCGAGCTCGTTAAGCGTACCGCGATAGGTCTCTAGCTAGCTCTGCTCCCCCCACACCGTTATTCATCTTTAAGTGAGACGGATGGTTTCCTTATGGATATGTACACTGCCGCTAGAAGCATCGATTTATCGATCCTTCTAAAGTACAGCTGACTGTGTCACTCCATCCTTATTCCTTCAGCTAATAAATTATTACCATGCGGTTCGATCCTTGCAATGACAGCGCCACTATAACGTCCGGATAAGTTGAGGCCGAATCCGGAGGTGAAGCTCCCGCCGCCGCGGGAATGATCACGGTGCAGCTGGACGACGTAACTGTTGTTGACGGCGACCGGTGCGGCGGCTGGAGGGGCGGAGGAACCGATTGAAGAGTCGACATCATCGATAATGATACTGATAGCCGCCCTCTCGATGGATCTCCGCTCCGATCCTTGCTGGGATCCGCTGCCGGAACGACTCGAAATAGACGGCCTAGGAGAGCGCGATGGTTGCTGCTGGGAAGAAGGATCCAGCTGCTGCTGTATAGAGACAGGGATATCGGAACAGGATCGGCGAGGTAACATAGACCGGGCCGGAAGGTCCACTGACATGTGATAAGTTGACGAAGGATGACTCGTTTCAACGGGTGATGATGATGAGTCATACGTTCCTGAATATGAAAGAGAAACATAATGATTAAGGATTTTTTTTTTCAAGCTGACAGGTAATTTAATGAGAGCGCCGTCTTTAATCCTGCGATCCTTGAAATTCAATTACAACTGCTGGAGCAGGGTGTGAGGATTTTGGAATCTCATATCCAAGAAGAGACACACATATATTCATCGATCCATCAACAAGGATCGACTCATTTCGATCCCATTCTCGAAAGCTTTGCCGCCGTCTTCGCATCAGCTTGGATGAGGATTTGAGTGACAAAAGGGAATCCTCAGAATCCGCACGCAAGACGATCTTTAATGAAAAGCTGACAACGAGCTAAACGCAGAGCTCCTCTCACATTCAGCAACGCGATCCTGATTTGTAATAAAGGAGGTAGTGCACTACAAGAACTTAATCGTATCAGCGTCACCCACAGGGGGATCTGATGTCTCCATTTATATAACAACGGTCAGCTGAGTCATCATCGACATGGAGACCGACGCACACACAGAGAAAAAAACACACTCTTTTGTGATGATGTACTTCTTCCTAGATAAGGGCGATGAAGCGCTATACTATCGTGGGAGAGCGAGTACGGTAGCAATATTCACGCGTGATCGCTGGAATGGATCCCAACATTCAGACCGTTAAACTGAACGTGATGACAAAAGGATTACTATTGATCCTACTAGGCTGGATCCAACTGAGAAAATCCGATAATGTTATCCCGACATTTCAGAGACGAGTTAATTCAAAATTTAATGACAATTCTATCCCAACTCACGAATGACAGGAGGAGTACAGAGTTGCATGTAGATTTCACGCCGGTAGCGTGCATTTTATTAGATGAGCATGTGAATCCCATAACTTTTATATACTGTAACGCTCCAAAAGAAAATATAACAGAGGAGAAATCTAATTTTACGACTTTTTGCATAATGACTCCACTTCAGGCCCTTTCCCTACTAAATATAATCACAGACCTGATTGCTCGTCAGCGTCGTAGCCGTCGCTCCCGTCTCCATCATACAATCCTAAGCGGTTCCGGCTGCTCCGGAAAGACATCCGTCGGCGGCTAGTAGACGGCGAGACCGGTACCGTCGGCGATGTCGGAGATGTAGGTGAGACTCCAGAAGATCCCTCTCCATCCATTAAATCTTGGGAACGGCGGTTGTCTTCGGAGCTCTCTGAGCTTAGGCGCCGGCTAGGCCTCCTGCTTCCGGCAGGACCCCCACAAGCGTCATCCGCAGACAGATAAAGAGAACTTTCTTTAGCATGCTGCTGGAAGGATCGACGTGATGAATGCTGCCCTCCACGCGATGATGATGATGTCGTCGTCGTCTCTATCAAAATTATATACAAAAGAGTTGAAAATCGATCCTGCTTCTTTTTTCGTTTTCAAAAGGATCAATAGAAGTAATCACAAGATATATCCACTTCTATTGTCAACATTTCTCCCTCCTTTTTCAACTCCCAAAGGTTATTATTATGAAAAACATCGATCCTGCAGGTCTTTGTCCGCTACATCTTCCGCCGTATTTGTTACCTTGCTGCTGCTGCTGCTGTTGCTCTGTCCGGCTATTACGCCCACCGTTCACAGCGTTGATGGATGTGTTCCGCACGTCTTCCGCACTGTGACCGTAACCTCCAGGGCGGGAAGATCCTTGATCCTGTAAACCAGGGAAAGCTCGGTGGTTTCCTCTCACTTCGTTAACGTCCAAAACTGCGGATGTTCCGCGACGACGGGAAGTGGGCGCCGAGCCAGGAGGTACTGCGGCTCCTGACCTCTTTGTGTAATCTTCCGGAGCGGAATTTGAGAAAGAACCAAGTTTCTCTTCGCTCCATCGTTGGGTGAGAACGGCCGATGGTGCTGGTCGACCTCCAGATGATGATGTTCCTGATCCAGATGGAGTCGTGCTGGACGAAGTAGTCGAAACAGCGGTTGGTGTCGACGATCCACCGCCGGTGTTACTACTGCTGCTGCTGGCGGAGCTGGCGGTTGTCGGTGCGGCTACGCTGGCCGACCGCCTTCGGCACACGCTGCATCGCCAAAATGTCTTTTAAAGAGAACACGAAATTAAATTTCTCTTTTATTGTGCGAGCTTAAATGTACTACAGCCTAGCTTTTAGTTTTTTAGATTTAGCGATTGGAAATCGATACTACAAATGCTATTTCTGGTTGGCTAAAAGTAGCGTTAACTTTTGAGTGCTGTAGAAGAAAGACAGTACCTGGTCAACGAAATTATCTACGTTGGAGTAGGAGGCACAATCTTCGCACACTTTCAGGTTGCACTGAGAGCATATCCGGTAGCTGACATCTGCATGACTGCCCGTTAAAGTACGGACGCACACCCGGCACGATGTCAGCCGGTTCGGGGGACCAGCTGGGCATTGCGTCTTGTTGCATCCCGGCGTCGTCGTGCTTGATATTAATGAAAATAGGAAGAAACCGTTGATGAAAATATAAACTTTTCGCGCTTCTTGAATGGAAGATAGGATTATGATTGACGTCATCAATGGCGGCTACTCATAAAAAACAGTTTTCTACCAAAGGGTGGAAACAAGTGCTGCCACTCACAGTATGCTGGGAGCCGCCTCAATAAGTTCAGAGACGAGCGGGGTTGCCGCTTCCTCGACCCCACTAGGCCGACGGGCAGTCACGTCCACGTTGATCACCTTGGGCGAAAATTTGACCACTGTAATGGAACAAAAAAGTCAACTGAGTCATCATTTTCCTTCCTCGTGGGTACGATTAAGAATTTAAGATATATTAAATTTGTATGTCTTTGGGCGAGAGCTTTCGTGTGGAAGCAACACTCAAAAGATTGCTGAATCTCTCATTCGATTTGACTGGGTGCGTACTACTACAAAGGAGATTCTTTCTTGTCAATCTTCATCTTAAGTGCTTGTTGGTGACGCGGCATTATAAAAGGTTGAGTAAGATAAAAACAAATCTAATTTTCAGTCTAGCGAAGAACGCCTCAACTATATCGCATTTCGAAAGACTATTAGGATCATGTGACAAGTGAGCTGTAGAAAATAAGATACGAATATGCTAAAGAGAATTTTTCCTCCGCTTTTTTTTATCATATTTTCCCTTTGACTTGCACGTTGGCACAAATTAATCAAAAAAGGGTACGCCGGTCAGATGACGTCAGCAATTCTGTCGACTCATTCATCTCTCAGAATCAGCTGATCGGAATCAGGGCACCCATCACTGATAATAATTGATTGCTTTTTTCTCTGGCGACGACTGTCCGCCCAGCACATTTTTTACATAACTAAGCAAAAACTTTGCAAGTGTCTCGAATCCAAGATATATGACGAGGTACTCCATTATAAGTTCAACCAAGTTTAAGTTTACCTGATTCGTGAGCTTGCAAAAGGCCCGTAGTGAGCGTCTGCTTGAGACGGCTCAATTTGTCTGCCGTCCCTGGTTGATTCTGGGGCTGCTCCCCTGTTTTGACCATCTGCAGTTTAATTAAAACATAATTATCAACAACTTGGTCAATCTAATTGGTTTTAAAAAATATACATAAATACGATACAATATCAGAAGTGATAATTTATAGTCGCGACTGTTTAATAATAATGAGCAGAGCGTGTGTGCCTAAGCAAGTTGTAGTCCCGCTGAATGGAATTTCATTTCCGGAAGGATATAATGGGAAGTAGGAACAGCAGCCGGATGAGAGACGTATAAAGCCTTTTGGAACATGTAGTGCTCGGCAGGGGGAAACAAATGGAAACGTAAAGGACGTAGCAGTAGAGGTTATTTTTTTTAAGAAGAAGAAGGAGAAAACGTCGGCGGTCCAGAGTAAATAAAAGACGACAGCTGCACTTTTTCTCCCTCTTATATATATGGAGTAAACTGGACAAATCCTGATTTATTACGACTGCTGCTAGCTGCTGCTTCTTCTCTATACTGCCGCGCAATCCGCAGCCTAGCAGCAAGTGAAAACGTTTCCATTGTATGTCTCTCCATACGGTACTACGAAGGGATTCGAAAACCATTCATCTTACGGCAGTTGCAAGTATAAATATATAAGTCTCTCATGATACGATTTAGATTCGAGGGAAAAGCTATTGAAAAGAGAAGAGGGTGGATACTCAAAGGAACGCGTTATTACCTTTTTCATGAAGGAGACGACGTTGTTGGATAACATGGTGGTGCTGCAGAGTATGTACTTGGCCTAAGAGTACAAAACAAGTTGTCAGTTATGTTATTCCCAGTTTGACGTCACGTGGATGAGCATATCTGCCCACACAAGATATGTCAAGTACCAAAGTTTTAATGCTGATAGACGTTGATGATCCAATTAAGGACCATCACTCCTATAAATTATTGAAAGCAGCTTTGCAATCATCACCATCGACATCAAAAAGAGACGACGATGGCGATTCTCATCAGAGCAATCCAAGGAATGATGACCCTCTCTTTGATCATCATCTTAAAACATAAGAAATAGTAGGATTCTCCTTACGGAACCATATATATAACACAGATGAAGGCCCCCACTTCATAATTGGACAGAATCCTGAGGGACCTTGGAGCTCAACAAGTGAAAGAGAAGAAGTGCCTTCTCATAACACATCGCGTCCCTAGGAGATCTATGGAGAAACCAATAAAAGAAGGAAACTCACCTTGTTTTTTGAAGGGTAATATCTAGTGGCAAACGCACGAAATAAAAAGGAAAGAAGCCTAGCTTGCTCTACAGGTTATTACACATGGCGAATGAACGCAGGGGGAAGGAAGCACACTGCCAGTGGCGCAGAGCTCCGGCTCTCGTCTGCGCGGGGCACCGCTGTCTACCGCTACTTTTTACGTGACGACGAGTTGCTCAGCACGCACGCGGGACAACGCGTCATTGGAGACCAGTATAACATCTGTCTCACAAATCAATTGTGCACTATTTCTATTTCAAACTAAATGTCAAAAGATGATGCTCTATCTACTATGTTTTAAATTTCTTTTTTTTTTTTTTCAAGGCAACACTGTATTGATTAAAAACCTTTACGTAAATAGTTGCTGATTGAGAATCACACTCTTTTCCGCCTTCACCCACTAGAGTGATGAGTATTGATCGGTACGTAGAGAGAGAGAGTCACTTGGCCGAGAGCTACACGTCCGCCGTGTGCCATTTAATTTGTCCTCCTCGCTCCTTTCTTTATGCCTCTGTTTACAGAGTGGCTAAGGGACGAAGTACGTAGGAGTGAATTAGCATAACAAGAAAACAGTTATTTAAACATCGTTTATTATCATTGTGAAAAAAATGGAGAAGAATCAGAAGATGCCTTCAACTAGGCCGAGCAATCCGAGCCCTTCCAGAGTGTAGAGCAAGTTCTCCGGAGTGGCCATATCCGCCTCGTTCACCATCCAGCGCTCAAACATTTTGGCGGCCGATTCTTCATCCGTTTGGCTCTCGAATGAGTCCACCTGGAGAGCGCACCCACAAACAGACAGAGAAAAAAATCAATAAGTTTAGCATCAGACTCTCTCTCTCTTCGTGACTGCACACACACAATATCTTATCTAAGTATATAGAGGGGGTGCCGCGCTCTTTCGTGATTCTTTTTGGGGTTCAAGCGGTGTCGGGGAACAAGGTGGGGAGGGACACCAATGTATCGATTTCCAATCATGCAACATCGCCTACACAGTGTAACCCGATTTTTTTTTCTTAAAAAAGATCTTTAATGACAGAACAGATGATGCCCTTTTTAGAGTGGCACTTGAACTTTTTTTTGACAACAGACTCCTCTTTTATCGCAGCTACCCATTCTTTTTTAAGGAGGACGGAAAAGTTGAGCTGCTTTGAATTCTATTTCATATGCTAGGATTATACCTCATCCGGACCGAATCCTAGTTTTGGAGCCAGAATCTTCCATTTGAGAGCAAGACGCTGGCTCAAAAGATTCAGCTGTTCCGGTGTGCACGGGACGGATCTCTTGTTATCCGCAGAATTTTCGTCATCCTGCTGAAGCTCAGCTTTTATTCCGGATCCTTCTTCAAGTTCGTTGGTAGCGACGGGATCTGGCTCCATGGGCTCCACATCTGCAGTCTCCACATCCGCCGGCTCCGTTTTAACATTGACAAACACGGTCGAGGATTGCTGTGCAAAACAATTTTCTCATGTTTATAGAGGAAGCCTTGATTTTATGAGGACGACGAGAATACTATTTACTTGCATGCTGGCAGCCAATCTTTTGACGTGCGTCTCTAAGTACTCTGGGAGTCGAGCAATTGTCGTGTTGCCGTGGGTGAAGAAGTGGGAAGAGCGTCTACTGAGCAACCGTAGAGCCCGCCATCCGAAATTGCCTTCATTGACCCGTCTGTATGAAAGAGAGAGAGAGAGAAAGGATGTAAAGAAAAGAGAGCTTCAACATTGCATCGCACGCACTTGTATTGACTCTCCACTGAGGGATCCAACTGCTCGATGGCCTCCTCGAAGTAGCTCTCTAAAGTAGGGAGGAAATCCCGCTCTTTGGCACGGCACGCGGCCATGTTATCCGGCCGCACGTTCCAAAGACGGTTCAGCTCAGGACTAGAAAACAAAAAGATGTAGATAAAGAAAATATGTATGTTATTGAAAAGAAGACATACTTTCCAATGATGCACTTGTTCCTTCTTATAGACTCGCGAATCGTTTCACCTAAAGGCCTCTTTCCACGAGTTCTCGGACGACCGGTAGCCGTGACCAGAGTCTTGGCCTCACCGTCCTGAGGCGCATCTACAGTCTGTAATGAGATACTCGGCTTGAACTCAGGGCATCCTTCGTTCTTCCAATTGCTCCAGAGCTCCTCCCTCTTTAAAATGTGCCGGATGGCTTGAGAAAAGGCTTTTCCATCCGGAGGAGTGTCTTCCAGCAATTTGTAAACTTGTTCCGTCACATTAGTGACCCAATTATTTTGATCTTCGTTCAGCTTTTGAGAATCCCTACACCACAAATCAAAGTTATTGTTAAAATTCATATAATAATATAGAATGAAAAATGCGCACTGTTTGAATTTGACGGGAGAGTCGAGGTATTGGAACATGATGAGGAACTGGAGGAGAATATATCGCCGAAAATTGGAATCTCCCAGCTGCAGCTCGAGCAGGTTTTGGCTCGTCAGGTACTTGGCAAAGTACTGTTGGACGTTGGCAGCGTTTCCGTCAGGCTCCGCCACATCCATGTCTCCCTCCTCCCACTTGGACCGGTTCCTCCGCTCGTCCAGCTTAATGGTCGAAAAAGCAGATAACACGTCGTTCGTGTGCTGAAAAAGAAAAATATAAATCCTTTAGACTTACAACGACCTTTATTGTGAAACTAAGCTTACCGAACAGAATGTCACCCAAGGAACCTTCGTGTAGCACTGATTAGGATTACGAAAAAAGTCTTGAAGAGACCAAAACTTTCGATACAAGTTATAGTCTGCCTGAAAACTGTAAAGAAGACACCATTAATAAAGAAAGAAGCCCACTTAAAAGTTTGTAAAGAAACATACTTGTCGTCTACTTCCATTTCTTCCTTGTTTTCCCCACCCAAAGATGCATCTAGAGAGCTTTCATCTTTCACTCCGAAAGCAGTCAAGTTATCCAAATTGAATTCGCTGACAACGTTGAGCCCAGATCTTTCGGAAAAGGGGAAAAACTTGGCTAAAAACAAGAGGATGCGTCCGCAGAAAACCGTATTCTGACTCCTAGATAATCGTCTCAGCAAATCTAGAAAAAATAATCAAATTAGTTTGAATTCAATAAAGTCTTAAAGGAAATAGAATGGGGCTGGAAGAAAAAGAAATAGGATGGTAAGACTGCGGCAGTCGACTCCCGTGGGAATGCCCCATACCAATCTGAGATGGAATATTTACTCTGAAATAGAGATACTGAGTCGGACGTGAGCAAATTGAAAGTAGCCAAACAGCATATAGGAAACAATATGCATATGCAATGGTAAACTTACTACAGCAAACAAATTTAAGTAGGAATCTGCAATGCAGCCAAGTTAAACTACATATTGATGTGGTGCCTACCATTACAGAGTCTGAGTAGACTGTTTTTGCATTGGTTAAAGAAGAGTTCCTGTTTCCAGACAGCCACTTTCATTTCAACCATATAAAAGATTTGTTCGCAGGTTGCCAGTGGAAGGATCTCAAAGGCATCTGTCAGCAAGAGCACAGGTAGGGTTGGTGAGCAGGTTTGAGCGATGGCACCATCGAAACTCAGCTGGATGAGCTTCTCAAAAGTTGGAATGGAGAATGCAAGGGATTCCTCCAAGAATTTGTCACGAAAAGCTTGGTCACACACCAACTTCTTATCATTGTCTCTGTTGAAAAGAAAAAAAATTGCTTATGTTGGATATTTAAACTATTTAAATTATAATTACCCCATTTCACTGTTTAGATATGCAGACTGCAACATGGTGACCATCAAATGGTTATCGGCGAGCAACGCATTTGAAATCGTATCCTGTGGGAGTAAGCAGTTCCATTACACTAGATCTAGACACGATTTTCAAATGACATCAAATACAAACCTGGAATATTTTCCGAGTAGAATCAAATCCAATTTCTTGGACTATTGTAGTCATTTTTATAACAACGAAAATGACTTATTATTGATAAAAACGTAAAAATACTCGATTCGATTCACGTATGGTAGCCGGCGATGTTTGCACTTTGCAGACAGTTCTTTTTTCTGCTGTCAAACTGCCTCAAACGCTGTCATCTAGCGGCCATTAAAAGAAGCTCGTACGCGCGAATTACAAAGTGCTCCATAAATACGCTATGGCCTACGGATCATGGGATTCATCATCATTGTTTTACCTCAATTTACTTTTAGTTTTTAAACGTTAAACTTCTACTGTAATAGAGCTCATTGATTCTGCTTTTTTTTCGAATTACAGATTCATTTAATTTTCTTCTTCTTCCAAACTATGTTTCATTAATTACCATAGAGAATCTAGTAGAAACTAGCTTTAAAAAAGTTAAAGCTATGGCTCTTGCCTAAAGATTTGCCTCCACTTGGCAAGGCAAGTGCGAAGAATGGATTGAAATAATAAGACTCAATTGCAGCTTGTAAGCTTGATAGTGTAATTACATTTTTGTTTTCAAAGAAGCCATAATTGTATAGTAGAATTAGGAACCAAGTCGTCCGTCGGAGAAGTCAATAATTCGTATTTTGGACTTGTCCGTCGGATGACGCTCGATGATGCCGTGACGCTCTAAAGTGTTCACGTAGTACTGCCATACAGCATCAGTGACTTCCACATAAGTGTCTCGTTCCCGACTCTGCAGCTTAGCCGTCAGCTCCTTTCATAAAACAAGTTTTAATTGTAAATAAATTTTTAATGAATTCAAAATCTCTTCTTACTGTCAAAAGGTTGTACATTGTTTTGAACCCAGGAACTTTTGGATCAGGGAAGAAAGTATCAACAGTATTTTTCTACATATATATATAGAATTGGTTAATAGTTGAGAGGAAGATTTATTTATTAAGGAAAACTTTGAGTGTACCAGGTGCTCCCTCATTTCAGCATAGAGCCGCTTAACATTGGCCAGTTTCTCTTCAAGATCTGCCACTTTCTGAGCTTCCAGCTCTTCCTGTTTGTTCTCCAAACCCTCCTTTTCCTTCTCCAAGACCCGAAGGAGCTTAAAGTTTTCTTCAAGTTGCAGATTCCTCCTATAAATTTGAAATGTTTATTCATAGCTTCTTATGGGGGATTCAAACAAAAATGATGTTATTCACCTCCGGATATGATCTTTCAGAATTTGCTGTTTAGATTTCTCCTCCAGTAGAGTCTCTTGTAATTCAACTGACTTTTCTTCCAGCCACATTTTAGCTTTAGAGGCCACAATCCCATCTCCTTCCGGATAAACTAATAAAAAAAAATTAAAAGTTCACATTTCAAGCAATTTTAACAAATGAATGGTACCATTAAAGTTGCTTCCCAAAGTGTTGAGAAAGCCTTGCAGAGCAGCCAGATTATGCTTCAATGCTTCAAGGGCTGCTGGGGTCTTTCCATTAACTATTTCAGCTCTGGATGCCTTAACACTGGGGTCCAAAGAATTTATCTCTTCACTAGCACTATTGAGCCGTTCTTTCTGGACTTCAATGATCTCTTCTAGGGCTAAACACGCAGCTCCAAGATCAATCCCAGGATTTTCCATAGCACAATATTTATTTTGATTTTTGAGAAAAACAGCTCGTACAGTACTATCTGTCAAACTTTTCCCTCCAAATTGACGCTACACATTTCTTGCATTGTGGTGCCATCTGGGAGTATTCCCGAAAACTAGAATAAAAATTTAAATTTTGTTTAATTAAAAAAAATTATAAATTAAAATTTCCAATAGAATATTAAATATTAAACTAGTTAATTAGTTCAAAATTTTTAAGTTGAAACTTCTTACATATTGCTGATTGCAACTGCACTGATAGTCTGATGTAGCTAGGACCTATAACGGATACAACTTT
The DNA here is from genome assembly GCA_030141595.1 of Chydorus sphaericus. Taxonomy (NCBI): domain Eukaryota; kingdom Metazoa; phylum Arthropoda; class Branchiopoda; order Diplostraca; family Chydoridae; genus Chydorus; species Chydorus sphaericus. The sequence goes on from CM057933.1 coordinate 1,296,303, forward strand.
TCTGTTCCTTGTGGTGGATACTACATGTTCTTGATTACGTGATTGCGTCACATGTTTTGCTTTACGGTCCATAGGTGGCTCGAGGTCGATTGTAAAGAGCCTAATACAGCAAGTCCCTTTCGACTTGAATCCCCCTCTTATAGAAAAAGACTGACAATCCTATCACGCGATCTCTTGAAAGAGAAGATGAAGAATCTCGAACCCCAAAGAAAAAGTCCCTATAAACACTACATCTAGATTTCTTCATCCAAGAAGGCGGGTATATAGCAATCATCAAGTCCCTTGTTGTCAAGCTTGGCTAACATTCGGCTCACGCATCAGGGTTAAAAAAAGGGAGCTGCTGTCCTCGTTGTTTGCGTCCGTCCCACAATCAAAAAGAGTGACCAGTATAACAAAAGATTTTCTGCGGTGGTGATCCACCCAAGAATCCCGAATTGGGGTGACGACACGAGCTGCTGCTGCCGCGGAGTTCCCCCTCTCTTTTTAATTTACAAGATACCTCCCTCAGTGCACCCAAATTGGTTGGGATCCCGGCCAACGGTTGTCAACAAGCAGATGCCGCGCACTAGCTCGGCTCCTCCACTGTCCCCTTAACTACGGGCATTCTAGAATGAACCACATTCTCGATTCTCCCCTGGTTCTTTTCATCAATACTACTAGTGCTCATCTTCTTTGCTTCCTCCCCCACTCGGATATTGATGTATTTTCTCACACAATCAATTAATCACTCTCTGATAAAATACTCTGCTTTTAAGAGTTCATTCAACAAGTTTTTTTTCCGTCTTCAGATGTGGTAGATATTTATTCCTCATCTTTCTTTTAAGAAAAAAAAATAGAAAGAGTGAAGATATATATATTTCTTTTACTTTTTATAGTGAGAGCCACAAGGGACTAGAATCTCCCCCTTCTTGCTCTTGTGTATGTCGTCGACACTTCCCGACAGCCCCGATCCGAAAGAGGTTTGGCATTTCACACTACAACGCTTTTCGATTTGGGCTCCCGTCACTGCGACCTGTTCTCTCATTTGTTCGGATCTCTCTCTTTTTTCTCTCTCTCTCGCCCTAGCAGCAATTCTCCCTCTATATAGCTCTCAAGATGTTACATCATCTCCACGATAGCCTCCGCTACCACATTGTTAGCTCTACAAAATCGAAAGGAGAGAAAAAGAAAAAAAAATCTATATAGATCCACCCACATAATCCGATCTTGTTTTTTCTTTTCTTGGATGAACGCAAACAAGCTCCTCTATATAGATAAATCAATCGAATTGAAAGAGTTGAGAGACGACAGCTATAAATCACTGAGATTGTCTCCAAACTTCCATCATCTCCTATAAGAAAAACATGTTTCTTAAAAGCCAGCATTGTATTCTGTTATTTACATGATCCTCGAGAAACTCCTCATTAGTGACACGATCGATTACATCGATATGTGCACTCTATCACAAGAAGAGATACGACATGTTTTTCAAATAAAAAAGTGAAGGAACGTATATAAAAAAATGGTTGAAGAAAAGTGAACGACCTTCCTCCCCCAGCACTCGAAACGATTTCTATGCTCCTTTTCATCGGCTTCATATTATTCATGAAGGAGGAAGAACGGATGCTGCGCTGCTATACTATACTACTCGTTTTTAATGGCTCCACTGCACGACAGTTCATTTGTCATTTCATAGAGATGAAAAGAACATGTCAATCTCTCATCTCTCTGCCCGCCACCTGAAGTTACCCTGAAAGAGAAAAAAGTGCACGCGGGATCAAGCTCTTCAATTACATTTAATCCTGCGCTTTTTTAAAAGATATTACTTTCGTGCCTTGCCATGATGAGATGAGCTTGAGCACACACACATCAATAATAGTATTAACGGGTGACAAATGTCCAGCGCCAATAAAACAGGATCTTAGTTTTTTTTTGTTCTGTCTGCAATCCATCAGTCAACAAAAGGAATGGTACATATATTGTTTCAGTAGTATAAGTAGGCCTCTTTTTTCTATATCATGTGAAGAAAAAGAAGAAACGTTGGCAGCTCGAAAGAAAGTCGCGTATTTATGAGCTGCAATCCAGCACAGATCGTTGACCACGTCGATGCTAAAGGGAGGAAAAGAAATAAATACACGGAGAATTGGCTTGGAGCCCTCCTTGCCGCCATGTCAAACCACAGAGAAAACAAGGAGGATATGATGCAGCAGTCATAGCCAAAGACCTCTTTCTCTTTTTTGACCGCATCATGGAGGAAAATAAGTGGTCATCTCCCCCCTCCCTACAGATCAAAAAGAAGAAGAAGAAGAAGAAAAAAAGGGGAGAAAGAGCTAGCTGCACTATAGATTGAACGCTTGTTGTGTTGCTGTGTGTCTCTCGCTCCCTTTGAGAGCAGTAGTATTTCTTCCTCCGCCCATCCGGGCGTCTATATGGGCCCCGGATTCCGCGCCTTGACTCGTAGAGGAATGAAAGATGGATCCGATTACGATTGGCCACTTTATTGGATGATTTTTCTTCCCTTTCTTCTTCTCTTTCCGTTTGGTCGACCGCGAGTGTTGACACAGAGTGATGCTCCCTCCAATCAGTTTGATTCCCGAAGAAATAAACAAAAAGTAAACGAGAGAATTCTACACGTCTCTTTGAAAAAATCGATGGTCGACGTCTGATGTTGGTTGGTGTGGACTCGTGTTAATAAGTGAGGAGTAAAGCGCACATATTGCCTACTATAAATTCACGAATAAATCATTGATCCACCCAGCATCACGTCCGCAGTGTTGCGAGACTTGTATAATAGTAAATCAGATTAATATTAAAACTGATTCGAAATACGTGTACCTATTTGCAAAGTGCATCTTTGGATGAAAAGAGTGGAAACTATTGTTGTCAGATGATGGAAAAAGAGACGAGATGAAACTTCGCTTGCTGCATCCATCGCAATCTCTTTGATGCGATCCCAATCATGATAATAGCCACAAGATGTAGGTATACAAGGCCAGCAGTGATGCACATCCAGCCGTGCATGTTGATTCTCATTTCTATTATTATTGATGCATAGATCTAGATGTTGTTCCGATCCGATGGTCATCGTCGTCAATACCGCACCAATGGGTTATCTAAACATTATCTAAATAAAATTAACTTGGAATACTTCGTGATACAGGAGGGCAAGCGAGATCAAATGTCGTGTAATCAAGACTATGTAAGTCTGCTCTAATAAGGGGCTTCCCGCCGTTGCATAATCCGCTCTTTCAATCGCTAGGGTTTGATATCAGTCCCGTTTTTAAAAAATAATCGGGTGTTAATCGATACTAGTACGTTATAGGGGACGATACGACTGGTTGGTCAAGCGCGACAGTCTTCATTTAGGATTCTATGCATTCTATAATGATGCCTCATATATACTGTGGAATTCTATATAGCTGCGATTAATTTAAATCGAATCTAACGCTATATATTATTGAGAGGCTTTTGCTGGTTGTTTGAATAATACCTTCTCGGATGTCCGATGTTTGAACACTTGGACGCGGTACTTGGCCCTGCTAAAAAGACAGCAGCAGCACTTAGATAATAACGATTGAAGAGTCCATAGAGGACAGATGGCGGGCCATTAGTCGTGGGAAAAGAGAGGGCCTTGAGCTCCTCTAGCTCTCTTCGGGTCCGCCCAGCTAAATCGCTGGCCGACAATGCATCTCCCTGTGGAGTGACTTAATAAAGAGGTGGAGGAGGGTTTTCCTCTCTTACATAATCCTTATTTCTTATTTTTTTCGATATATTTGAGCAGATCAAATCGATCTGGTTGTATAATTATAATAGAACCGCAGGCTGAGAGATTGGAAAAGGCGGAAAAAAGTGAAAAGATGCTTCCGAGATCGATTTATATATGTGTATGATGTAGGAGAGAGAAATGAAATCATCCGCGGATGGAAAAACATGGAAATGTACTCGGAAAAAGGAAAAGGGAAGATTTGTGGACCTTTGCGTAAGATAGAAAGAGGGAAGAAGAAATACTTTCTCTGAATCCATGAATCTCAATAATCAGGGAAATGTACAATAATTATCCCTTGGCGTGCGTAATCAATGAAGAATCCATTAATATGCGTTTGTATCAAACATCTATTCGTTTTTGTTTACAGAATAAGGAGGAGGATAGCAATCAGAGTAGGACTTGGAAAGAGGAAATCCTGTTCCTATACCACTGCGGTTGTGGCGTTTACGGACTCAATTTCGGGATAGAAAAAGCTGGACTATCCCGCGGGAGTCGTGATCAACATTAAACAGTCTTAGCACTATCTTTGATTGCAACTCTTCCAAGACAAATATAAAGAAAAGAAAACACTCAGATTTTTCAGATATTTGTTTGATGAGTTTTTACAGTATAATTAGCGATCCAATCCAAGTCTTACAATTAGATTATAGTAGACCTTAGCATTTATTAAAGGAAGGAATGAAATTATACACTCGAGTTTCAAGCATGCCTTTATTTCATCATTAAAGTGAAAAGGATGCTATAGAACTGGATTACGTTCGGCCTTGGGCTTGAGCAGTTGACCAAGTAGAACCTCTTATCTGCATGTTGATGAAAAGCTACTGCTGCTGGACATGCCGTTAGTTGATGCTGCTGCTTAGATATTGTGTGCATGTTTCCCTCTTGTTATACACAAGCACTCTTCGCATCTAAAATATGATGTTACACAAGGATAAGAGCAACAGCAGCACAGCTCATTAACTGGACCCTTCTCCATTTCAAAAAGGCCAATTTGATGACTTTATATTTAATTCGACGAAGAAGAGTTAAATCACATTACATCTAAGGTGATATGATAGATTGCTATCTGCTTATAATACATACGTTTGATGAGGCACGCGTCGTCTCCCTTTACGATCGAAACGATACTACTCTCCACACTTTTATCTTCCCCAGTTTATGATTGAACCAATTAGTTATAGACAGGAGGAGCAGCAGCTTATGGTGTCGCGGTTAGGGGGTTCGCGGCGGCCCCCTCTTTCGTTCGTCTCCCGTGTCAAATGATGGTTATTAAACCTTTATTATACAGGATACATGATGTATATATCACGTATAAAGAATCTCTTCCAATTAAGTTGATGCAGCTATACCTTAAAGAAGTGAAATATACATAAAAACTCGGTCAGGTGGAATAGTTTTATACCTACACAGTTGTCTGTGGGGATATGATGATGATGATTATTTGTCAGCAGGATCGCTGGTGCGTGACGTAGGAATATAAAATCAGAGGCTCTTGTGTTTCCTTCTTTTTTTCCAGTCCACAAAACGACGAAGGTACATAATAATATCGATCCTTGAGAGTGATATACATAGATATGCTGGTATAAAGTTTCGACATTCGTTTGGGTGAGAGTGCAACTTCCTCGAGTGCGCAACTAATTTGAGAACCGTTCTTGGATCATTTAAAGTGATGATGGTGTGAAACTATAATCCAGCACGCCAAAAACTTGTGTTTCACGACGAGCGAAGCGCGGCATCTGCCCCGAAATCCTATATACACATCATTATCATTATACATCCCAAATAAATAATTTGTTGACGGTTGAAACTGCGCATATATCGACATGTAAATACAGATACCGTGTATCAGAGAGTAAACATTACAAATAATAAAAAAAGAAGAAGAGAATAATCAAAATTATACGATCGACTAAATGGCAACGTCTTTAACGACCGGCAAACGCTGCTTGTGTGTATATATACATGTCTATACAAATGTATATCCGCTTCCAAAAAAAAAAACAGTTCGTGAGTCACGCAAAGCTTCACGTTACATATATATTATATAAAGAGGGGGAACACACGTATATTTAAAAAAATCCAGAAATGTTGCTGACGGTGCAGTACCTAGCAGCACTTGTGCGACCTCTTTAATTGATTGATCTGTTGCAGTCTAGACGACATCAACAACAACACACACAAAAAAAGGAACTAAATAATGCGTGAAAGTGATTTCTTTTAAAATATCTGATCCTTATTATGAAGGATTTTTTTCTCTTTTCTTTAGGGATCGACCGAGGGTAGCACCAATAAGTCGAGCAGCGCAACTCTCCCCTATCACAGCTCTTCCGGCTACGCGCTCCCCTCTTTCTTTTCATCATCCAACTCTAAATACTTTCTTATATATGATGATGAAGTACTACATCTAGTTAATTCACTGCTGCAGAGCTGCAAGAGCTGGTGACACTCACACGTTATTTCTGCAGCGGAATGATTCCCCAAAAAGTGGGATTTACGATTACATCTCACCACCCGTGAAAGAATAATTGTTTGTACATTATTAAAACATTTAATTCCTGATGCTTAACATCATATATAATGATAATGAATCTGAGTATGTGCAGGGATGGGGGAAAAGGGAGCGCCGGTAGTGGTGCGGAGCTCAGTCAGTGTTCGACCCGCATGGGAGTCGGATCCATCTATGCGCTCCCCTCTTCTTCTTATTCGTCAAAAAGACTATTATAGATACTACAAGATCCAGCACAACATTTATCAGTGTAGGGTTACGGTAGCAACTATACACAAAGATGATGGGCGGTTCATCAAGCCTATCAAGTGCCATCACCTCTTCATCGCGCGTGTCACATTCCAGGTGGTGTCAAACGCCGGTCTACTCCTGCCTACTATTCATCTTGCTCGTAATACACGTGACTAGCGTCGTGGGCGGCTCTAGCTCCAGTTCAATCAGTCTCATCAGCAACACTAAAAGCAGCATAAAAGGTTTTTTCGCGAAATCCATTACTTTTTAATTACATCTTCCCCGCCATTGAATTGATTAGATGAAATTCTAGTTAAAAATACATTATTGAAAATATAATGAAGTGATATTTTCTTCCGCCTCCCTCAACATCCGCTGCAGCAGGATCGTTTGTCTTCATCGAGTGCGGATGGCTTCTTCCAGCGAGACATTTCTCTAAAGAACACAAAGAGCGCGTAGAGATTCAATTAATGAAGCGCAAGACATCAAAGAGATGATATGAGCGCACTCTATGAAATACATATATATACGTGACGCGAGTGCCCTCTTTGCGTATATATCATTATATAAGACGCTTATTTCAAAAATTTTTTCCACCGGGGGCTTGAAACGAAAGAATAAATAAGGGAGTAGCTCATTAAGGGACAAAGGTTACCTTCATTAGCGGAACACTATGTGTACTTAGATCTACCTGTAACAAGAATCGGAAGCTGCTGCTATCTTGTTTCCCATAATATGTTGAGTGGAACGATTTTCTAATGAAGTATTTGTTTGGAAATCAGGTACGATGCTCGGTCAGCACGAGCCAGAGTTCTTGGAACCATTGCAGAACGTGACCGTGACAGCCGGAAGGGATATCAAGTTGCAGTGCTCCGTCAAACATCTGGGATCCTACAAGGTTTTTATATCTGATGATATCAGCACCTTAAAGTTCAAGTGAAAAATCGTTATTATTACTAAAGGTCGCCTGGATCTACATGGAGAGATCAGCTATCTTGACGGTACAGAATCACATCATCACTAGGAACCCGAGAATCAGCGTGTCACACGATCAGCATCATACGTGGAACCTACATATTGCCAACGTTCAGGAATCAGATCGCGGCGGATACATGTATGATCATCAATACTATTTTAAATCTTTATTACTGATTTCAAATGTGTATGTAATAGGTGTCAGATTAACACTGCGACTGCCAAAGTGCGCGTCGGTTACATCAACGTCGTCGGTAAGTTTTTGAAATTCCCGCCTTTCCTATGTAGCAGTTGATTAATGACAGGAACCCTCGATAAAACGTATTCAATCATCCGCCCCTGATTTTTCAAAAGAGAATATAGGCGGTTGCATATTATTATGTAATAGAAAACTCCCTCCTCCTGCTGGCTCTTCTTTCAATCGCTTCATTAATCTCTACGTCGTTAAGAAACTTGCTTTTGGGAACGACGAAGATACGAATTATATAGAGCAATCAACTTTGATGATGGATGAAAACAAGACTCTCTTTTGTTCCTCGTTTACGATGCCAAACTAAAGAATGAATGCGACAATCAATGGGGGACAGCAGCATGAATAAAAACACATCGCAGGATGATCTTTGATGACCCCTTTATATACCAAAAAAAAAGCACATTGAAGAAGCGCGGGCAGCATTGTCCCCTCTTTTCTCCGTTTTTTCTAGACCGGAAACAATTCAATTGACTGAACGTACACTGCGCGCAGATATGACGAAAAAGTGTATTTCATTCCAATGGACACACAAAAGTTTCTATATCTGTGAGGGTTTCTTCTATTGAAGAAAAGGAGAGGAATCGAATCACGGACAGAGTTGTAGTAGTAGTATATGTACAGTCCACAGAAGAACGCCTTGATCCGAAAGGAGAGTCCGGCAGCAAGTCAATCTCCCGCCCGCTCTTGGTTCGTTCGTGTAGACAAATATTTGTTTCTACTCTCTGCTCTTCGAGGGACTCGTCCCAAATCAAAATAAACAAGAAGGAGCGATCTGCAAGACCTCTATTTTCTTTTTTTCCTGCGAAATGATCCTTCGTCGTTGTCGTCACCCTTCCAGCAATAAAAAGAATAAGGTTTCACGCGAAAGAAGAATCCTTAAAAAAAAATCCGATTGAAGTACGCGGGAGAGCAGGGAATCGAATGTGACGTTGCCAAATGGTGGTTCTGTTTATTTGTTTCTACAACGAGGAATCGATCCTGATTATTCACAGAGATTGATGAAGCATTGCAGCTCTGTTTGAACATCAACTCTTTCTTTCAAAAAAGAGAGAGAGAGAGTTAGTTGTGGACTGCCGAGTTTGAGCGCAAATGAACCGGTAATCCCTCGAATAACCCAAGCAAGGCGAAGAAGACTAAACTTGAAAGGTCTCTTGAAGAGAGAGTGGTGCCCCTTCTTATTCCATCGAGTCCATTAGAAAACAAGCGGATTTGCATGAGAAAAGCCTCACACGCAAGGGATGGCGAGCCCAAGTTTAAAAGAATCCTGCGGGAATTAATGGGGTCCTAAGTTACGCGCCATTATTCCTGCGCTTCAATAATTTAAAATCAAGTTAAAAAAGATGATGGATGTAGCATTAAGAACATGTATAAATCCTCGTGCCAATAAAACCGTGAATAAATTGCAATCTCCTGCTTACTCTCTTTCAATTCGTTCTGTTAAACATCTCCGGGATACGCGAGATTCAAGTCGATATGTATCATAAGATAAATCTATAAAAAGATTTCTCAGAACTTGATTGAGGTCATTCATTTTATTGTATGTAGTTCCGCCGAGCATCGATGATACGTTGAGCAGTTCTGATGTGACCGTTCGGGAGCAGAGTTCGGTAACGCTGACCTGCAGCGCTACTGGCACAGCTCCGCTCCTCGTCCGCTGGAGACGTGAAGATGGCAAGCTCATCAACATCAATCGTACTCACACAGGTTATCTTTCTTTCAATTATTAAAGAGTACCGTAGTACTACAACCCTTTTTAATTATTTAGTGACGGAATGGGAGGGAACTACATTAGAGATGAGTAAAGTAAACCGGTTCGACATGGCAGCCTACCTGTGCATCGCCAGCAACGGAGTCCCACCGGCCGTGAGCAAACGAATCATCCTAACCGTCGAATGTAAGTCTATTCTCATTAATATTCAAAGAGATCCTTTAGATAATTTAGATGGAAATAGATATATAAGAGATCATGATCATTCCGAGGAATAAGTGACGCCAATTTATTGGCTATTCATTGCGGAATCCGCCTATGAAAAAAGGAAAAAAACAATCAAGCAGGAATGAATGGCTCGGACGATAATACAACAAAAAGAATGTCCTGATTATATTGTCTGATCCTGTGCTGATAATAATAATAATAGCTTTGATTTGACGCGGAACTCGGAACAGCGCAGTCACGCTTAATTGGAATTGGTGGAATTTTCATCCCAAAGCTTTGTTGCTGCTGCTGCAATGATGTCAAAGTCCTGATAATCGATCGGAAAGAATGGACGGTCGAGTGTACATTGCTTGTATATACACAAAAACAAATATATATCGTGGAATGTGCGCACCGTAATAAATCCTTTTTTTTTAGAATGGATTCCTCTTAGATATAAATCAGGACGCGAATAGACTAAAGCTCTCTCTCTTTCTCTTTGATAATATTGTAATTAAATCAACTTTAATATATTCAAGTTGCCCCTTCGGTGACGCTTCAGCAGCAACTGATCGGGGCTCCACTGGGCTCCACCGTCTCCCTGGATTGCCAGATCGAATCCAGCCCAGCTGCACTCCATTTCTGGAGTCGGAGTGACGGAACGGTCCTTCACGAAGCCTCTAAATATCTGATGCAACAATCCACCGGCTCTTTTTCTTCATCCGCCAGCGGGATCGTGATGGCTATTTCATCCGTCACTCCTTCCTCTCCGACTTCCTGGCCCTCTTTTCGAACTCAAGTACGTGAACAATTTTAAGAAACAAATTGAAACTGTCAATATCAATATTTGTGAAAAAAACCCAGCTGCGTTTGACCATCGTGAATGTAACCGCCAAGGACTACGGTGCTTACCGCTGCGTTGCCAAGAACCCCTTCGGAGAAGCTGATGGAGTCATCACCTTCCACCGTGAGTTTTCCATTACATAAAATAATTTCTTTTTTTTTCTATATATATTCACGAAATTCTTGGAAGAAATATCCATCAAGTAGGTCTTGGTATATAGGCCTGAACCAGCAGATGGTGTCGATATTGGGGATATAGGATTTTTCTCCATCAATAGGCTTGGCAGTGAGCATTCAGGCCAGGCGTCACCAGTACCGCGGGAAAGCTAGCTATATAGATGTGTATAAATGTACTAGGGGCTATCATCATTCAGAGTTTAGGAGATCCTTCCCGCACACTGCAGCAGCTGATCCAATATCTTTCGCGTGGTGTGCTGCCATGCCAACATCCCACCCTGTAAAGCTCTATACCGCAGTTTCGTGATTATTGCCACCACATATCTCGCTTCTTTATGAATTCTCTCTCACCTTTAGTCGCGATGATAAATCAAATTTCCATTCATTAATGAAACCGTTCATTATTCCAATAGAAGTTTGTGCTTGTCCACCCATCATTGCGCGAGTATAAAACGGGAGTAAACTCGTGTATAGAAAACTCGGTAATAAGTTGGGCTGCTGGAGACGTTGCTAAAGAGTAGAACTTTTTTTTTCTTTTGGTCTCTGATGGTGTGTCCCAAAACTTGGAATATCTATTGAAGATATAGCTATGGTCTTCCTCATAGATAACATCAGCAGCAGAGACCCCTCTCTTTTTTTCTAAGTTGTGATGACGTCAACGACATAACCTCTTACGAGAGTTGGCGTCCCCCAACCAAATTGAGTACAGTACCAAAAAAAAAAAGTTCACGGTGGTTGCTGCTGGTCATCAACAAACAGCATATCTAACTCTAAATGCATAAAGATAGCTCCGGCCTATTCTTCCTCATTACAATATAAATAAGCCGCTTTTGGAGCCAAAAAAGAGGTGCGACATATAAGCCTTCCCCCACACCCCAAAAAAAGTAAACAATAGTAGCGACGACCACGCCGCTTGGTCATCAACCCAAAAAATAAGATCGATGGGTTGATATTGTACTATTGTGTGCGACACATCCGACATGAAGGCGTCGCCTTTTCTAAAAACATATATATGGCCATTGATTATGAACGCTGTTGCCGAAAAAAGACCCCAATTCCAGTATTATTACGAGGGGTGGCAGTATTGCTGCTGATCCCGCCCTCAACGTCAAAGCGATGATCCGATTGTTGAAAAGACGAGGGGTCCTTTCTCTCTTTTTTTGAGCCGCGCCGTCGTTTGTGTGTGATTTGATGGCAATCGCCTCACTCATGCAAAATAGAGATCCTTTTTCTCTATACATACTAAGTGGGGGATATTCTCCTTTTTTTGTGTTTGTTTGTTTGTCCGTGCTGCTTTATCCCATCTGCTGCAGCCAAGCTGACGCAGGAAATGTATCGATTGCACTACAAGGAAACTTTCAATATCCATCGATACTACTTTTTGGTGGAGAGTTTTGTGATTTATTAAAAAAGAAAAAGAGCTATCTCTCTCAGAGTGCAATAATATCGCGCAGATACCTTCAATAAATCGTAGTGGCGCGGCTTGTTTATACATACATGTAATAGTGATGGATGCCCATAAGTAAATATTGACATGTATACAGATAATCCATCATTTGAAATGTATAAAAAAAACTCATCCGGGTGAGACTCGTCGTATAATAATAAAGTCAATTCAGAAAACCCTCCCCTCATGACTATATAGGCCTACAGACGTTTTTATGGTGTTTACGACCTATAGCAATGATGATTCTAGCATCCCCCCTTCTCTCTATCCCTAATGATTCTTTTTGTATCAATGTGAGCTGCTGCGCGCGTGCTGCTCTACTCAATGGAACCACTTTTTCCTGTATTATTTACCGTCTTTTTCCTTCTTCTTTTTTTTGTATAAATATATATCTGGCAGACACTCAATCGGCTAGCACGACGACCGTGTCCTATCCGCGTAATCCGGCACCACCTGTGGCAGCCGTCAGTCCAGGTTGTTTTTTGCCTGTTCTTTCTTATTATTATCTTTTTCTTATGGTCGAATATATAATCTAAACAGAGTTGATGCAAGAGATGAATCAAGAGGGGATCAACAGCAACCAGAGTCACAATATGAAACTGGCCGGTCCATCGTCTGCTGGCAAAGGTTAGCTAGGGACTTAATTCCTCTTTCTAAGTCTTGATTTTTATAAGAAATAGATTGTTGAATATTATGTTACTGTTTTTCAAATTCTAATACAGGTCGATTTAGTGACAACTATGCTGCCGGACAATAACAACGATCCCTCGGCCAAAGATTTGTCAAACAAATCACAGAAAACTCGATCTGGCGATACGAAATGGAGTTTTAGTTGGGATCCGAATGCACCGGGAGCCAAATCAGGTATATACATGTTGTTGACAGTATTGGTATCTCCATCGAAACGAAAAGCTGATTCTGCTGTCCCCTAATCCCTCGAGTCGTCGTGTTCCAGTCGATCGATGACGAACCGCTCTCTTCTCAGTTATATTGGGGGGCGTCGGAACGAGATAGTATATTCAAAAAAGTTGTCGTCAATAGACATATAACAAACACTTTTAGCAGATGGTGCGCTAGCTGTTTTCCTTGAAGCTTACACTTAAGTTTAATTACATATCTACGAAAGAGAGTGAGGAAATTTGATGGATGACTTTCTGCTATTTGGGGTCACACTATAGGATGTGCCGAGTTGACATCTACTCATCCCGTCTGGATCCTGGTCGTCACGGTGATGTGGCTGACAAGGATTACCTCGGCCGTCTCAGCGGGATCTACGCGGGCGTCCTCACTAATGACAGCTCGCTGATTTCTTCTCCCGCTTCTCCTTTTATTCTCACGCCCATTTCGTGAAAAAAAAAAGTTTTTGTGTCTTTCCTTTCCCATGATGATGATGACACAACACAAAAACACATTTCAAATGTACAAACTTTTTTTTTTCTCTCTTTTGTTTTGTTTTCCTAATCACATTCCGTTTGGTTCTTTCCCCCACCGTCCCTTCAATTTTGTGTGTATATTTTCCTTTCAATGTTTCGCTCTCTCTATCTCTACATATTGTGTGCTGTATATGTAAATCATTCAACCTTTTCAAAGATGTATAATTTAAATGTCAACGACGAAAAGAGGGGAAAAGCTATGAATAACCAAGAGATTTTTTTTAAGTGACTCTCATATATCTACCCATCAAGATGTTACACAATCCGGCAATGGTATTTTAAAGCGAGTGAGAGAAGGAGAACAGAAGAAATTGAATAATACAAAGATCTAGAAAGTTTGATGCTCCGTCTTAGTGTCTCACTGGTTATTTTAGAGAAGAGATTTTGTTTCTCTTTGTTAAAAGATCTCTTTCTTATTGTACATTCATGATCTTCTTGACGACTCGAACTACGTCACGCGGCTGCGGGAGGGAAGCATCTTCCTAGCGTTTTGGCGTACGGCATCGGGATGTCAGCACCAGTCACTCGGACGGGAGGTGCATCCAAGTAGTAGAATCCTTGGCCTTAAATTCACACAATTATTTTAATTATATAGAATCAAAATATAATTTGTATAAAGTTATACCTTCTACTACTCGAGACACAATTTCGGCACCAACACCTGATTGTGGCCATCCGTGTTCCACGGAAACCAGGTGATTCGTTTTCTTGACGGATTCCATGATGGTGTCAAAGTCGAGCGGTCTCAGCGTTCGCAGATTAATCACTTCAGCTTCGATACCCAAAGTGCTGAGCTCTTTCGCCGCTTCCAATGCGGTGGAAACGGCGCGGGAGAAAGCCACAAGGGTAACATGTTTACCTAATTTAATTCAAATTTATAGCTCTTGATTTTTAAGTAATATAGTAAGACAGAATTTTACCCGCTCGCTCGATTTTCGCTTTCCCGATCGGTACGAGGAAATCTTTCGACATGACTTGATCCGAAACGTCGAAAGCAGTTCCGTACATAATTTCGTTTTCAAGACAAACGACGGGATCTGGATCCCGAATGGCGGATTTCAACAGACCTTTGGCATCTTCAGCTGAGTAGGGTGCAACAACCTATTACCAATAGAGGGATATAAACTTGTAGAATTAAATTGTACATGAAAAAAAATATACCTTAAGTCCAGGGCAATGACTGTACCATGCTCCAAAACACTGAGAGTGCTGAGCTGCTACACCAGCAGCCGCACCGTTGGGCCCTCTGAACACAATGGGAACATTTACAATTCCAGCAGACATGTAAAACCTGTTTTAGAAATTATTCAAGTAAAATTAAAATTATAAAAAATTGTTTATAATCAATAGATATACGTTTTAGCTGCAGAGTTGATGACATGATCGATAGCTTGCATAGAGAAATTGAAGGTCATGAATTCACAGATAGGGTCTAAGACCACCCTGAAATGAAAGAAATTCAAGTTTTTATAAGTGTTAATGTTGTTTAGTAATGAGAGACTTACCATTGCAGCACCAGCAGCAATTCCAGCAAACCCCATTTCTGTGATTGGAGTATCGATAACCCTCTTGTCTCCATACTTCTTCCAGAGACCCCTGGAAACTTTGTAGGCTCCATCAGTACTGAGCAACTTCCTCACCTAGGAGGAACACTTTCTCGTCCCTCTCCATCTCCTCATCCATAGCTGCATTGAGGGCATCTCTCACTGTCAGCTGTATTATAATGATAAGGAGGTGTTAAAAGTAAAGCCGACAGCGACATTTTTTATTGCCTCATATGGAATACCTGTGCAGCGACCGGGCGCGAAGTGGATATCCCTCGCTGACTAACGTATTTTGACACATTCTGTAAACAATACAACAACTTATTGATTTATGAATGATCAGTAGTAGTAGTATGTACTTCAAAATACATTACCCTGACAATTGAGGAACTGTATTTCGCGAGAGGAGCCATTTCTAACCGAGTTGCAAGTGAAACGCGATTTCGGCGATTACGAGCGGTCGGGAAAAGGGCTGCTGAACAACTGAACAGCTGATAGTTGATAAAACACCATACGAGTTACAGGACTGAGCGCTAGATGGAGTGATGAGTCGGAACTTCGTGCCGGTGCCCGCATGAAAGGTACCCGATTTCTTCCTTGTTCCTGGTTTCCGCGAATTTTTGAATGCCAATTAGAACTGAATAATATATATTTTATCAAAGGTTACGTCAAATTGAACGTTACATAAAAAGTGATGTTCCATTCACTGGAGACAAAAAACCATGAGTAAAAGACTTTCAGTTGTATAGAACATGTTTTACTGCTCGTAAGCTCGTTAATATGTTTAAAATGCTTTAACTAGCAAGCTAGGGTTTGTATAGTAATATTACTAATATAAATTACTCGTTCTAGAAAAGGACATCACATGTTTTCATGATAAACTCAACAAGGTTTTTTAATTTCATGATTAAAAATAAAAGAGGGTAAGCCACAGACCAGCACATTGGTCTGTGGGGTAAGCTGTCCTTGATAATGAATTAATAAGGATTGCGTAGCTCCATGACCTTTTCATCTCAAAGTTAAAATGTTATGAAGTTATTAATTTGTTTTAATTGGTGAAGCAACTACGAACGTCAACTTGTATGGTTACGTATGAGCGGGGGTACCAACCTTTTTTTTTACAGCTACTGAAAGTAAACTTGTTGGTGCAATCGACGGATTCTTGAAAGATTTCTATGAATGGAAAAGAATCATTTTTCGAAAGGTTATAGCTTTGATTATTGGGTGAATTTGGGTTCGCATATATTATAAAAGCCATATGGCGCAGTAGAGTATATAAATAGTTGGCCAAAGACGAGACCTACTTCAACTTGAAATCTTTGATCAGAAGTCAATTCACGCCAGTAAGAGCAGTTTGAATTCAAGTTTGGGATGGTTTTTATTATGCCTCTTCCTCCTCGGGGAAAAGGGTTTTATTTTGCAGCATTCGAGTCTTCGAGATTCTTTATTTCATTTTTCATCCCATATAAATATACATATTTACTGTATATGCGCAAGGTATGAAAAAGTTGAACTAGTTTCAAAAATAATACTAGACGAGACGAGAAAAGTATGCCTAGCTGGTTGCCTAGCTCTAACACAATAATATACAATAGTTCAAAATTTCCTTTTTTGGCATACACTCCTTCAATATTGAAATGGAGCTGAAGAGGGAATAAAAATCATGTTTTTTCTGTGACAAGAAAAATCTAATATCGCGTTACTGCTAGCTTGGCAACAGTCATTTGCTTCAAAGAACAGGATGTAGTGACATTAACATAAAGACCAATTACACCTGTAATTGCTTACATAACATTTGAGCATGCTGTACAACAACACAATCAAGTACGATATCAGCTGTAATTCAAGACTGATGAGATGAAATGGTGTTCACAGCTGCAATAACAAGATTTTTTCTTTTGAAAGCTCCCGTATATCGCTGTTTAAATCAATACTTTATTAGATTTTCTCCTGCTGCTTCTTTAATGTGAGTGCTAGTGCCGTGGTGGAAAATAAAAGCAGCCCACCAATCTTTTATTGACAGGAGAATGGAACAAAGCAGCACTTTGTTCCCGTCTATCAATTGATTACGAACAGCTGACAGGTCAATGTCACATTCTGTCACTTAAGACTTCATTCCGTTCAAACGATAGTTGACTGCTGCTGACTGGCAACTTGCCCATCTTCTTGTAATAAAGCGCAGAGCACAAATGTGGTTGCATTGCTTCCGAAGAATAGATTTCAACGACAGCTAATGTAACTAAATAGATGTCATATGCGCAGTTCCTCTTGTGCTCTTTTAAAATGAAACTTGCTGTTATCAAATAATCATGTATATTTTAGAATGCTAAATCCGATTTTTTCGAATTTTACTGAATAGAATGATTTTTGTGATATCATCTAGCAGACAGGATCAATTCTATCTATTCCTTAGAAGGAAGAAGCACAAGCGCCCCCATATGTGTCGTTCGTTTTGTTATAATATTACAAGTCTAATGTACAGAACATCGATATAGACCTGCTGCTATATGGGCTGTATATAATACTAATACCAACATCCTTTTTCATCAGCTTACAAGTTTCGTCTACTGTGTAGGTGGTATTAAAAGTGTAGAATTGCAGTGGCAATATAATGGGAGACGTATATATCGGTGAGATTGGATGCCCTGCCCGTGTCTACAACAAATAAGGCTCTTTTACGTCGAAGACTCATCGCTGTATCAGTCAAAGTAATCATGTGCGGTGTACTCAGTGAAGTCAGTGAACTCAATATATGATATAATGTCAACGGTGCTCGGTTTCCAATTGTATATCAAGCCGCTCTCATGTGAAAAACGTCAAACAGCTTTCCTCCTGATTGCTTCATTCGCTCGGCTTCATTGATATTTCAGTTTCTTTAGATAAGGTAAATGAATAATCTTTTTGTATTTGTCGTGGAATTTGATCATAGTATGGATATATAATCATTTTACGTTACATAATAAGTGTCTGTTTAAGCAATGCTGTTGTTGTCGACTGAAGCATCATTGGATACGGCCGTATCCAACGGTAACTGCTGTTGATTTCCATTAAAGGCGGCTACTTGTTGCTCCTGAAGCTGCTGGTGAGTGGACGAGCCTGCAAAATCGGATCCAGCCGGTTGTTGCCATTGCTGCTGTCCTTGCTGCTGTACGCTAGGGGCTGATGGTTGCCCAGCACCAACTTGCTGAGTAGAATAAGCAGGTGGAGAATAATAAGGAGCCATCTGAGGGACGTAAGGAGCCATCTGAGGTGCATAAGGAGTCATTTGAGGGGCATAAGGAGAAGGTTGCGAGGGAGCATAATAGGGAGCCATTTGAGGAACATATGGAGCAGGTTGAGGAGGAGCGTAATAAGGAGCTGCCTGGGGAGCGGGGTAGGTAGGTTGAGGAGGGTAGTAAGGTTTCTGTTGGGGAGCTTGAGATGGGATTCCAACGGCCGTAGGTACGGGCTGCTCAACCATGCCCACAAGAACCATTGGTGGTAATGCGTTAGCCCCTTTTTTACCGGCACCACCTCCTCCTCCGCCTCCTGCTAGTTTCTTGATAACGAAACGGCGTTCCCGAGAATGGGGAGATCCAGCTGCGCCCGAAATCGCAAGCATAATCTGTGTTGAACAATAAATTTTTTAGTAAATGATTCAAACTTTCAAACAGTTTAAATGAGTTGAAACTTACGGTGACAACGGCGAGTGAAACCAGGCAGCACTTGATGGTCTTCATCCTTGTTTTGAAAGTTTGAGGTACTAGTGTGAACTTGCTTAGTCGGAGATCAGAGTCCAAGTGAAGATACTTGTCTCCCTGCTAACTGTACTTTATATAGTTCCAGACCAGACTGACATTTTCCTCATCAAACTTTCTCAGAAAGTAATTCAATATTCATTAAAATGTGGCCTTGCAAAAAGGCTTATTACTTCGCAGAGCAAATCCCCACCGTATTACCTTGAATCTGGGATTCTCTTATTCTAAGAAGAATCGGATCGATTTCACCCACAGCAGCAGCTAGGCTTTTAAGCCTTTACGCAAATATTATACAAGTTTTTGCAGAATAAATCTCCTGTCTGTTCTGTAAAGTCTATCGATTTATTCCAACGTCTTCTTCTTCATCATCTCCTTCGCCTTATGTCTTCTCTTTATTTGGAGCTTTGACGCAGTATGACCCGAGGATAGTCATCCAGCAGAGATCGTGAAATATGAAAAAAATACGCTTATCAACAAACTACATTTGTGCAAAGCGAGCTAGTTCGTTGACGTAGAAAATTTAACGAGGATCAAAGAGTACTTTTTCCTCCTTTGATTGTATGGTGTACCATTCATAGAAATATAATAATGACGCACTGAAGTCAAACCACTGAATCAACTGAGAGGGCCATTTTGCTTATCAGACCTTATCATCAAATAATAATACATAGCAGTCATCTATAACATTATCACAGAGCTGCGCGTTTACATAGTTAAGAAAGCTCTTTCTTTAAGAGGATTACTTGCAGTAGGCAGAGTATCCTTATATCCACAATAAGCTAATATAGATGTAACAAAAATGCATCAAGATTGCACGCGCAAATATACATATATAACAGTGACATTGAGTAATGGATTGTTTGGCCATCATGCTGTTAGAGCCGAGTAGTAGCCGATGTTGGAACCAATAAACGTCTTTGATCGGGATTGTGGGACGATGAACACATCCGACGAGCCGTATGATGATCAGTGCTTCCGGATGAGTGACTGTAACTCGATAGCTCGATAGGTGGTGGAGGGGGTAAGTGCAAGTCCACAATAAGAGCCGAAGTGTCCACTCGGTGATTTTGCGGACCGTAATGGCGGCGTCTGCCGGAAGGAGCGCTTCCGCCGCCTCTTCCGAACAATGGTCCTCCTCTTCCGCCTCGGTTCATACCGCTCTCCCTGATGGATTAAAAGGTCCATTACAGTGATTGCACAGCAGTATGAATTGTCTTCTTTATTAATACGTGACACCGACGGATAAGTTCCTCATCGTCCGACGTCCCTGCCCGTGCACGATCCTCGGATGGTACAAGTGGAAAGCTCCGTAAATGACGGGATTAATCAGTGAACTACTCATCCCGAAGAAGAAGATGGCTGACTGGAGACCTTCTCCTAGCTGTATATGTACTTATAATATTGTACATCTTGTGATTAAATATGTGTTATTAGTAAGATTAACCTTCTCATCCGGTTGGAGGAAGATGAAAGTGATCATCATGAAGTAGTAAGGAGCCCAGCAGAAGACGAAAGCCGAAATAATGATGATGGAAATGCGGAGGGATTTTGTCTTTGCCTTTTGAAAGATATTCCGGCGAGGATCGACTACTGACGATGCAAGTGCTGCCTGCTGTTGTTGTTGCTGCTCCAATGCTCCCGTAACTCGATCCCTGGCTCGAAACCGAAGGTCTAATGGATCGATCCTACCCGATGGTGTCGTCCACTGCGGAATAGGAGCTGCAAGACGCCTTCTGGGCGTTAAACATGCCCTCTCTTTCTCTTCTAAGAAAAGTTGAGGAAAGTACACAGAAAATCGATTGTAGAGGAAGAATGTATCATGTGTTTGCTTGAGTAGCTCGTAATTAGAATTGCGCTTACTGGCAATGGTGTGGAAGATGCAGGCGTAGCAGCTTATTAGAGCGATCAACGGGATAACGAACCTGATTCCAATTGTAAGTTATATATAATAGAAAAAATAAATGTATTGAGAGAAAAATTTAAACCATCAAGATTTCTAGATTATTTGCGTGGTTCAAAAAGGTTGTATAATATGTATTGATATCGATTTTCCTATTCATGTGTGCAATATTCCAGATTGCAAGAAAGAGATATAACAATATATATAATAAAAAACCATTTGAATGCGGATTATATATTGAAAATTCTATGGAATAATAAAAAAGGAGAGAAATGC
Organism: Chydorus sphaericus; assembly: GCA_030141595.1. Lineage (NCBI taxonomy): Eukaryota > Metazoa > Arthropoda > Branchiopoda > Diplostraca > Chydoridae > Chydorus > Chydorus sphaericus. Next base: position 1,317,285 of record CM057933.1, read on the forward strand.
ATAGAATCTCTTTGACTCTTAGGCTATATATACGTATGAAAAGCACCATCTTAAATTCCCTATAGATAATATCCATTACATGGTTAGAAGGCTGAAGATGGAATAGAGCTGCTCCTGCCACTCTTCCGTATAGAAGCCATAAGTGACGCATTGACGGAAAGGTTGCCGGAAAGGACCTTCAACGACCCGGAAGACTGCCAACTATTTATTGTTGTGCAATTCGAGTTAAATTAATTTCCATGTATTAGTTACTACATCGAAGGTTATATAATGCTAAATATACTTGAGGAGAAGCAAGCAAAGCACTTATTAGCCAGGCGCTCCCGATGGGAGCGATGCAGGATCGTGGGCTAATTGGGCGCCGAATAGCAAGAAGCCTATCAAAACCTATCAGAACCTGATTGCATGCCGAATAATAATTGTTATTCTCTCTTATTCATGAGAAATTGCTATGTTTAGAAAGAGTTAATACAACAAACAGTAACCTACCATGGTGGAAGTTGAAAGATACAGGCTGAAGACCTACAAAAGCGTGGGTTTTTAAAATTGGCATGATTAGAACGTCAACTTTCTTATCCTCAATCTATTATTTCCTGCTTATAAATGCAAAATAGTACACGTAACTCAAGAAAAGGACTAATTAGTGTTCATTAAAAGAGGCACACTGTGTAGAGAAGCTCTATAATTCCGAGAATAATCATTTCCAATGGTATATGCAGGTTTTGTATTATTTAATCAATCCTCATAACAGGTTTCTAAGTTTCTTCAATTAATTAATTAACTACAAAAGACTGAACTATTTGTATATTTACTTGAGAGAATTTGAAAGCCTTGCAGAGGACTTGACCACCTTTCCATTCGACCGTGTAGGTCCAGAAGGCCTCTCCCGAAAGACACCAGATGCTGACCAAAAGGTCCGCAACAGCCAGCTTTTTATTGTAAATGGTAGGTATAACTTTTTAAATGCCTTCAAAATTTAATTTTAAAAAGTAATTCATCAAACCTGTATGAGAAGTTTGTAAAGAGAGCTCCGATTCGTCCTGGCTTCTTTACTTCGGATGATATTGAGCAGAGTTGCCGAGTTACCGATCAGAGAAGCCAGGGCCATGATGGACAAAATTGCCACTTTGACCGTGGCGCCGATCGTCAATGTCGGTGCGTCCCGGTTATTGAAGAATCCGTTCGAAGAGACACCATTATTTTTAAACTCCGGGAAGATGTTATTGCTACTGTCGAATTGACCCAATGTTTTCACATGGTAAGAGTAGTAATCCATCATTTCGGAGATGCTGGAATTGGTCCCGAAGGTGAGCGACTCGTTACTCATTTTTTGAAAAAGCCACTTTCTTCTTCTTTTTCAAGCAAAAGCGACGAACTGCTCTTTGCTCTTACTGAAGATAAGCACTTCAAACAAAACTTCTACACTTCTAGTATGTACCATCACTTCTTCAATATACTTATTGCGGGGGAAAAAAGTTTCGATTCAAAGAAGAATACTTTTCACTTTTTGGGGAAAAGCACGTTCACTGATACTTTGACACTACTGTAAATCAATAAATCATTGTTGTCTAGCTATTATTAGGACGCGTCAAGATATTATGGTGTTTGATGTGAGCACTGAAGGAATCATGCGTATGGGCCAATCGGAGCTCAACTGCGAATCCTTTTCTTTTGAACCAAGGCGGCCGTATCTATATAAACGCGGAGTAGTGTCGTTTGGTGCTGCTTTCTCTTTCGGCGCATGTCCAGGATATTCAATCATAGAAAAAGAACAGCAAAAGCAGCAGCATATTTACTATATAGAGCAATGATTGACACAGCTCCTGAAGTATAAATGTTTTCCTTTCAAACTGCGTGCTGCACCAATATGATCATAAATTTGGTGCATATACGTCGCATACATGTTGTATTCTTATGGTTTGGATGCAGCCTATTACTTTATGGATGTATACCATATTGCAATATAAGGTTCTATCTGCTCCTGCTGGAGGCTGTAGAAATAGCTAGCCAGTATATCGATTTTGTCGTCTTGGACGTCGCCTTTGATGAAAAAACACACGTGTGCAATATGATTCACAATTCATTTCCACAGTTTCTTCCTGGTAAATAATAATTATGGACGAGGAATTGGAGTGGGGACAGGAATTTAAAGGGAGACGCATTGTTTGCTGCAGGAAAATTGTTGGAAATATGTAAATGGAAATTCCTCGTATATCTATATCTGTAATGCAATACAAAGCAGTTTACAGCAGCAAGTAAGTCGATGTACAGTACCTATTGTTATTGCCATTCTCCGCTTGTTCTACTACTGTTTTCAATTTGGAATCCGGTTTATGATATACATATTGCTCATATTATTTTATTATAAGTTTCTTAAATACAAAAGGATTTCCAGATGTTTGCTTTTAATAATATAACCATATGCATCCTGTAAGATGACAATCATGATTGACAGTTGATGAACCGTATCCTCACAATTTTAACATCAATATTTTCTTTGGCATTCCCATTCGTAATAATAGTCATCACTTCATTATATGCAGAGGATATTGCAGATTTAAAGATCTCTACGGTATCGATTGAACCGCAACAGCTACCGCCGAACTCTTATTGAGCCGTTACATTCGCATGTTCCATCACATTGCATCGTTCCAGTTACATATCGCATCATGCTTATGCGGATCGTAAAAAATGGTATGGTTGCATACACGGCATGTGATCTAAAATACGCTTCGTTTGAGACGAAACGTGCGATGACAGATCTCTGACGAAATCCTGGAACGTGGGTAACATCTTGTAAGTGATGAACACACGCTTCGTGTCTATTGAAAAGTTCAAAGACTGCCTATGCCTTTACACAAAGAGTATATTATGGCGTATCAGTGCGCTTCCTCTTGATCAAAAATAAAAACCACCAATACAAAAATGTATTTCAAAACCTCTTATTTTTAGCTGAAGTACTTTAATTTTTCCAGTTTTATCGTTATTATAAGTAGCCGCTGTACACTTATATAGTTATAGCACGTATGTAACACATGAAAAAAAGTAAGACCAGTTACTTTGTTGTAAGTTTTATAGCTTCCGCGGATTGCAATTATGTTTAGTTTTTACTTTCATGTAATTTAAGCTCTTTGTATAAGAGCTCATCGTGCCATCATAAAAGTACAGAACCTATATATACTCGGTGCGGCATCACTTTTCTTTAAAAATAGAGAAACTTTAGCAACTAGCTTATTATAGTGTGTTGAGAACATATATACATGAACTATTAGTCATTATTACCGGTATTTTACATTATTACGAAGGAAGAGCAGCTATGTAAAGGAGAGAGTCATTATCATGTAGAGAAATTAGATCTTTTACCAGGCACGTATACCCTTTTTAAATAATTAAGTTATTTCCGAAAATTTCTTTCTTTCTGCTGCATTTTGGCCAGGACCTCTAACTTTCTCTCTCTCAAATAATTTCCATAAACTGCAAATGTTATTATTTCAAAGCTTTTACTGCTACGCTGTACCAACTTTTTTTCCTCTGCTTTTTTTATCCATCTTAATTAATTTATGTATGTCAAATTACGCGGTGCATTAATTATTTGTAGTTCTACTATAGTGATGTTTTCTTGGAAAATTACTGATATTACCATAGTAAAGAGGAATTTACGAATGCACATTTAATAACAGGATGGGTGTTACGATTATCGCAGTACGCCACCCACCTCTTTGTGACTTTCTAGGTAAGCCAATATGCATTATTTGAGAATAATATTATTTTATCATGTATTCATGTCTGACGTAACTCATATGTGTAGGAAGATGTGGATAAATCTATAATGTGGGATCAGAAAGAAGTTAAGGTCTGTATCATATAATATGACTGCCATGATACCGTCCAAAGATGTTTGATGCTATCGTTTGTAGCTATTAAAAGTAAAGTTTCCAGCGCGCCAGCAACACCATCAACGGCAAAGTTGAGCGGTCCCTCTCGCATTAATAGTTCACAAAACCAGCCCATGATCATGGGCAAGCTTTGCCACCCAGTAGTGCATCATTAGATCTATATTTATAAATTACTTTATATTGAAATTTTGGGCACTGTAAAAAAAAACTTGGATGAAACCTTTATTTGCATGAAAATATATGCAGTGGGCGTTTTCTGTACGATCTATTCAGCAGCTGCATCTCATACAATAAATTTAAAGTTAATCGAAGGAGGGAAGATGAACTTATCTTCGCTTTACTACCACAAATTTAGTCTCGAAAAATTAAAATTTAGTAGTATTTAGTCTCGAAATTGCAACCTACCACCTTTGTTGAAACGGCGTTGTATAACTGATTGAACTCAACAGGAGACAAAAGTTATAGACAAAAGTTATAGACGAACTGTTATTTATTTATATTCGGTGATTGGTCTCTGTCATCTAATATTAGTTGATACTCAAATAGTTATATATTTTTTTATTTTAAATCTTTTAAATACAATTGAGCCCCACATTTACAGATATATATATGTATGTATATATCTGCTTAATTTTATATATATATTAAAACACATAATATAAATCTTGTATTCACACCTTTCATGAAGGAAACTGGAACGATTTCAACACAGCACATCAGAACGATTAAAACGGATTGAACATCAGCAACATCAATTTGTCCTTATTTTGAGTAGACATCATCACATCAAGCTTAGACGCAAGTAGTAACTGACGCTGGGGATAATCGGGGGCATCGCTGCTGCTGACTGACAATACTTGAAGATCTTGATGACGTATCTGCAAGATCCATCTGCATCATCGTTCCAGGAATAATAAGTGAATTATTCTGATGATGTCCTGCTGGATGATGATGAAAATCGTCTGCTATCATTCGCAGTCCTCTGTTATTATTAGTTCGCCTATCAATTAATCAGTCAATAAGACTAATTCATTATTTTTTTCAAATATATTTTTCATACATGCGAGAAAAGAAGAAAGAAGGCGAGCCAGGATGGAATCTCATAATCTGCTGCTGGTGTTGAGCAGACCCAGCTCTTCTATCCGGTCGGCTGCACAGATGGAAGGCACCGTAGATGAGTGGATTGATGAGTGAGTTGCTCATCCCGAAGAAAAAGATGGCCGACTGCATCTCCTCCCCCAGCTATATTATATACAATCGAAGATTGAAATCTTTATTAATAGCTTTTCTTTTGTGAACCAGTCGAGCAGCTAAATAGCAGCACATCAAACCGTTGACTCACCTTTTCGTCTGGTTTGAGAAAGATGAATGTAATCATCATGAAATAATAGGGGGCCCAGCAGATGACAAAGGCCGTCACGATGATGACGGAAATGCGGAGCGATTTCATCTTGGCCCTCTGGAAAATATCCTGACGGTGATGATCCATGGCCGATGAGGCAGCGCTACTATTATTAGGCTCTTTATTGTTCGATCGATGATGTAATGGTCGCGAAGATGAACCATTTAAAAGATTTTTATTGGACGAGTTAGTAGTATTCCGCCTGCCAGATTCCCGTCTCTGACTTAAAACAGATCTCTCTTTCTCTTCTGGAAATTATATATTCATAAAATTAATATTTGAAAAAATAAATAAATAATTTCTGTACGAGATTTATACTTGCAATGGTGTAAAAAATGCAGACGTAGCAGGAAATCAGAGTGATAAGTGGAAGAATAAACCTATTGGCACAATTTTTCTTTAAAAAAAATTGTTTTGCAATGAATGAGTTAGTAATTACATTGTTAGCAAACTGAAGATGGAGTAGAGCTGTTCCTGCCACTCTTCCGTGTAGAATCCGTATGTAACACACTGATAGAAAGGCTCCCTAAAGGGCCCTTCTAGCACTCGGAAGACTGCCAACTATGAAGAAAAAAGAATCTTACTCCGAGCGATTTTTAATTAAATATCTATATAAAAGAGTGCTTCTGTGATGAATGCTAGCAGCTAAACCATATGTACTTGAGGAGAGGCTAGAAGAGCACTCGTGATCCACGCAATCCCGATAGGACGGATGCAGGAGCGATGATTTATAGGTCGTCTGATTGCCAAAAGCCGATCGAATCCGATCAGGATCTTTGAAATAAAGAACCGTAGGGTGCATATGTATACATAATAGTACAAAATATATTTTAAAAGTAGTATAATACCATGGTTGACGTTGACAAATAGAGACTGAAAACCTGTGAAAATTTGAATATTTTGCAGAGGATTTCTCCGCCTTTCCATTCAACGGTGTAAGTCCAGGCAGCCTCGCCCGAGAGGCACCAAACGCTTACCAAGAGATCCGCAACAGCTAGCTATAAATAACGATATAGAGGATTATAATAGGCCAATTAGAGCTACAGCACTACAGACATATATATAATAGCACCTGGAATAGTAATGTGTACAAAGTGCTAGAGCTGCTAGAAGAGCTTTTGTTGCTCTTCCGGCTAATGGCGATGCTGAGCAAAGTTGCAGAATTGGCCAGAAAGGAAGTACCGGCGAGAACTGCAAGGATCAGAGCCTTTATGGTGGCCCTTTCCGTCAGGACGGGCGCTTCGTCAAGTGAATAAATCGTCTCATTAATCTTCGTCCCATCATAATCCGCAGCTGTCGTCGTCGAGATCAACTCTTCGTAGACGGAATAAATGGTCGACATGATGATTTCACCTCATTTGCATTGAGGCTTAATTGATGAAGATTCTGTTTTAAAAAATAAAACAAAGTTTATATATTAATCCAACAATATATTATGCAACGAAAAAACGGGATTTCACTTTTTTTTAACAAGCCTGCGTATGGAGATAGGCTTCTGTTCACTGTTATATTCCGAAATAATGAGCATAAATTCAAGGAATCGTTTATAAATAATAAACTCGACGACTCCTATAATAAAGTTGAGTATCATAAAATAAAATAAACATGACTTATTAATAGGATGTATAGAGAAACTTTAAACATTTCTCTTCATTAGTTTGAGTTTGAGCATCCAATTATTTAAAAAAACGACTTTGGTAACGATAAAAAAAGAAGAAGAAAAAGAGTGTCATTTGTATGATGAAATGACTTCCACGTCGACGGGCACGTCTCATGTGGCAGCAAAAATACAGATTACCATTGCGCTCTGATAAATAGCGTGTATAAATGTATTATGTACTAGAAGGTATTCAGGCTCAAAGCAATTATTCATTAATTCGTTCGCTATAAAAAAAAAATATATCTAACCTCTAATAGAAAAAAAGCTGGGACAAATTGCAGGCCTAACATTCAATACAAACTTTGATAGCTTATATGTATACATGAGCTCTGACCGGTCCAGCTGACTTTATTATATCGTTGGTTGCCGGCGTCAAACTTTGGGCGTGTGTGGGTACCGATACACCCTACGCCCCCATCAAAAGAAAATAGCCATAGCGACGTCTCTATTTTCTCTAGCATTATATACTGCCTCTCCCAATCCATAAAGTTTCATGTGCGAAAAGGGCTCCCTTACACAACAAAATCAGAAAAAAGTATTATTTTTCTACGAAAATATTTAAGCAATATATTAAGTTGTTATAACAACAGTTTATGTAATATCACAAAATCAATTACGATTTCTTGACAAAATGAATAGACGAGATAATATTATTATAATTCGAAAGTAATCAAATATTTGTCAATTGTTTTAGATATTTAAAACTATAGTAAAGGCCTGTTGCAGCATGAAATGTAATAAAGGTTTTTTTTTAATGTGCTTGCTTTATTACTGGTACACAGGGCACTCTTTTCGCGTGCTGCTGGCAGTTTGATGAATTATAGCCCTATCGCACCATATGAGATGTATAATAAAGTAGAGTTCACGCGATGACACGAAAAGTTAGGAAGAGTAATAATTGCACAAAGTTGATACGCGCATAATTATAAATATAGTACACATACTAGATCAATTCAATTGATTTAGAGCTAGGAGCCCTCGAGCTAAATGTTCCATTTTGAAATATTGAAGCTTACACTGTAAGTCCTTGGAAATCCTCTCGAATTATGTCGCTGTATTAGATTACATTCTAAATGCCATCTCTTTGACATTTTGAAATCCGTGGATTGTCAATCCAGAACTGAATTATATGACTACTTGGTTACTATAAATGTCATGCATCGGTTACAAATCACTGAGGAAAATATAATGTCGTCTCATTTTTTTTTTACAATAGCGGATACACCCCACAATAATAAGTGAAATCGTTATTTTTAAATATGTCCATTAATCAACTTGACATTTATATTATATTTATGCAGAGTCTATTACTTTCTATACCTATACATAAAGTTAATATAGTAAAATCATCCCAGGGAAGTGGAACTATAATAATAATCAAATGGCCTGTTTTCATTTGGAACTAATATAGCTATAGCTAGTTGTACATTAGTAGTCATCATCTGCAATTTTCATTATTGATTCAGTGTAAATCGTGATATAAGTAGAGTCGGGGAAACCTTAATTTATACTATGCTGCTTTTGAGCGCAATAATTTAGATTGTAATAAGCTTGCCTTGTCCGCAAGCACATACACTATACATGACGAAGCATTCAGCAGCTAATCAGTCCAGCTCGTTTCATATACCTAGCCCTTCTTATTACGTTGAGCAATGACTAATATCTCATCTCTCATACCTTTTGATGTCTATCATTCATTACAAATCCTCAGGAATAAATCAAAGTTAAATTAATACGTTACCGTTTAATTTTCGATCATGCGTTGGTTCTGCCGCTGTTTAAATCGCCCATCACTTTTTCCAACTATAATTTTAATTACAGAGCTATCTTAATCATCCAGAATTTTTTTTCCCTCGAAATTGAATTTCGGGAATTTATACTACTTATGATGAGCAGCACTATCACGATCACTTTTTTTTTTTTTTTTTTTTTTTTTTTTTTTTTTTTTTTAATACCGGATTTGTATAGTCTATAATAAATGATGATATAGCACGACAGTAGTGATGACGCGCAGTATCGAGTTGGAATGGTAGAAAAGACCCGACTGCTCTTGTTCTGGCCGTTCCAGCAGCTCTTCTATATGACTCTTGGCTAGTGCTGCTGCCATTGTATATGTATTCCTGCGCGCATGCCTTGTGAATCGTGACATTTACTTTACACAGTGGTACAGCTTGGTGGTTTAATAATTGAAAAGAGAGTCGTCGAGATTTCTCTTATCGTTTGAAAACACACGAAAGGTTCTCTTTCTTCTCATAATGAGATTGTTATATACCAATAAAAGCCATTATAGGCAACTGTTTGAGATCATTATTTCAGGTTATATTAATGCGCAGGTATAGCCAAATCGGAGATTCGTTGCAACGTATCATTAATTCATTATCATACTCACCTCTAACGAGTCCAATGTACGGAGAACTATATACAGGTTGTCATGGATATTTGCTTCCTATTATTAGTTAATGGGATCCCAGGTATCCACGTGCGCTAGCTGATCGATAAGTTTGTTGTTTTCTTTTCATGCGGACCATCAGTTTGATCCGCCCTTAGGTACCTTTTCTTCGGACTTACAAGATTGTGTATACAGCAGGCACTCAAGCTATTACACAGATGACAGGTAGGTATAATAGACCAGGCCTCTATTTGTATTAAAAGATCTTTCGTTGCTTTGAAATATATGTTATCTAGCCTTGTCATATTATGTGTGACAAAATATATTGACCTAAATTTACGACTCATATATTTCTATCAATTTAAGTGTTCTTTTATTGATGAGTGGCCTTTAACTTATTTCGCGACACACACATGTGTACTCTGATAAAAGTGATACTGAGATTATGAAAGTAGCGAGTTTACCTATCAACGCCGAATGTTTATACTTATTTTAGAGGTAATTTGTAAACATTTTTGTTCCAAAGCTGGTGGGTGAACATTGTGTTTACATTTTCTAGAAATCACTCTTCTCAGACTACAGACCAGCGCATCCCCCCTTTTTTTTTATTTGCGCTGGTAGTTGCGTCGTATATTACAGTAAATATTAGTCTTAGAAAATAGAGAAAGAAGACGTATATAGTATAATAGGCTACAGTCTACTACAAAGCAGCATAAGATGAGATCAAAGGGCTACAAACGACCCTTTCTGACGTACAGTATAGTTAGATAAATGGGTGCACCCATATTTAGCTGCGCAGCAATTACAGTTGACCATAAAAACATTTGGTCAAAGGAACAAAATGGTCCCCGATTTTTTTAGCAGTATAGACCGGAATAAAGGCACTGTGCCTATTTGTCTGATATGCGCCTCAAAGGATATACACGCGACTAATAAGCCTGCATGCTGGAATCGATCAAAGTTAAAAAGTATATGTATATAGAGTAGTAGGTCTATATTTTTTATTATTGGACATGTCATAGGTTCTGACGTGATAGTACATTTTATGGTTCCACTTGGTTCTTTAAAAATAACCACGGCACTGACCTTGGTATATAGACTACGAGAATATTGGTTTATGGCAGATCCTTTGATTTAACAGTAGAATACAGCTGATACTCACTAGTATGCAAACGGCTATATAAAGCTGAATATAGCTCCTTGTTTCCAGATGAGGAATACATATGGAACAATGATGTATTGCCTGTAGGATATATAAACTGGATCTTGTGGTATGAAACGGTACAAGAAGCTTCTATCGCATCATTATTTTGAACCAATACTCTATACACAAGAGTGTGTAGTCATGTATCTGTGATGAAATTCCCAGAGAAGTGAATCCAAACTCAATACCAACTAATAATAAGCGAGCATGACGCATCCATATAGTTATATATAGATAAAGCGCGTTTACATGTCTATGTCAACAATTCCAACCAACACAAAAGAATTTCCCTGCAGGTTTCCAGATAACAAATGAGATTGCCCTTTGTGCATCGAATCAATAATCTATATGGTATGCCAAATGAATGCAGGGTGAATATATAGATGCTAAGTTTGACTTACTATTTATAGAACAAGATCTCAAGCCACGCTTTTTTCCCTCTCGTTTCCTAAAACAAAAGTTTGTATAAAATCCATATGAATGAGACGAAATGTTCAATATTACTTTTCACTCCCTCTCTCATCGTATAATTCCTTACTTCGTTTCATATTTTTAAGCCAAATTTATATAATGCGGTTTAGAATTCCTATGTTAACCCGAAAGGATCATACATTTGAGATTTCGTTATCTCAATTGAGATCCACCCTACTTTATTCGGTTCTCTTCCTCTGATAATATATTCCATAATAATTTTACCGTGACAATGCACTATATAGATTCTATATATAAATATATATTTTTAAATATATGCACTTAGCTGGAATTGTTGCAAGAACTCCAGATGCGATGATGTGAGAAAATTCAATCGAACGACTATGTAATATACGGTACCTACTGCCTAAGAAGTGATGGATGGGGTAGCCAGCTGGTATAAGTATAACCTAATATATATTGTATATATATATTTGCAATATAGCGAGTACTATATTAACTTATTATTGTAGCGAGGCAATAATGTAGTGAAGAGAAGATATTACTTTTTATAGTGTTCCTTTTAAAAACGGATAAGTCAACAATCAATTATGAGAGTCGAGGTACAGTATATTTTATTTTAAAGCTCAAATAAATATAAAGACATATCCATTCCAAAAAGAGGGGGGGGGGGGGAGTCATGATAACATTTATCAAATAAACATTCAAGATTGTCACAAACCAGCGGTTGTCTGAATTTTCTGTGCAGCTGCCGATGGTGCTAAAGAATCACATTCGTTACTCAGCATCGGTGCTAAGGGAACTGGGCAGCTGGATTCCCTTCGCCGTAAGATGCGGCTGATGCTGCTATCGGCACTTGCAAGAGTTGAGGATTGAGGCGGCGGTACTGAAGCCGCTCTCCTCAGCTCTCCGATGACCATCAGGCTGTTATTCGTTTTATCCTTACTGAACAATAAAGTGTCACAAGTTTGACGCTGCTGGTGGCATCCCGCTGACAAGGGGGTCCTAAATCCACCTCTTGGACTCACGTCCCTATTATTGTACGCCATCGTTGAAGTTTTTGTAACTTTTAAAAACGTAAATTAAGTGCCTTATGGTGGTGTTGCTATAAGTGCCGCCTACTATCGAAACGGATCCGCGCCTGGTCCTCCGATTAGCGGCCCCCATCCGATTGTTCCAGTGGTTCGGCCTGCACAGATGGAAGGCGCCGTAGATGAGCGGATTGATGAGCGAGTTGCTCATCCCAAAGAAAAAGATGGCCGACTGTAGTTCTTCCCCTAACTACAAAATCATCAGAATTCCCAAGAATCGCCTCATCATAATCAAGTGAGTCATCTGAACTAAACCTTTTCATCCGGTTTGAGGAAGATGAAGGTGATCATCATGAAGTAATATGGAGCCCAGCAGATGATGAAAGCCGTTACTATGATGACGGAAATGCGCAACGACTTCATTTTTGCCCTCTGCAAAATACTGCGGCGAGGATCCAGCGGGATCACGATCTGCTGGCAAGTATTGCCAGTCCAGTTATTAGACGAAGAAGGTGGCCGATCTCCTTCAGCTGTCGGTCGCGTACCGTTAGGCCTAAGTCGACGGCTCCTCAATGGGTTCTCCGCCCTTTCCTCATTACTTCGCCGACTTAAAATGGATTTCTCTTTTTCCTCTTTTGACAATAATAATATAGAATTATATTGTAATTGGATTTTGTAATGATACTTATGATCATATTACTTGTGATGGTGTAAAAAATGCAAACGTAGCAAGCGACCAGAGCGACGAGCGGTATAACGAACCTAATTTATGTTTATAGTAATAACACCAATTAGTTCTAGATAACTTATTATGTGCTATTATGATTGGACGTGCATCGTTAGTAGACTGAAAATGGAGTAGAGCTGCTCCTGCCATTCTTCAGTGTAGAATCCGTATGTAACGCACTGGTAGAAGGGCTCCCGGAAAGGACCTTGCAGCACGCGAAACACAGCCAGCTATTAGGTGATCCGGGATGTTGTCAGTTGATTATTTCCTTACTTGTAGTATATATATATATTGAATCACCTGGGGAGAAGCGAGCAGGGCGCTTACAATCCAAGCAATTGCGATGGGTCGGACGCAGGATCGATGACTTATTGGTTTCCGGATGGCCAAAAGCCGATCAAATCCAATCAAGATCTTATTATTAAATAAATAGTCTTTAATTTTTGTACTTTTACTTGGCTTTGTGAATCATATTTTTTTAAATATACCATTGTTGAAGTAGACAGGTATAAACTGAATACCTATTTAAAAAGATGTTTAAAACAACAGATTTATTATCTTACGCACAGTTAAAGGGCTCTGTTTCAAGATATATTTAGAAACTGGTATGATTTAATCATATCAGAGAAAATGTCACTGATTTCCAATTATTTATTCGCTTGAACGGAGTCAAATTATGGTTAGTTCAACCATATCGTGTTGTATATATAATCCAATGCTATTATACAAGTGGTAGGGTATATATTGATTATATAGCTGCCCTCACCTGGGAAAATTTGAATATTTTACAGAGGATCTCTCCTCCTTTCCATTCGACCGTGTAAGTCCACGCAGCTTCGCCTGAGAGACACCAAATGCTAACCAAAAGATCCGCAACGGCCAACTTTAAATAATAATATGGTTAATCAATAGGAAAATAGAAGAATTAATGGATCGCCTCTATCTCTTGCTAATGCGCAAGAGTAGAAAGTTAAGCTCGTAAAGAGATGTATTATCCCACCTGAAAGAGTAGAGAGTACAAGGTGCTGCTGCTCCCAGCCGTCCCTCCCCTATTCTTCCGGCTAATGGCGATGCTCAGCAAAGTGGCTCCGTTGGCCAAGAAGGAAGTGCCGGCCATGACTGCAAGAATGGAAGCCTTGATCGATGCCCTACCCGTCAGCGTCGGGGCGTCTGATAGGGATGGCGACTCGTCTACTGTCTCGTTACCATCCAATCCAACTGAGAGAGATTCATGATGATTTGTTCTATTTATCAGGAGCAAGAGCAGAAGATCGGTGCACGACGATGAAGTAGAGAATAAGGTTTCCATCATAGTATTTTATCCGCCTCTTGAAGCGACGTAGGAGTTTCTTCCATCAGCTATGAGTTGATCAAGATATAAATCGGCCAGCTAAGATATACATACAAATGTTAAGATATGGTGTGTTCTCTCAATTTCTGTAATATATTCTAAGATATTTTATAAATATGTATATCGCGCAGAGCATCAGGGAATGTTGCCAAAGCTAAATGTTGGCCATCTTTTCTGTGATTTATAAGATGAGCTTCTTTATGTTTTTATTATGTGATGAAGACGATATTGAAACAGAGGGAGAGAGAGTGAGAGAAAGACGATTCCTCCTTATGTATATTTCTTTTATAACATTTTATTCTGAATCAGAATTGATGTTAAGTTAACTTCTAAAAAAGAAAAGAAAGAAAGCTTTTTTTTTTAAAAACGTGCGCTGCATTTCATATATTTAACTCGACTCCGTCAGTAAGTGGACAAACAGTAAGAGTAAAAAATAGGAAAAACAAAATTGCATCAAATCAAAGAGTTTAAATCGGGAAGGAGCGGCGTAACTATGTTGTATAATGTATAGAAATCCCTACTCTTGTAATCCTCTAGTTGCTTTTAAGAGTACGTGCTGAGACTGAGATAGAGACGCATAGGAAGGGAAGATGCTGCATGTCATCAGTATTGTATGCCATTATTCAAGAGAAAATGAAGTCATTGCCGTAATTAATGTAAGCTCTTGTGCCGTCGCGGTATTTAGGTATAGGACCTGGTCCCTTTTCATGCATTACTATTATTGTTATACATGTACCGATGTTGCTCTCGAGAAAACATCAACATAATTGCATTCCAGCAGTTGTATGCGTGGGTAGAGGTGAATAAGATTCTAATTCTCTGCTGAATATTCATACACATATAAATCTTGGTTTTAACCTCGTATTCATCATTTCACTTCTCAGAATTATATTTACTAATATATACAGGAATTTAAAGGCGTCTCATCATTAATTCTCTTTTCAACGTTTCCAAGCAAGTATTTAAAAAAAAAATCTACAAATGGAGAATACAAGGGATTATTTGTATACAAAAATAAATGTTTACTTTACGAGTTGAAGTGATATTTCCATCATTTACTCAATTTATAAGTGACAGAATATATCGTCAGTTATAATATATGAGTTTCCAACGTGAATCACTCAGGGCAAAGGTGGTTCTACAGTTCGGTCAACCGGTGCGCCCACGTACGATCCCATACCGCGCTAAAATATCGCATTTCACATGTTATATCCCTCTCATGAGAATTGGGTATGTCACTTTTATTTGGTCTATTATACAGCAAACTCGATACATTTGACCTTATATAATACGCCACCTGACGAAACATATTGGCAAAAAAGGTACTTACCTATAAATTAAGCGCAACTCTCACAATTGGACAATCTTGGTTCCACTTGTATATTATATGTATTCTCTGAATCTGCGTCCACTATACTGTTTCCTCCTGTTCTACATTACCAAGCTTTTATATGCGTCTTGGCTGATATTCCTACGAAGAGAAAAAGATATATCGTATGGGACGATCGTATCATCTCTATAGCAACATGCGCGCGCACCTTCATCATCGCTGGAAGAAGAAAGAGATTATGTGATGATGTACTGCTAGCAGCATTTTCATTTTTTTTCTTTTCAATGTCATGCTGATGCTGTTCGATTTTTTTATGTAACATCCAAAGCGAGCAAACTTTCTTTGAGCTTATATTGAAGCAGTAATATCCCAAAGGATTGCAGTAAAGAATAAGACCCCAACGCTGTTGAATGAGAATCTAGAAATGATGAGTCTCGGACCTCTTGGGGTTAGTCAACTATATATAATGTAAACGTGTCGATTCAGCATTATTAGTTTGCTATCACATGATGAATAGGCGAATAATAAGCCTTGACCATGAATGCTTAAAGCATGTGTAATGTTACCACAACCGAATACCACTAAAAAAAGAGTAATGCTTGGGCCAAGAGTGTGTACTATTCAAATAAATCTAATAGGGGAGATATAAAATTGTATTCTCATTGTATACCATCACAATGAGAATACAATTTTAGTATTCAGTGTTTTTCCCTTCAATTCACTTAAAAATTAGATTCGTGAATCATTCACTTTTTTTGAATTTGTGAATCGTGAATTAAAGGCAAATTCACTTTTCTAAATGAATTGAATTTTGAATCGAAACTGATGATTTTTAAGTGAATCTGTCAGCTGATGAATTAATTCATGCGAAATTCACCAAAGTTTCGATTCACTTGGCAATGGTAATGTACCGCTTACTGGGAAAAGGAAGGGAAATGTCAAAATGACATCTCCCACGACTCTGTTTTACTCTTTTAATTTCTTTTTTCGGCGTTCTCAACTAATGTAAGATTTTAGCGGTCATTTTCCCACTCTTTTGATCATGGTTATCGAGGAGGTAGAAAATAGAAAAGGCGTTTTAGGTTTTAATTGGTTCGAAAAGGGGTTTTTGTTTTAATTTTCCGCTGACCGTCGTTCTCGTCTTAGGCTCTTAGCGATGCTCTTCTAGAGAATCTTACCCTTTTGAAAGTGAATCCCAATTTTGTCTAAATTAACTTTTCTTGTGAATTTGAATTTGTGAATCTCGGCTAAAAATGCATGAAATATTGTAATTCTAATTCGTTTTTGAATCATTCACTCGATTCGATTCAAAGTGGGAAATGAATTGAATTTTGAATTAGGCTACACATTAAAAAAGGGAGTGAAGGGGAAAACACTGGATGGTATCTGGTATTCAACATACTATCACAATGGGAGAATTGATTCAACAGGAGCGCAGTGCGCGGTTATCCATCTCTTCAATAATCCTGCATGTGTTATATACTACTGTAGGTATAGTACGTACCTATATTTGTATAGGCTACCGCAGAGCTTCATGACGTTAGCTGCTGCTACGTATGTGGTCTATTGATTATCGATCACGGCGGCAGCAGCAGATTGAATCACGTACCCACATCCTTATTTATTTACCATTAGAGACAAGTGTCCTTATGCATAATATTATCTGCACGTCAGATTGCATGATGGATGATATGCTCGTTTTTTCAAGTGGGCGGCCCATTTTTCTTTGAAAAGCTCTTTGAAAACAATTTGTTTAGGGATGAAGAATTATCGCACGTGCCGCTGAGATAATAGGATGTCAAATCCACCTGATAATAGGAATATGCATTATTGCCTCCCTCACTGATCCTAACTAATTTTCCTTTTTTGTTTTTGAGAAGAAAAAAAAATCCTCCAAAAATTGCTTATTTTTCCGCAGGTGGAAGGACAAAACAAAGTGCACATCCAATTTAAACAGCAGGAGCTTAATTAAATAAGAAATTTACTAGTGGGAGCACAGGAAGTTTGAGAGGTTAAGTGCTCCTGATGGCTCTCGATCTTGGCGCGAGAATTCATATGAAAGTGAACACAAATTACATTATAAAGCCCATAACAGGTTCTGATGTGAACTACCGTATAGCACTTTTCATGGACGATTATTTTGAAGGAAGGAAACCATTAATGCTGTACATTGCAGTAAATAGCCAGGCATAAAATATGTTGAGACATTATTGGTCATATGCTACGCATATTATATGAATAGCTGTTGTAATTGTATTTATTATATCCACTGCTGTAGGTTTTATATGGCGTCTATTTTAATGAGAACATTATCTTTGTAATCCAAGTGGTAGTTGCGAGCTTATAGGATAATAGATATGACGACATCAACTTATGAATACTCAAACGTTACTTTTATGATATCATAATTTTTATACAAAGAAAAGGATTCATTTTATAAAGGCCTGCTGTTATTCGAAGATATAATAGCATCGGCCATCCCCCATTGAAGTTGTTCTATTGTTGACCGCTAGATAGTCGATATGCTGCAGGACCGTAGGTCGTATATTGTCGCGCGCGGCCGCAATCTTCTGGAAAAAATCACGACACGTTCCAAAAGAATCGGCTAGACTCAAAGATGGGTCACGCAATATCTACGTGCCCAATTTATAGATGTGGGGCCGTCTCTTGTCATAAATACAGGCTACGTCTCATTCAGCGGTCATCATTACCTGCGCCATTTTCGGAAACATTGCAAATGTTCAAATCATTGTGTTATGTAAAGCAATTGCATCACTGTAAATAAGTACAGCCCATTTGAATGACTGTTGTATTGCATAAGAAAAGTTTGAGAAGTCTTAATATGCTACTGCGCCGCCTGATGAGAATTGGCAAAATAGCGTGAAACTTATCGAGCCTAGAACCGGTTGCGCGTCGTTTGATGTGATTTCCGAACACTATTTTATTCCGTGCCTTTATTACAGCACTCTAGGAAAAGTTTGCATCGTTATAAAGTTCGACAAGTTTTGATGCTGCTTCTCGATGAGTACCTACTGCTCTACATACAGCAGAGTCTGCGCTTATTATTGTATAAAGTATGTAAGGTACTTTTGAATTTAGGGGCACATTAAAACAGAAAAAAGAGGAAAAAAGGTGTAAATTCCGCTATATTTCAAAGTGTGCGTTCATAGCTTAGTCTTTATTGGACTTGTTATCTTTTTTTCAAAAAACAGGAGCAACTATTTCATCTACAATTCGTTTTTACAAGAAACGAGTTGAAATTCGCGTAAAAGGTTTATCTGAATATGAATATAGATAAAGAGGGAGGAGGAAGATGAATCTGATGAATATAATAATTCCAAGAAGACAGTATTATGTTTCTTTTAGAACCATGATTAAAGAAGACCAAGAGCAACGATAAATTGCTATTATGATGCTGGATTATTTAAGGAGGTAGGTAGCTAACTGCCTCGTATATTATTGGAAGAGGAGCTATTGAGTTTTATTATTCAGTTGATGAGGAAAACTGTTTGAGTATAGCCTTGTCTTTATTCGAGCTGATAAATATCCTTTCACTATGTTTTGCAGAAACAGTTTGGTTGTATACACTGGAACCTCCATATACCGGGAATTACAGTTAAAATATTCATTTAAAAGAAAAACCAGTTTAGCATCCACAAGGTTTAATAGCAAAAGTTAAGGATGATAAGATTTCTTGAAACAATAAACTAATAGTTCAAAGTTTACTTCAGCCCGCCTCTCTAACGGCCTAATTATGCAACTCTCTTAATACCATGCCAGTATAAAGCCTATATAATTTGAATACTGCTAAAGTGATGAACTGTAGGTTCGTTTCCCTTTATAATTCATTGGGAATATGATTGAATAACAGCATTATATATCATGTTGCTGTGTACAATAACTTGGAATAAAATGACTATTAAAAACAATTTTGAGCAATTAAATCATACTGTGCTTAGCAAAAACATCCGTTTATGTCATCAAGGGGCTATCCAATTAAAATTGCCGAAAACTATGTGACGTACTTTATAGACGGTCCCTGATTAGAAGGACATGAATTTGAGCGCATACACCGAGGATTATTATGTACATATTTTAGTCACCAGTTTAATTGCACTCCATTATTCATTTGTTTGAAAAATAAGACATGTATTTATATGTTACATTAATTATGACATGAATTCAAAGACAAGTGACGGTAGTAGATGCAGGTAACGATTCCTTCATCTTAATGCTTCGCCCGGAATTGTGTTGCGTCATCAAAAGTTGATCCTGAAGATGATTCGCCAGCTTCAAAGACGATCTATGACGTTCTTGCTGGTTCAAACTACTACCACCAGAGAGGACGATAGTCGATCTCCTGCTGGAGAACTGATGACGAAGGCTAGGACTCGTCGATTCCGGAAGATGGAGGTCGACTACGACAGCAGTCCGACTTCCCCGTTTACTACTCGCATCCTCAGATCCTGCTTCTGTCGGTGATGAGGCGGGACTCCGCCTCTTCTGAATCCTTTCCGAAGCGCTTCGTCCCATTCCACCCGGAAAGGCCTCCCTTTATATTCCCAATCAACAATTTCATATGTAAGAGAAACAAGAAAGATGGCATCATCTTTGTTTTTATTATCAACTCACGTGCTTCGAGCCGTAGAGCAGAAAGATCCTGTAGGTCTGCGACCCTTCCGGTGACCGGCCTGACACAGATGGAAGGCGCCGTAGATGAGCGGATTGATGAGAGAGTTGCTCATCCCGAAGAAGAATATAGCCGACTGAAGCTCCTCTCCCAACTATATTACGTGATAACAAGAAATACAAAAGTAGAAGAAATAAAAAGGTTGTTTTATTATCATATATTCGACCAACTTGTCCGTCCGGTTTGAGGAAGATGAAGGTAATCATCATGAAATAGTAAGGCGCCCAGCAGATGACGAAAACGGATACGATGATGACGGAGATGCGAAGAGATTTCATTTTGGCGCGCTGCAGTATATCACGCCGGGGATTCTTACTATGACGGGTCGGGACGGGAGAGTTGCTGGGACGGCTCGTACGGCGAATGATGCTGTTGATGCCCACCGACGATCTCCGCCTATTTTTCTGTTGCTGGGATGCTTCAACTGTTGCTCGATGGCATAACAAAACTTGCTCTTTCTCCCCTAATATTTATTTTATTTTAAAATTAAGTTTTAAAAAAATATATTGATCGGGTATTCATCTTACTTGCGATCGTGTAAAAGATGCAAACGTAGCAAGCGACGAGTGCGATAAGGGGTATGACAAACCTATCAGTGAAACATAGATTTATTTGGATATTAATAGTCATTTATACTATGCCATACATGGTAAGTAGACTGAAGATGGAGTAGAGCTGCTCCTGCCACTCTTCCGTATAAAACCCGTATGTAACGCACTGATAGAAAGGCTCCCGGAAGGGACCCTTTTCAACGCGGAAGACTGCCAGCTGTAATATTAAGCGAGCATGTCGGCATCAAAAAGGAGAGATTAAGAAAGAGGGATCTCTAATTGTTCATGACTAGCCTAGAGTGAGGAGGAGAACGAGCTCAATTATTACTTGAGGGGATGCAAGGAGAGCGCTGATGAACCAAGCGATCCCGATGGGTCGGACGCAGGATCGATGGTTGATGGGCCGACGGATAGCCAACAGCCGGTCGAAACCAATTAAAACCTTTTTGTTTTTTCGAGAAATTTGTTTAAATCTAGTTTGGATTTTAATCAATGTAGTAAATTACCATTGTGGAAGTTGATAGATACAAACTGCAAACCTATACAGTGGAATTGCATTTCAATCGATTATGCGACTTGAATAGACTGAGAGAGTTTTTTATAGATTCACCTGGGAGAATTTGAATATTTTACAGAGCACTTCTCCGGCTTTCCACTCGACCGTGTAAGTCCAGGCCGCTTCACCCGAGAGGCACCACAAGCTGACCAACAGGTCCGCAATAGCTAACTGCATATAAATAGATTGGATCGATACATAAAAGGTTGTCTATAGAGAAAGAAGTGTTGACGAGAGAGGGATCGAGTGGCTGCATCACGGTCCATGAATTCTTTATTTTTAAAAATAAATAAAATAAGACGGGATAAGACTAAAAGAAGACCTGAAAGAGGAGAGAGTAAAGAGTGCTCCCTCGATTCTTCCGGCTAATGGCAATGCTGAGTAAAGTGGCGGCATTCGAGAGGAAAGCAATGGCCGCCATAACGGCCAGAATGGTAGCTTTGATGGCAGCCCGGCTCGTTAGAGTTGGAGCTTCTCCGAACATCAGTTCAGGCGATATTCCTGATGTCGGTGATGGTGACGATGATATTAGTGCTGGAGCTCCGGTTTCATTCCGACCGACGATCTCATTTGCGTCGTAATCCATGAATATTGCTGTTCGTTGAAATAGTGCAGCGCAGCAAACAGTTTGGAATCTGTGCGTGATATAACAATCAATGCCTTCATCATATTTCACAAGCCATTGGGTATCGAAATGTGCGGATGCGGGTCTAAGTCAGCAGATCATCAAGATCGATGAAACTGTCGACGACGAGGATACACTATTTGCTGTGTATTTTTCTGTTTTATCTTCAGCCTACCCCTTGAAAGGGGGAGGCATATCCTGTGTACTATAACTTAGAAGTACGGCTTGGAATGAATCCAGTAGCAGCTCGCATTTTTTAGATAATACGCCGTTTATATGTATGTAAAAACTAAGCTGCGTAAGAATAAAAAGAAACCTATAACAATTATTATATGGATATTTCTTAAGATGAGAGAATGCTTACTAAGTTATCAGCAGAAACTCTAGTAATGAGCCTATTTATTAAAGTTTCCGTTTGCATTAAATTAATAGTGGTGCACAGTAGTAATAGAACAAGCTACATAAACAATAGATAAAGTTAAGTTTTCATGCATTGTCTATATCTAATTAGTAATCGCGTTCATATATCTTCACACAGTTAACAAGATTCAAAGCGAGCTCATAGAAACAGTCTAAAGAATATGATAATAGCGGTATAATTGTAGTTGCAAACTGGGTTTGTTCTATAACTTAAATCAACTAAATTTCTTTACCTTGCATTATTACTAAATGCGTATAGGAAGCCAACCCACTTAGCTCCAGTTTCCTATAATATAATATATTGTTTGTGTTTCCTCATCATTGCACGACAATAATGCAATGAGGGCAAAGTTTGTATACGACCTCTTTCATGTTGTTATATAAGTTGTTACAAAGTACTAATAACCCCGGTGAAGTCACTCAAGCGCCATCCAATAATGTAGCCTACCGATATATTACTTGAAATAAGTCCAATAAAAATAAAATAGGCGTTAGCTGTCCTATCCTGAAAATCCCATTAGGTAATACTGTTGCACTTACAGACTGATGTAATCCTCTTAACGCACTTGTTCTTTCGCGCAATATTTATAGCAGCTAGCAGAGCTTGGCTGAGCTGTTCTTGTGAAATGGCAAGGTCGAGTTGATGAACAGGCTAGGGCGAGCGCTTGACACACTTTATTCCCGTGACTAACTGATAGATGTTGTTTCTCCTGCGCCGGCCGGACTGATGGTATGAACAGGCTCGTCTATACTTCTTATTTGATCTCCTCCCTCTTACCCAAACGTTTTATATATCTATACAAGATGCATGCTATAGCTAAAGCCTACAGGGTGTGTCGGTACACATAGGCAAACATACATCTAAGCTGCGGGAACCGTCATTGCGCAGGGCCGCAGGGGGGCCGCAGAATCCGTTCGAACGAGAGTACAGCAAGAGTTAGGGTTTTCTCTCCTTCTTTGAATGTTGATCCTTGTTTTCTGGGCTGGCACACTGCCAGGAGCTCTTTTCTTCCTTGATAATATCCTATTGTCATTCAATGTTAAAGCTCATGTTGTAAGAGGTCCAGCAGGATTTGCATTCCTAATATTATGATCCTACCTATACTACTTCATCTGCCTTTTATGCCTTTTTAATAATCTTATTATTTCTGAGAAAATTGTTATGTAGTATAAAGTTTGCTGTATACATTATATTTATTTCAGTAGGTGTTATGCGTTTATATATAAGAGAAGTTGCTGGAAGAACTTGTTATATATTGAATTATAACGCCCACTCTTTACCTATTATGATGCTGCTGCGCATCAACTCTTGTTTATCTTCTGGAATGACAAGTAAATACATGTTCATAGAGAGAAGAGCTATGAGATCGGGGATATAATATTGGGCTCGTGAGACGATCCCATTATAAGTAGCAGGCTTACTTCAAAATATATTCTCAATACATCATCCATACGTAATGAGACGTGTAATATGAAAACATTCACTTCTTTTTAAAATTTTCTACCAGCGAAAAAGGGTCGAGATGAAATTTAATGCAATTTGATTTTCTTTTAAAAAGGTTTTCATTCAAATGTTATATGAAAATCAGCAGAGCTTGGTGTTGTAAACTAATACTATCGTGTTCACAGACAGCGGTAACACTATACTTCACGCTGCATTAATGTGACATCCACGTGCGTAATATATGTTTAGTGTAAGCTAATATTCTTTAAAAATCTTAAAGGGCGAGCACCTTTTACAAGAAATGCTCTGAAAATCCAATAAGGAAATGGCATTCCCTTTTGGATAATAAATCAGCACTAGCATGATACAATATATTTGAAGAACATAACAGATGACAGCATCAGCTATGGAGAGAAACCATTCAACATCATCGTCAGTGTAGGCAACGGTGTGCGAAGAAACTGATATCGCCCCTGTCACTTTCTTCTCCGTCCTTCTTCCTCCAAATAAATGCTTGCCGACTATTCAAGGGGATATAGCCCTGTCCTAACATTTATCGTACATCCATCGCCATATAGCACTATCATCACTATTAATATATACAGGAGAAGATCCTCCTATCGTATGAAATAAAAGCAGGGGGAAAGACTGCAATATTAAAGCAACTATATTTATGAAATTTTTTTGTTTTGTTTTCCGTTGGTAGATTGCCTGTATAATAAGCTTATACAAGATTCGGATAAAAGTTTTTATGCGATTGGATGTATATAGAAAGTAAAACTGGCACGAATTTATTGCCAAGTCACGCCACTCATCAGGTTGTATTTTTGTAATTTTCCGCATAAATTGTTATAAGAGTATTTTTTTTTTAAACATAAATTTCTGAGTGACAATTAAGGTTTGAATTAGGTACTATACATGTAGCAGCTTGAGTGCGGATTCTTTGCAAAGCGTAAACAACCTGGTCTGCTCTTAATTACATGGCAAAGTAAATTCAAGAGTTTGTTAAGTACACATACTGTACGGTGCGCGTGTTATTATGTGCTCGGTATTTCCAACTGCTGTCGTCGAGTCGCGAGGAAAACTGACTTCATTAATATTGATCTTTTCACTTGCAGCTCATGAAGATGTGTGAAATGTAATCTCTTATTCATTCTAATACTAAAATCAAAAGTCAGGAAATAATGAATATCGCAAACTTGGAAATAGCTTTTTCCAAAGTTCTCATTGGCTCATTCAGTTCATTTTCTTAAAATAGTAGCGCAGAATTGGCACACAGTATGTCGGTGCGTTCGCTTATTACTTGTATCTTTATATATACAAGATGAATGACAGACTGCAGCCTGATATCGTTAACTATAAACAAGAGAAGGAGTTAATGATATGTATATAGTTATGAGTTGGAATGACACCAATAATAGAATAAACGTGGGCGGATAGGTGCCGCGTATATATTTCAAATAGGCTTTCATTGCATCTGAAACTTATGTAATTTTGGAAATGGGGCGCTTACGCTGCTTTCAAGATTAAACTTTACCTTATATTACTCATGGAACGCCTACACATCGGACAGTATAAATCATCGTCTTCTGGATTGTCCTACAAGGGTTGTCATAAACTTTTGCTGCGACAAGGTATATGTCAATCAAAAGTTTGCTGGTTATTGTGCTACAGCTTTTACTTAACCAATGTGACATTTTCCCGTTATTTCTATTTGTATCATGTTTCTTCACCTTCTTTTCATCTCCTTTTTGTTTGCCGAAGCGCGCGGATGCGATGGGGCGTGGAGGACGACGACAGACGATTTATTATTTATTCTTTCTGATGGAATCCACAATATGGACTAGCTATGTATCAATGGACATGTAATACCGCAATTTTTTACATATGCTCTTACATAAACGCACTGCTTACATAACCGTGGCTTAAATATTCAGTTCTTGATATTCAAGGATCGATCTCTGGATCTTTCATTCCAATTAGGAGCAGAAGTAGGTTCTAAATCCATTGGAATAACAGACTCTGTGACCCTTGCATTCATTAGCGAGATCAAACAATTATTCAAAGTCTTGGAAATGTACGGAACGAATTAACGGGACAGCGCAGTCTACATCAATTAACCAATCCTGATTACTAAAATATACAGAAGCCTACATATTACAGGTTTACATGTTGTGACCATTCCACGAGTCTGTAGTGACATATCTATGGATTCAATCTGGGTAGATTGTTGCAGCAAGCTCGTATTAGTTTAGCTCCTCTTTCGTTGTCGTATATATGAAGTCGAATCTGCGCTGGCTGCTGTATCCTCGTTCCAATAGCTCGTCTACTCGGATTTCCCAATTTCCTGAAAGCTCTGTGTCACTCTGAACTCAGCTGACAGCTATAACATCTCTTACATGAATAAAACCAGAGAACAAATGAGAACACAACAACAACATACATACATATATATTTGAGAAAGTCAATCGAATTAATTTGAGATACTTATTTGTATAATTTTAAGCGGTTATTCTCATTCTTTAAAAATATTGTATGGGTATTGACCTTTCGAATAACAGAAAAGCAATCTGGGCAGAGTGGTTTTTTCTTGAAGTCGTTGTGCGATTTAGGCGACAGGCCGGCCGCGCACTTTGAACTGGAAGAACCGGGAACTTATGGGGCGTAAAGCTTTTTTTATGGAACGTGAAAAGGGATATCCTGTAGAATATATATATTTATATATATATATTATATATATATATAAACTGATGATGAATCTATATTGCTGCTGTTTCTGCTATTCTGTTTTCTGTTTTTTTTTTTTTTTTTATTTAAATGAAACATCTAGATGTATGGATAATTTCCTAATTGTCGAATCATATCGTATCTAAACACCCAATACATACTTCACATTTACCTCACCACATTCTTCACTGTCACTCAGGGAAACGTACTGAGGAGATGTTCTCAATCAAATATATCCTTGGAATAGAAGACATTTCATAGACGTTCTTTCCATTTTTTTGTTTCAATTCACAAGAAGGATTCGTGTTATTACGTCAAGGTCCAGATCAGTGAACATAGAGGATATCGCAGTCCGGCAGGAATCTAATATTGGATGTCAGCAAAGTTACAGAAAATGTATGAAAACTTCTCACACATCGCCTTGCTATTCCTATACTATATGAAAAAAGTTCTATAAGAGTATACTGGTCATTTCCGCAAGTCAGCAGTGCGAATGCTTGAAACTCTACTTCGGAAAGAAGTACAAGTATATGTGTGCTGCATACCACTTATATATAATAATAAAACTATTAATTCAATCCAAACATTTAATAATTCAAATCCTTATAAATTTGATCTA
Organism: Chydorus sphaericus; assembly: GCA_030141595.1. NCBI lineage: Eukaryota > Metazoa > Arthropoda > Branchiopoda > Diplostraca > Chydoridae > Chydorus > Chydorus sphaericus. The sequence continues at coordinate 1,344,339 of CM057933.1, forward strand.
GGTGCACCATAGAATGCATGAATGCAGGATGATTATTACCGCGAAACTCTCTATATAAGGTCCTCATATAATATGAAACTGCCCTTTACACATGCTGCTCTTTAAATACACCTACTCTGGGAGGTGGAAAGGTACATGACCTATTTCAATAATCGAACAGTCTACGAAGTAGAAAAGCCAAGTGCTTTTTCCTGTTCTTTCAATACCGTGTACATATTTATATTTTTAGTTCAAAGTTGGAATCAGTGAATGTCAGCTGTACATAAACAATTTAAGAGCGAGTATATCAGGATAAGAGACACTTTGTATAAAAAACATTTCTAAATGAGATGAGCTGGTTTTCTTTAAAAACCAGTTGTGCTGATGATTGGTTGTTGAGATGAGCAGGTACTATGCGCGTTAGAATAGCAGTGGAGACGTCTTCCACCGCCCGCTGCGCGGGAAGACGAGTCACCGTGATCACTGACGGAGGAATGGCTGTAACTGGATAATGGATATCCAGCGACCCCCAGCTCAGAATTGTTATTACGCCTCTTGGGTAAGTGGTAATCCACATTAAGTGTCGCCCTCGCATTATTGGAGTGAGAACGGAAGGGTCGACGCCGGATACCTTGACGCCGTCGGTTTCTGCTCTGCCTAATATTTGTAATACTTGTGGTTATACATCAAGAAGTATATAGTATCATATAGCAATGAATGACACACTCTAGCTCGCTGAATAGCAGGGGACAAGTCATAACTCAGCCTATATGCAATATTACGTTTAATAGCTCAAAGGAATGTGTTCAATTATTACGTGAAAGGCAAGGATCCGCCAGCTGCCATCCTGCGGTCCCTATTAGCGCTGCTCCTCCTCCTACCTCCGCCGCAAAGATGAAAAGCTCCGTATATCAGCGGGTTGATGAGCGAATTACTCATGCCGAAAAAGAAAATGGCCGACTGCAATCCTTCCCCCGACTTTTAAATTAATTGGTATTTTTAAAATTACTGCGTGAGACAACATTATTATATGAATAAATCAGCACCTGTTGATCGGGTTGGAGGAAGATGAACGTCATCATCATGAAATAGTAAGGAGCCCAACAGATGACGAAAGCCGTCACGATGATGATTGAAATGCGCAGGGATCTCGTTTTGGCTTTCTGGAAGATGTTGCTCCGAGGATCCTCTCCGTCCAGCGGAGGATGACGACGAGTAGTATTGTTAGTAGGCCTATTACTGATGCTCGAAAGCATCCTCTCTTTCTCTTCTATTATTACATGAAATATATGGAATAACACGATTATGAAAAGCCAATCACATCAGTGTAATTTTGTTTAATGTGTATACTGGCGATGGTGCAGAAAATGCAAGCATAGCACGTCACCAAGGAGACGAGCGGAAGGACGAACCTGTTGTTGAAGGATAATAATAATTACATTTCTAGTTTGCTTACAATAATAATATTTCATACATTGTCAGCAGGCTGAAAACAGAGTAGAGCTGCTCCTGCCACTCCTCCGTATAGAACCCGTACGTGACGCACTGATAAAAGGGCTGCCGGAAAGGACCTTCCAGTACCCGGAAAACTGCAAACTGGTTTATTTCATCATCATCAATATTATTTATAAGAAACTTGCGTGGGCTGTATATCTGGAATTGAAGTTTCAAACCTGGGGCGAAGCGAGTAGAGCACTAATTAGCCAGGCCATTCCAATGGGAGCGAAACAGGATCGATGATTAATAGGCTTCGTAATTGCCAAAAGTCGGTCAAATCCGATGAGAACCTTTTCAAAAGAGAAGAAAAATGATTCGTACTAAAATTGCTTGTATAAAACTTCATGTATAATTACCGTTGTGGACGTGGATAAATAGAGGCTGAATACCTAATTTGCATATAAAGGGGAGGAAGAAAAAAGGAAGTTTAATCGATGCAGTTATCTGTTGCATCACGCAATGCTTCGGTTCTGTGAGCAAGGTGCGCACATTCTGTAACAAATGACAATCCCTATATTTCCAACATCGATTTTGTGTCTAAACAAAGTGGAACTAGTGGAGCGAATCAACAGCTCTACAATGCAGCTTTTTTGTTCCATGTATTTTTCATCAAAGCAGCGGAGAAAATAGCAAGAAAGTGAAGTACTACTCGCCCAGCGCGCCATCACGTCTCTTTTAATCAGAATTAGCAAGTCAATCGCGTCTTCTTCCTCTTTGGAATACATTAAGACGAGCGCAGTTAACAAAAAAAACAAGGAATATACGAGGAGATAACAAGAACTATTTCAGGAAACTGCAATTTCATCGTGTCCCTTGTAAACATAAATCATCGTTTTCCCGACTCTATTACATGGGGTGATGATAAACATGCTTCATCTTCCTCCAGAATCCGCATCTAAAAAACCTTCCCAACTCTTCGTGGAGAAGAAGAAAGTTTACATCCCCGTCTTGTTTTGTATTCTTTTAATGGTGTACTCAGGGAACTTGTGTTGTTAACTTATGGTTACATACAACAGCCGCAATGTCGCATCTATAGATAGTGAAACAGATCTATTTACCTGAGAAAATTTGAATATTTTGCAAAGACTTGTGCCACCTTTCCATTCGACGGTGTAGGTCCAGGCAGCCTCTCCTAAAAGACACCAAACGCTCACCAAGAGATCCGCCAACGCCAACTTTTTATACCAAAAGAAAAAAGAATAGGAGAAGTTGCTCAGTACATGATTTGTAAATAATAATGAAATGGCATAGTAAAGTACCTGGAAGAGAAGTTTGTACATGGAACTACGATTGCCCTTCCTCCGCCGGATTATGCTGAGGAGAGTTGCCGAGTTACCCACAAGGGATCCTGCAGCCATTAAAGCCAGAACGGCCGCCTTGATGGATGCGCCCGTAGTCAAAGTTGGGGCATCATCCTCGAATAATGAGGGCTCTAAAGTTCCTTTAATGTTACCGACCGTGCCATCTTCATCGGTACCAATTACTTGTGACACGTTATCGGCAATAACAAGTGACGTAGTCATCGTAACGTTTTCCAGTACACTTAACGTTGATTGAATCATCATAGATGACAAATAAAAGGCCTATACTTATCGGAAATGACGGCGATCGCTATATTTCAAGGAGCGTGAATCACGAACGACACTGGTAGAATGACATCTACTCTCTGAGCGATACGCACGCCTACCCAAAAGAGCGTGTCCGATGGAGACGAGAGAAAAAAAATACGGTAGCAGCGCATGTCCGACCAGCTCTACATACTCTGTTATGTGAACTTCAGAGGACGCGGCGGGAATTATTCGTGCGGAGCAGCAACCAAACAGTTTAATAATGCAAGTTTCAAACGAATAGACGCAGAGTGTGCTATATATATATAAATTTCGTCTCCAATGCGCGGGTGGAAAAGATTGGCAGAGCGCCTCTCCATTTGTGACAATTTCAACTTGACAAATCAAAGGTTCGATTTCTTGCGTGGGTTGCTCCTCGTCTATATGTAAAATTGTGTTACCTAACCTGCGGTATCAATTACACGATGAACAGAATCAGGCTGAAGCGTGGGTGTCTTATAATATATGAGGATTACTGGGAACCTTATCACTACTTACGGTCTGTAGTAAATTAATTAGGCTGTCAACAACAAGCATGAAGCGTTAATAGCTCGTTATGGTAGAGAAATATATATGTATTTTATTTCTTTCATCATTCAAGAAAAAGTATAACTTTTTTTAAAAATATATGTTTGAAAATTTAGTCTCCAAAAGGAACTAATTAAAAAGTGAAATGTACGTTTGTGAACTTGTAGCCCAGATAGAGTCAATGTTAGAGATAAGTCGTGACATATGTAGAAGGACGTCGTTGCTGATGTGCGTCGCCCCCGCTTGTTGATGACATATGATCCCTTTGAAAAGTAAAGTGACGCCGGTGACGGCTGCTACTCGGAATAAGTCTCATTCGACGATTACTATGGCGCTGGGCAATATCACTGTATTCCGAGCCATTAGTGGACGTAGAAGAGATCCTGTTAAGAAGGATCCGCTCCGTCGGATGGCGTCTCAGTCGCAATGAAGAAGTCCTTCTTACGCTTTCCCTATAAAAAGCAATAAACCATCGTTTACAATATACGCTGAATCACTGATTAGGTAACATTATACGTTCGGCCTATGGAGGCTGAGGCAGAGGAGGGAAGGTTCCACTTCCGGCCCCAGCGGCTACTTCCGCATAGATGAAAAGCGCCGTAAATGAGCGGATTGATGAGCGAATTACTCATTCCGAAGAAGAAAATAGCCAACTGCATTTCCTCACCCAACTTTTGAAAAAAAAAATGGATCACGTTAATAAGGCTGCGTTGCCACACAAATTAGATAACAAGAGACCTTCTCATCCGGCTGTAGGAAGATGAAAGTAATCATCATAAAGTAGTATGGAGCCCAACACAGGATGAAAGCCGCTATGATAATGATAGAGATTTTTAAAGACTTGATTTTCGCTTTCCGAAAGAGATCCCGCCGCGATCCTGAAGTGTTGCTATCCGTCGATTTTCTGCTGCCATTATAACGATGCTGCTCTCTGTATCCTATTATTATAAATTCATGTTAAAATCATGCTATTATTTATAAAAAGCATTCAAATAACTAACTTTGACGAAGTAGAGCTACGGGGCTCCCAGTGGGGGTCCCATCTTTCAGTGACGCTCGTCGTCGATCCTTCATGATCCCTATCTCTTTTTTCCCTTTTTGGAAGAAAAAAGAATCCCCTTCATTAGTCGTTTTACAGATCATTCTCTTGGGAATATATTATTCAACTTACGAGCAATAGAACGGAAGATGCAGGCGTAACAAGCGATGAGCGCCACAAGAGGGATAACAAACCTGTATAATGATTATTATTATTATGTCAATGCGGTTATTTCTGCACAATGTTTAGATAGGTAGACTAGGTTATCTACATGGTGAGTAGACTGAGGATAGAGTAGAGTTTCTCCTGCCACTCTTCCGTGTAGAACCCGTAGGTAACGCACTGCTGGAAACGTTGCCGGAAGGGCCCTTCCACCACTCGGAAAATTGCCAACTATTCCAGTTTTCAATAAGCACATCAGTAAATCACGTATTATGTTTTAGGGTTTTTATATATTTACTTGAGGGGAAGCTAGGAGAGCGCTTATTCCCCAAGCGATCCCGATGGGTCGGCAGCAGGATCGATGATTTATCGGCCGACGGATGGCCAAAAGACGGTCGAATCCGATCAAAACCTTTCCATACAAAGATTTCATTTATTCACAAATCTTACAGAAGATTTGTAAGCTATAGATCTTGTTACCATTGTAGATGTAGACAAGTATAGACTGAAAACCTATAAGAGATAATCATATTCATAAAATCTACTGTTGCTCTGTACATTTGCGATGTTCGCTGTGCACTGCTCCAACTAGAGCAAGATCTAAGACTTTTGCTTCCTCTCTTTCTAATAGTATTATTCCTTTTGGTACTTTTGTACTAGAAGAACTTTTATTGTGTGCCTGTAGCTTTCTTCCCGTGGTATCGGGCGGAAGCAGCAGGATTCCTTTTATCTGCTGCTACTTCGCCTTATATTTCTCAGCCAAACGTAAATATATGGCTGCGGCTCAATCAAGCAGATGGGAAGCTCCAATTGGCTCATGTCGTACTCCATATGCACTTCAGACTCCACTTTGATGTGTGAGGCACAGCATCATCATGAACATCCTTCAAGATGTACCCCAAAGCATAGGTTTTATTTTTGCAAATAATAAGCGAGAATAAAAAGTCTTGACGTCGTAGGCCTCGAATAATACATTATTTATCTGAGCGACAATGAAATATTCCAATACTCGAGCATACTTTTTTCGTAAATAATAAACGAGATTGAAAAGTCTTTATATCACGAATAATGAATGATTATATACTACCTGAAAGAATTTGAAAGCTTTGCAGAGTAGGTTTCCACCTTTCCACTCCACCGAATAGGTCCATGCTGCTTCGCCCAATAGACACCAAAGGCTCACCAGCAGATCCGCTATGGCCAACTGTGATCAATAAATAAGGATCCATTGGAATAAAGAGTTGTATACTTGAATATGATTACCTGGAAGAGAAGTGTGTACATGGAACTGCGGCTAGTTCCGGCTTTCTTCCGCAGTATGATGCTCACCAGAGTAGCTGAGTTGCCGGCCAAAGAGAGGACGGCCATGAGGGTCAAGACGATCCCTTTGATGAGCGCACGAGTGGTCAGCCTCGGTGCATCTTCTTTTTCGCGGTCAAAAGTTGAAAAGTTGAATCCTGGAATTAATCCTACTCCGTCATACTCGTCCAAGAAGTACGGATCGAGTAAAGATGGTATCCAAGAGACATTCGACGACATCTTTCTTCTATTTCCTTTTAAGTGTGAATAACCTATCATATCATATGCAATAAGGATCAAATTTGAATTCTTTTTCAGAATAAATATGGACGACTTCAAACGAAAAATGGGTCTACAATAGGAGCCTGTAGAATGTCAAAAATTGTCATGTTTTATTCAATTTCACGATCCTTAAAATACATGTAGCATAAAAAGAGAGTTGAAACTTGTTATAACTGAACAGTTTTGCGCCATATTTACCTCAAATGTCCCTTTTTTAAAGAAACGTTTTGAATTTAATTACAACTGGGACACTTTAAACTGAAGTGCGCATCTCTACAAACTTTTATTTTGAAGTATTTCAATCTTTTACTGATGATACGATTTTTTCCCCCCTCTATCTCTCTGATATCGAAGATTGGATGGAAGTTGACGTGAAAAATTCACGAATAAGACCGACTGTCGTACGGTACGTTTTGTTCGAGAAAAGAGTTCGTCATTTCTAAGAAATGGGATTTTTTTGTATGTGCTTTATACAGTGCGTAATAGAAAAGAAGGATCGGCATGCGAGAGAGACATCCTATACGTGTCTGAGGTGATGTCCGTCTAGTCACCATAGGGAATAGTCGACTTTTTTTATGCCTTTGTTGGACTTTCTATGTACGTCATAGAAAGAAAAGAGCTTTCGAATTTTCTTTTAAAAAGAATCGAGCGTGACGTTTTATTGAAGATTACATTGCTCTACCACTGGATGAGCTTATGGGAGAGACTCCATCGGACTCCGTGTCCTTCCATTATTTGAATGTGATGACGTAGATCCCAGGATTTAAGCTTGTATTGAAACTGATTTATTCATGTAAACTTTGACCGACATTGAAATGCGCACTTCGCTTTAGTTGAAAACATGAAACATAATTAGATGACAAATTCTTTATATGAACAATTCTTTTTACATCTAATAGAGAATGTGAATTTTTAAAGTAATAACTTACCAATAATTAAAAGTGGTGTCGAGTAAAGGAGAAACAGGACCCGAAGAGCAACACGAAAAGCAAGAGATGGTGGCGGACCGCAGTGAGGGCCTTTATTTAGCCTTTTATACGGTAAAAAAGGCTACTTTGTTCACAATGCGCAAGTCCTTCATCATTTATACACAGTTGGAAAGACATAAGACTCCCATTCTTTCCGATTTTCTCAGCTGTACTTGATTGTTTGGCTGCTTAACTTAATACGGATGCGTCCTATAATAATAAAAACAGTACTAGAGTGCTCAGAAATGTAGAGATAACTTCACATGGCTTATATCGTCGCGCAACTCTTTTAAACAAAAGCATATAGGCCTATTGTACCATTTTTTCGTAATTACTAAAAGTTGAAAAAAAATTAGATTCTCTTACGTGTATTATGTTGGTATCAAAAAGGGGATGAGAACGGGAGAAAAAGTTGGGACGATGGGTCTGATTAAAAAAAACTTAGGTACGCCGTTTCTATGGCAACTGTTGATCAAGAACTCAAAGTCGTCTGCTACATAAATTCCCGCGTGCAAATTTCTCCAAAGTTCCACGTCTTCTGTATCTAGTTCAATTCTAATGATTGAGTTTCTTACGTCTTTCAAATATAAATTGAAAACCTGTGATTTTTTATTGTCATTGAATGGCAAGCAAATTGTTTTCATTCCCCTTCGTCAGATTAAAATGGATGACGGTGGTAACTCGGACAAAAACTGCTAGTAGAACTCTCTTCAGTCGATACTTATTGGCCACCAATGTTACCATTTCCACAACTCTCTCCGGAGTGGGTGATACTCTCCAGCAGCACTATGAAATCTTCACTGGAGAGGAGGAAACCTGGAATCGGAAGAGATCATCTGACATGGCGGTGACTGGTGCTGTCATCGGTGTCATATGCCACTACTGGTACATCACTCTAGATCAGAGATTACCTGGCAGGGCATTCAAGACCATAGTCAAGAAACTTCTTGTTGACCAAATCATCTTCTCTCCTTTCCTCATTTGTGTATTCTTTGGAACTGCTGGCATTCTTGAAAGATCCAGGTAAACAATTATAAATCTCAAATTTCCTCTTATAATACATATTTCATAACTTTTGTTTCACAGTCAGGGGAAAATAATTGAGGAAATAAAAAACAAGGCCTGGAGGCTCTATGCTGCTGAATGGGTTGTTTGGCCACCAGCTCAAATCATCAATTTCTATCTACTGCCCACAAGATTCAGAGTGCTCTACGATAATACAATATCCCTTGGATACGATGTTTATACTTCGTATGTCAAGCACGACAAAGGCTAAATAATTATATTGACCAGTGTAATAATAATTTGGGACCTAAACAAGTGTACGAATAATACGCAATCATAAAACTAATATTATAGGTAAAATATAAACAAATAATCTCGGTTAAATGTATTGTGAATTTATTTAGCAAATATTCATAATAAAAATGTAATTATCAGACTACAAATCAGGGTTCAATTGCCTCTCTGAAAGTTGGATTTTTTCACCCGGTTTGAAAGCGGGCATGCCAAGGTATGGGCAACTAGCGCAGCGGAACGCATCTCCAAGATAACACTAAAAATAAAAATATTAAAAATTTGACTGTAATAACTATTTAAAAATATTTCTTACACTGCCACAAGAAGAAGTAGCCGATTTGGTAGTGGTGCCTGAAGGTTTCGTTTCACCGTTTTCAGCTTGGAGCTCTTCAGCTAGACCACATGAGCAGTCCTTGCACGCTTTGCGCTTACCAGTTGTTCCACAAACTAAAAAATTAACACATATTATGTAATAAGTTATAAAGATAAAATACGTAGATCAAGAAAAATTTTACCTTTTAATGATTCAGCTGCTGGCTTGATCAAATCACTTTCATCTAGAAGATCATCTTCATTTACTAGTTCTACTTGGTCATCAACTAGGGCATCAGAGAGTGACCACACAGCTGCAGCAGGCTTGCTGGTGCTTCCAAATGAGAGTTTGGATGAAGCACCCACTTCAAAGTTGGGTTTTTGGGCAGTGAAATTGTTCAGGGGTCCTTGGGTGATGCTGCAAAAACCAGTAAGCTTCAGGTCTTGAGCAGTTTTATCACCATTCTCTCCCCTCCCGAAGATGAATCCATTTGGTTTTAAGATTTTGACAATTTCAGTCAGGAGCTCAAAAGTATGATTTACAGCAGTTGCTGGTTCTAGAATGTTGGATAAGATGACATCAAAAGCTGAACTTGGGTGAGCGGCTGCAAAATAATTTTTTTAATTAATTTTTAAAATGCTGATTTAAAGCAGTTAATTGAAAATTAATGTATACATGCAGTGAGTCGTTCGGCGTGTTCCATTGTAACGTTACTACAATTGTGTAGCGAACGAAGCTCATTAGCTAGTGATTGCAAATCTTCCGTCGCATTACCAGGTCCCCAAATCACGAGCACGGTTTTACCCTGCAAATCCTTTGAGACCTTTTCTGGGATTTGTGACATGACTGACTTAATGCTTTCGATCCTGGTTAAAGACTAATTAGAATACAGTGTGCTGTACAAGCTTTGAAAGTTCTTTCTTTTCTGGAACAAATACCTTTTTTCCTAAAATGTAAAACGAGTAAGACAGAATGACAGAAAACTTCTCTAAGATTAAAGAGCGAAGAAACAGCAGACGATAAAATCCCCGAAAGTTCTTGTACCTTCTAACAACGTTGCCAATTCGAGAAATAGTTTGTGGGGCAAAAGAAAAATGGTTTGTCTTGAAAATTATAAGCAACTTAGAATATTTCAAGGTAGATTAACCAAAAGTAATTTGTAAACCATTATTAAATTTGAATATGAAACAATGTATTACAGTTATCACAAAAATTACACAGATCACCTAACAATCAGACCAAAATTGAGCGGTTCGGATGGGATCAGATTAAGCGACGTCACCATTTCAATTTCATTTACATTAAAAGAAAATACCCTGTACTTTAAAAGGATCTATAAATTGAAAGAAATACGTGTTATTAATTTGCATAAGAAGATATCTCGGTAATTTAAAATAATAATACCTCTGAAACACACAAGAGAATTTCTTGTTCCGCGATTCGCCTTCCAGGGCACATGCGAGCTCCGTGCCCGAATGGCAAAACACCATAAGGATGAATAGAACCATCTTTAGTAAGCCATCTCCAGGGATGAAATTTCTTGGGATCCTTGAAATAGCGATCCATTCGGCTTATCACTGGACTCACGCCGACTACCAGAGTCTGCAAACAATTTATGTTTCATTAATCAACATGTAATTTGTTAAAAAAATGTAAACATACTCCGGACGGAACGCTGTATCCGGAAAAAACAGCATCAGAATGAATGATCCTAGAATTGGCAGATGCCGTAGGATGTAGACGAAGAGTTTCTTTTAAGCAAGCTCGTAATAATGGGGGAAACTTTCCCGGTTGTGCCTCAGAAGCGGTCAAATCCACGAAAATGGAATCCTGGACGTGAACATTCTTCGCTAGATCGTGCAACATCATTGAGATTACTGTTGCTGTCTGCAAAATAAGAATATCATATAATAGATATCGTTTCGCATTTAATGGATGTTTTAAAAACAAATTACGGCATCGATTCCACCTTGAAATAGTTCAGAAACTAATAGGTTCACTTCCGTTTCAGAAAGGTTTCCGTTTGTGAGCAGTTGAAAGAGGAATGGATCTTTTTCAGCAAAAGAGTCTCTATCTGTCTCTATTTTCTGCTTAGCTAGAGCCAAATGTTTACTGGAAACCCTACAAAAATATAATTCACAAAGTGAAAATCTTCTAGGATAAAATAAAAAATAGAAGTACTTCATCATGAATTTTTGGGTAGATTCCAGTTTTTTATAAACATCTGTTTTCCACTGTTTCCACAAAGGTAACTGGTGGAGAGTCACTCCAAGAGCCTCTAAGAAAATGGTGTTGGCTTCTGCAATGTCTCTACCTTCAGGAGATTCAGTTGACAAACAGTTTAACCTCTTTCCATAGCAGATGATGCCTATGGCTGTAAAACACATTCATAATTAGTGGCAGATGAAAAGATATTTATAAGCAATGTGAGATACCTTCAAGAGCATACAGAAAAGAGTGAGGAAGGAAGTTTTCTATGACTCCATCTGGGTTTGTTTTAGAGATCAAACTGTTGGCAAAATCCCTGGCAACCACCTGCTGCTTTGACCAGTAACTGTGGACTGTTTTCAGCTTTAAAAGGGAGGCCACATTTTGTCTCCATCTATACCACTCTTCTCCATCCCTGGAAATAAGAATTTAATGTCACATCTTTTAATCAGAAACAGGGTGAGAGAAATACCCACCCCGGAACAAGTCCAACAGCACCATATTCTTCTTTTCTAATTTTTTTCAAAGCTTCAAATGTTGGTCTTTCAGGAAACCTTCCTTCATGCTGGAATATTGTCTGGACACTATCAGGAGTGAATACCAGTACCATATTCTGGACACCCATCTTCAGGCTAACTATATCGCCATACTGTTGCTGAAGTGAAGTGAAAGCTTTCATCAAGTCTTTCACAGAGTATGGACCTGAAAAGAATTTCATGTTTGAAAAATGGTTTTTCTATTATGTTAAAAAATCAAGATTACCCAAGGGTGAAAATAAGAGTGAATTGCCTACAAGAGGCCATGGTTTTGGTCCAGGGATGGATTTAAATGGTTTGACAGTGACAGATTGCAAAATGTGCTCTTTTGGCGCGTTCAGCCCGCATCGAAGTAATCTGCAGATTGATGTGTACATTATTTACAATTTTTTTCAAATTCTAAAATAACAGACGAGTGAATTCGTTAATTTAAACTGGAATTAATATCTACGTCATGTTTCACGAAACAATAACAATCAATAGTGACTCTAGCCGTCTAGCGGTTAGCAGACGTTCTTGCCGACTTGAACAAATAATATGCAGTGAACCTACAAATGCAAAATCGCCGACTACTTGTTTCAACTTCCATTTTTTTTTACTTGCATTATATTTCGCGATTAGCATTTAGTTGATAACATTAAAGATTGTAGCACTTAAATCAAATTTCAAATTTAAAAGAAAGAAAAAATCCTAATATTTCACGATAGTGATAAGTAAATCAGTTGTCTCGCTACTGCGCCGCAACCGCAATTTCGTTAATTCGTATAGAAACAACTGTTACGCCTCCTTTTCATTTCAATCTGTAAAAAAAAATTGTACTCATTTATATACATCTGGGGACCTAATATTCGTTAACAAGAGACGTCAAGCGAAAAAGTCGTTTGAAGTTTTTCCATTCACGTCAGCGAAATAAGTTGACGACAGCGCAGCCATTAACTTTCTACTATAAAAACTGCACATTCTAGAAACAAGATACGCCTACAAAAGAGACGAGGATAAATTAAATTTTTCCCTCTCTCTCTCTTTCAGACTCTTCCTTTTCCATTAAAAGTTGATGATTGACGCAATCAAGCGACTAGCTTGGTCCTACTAGTGTGTCTCTGCTCCACACAGCAGCAGCTGCTCGATCGATAATCATATACCAAATGTATATATATATTTTACAGGATATTAAATATATATATATAGAGGTCGACAGTACACACACAATGTACTATATTGTGTGTGTGTGCAAAGAATTGGGAAAAAAAAGAATATATAGCTCAGTGCCGCTGTGGTTCTTAAAAGCCTACTTTGAATGCCGGGTCGTAACTTTGGGGGCCGAGTGGCTTAATGGGTTAGAACCCTGACAGAGATGAATAACAAAACTCTCGGCTTTCCAATCTACTACGTGGGTTGTGCAGAATACATAGTGACGATGAAGGCCAAGCCGCTTATTAATAATGCGTCAACGTTCCTCTCGGTTCGTTCTATAGCTAAAGTCTGCGTGCGTGTATACCAAGTGGGCGTGAACGCAAGATGAGCCGGCTGTCAAACTAGCTCTTCTCCGACCTCCCGCTTCCCTGCTGCCTCAAGGGTATAACTTGCTATCCTTTTCAACTGCTTCTCGTTCGAATAGACTCAACACAAGTTGAGGAAATGTTTCCAATTATAACTCTGAGAATTCTATCTGCAGAGGAATGACGTACACATCTTACAATACAAAACCACGCAATTCCTATTATTAGCACGAATATAGTCCTCTACGTTATCAATATAACTTTACATGCGAATCGATAATTAAGGCCTTATTCTTGTTAACACAAAACAGTAACGGATATGCTGTATCATCGTTTTAATAGAAAACATGATACGTATCACGCGAATACTTGTTTAACAAAAAAAAAATAATGAAGGGAACTTTAATTTAGATGGAACATTTTTCAAGAGCCCTCGCTTGAAAGATTTTCTATTGAAGCCTCATTGGAGAACTCAAAGTTTGGAGTAAAGTTGGATAGGAATATAGATGCAAATGGCCTTTCATTCAAAGAGATGCTGTCAAAATCTGAAATGAACGGTATATTATGAAAGGAAATTCTTTAAGGATGACATCAACTTGGATAAATCACGCCCAACTTAATCAAATCACATACTTGAATGCGCGTGCCTTCATACTTCTCTGTACGTCTTCTACTTATTCTCCAAGTTTAGTCACCATACTGCGCACTTATTGTATGTGAGAAAAAAAAATAGATAATAATTCATCAACTTATTGAGTAGTCTTTTGAATAGAATAGTATTTTTTCATTTTAGTTTAATTCTAATCTTATCCATTCTGCTGAAGATCATTACCTTTAAGTTATTTTGCCACAAAAATGGTCAATACTTAGATTTTTGAATTAAAATGCCAAACCATTGACATTATGTTTAATGAATACGCCTTAAACATAATGAGCATGGTCTATTCTTATACATGAATAATAATATAATGATCGATTCGTGAAAATAGCCTTCCATTCAAGAGCGCTGCTGATGATTCCAACTGGACGTGATACGAATTCTAAACAATCGGCCACTCTGATGATTGAAAGATGAAAGGAAACTTTTGTCCTGCGCGCGCTTTTGTTCCCATTCCTAAGATATCTGATTATTATAATAATTCTAGATATATGTTTCAAGAGTAAGATACATCAAGAAACTCATCGCCTGCTTTTTCATTCGTCTTTCATTGTTCAAACTTATAGCCCCATTTTCCTACATTTATATTTAATAATTAAGGTTAAGTCATGTTACATAAACTTACGCAATTATGCTGACATGACAACTCGTTGGCACTAAAGCACAAAATAATAATATGGATGAAAATCATCCTTGGAACTAAGTGAAGTTGCTTGTTTTCTTCTGCCTCAGTAGACTTGTTGTCACGCAATCAGCCTCCTTGTGTCCTCCACTTTTCTCATATTGCCGAGTTGAATACAGCTGTTGTGTCCCATCATATCTAGGCAGCAACAACAAAAGAAAGGATTATAATATGATTCAAAAGAAGAGGAGGACCCAGATCTTCTTTATCCACGGATATACCTCCTATTTCTCATAGCAGCAGCTAGCATGTCTCTTTATTCAAGAAGATCCCGATATTTATACACAGGCGTATATGATGACGACCGTTCTTACACATCCAACTGTATACCGTCCCCAAGGAGTGGCCCTTCATGCATAATACATTTATCATGCAGGGGCAAAAGTAGAGCACTTATATAATGCATTTGAAAAAGAAAAAAAGTTGCGCTCTATACGCCTCGCATGTAAATAGTAAAGTCTTTAACACAAGATTCAGGAGGAGGGTCTACTTGAGTTGCCAACTTGCTGCTGAAAACTTTTTTTCATTTAAAAACAGCTGTTTAAGTTTTGGACGGTTAGAGTAACAAGTTGAGAAATTTGATTAGAATTTTACAAGATAATAATGTTCTTGATTGGTGTATTGTTTCAAAACACAGAAGCCCTCCTCTCTCCCACCTAATTAGATTCGGGCACCCTAAAAAAAGGAAAAAAGTATTTCTATGAATATAGCGCTGCACAGTAGTCGGTCAAGTGGGCTTACAGCACACAATAAATAGAGTTTCTATTTTTTTTTCGTTCCTATTCAGTGTGCGTAGCTCTATGATGAAAAGAGAGCGACATTGACGGATAAATGAAATCCAGTGATGAACGACCGGAACGAACGATTAAATAGCTACCGGTATCCAACTTTTAATCACTCCAAAAGAAGAAGACAAAATTGATTTCGTCAAATACAAGAGAGAAATGATGGTTTAATAACTTGGTGCAGTGCAAGGAATGTGTATCATGGACAAACCGCTAGCAGAGATAATAATTGGAAACTATTTTATTGATTATCAAAGTAGCTAGCGCTAGATGTCGGAGCTACTCTGTGCCGTTGATATACCGGCGGCGCGCGCGTCTGCTGTACGACACGACACGAAACGACACGGGGCTCACTCACGCAAACTCTCAGTCGCGGAACCGGCGGTAAACGAGGCAGCCGTGTATCACTGTCTCTTATCAGTTAGCGTGTCATTCCCCACTAAAGAAAAGAAAAACTGTGTAATAATTTAACTAGCAATGTGTGATGATTTGAAACAGTTTTATAATTAACATTAAAAATGGATAATCGGTTGAATATCGAATCGACGACGAGTGTGACGGAGAGCGGAGGAGGATCGTCCAGTTCCGAGGCCGTTCCAATGCCGAGCCCCGTCACCAAAACGGCAAAATGCGTCCTGTTTGACACGCGTTCCACCACTCACGCTCACAACAAAAAAGTTCAATCAGGTAATGGGGGCGTACTCTATTGTTTACATTATGTATTGACTCTTTTGTATAGGGATATATATATACAGTCGATCCTTCTTGGCTCTTTATTGGAACGTCAATACGTATTGTGATGGCGCAGCGCGAGCGGTTTTATTTATAGACGACGACAGTCAATTGCTTTTCTTCTTCTTTTTTTTTCTCTTGCTCACGATATCCGTTCCCAGCACCACCGCATCACCGGTCGTGCACAAGAGTGATGAAAGTCTTTTGTTATACGACCGAATATATCGGGAGTTATAGGGACCATCCCTTCTTTTGAGAGATGATCAGAGGGGAGTTTGACAACATGATCACAGGGTAAGAAATGCGGAAGAAGAAAACCTGATTGAGTCGTCGGCCGCAGGATCGCTTTCCACAAAAGCGATGCCTGTAATTGGACGCACTCATCGTCTCCCAGCATAACACTCGACCGAGTTTACATAAAAAAAATATTTTTTTCTATGAACAAAACCAGAAAATCGATATGAACACGAGATATGGCACGGACAGAATTATAGTTCAGCGTTGCCAATCTATTTATATATTAATCATAGAATAATTTTCGTTTTTCCTTATGTTTTCACGCGGGACGTGCTGCACATCACACTTGACTGGTCTTTGTGCCACATCCCCAGTGGCCGATTGCTGGCGATGGATGGTCCGCGGGAGCAACTTGATCAAAGTGAGGCCCAACGGACGGACTTATAATCGCTTCTACTCGCTCGACGAGGATCTAACCGCTATCCGATGGGTTCCCACCAGCAAGAAAGTATCCAAAGCCACTGGTTAGTATTATTTTTTTAATGATTATAAGGATCGATACAGTGCGACGCCATTTTTTAAAAAAATTACAAGGATTCTTTTGTGGGGAAAAAAGCATTCGTTTGGTTTCATTCACACAGTATCTGACAGCTATAGGAATAGAAAGAGATCCATTCTTGCGGAATCGAAATAGAGTGCTGCTGCGTGCTAGTCTCGATATGTAGTAGTACCGACACACTCTTTGTTTCCACTTTTTTCGGTATCGATCCTGACTGAGGAGAACATCCGGGAGCTATCAGAGAACTTGTCCAAGTGGAAGAAGAAACAAACAAATCTAAGATGATGAAGCGATATTGTTTTCCTAAGCTTAATAACAGATAATGAGTCGGAAAGTTGAGAGTAATAGTACTCCCTGCTCCCAGTATCACTATTTCTACATTAAGGATCCATCCATCTGTTTCGTGCGGATCCTATAGAAAGGGAAGAAGTAAGCGCAAGTTGGCAAAAGATTCGCTGATGTATTGTGTATCATCGTAATGATGAAGAGAGCTCTTTGGCCCCTCTCTTGGTAGTATCATATTGCAGCAGCTATCCCTACCATCCTTTTAGTTGAGTATATGTTCATCATCAAGCTTCCCGGCAACTAAAATAATAATAATAATATAAAAAAAAAGGAAAGAAAGGACAAAGTTAAAGCCTCTCTTGTGTAAGTATAGGGATTACAAGAGCTTGGAAGAAATGTCTTCCAACTCCAAACTATTAGGTTTGCTACGGTACTCTAAAAGTCAACTGTTTTAAAAATTGAAATAAAGTCTACCTGATTAAATATAAGGCAACGGGTGAAGAAGGGAAGGGAAAAAAATCAATATGACCAGACTTGGGTGCAAAAGTACATGTCGTCGTCATCCGTATATTCACAAGGCGGCCATATATATTAAGCTTTCCGGACTGGAGTTGTATGGCTGCATCAGCTCAGGCGATTGATTTTCATATATGTAGTTGACAGCATTGGTTTACACCCCTTGCTAGTTTTGGATTCGAAAAAGGTGGATGTGAATCGTGTTTCAGTAATATAGAATCATTATGATGTGTGTGGATACCCATTATGTAAACACAAATGAGTTTTTTGGTGACAGTTCATTCGTCAAGCCGTATAGTCTTCTTAATTAGTCCACGCATGCAGGAAGGCACGCACGACGGCCAGGCGTTAACATAATGAACGATTTTTCGTCATTCCTCTACATATACTTTTGCTTTTAAAATTAAGAGAGAAAGAGCTATAATTAGCGTTACGCCAGCACACTGTCAAGCTCCAACGACCCTATTTCTGCTTCTAGAATGGCAAAACAAAAGTACGAAGGACATAACTCGACAGTAAAAAAAGGAGAGTGATAGGATCGAGGAATGAAAGTTTAATTATACCTTTTTAAAGAAGATCTATTGTATAGATTAGGAAAAGTCGTAAACGCATGCGGGTTTTTGCAAGTGGGGAAACTAAAGACATACTTAAAGGAAACGTGACAAACAAGTGAAATGACGTTGCGCAATCAATCTTGTTAAAATAGTATTTGTTTCAGAGATAAATTGAGGTTAGTCAAACGCATTGTGTTGACATCTGGCAGCATATAATTAGCCAGCAGTTGTAATACTACAAACACAAATTAGTTGGACATTTTTCTCTGATTTTTATATTTCATCAATTTTAAATGATTAATTAGAAATAATGAGGTTGACGAGTGAAGGGTTAGTCATTACTTGTTTAGTGGTAAATGTCTCAACGGGTTTTCCAATAATCATAAAATCCCTGCTAGGCCTTAAAATAAGCTATAAACTATTTACGACTTTCAGAAGGCAGTAAAACCTTACGATACCGTATCTCCTAAAAATCTAAATTGTTATACTCAAATTACAGTTTTCATCTCCAATATCCGGGAAGTGAGGAGCGTGCACACCTCAGAAGTACTTGCCAGCCAGGGGATAGCAGCATCGGGGACAGCCTCAGGTGCTGCTGCAGCCGTCGCCGCCGTTGCGTCTTCAAACTCGGCGTCCGCCACTCCTTCATCGGCCTCATCTTCAGCGGCAGCGGCAGGTGGAGGAGCGTCCGTCAGCGGTGGTGTCGGCTCAAGCAGCTCATCCCTCGACTGCATCTTCTCCATTATACACGGCGAGGATTTCGCCTCTTTGGACCTTATAGCTCCTTCGGCTGAAGAGGCCACCATCTGGGTTACAGGATTGAATGCTCTCCTCGGCTCTCAACTCGGTATAAATAATCTAATGCTATCCTAATTGAAATGAGTTGGGCGGAAAGGGCGATTAGATACACCGACAGAAGGAGAACTTGCCGGGGAGTAGTTTGTATACTAAGGATCGTTTGTTTTGGTCCATAGCCAGCTGTAGGAGCGGAGCAGCTATATACTGGAATAGAGAAGGAGAGTAGTAGGTCAAGGCGATTGGCACGCCGGCATCGTATTTATAGGGCCCGATCCCTGAGAATATAAAACATTGCTTGCAGACTCTCTTCTTCTTCTTCTTGTTATATACAACTCGTCGGTTCCCCTCTTTCTGGATCGATTGCCAGCTGATCCTTACGCGCCTGCTCATCGGGAATGAGTGCCAAAAATTCTTCTCTCTCTATACTGTGGCTTTGTATCTAATGCAAAATCCATATAGTATTTTTAAAAGGATTTTTTTCCCGCTCGCACGCGATCCTGAAATTATCAGGTGCCATATAGACTTGTGTGTAGAGAGACGTTCTGTCTGTCTACTTTTGTGTTTGAAACCTCTAAATTCCATCGATCCAACATGACCGCACACCGTCAATCCTGCGGTGTACTTCAGAGTCTACTTTACTTTTTTTTTATGATTTCCCTTTGACCAGACTAGACGACGACTAACGGCCTGTGAAAAGGAGCCAAGTTTAGTTCCTGTTGTTTCCGGCAGAGATCCCACAGGATTGATTCATTGCTCTAATGGGTCCGCTTGCCCGTTTTTTTATACGTCATCACGTGAATGAAAAGTGTTTATGATTTATGCTATAGACACTATAGTAATCCAGCTGTCTTAGATAAGATCTTCTTTTTCCAATTTTTCGTTGCTGTACACGATCATTAGTTGTAGTCGTAAATCTCTTTCCAGGATCACCAAAGAGAGAGTTCAAAGCGAACCTATTCGGAACTTCTCTACTTGCTTATGTACTCTTGGACTTGGAGATCAAGTGAGCAGAAGGAGAAAAAAGATCCTTAAAATCTGACAGTCTTTTGAAGATATAAAACTAAAGAGGAAAAAGAAATCAATGGATCCTGATCCTTGTTCTAGACTTATTAAAAAAAGGTCCCCTGTGGCGATGTGACACATCTTATGTCGTAACAGTAATATCCTGTTATTGTTTATAAGCTTTCTTTAGCCGATCCCCCAAGGATGAAGGATCGATAAAGATCCCATCAGCAACTGCTGCTTTACTGTCCCTTAATATTTGATTATTATTACAAGGAAAAGACGAAGCAATTTGGCCCCAAAAAACTTTTATATGTTGTTGTTGTCATGGGTTACGCAGCTCCCAACGCTCTTGGAGAAACGGGAGCGCTCCGGGAGCGCTGGCTCCGCCGCGTCTTCGAGCGGGCCGTGAGCGAGACATCTTCCATCACCGGTGGAGATCCTTCGTCGACAGGATTCTTAGCGGAAAGTGGTGGTGATTCCAGCGGCGAGTTATTGACGTCACCCAGCTTGATCCTGGACCAGGATGCCGCAATGGCCCTCTTGAAGGAGATCAATGCGGATCTAGCCACTGGCAGGATACGGCAGAAAATGGCGGTAAGACTTTTTTTTCTTCTTTTTACACCTGCTGGAAAGAGGCCGTAAAGTAGCCTCTTTTATACCTAATGAGATTGGAGCTCTTCTCCCGAGTGCAAAAGCGTGTTACACTTGGCAATGCTGTACATCAATTTCAAATGATACCAATCAGTCAGTTGATATACGTCCTTTCAGCAGATATATATCAAGTGAGAGAGGTCCAATTATATTCTTATTTAACAGGAGTTTGATTCGATGAAATCGGCGTCGGAGCGTGGGAGGATCAACAGCAGCGAGTTCGTGACCATGTTCCAAGAGATGGCCACTCGTCCCGAGATCTACTTCCTTCTCATCCGATTCGCCAACCGGGACTACTTCACGGCCGAGGATTTCCGCCACTTTCTCGAGTGCGAGCAAGGCGTAAGTCCTCTTATACTCTCCTTCCGGAATATATATGGAAAATAAAAAGGCTAGCACGTCGTACATTCATCAGAAAGTGATCCTTATATGTTTTTATTGACTGTGGATCGATACTTTGATCCCTCGTTTCAAGGGTTTGTTTTGGATAACGCTCTTGTCTTGTTGTTATGTAAGGACTCATCTGCATGATCGATCCTGAACAAAACACGGTAAACACCCCAACGGCAATTCAATCGTAAGATAGCGATCCTGAAATGTCGGTGAATATATGGATTATTTGATCTCTGGTCTCAGAGATCCTGCAGGATCGATCCTCATCGCAACATTGTAAATAGGGAAACCCGTTTCTTTTGTTACAGAAGAAGAAAAGCAATTTCGTCGTCCATGATCTCCTCTCTTTTTGTGTATGCAAATAATCCTGCTATATAGGATTTCTTCTATGTGCAGATGACGGACGTGACGTTGGAGAAGTGCTGCCAACTGATCCAGCATTTGGAGCCTTCCTTGGAAGCGAGGAGTAACAACCAGCTCCTCCTCGACGGTAAGTCAAACACACTTCTTCCTTTCTTACACTCTGTTGTTTTGATTGGACCGGAGAGATCTAAACATTTGTGTGTGCGTGAGAGTTTATAGACGCGGACGGGATTGAGTCACGCTCTTAACTGTTTGTGTGTATGTGTTATATATAAATCGGGATCGGTGTTTACATACCGAGTCTTGAAGGGATCCTTGTCCACTCTTCTATATAAAGAGTGTCGGTAAAAGAAATTAAATGATCCTCCTGCGGGATCGATGAGGAATTCGGTACGCTACGTTCATAATTTCCCGCGGGACACGAGAAGGAATAACTGGGGGACGCATCAGTGCGTATTAGATCCTACCACGTTCCCTTTAAACTTGTTCTCTATTTTTTTTTTAAAAGGGATGACCCGCTTTTTGCTGTCGGAGGAAGGCGATATCTTTTACCCGGTGGAGCTGACGGTCCACCAGGACATGACGGCTCCTTTGTGCCACTACTTTATCTCTTCGTCGCACAACACGTACCTCCTCGAGGATCAGCTGAGAGGACCCTCTTCCGTCGAGGGATACGCCCGAGCTCTTCAGAGCGGATGCCGCTGCATCAAAAGTATCTTTTCTCTTTTTCTTCTTTTTAGTTGTAATAGGATTTCCTTGATCGTAATTGAACGGGTACGCTATGTTATGTACAGTCGACATCTGGGATGGTGCCGACATGCCAGTCGTCTGTCACGGTAACACACTCACCACAAAAATCGCCTTTTCCGATGTAGTCACCGTCATCTCTCATTACGCCTTTGAGGCATCGAGGTGAATTAAATTCAGGATCTCTTTTTATATAAGATATAAATTATAATTATTATGAAAGGTATCCACTGATTGTTCATCTGGAGAATCACTGCTCCGTCCCCCAGCAAAGACTGGCTGCAAAGATCCTGCGGGATTCATTCGGTCCTGCTCTTCTCCGTACCTCGACAGATGACGACAGTAAACCTCTCACACTGAGGAGTCCCGAAGAGCTAGTCGGAAAAGTCATCATATCGGTAAAAAAAAAGAGTTGATCCTGAAATTTAGGATCGATCCTAATGTTAAGGATTCATTTTTTAAAAAATTATTAGGGCAAGAAATTGGGATCAGAAGAGGACGAAGGAGAAGTGACGGATGAAGACGAAGGAGCCGAAACGAACCGGACGCACCGATCTGGAAGGAGCGGCGGTCACGGCCACTCGAGGCGACTCCGCGTTTGTCGAGAGCTCTCCGACTTGATCGCCTTGAACCGGGGCAGCAGCACCAAGCTGCCGAGCTCTCGTGATAAAAGTAATAACAATAAAAATGTCAACAATGGATTCTAAATTGCAGCAGCCTTTTTGTTGTTGTTGTACACAAAAGAGAGGAGAAAATATTGACAAAATGAAATTTCAAATTTGAATAGACATTTCAATATTCGTCTCTTGAGTAAACGTTAGCCAGATAGAACTAGTTTATTCTTCTTCTTTCTTATTAAATTTACATAATTTGATTTATCTTTTCTTCAGAAGCGTTGCAGCAGTGCGGATTTTCGTTGAGCGAGAGCGCCGCTTCGAGGCTGCACGCCAGCAGCCCGGCAGCTTGGGCAGAAATGGTTTCACGCTCCCTCCTCCGCGTTTTTCCCAACGGCAGTCGAGTGGATTCCTCCAACTTTAGTCCTCAAGAGTTTTGGAATGCTGGAGTTCCTATGGGTCAGTCTTATCTAATTAATTAACAAAAATTCTTCAGGATTTTTAAATAAATTTTTCTCTTCTTTTCTGCAGTGGCTCTTAATTTCCAGACGCCTGGTTTAATGATGGACCTCTACGATGGCAAATTTCGGCAGAATGGCGGGTGCGGATACGTGCTGAAACCTCTTATGATGCGGCAACCGGGTTTCACGATCCCTTCCAGTAGTTTGGTTAAAGAGAGCTCTCCAACTTCTCCTCCGCAGCTCCTCCGCATTCGGGTATATAAATTAATCACTCTCATTCTGCTGTGCTGGAGCGTTCATTTCTCATTATTATTTTATATAACAGGTCATTAGCGGGCAGCAACTGCCTCGTCCGAGAGGCTCCGCCGCCAAAGCTACCATTGTGGATCCTTACGTCCTGATTCAGATTTACGGCGTTCCCAGCGACTGCGCCGGTATTATAATATATATGATGTAAGCGAAGCGTAATATATTTACAAAACGTAATCTTACTTTTTGCAGAGAAGAAAACGAGGACGATTCCGGATGAAGGAGATTGTCCCATTTTTGAGGAGAGTTTGGAATTTTACATCCACCAGCCCGAAATGGCTCTCATCCGCTTTATCGTCCTCGATGACGAGTTTATAGGGGATGACTTTATCGGGCAATACACCATTCCTTTCCCTTGCATCCGCCCAGGTTTATCTCTGAATTCTCTTTTTAATAATAAAAACAACTAAAAGTTTTTATGCTTCCCTCTAGGCTACCGTCATGTCCGGCTCTTGTCCAATTTAGGAGAAGCTCTCGAGAATGCCACTCTGTTCGTTCACATAGCAGTCAGCGAAAAGTGGGCTGGAGAGGTATACAATTTAAAATAAATTCAATAAAATCCTTATTATACATTTCATTACATAAGCAGCTGCTTCAAAAAGGAAGAGGAAAACATTGTAAAAAACCAGCCGTGATCCGGATGACGGGTCTCAAGCAGCTCGACGATCACTTCAAGGCAAAGATAAACAATATTTTTCTTGTATATTTACTCTCTATCTATACACTATAAATAGTTGTACGTGACAAAAGGAGGCTCCTATATATCGTGGAAAGATATATATATATTGGCAGCTTGTAACATATTCGTTTCTTTCTTTATACAGTCATCGATCGGTGCTATTGTGGAGGCGTCGAGAGCTCGCGCCAATGTGGCTCAAGCTCTGTTTGAGCTGCGCTCCGAATGCGGACTCCCGCTAACGGCCAACATCAAGCAGTGCATACGCGTCCTCCTTCAGCGACTGGCCAACTGCCCAGACGTCCTCAAATGCCAGCTCAGCTCAGACAATGTGGTTAGTACCATATCGACAAGGATCGATCCTAGCTAAAAAAAAAAAAGTTGCCTAACCAGATTAAAGGGAAGAACAAAGAATTCTTTGAATATTATGTTAGTCAAGTTTTCTTATTTTTTTTTTATGGTAAAAAAAGAAATTCCTTGTGGAATCGTTGAAGGGGAGAGAAAGTGCAAATAAATAACGCGTTATAGGAAAGGATCCTGACGGCCTGATAATTACATCTGGGAGGGCTCCTTGGCAACGTCCCTATTAGGAAAAAAAGGAGGGCGTAGCACAGCTGTTCCTGATGGATTTTCTCAGAAAGAAAGAGGAAGAAAACAGCTCCCAACGTCACTCGTACTTTTTAATTGGGACTTTTAAATCCATTTCTAATGAGAAAGACGTTAAAGATCCTGATAAAGCATGTTTCGTCAAGAAAAATTAAATCCTATAAGATTTCAACCTAATTTTTAAAAATTCTATTTAAATAAAAAAAGTATCCTGTTTTGCGGATCGAGACGGGGAGTGGAGGCGGGAGCGGGAGCGTCAACTTGCCGGCTCCTTTACAGAGGACGGTCGTCTCCTTTGAGAAATCGATACTCGAGTGCCACTTTCTACGAGAGAAGGGACCCGTCATCTTGCGGGATCTGGAGCAAGTGCTCGAATCCCTATCCCGATTCCACGACCAGTTGGACGCACTCGTCGACCTCGCCGGCCTTAAAGGAAAACAATCCGCCAGGGTCTACGACGTTCACGGATGGAACCTCAGCCTCATCACAAATCACGTAGAACTCCTCAAACAATGTCAAAGAGACTGCCAACTCATCATCGATCAGGTCTCTTTATTACATAAACCAATTATCTTAATAGCATTGCATAATTTAGTATATTTTTTCCTTAGATCCGGAAGACGGATGTATCGCTAAGTGGATTAAGTCGCCACAATTCGGAGCGCTCTTCCCAGAATCTGCAGACAATCGCATCCAATCCCGCAGGATTTATCATAGGAGACGATAATTCAAATCCAACTGCAGCGGCGGCAGCAGTTCCAAGCTCTCCGTCACCTCATCCGGCCGCTGTTGGAAGTAGTAATGGATCCATCCAGCATCCTCATCTCTCCCGGTGTCCCACCTATCCGATCCCTCTGCAGGATCAGCGCGTACAGCCGCAGCTCTCCGAGCCGAAACTCAAAGGGATCCTTAAGAAATCGAGTTCCAGTCAGGATGTATCCAGCAGCTCTCCGGCGGTGGAAGGCGGGTACGTTCAGAACAACAACAGCAGCAGTACGACTCGACTCCTGCTCGATGTAGCCCCTCTAGCGCAGACTTCTACCTCGGATATGAGCAGTAACAACAGCAGTATCGCCGAGGATTCCTCAGTCGCTCCTTCTTTAAGCTACAATTATTCCTAATTTAGATCTTATTTTAGTGCTTATTATTATATGCTAGTCCCTTATTGCTAGTCGGGTTGTGAATTTTCTTTCTTTTAGATGTGATACATGTTCTTTCTTTTTTTATGGTCTCACATTTCATCTTAATTATGACACATCATTTACTATTTCAAAAATAGCTATTACGTGCCCTGTCCGCCCAAGGAGTATCCGGATGAAGAGTGAAGAGGACAATTCCATGTATTCTTTCTCCTTTTTTTCTTTCTTCTTGATGATGAATGTTTGTGATGTGAACGTCTTGGATAAGAAGAGTCTTATATAAATATATTATGAAATATGCTATTTGATACATGAATCAAAAATATTAAAATGAATGGTTCTGTTTTTATATATAAAAATTTAAAAAAATACAAATATTGTTGTGCTGGAAGCTGGATTATTTATTCTGAAAAATTGGATGATGATGGATGAGGGGGGAAAAGAAAAAAAAGATTGCATAATTTCCGGAGTGAGCGCTCTAGTGCGGATGTGAGAAAAAAAAGAAGGCAACAAACATGCGCAAAAGGAATTTTATTTTTTCAATTTCCTTTCATATAAATAGGCCCTGGAGATGTGAAGATCCCAAAGTGTTCGACTTGGTGTCTGCGAACAAAGAAAGATGAGTGTGCTGTATAAAACAGTCCTAATTATGATAGCTGTAGCAGCTTCAGGATCGGAGCAACAATGCCATTACGAATTCAGGTCGACGGATGAGTCCAAATCCGGCAATTTTTCCTCACCCAACTATCCGGATTTGTATCCACCTGGATCTCACTGCATCCTTCCTCTTTTATGGGTACCTAACTGTCTACTACCCATTTCTCATAATATTGAAATTAATTTTGTATTAAGGCGTCCAAGTGGGAAGGGATCAGGATCGAGTTCCATTTCTTCGACTTGGAGCCACCTTATACAGCTGGGTAATATTGATTTTAAATTTTATTCAAATAATCCTTTTAAATTTGCTGTTCTTTCAAGTAGATGTCTATCGGATTTTGTGACTGTTACGACAGAAGATGTGGATGGATTGAGGACAATGGCTGGGCGCTATTGCGGTCCGATCCTTCC
The DNA here is from genome assembly GCA_030141595.1 of Chydorus sphaericus. NCBI lineage: Eukaryota > Metazoa > Arthropoda > Branchiopoda > Diplostraca > Chydoridae > Chydorus > Chydorus sphaericus. The sequence continues at coordinate 1,371,393 of CM057933.1, forward strand.
ACCACCTTTATTAGCCATGCAATCCAAATTGGAAATCACTTTCAGGTCAAACTATGCTCACCATTATCGAGGATTCTTAGCATCATACACTTTCATCGACGAAGGTTATTCTTATAATCCTGCAGGATCCCTCATTTTAATTTTGAATTTATCAATGAATTCCATATATACATAGAGTCTCTGACGTTGGATTCGGCGGATGAGAGAACTCCGGGATGCGGTGGAACTATTGGCGGGATCGGCGGGATCCTTCGCTCTCCAGGTAATTATACTCATCTATTATGTAACTTTATAAAAGCTTATAATGTTGGTTTAAAATAGGATATCCCGATCCACTAGTGAGCTGGTTGAATTGCGTATGGCTCATCCGAGTTCCTTACCAGCATCATATTTACGTTCGATTAGAGCATCCTTCCAGCTCTACGGCAGCATCGGTAATGTTAATCACTGTTACATCATGCAACTAATTAATTAATCCATTGAATAATAAGCCACTTGTCCTTCGGCGGAGCTTTCGATTCATGATGGATTCGGTCCACTGAACGACCAAGCGCCCAAACTGCGCACTTTCTGCGGTGATCTAAGGTACTACAAATCCGGTTCGGATAGGAGCGTTTTGTCGACCCGTAATCGGCTGCTTATCCGGCTGACCACCGGCAACTTGAGCTCCGTACGACTGCCGAATAGGCCGCCAGGAGTTCCATTCGGATTCCGATTAGTATGGACGGCTGTAGACTTTCAAACAGAAGGTATAATCCCTCTTTAAGAGGATCCTCATTCTAGAAAATTGAATTACCTGATTAAGGATTATATCTATTTAGGAAACTGTTCTCGAAAGGGGAAATTAGTATGCAAGGATTCTCAGTACTGTTTCAATTTCCGACGTTTCAGTACTCACTCGTGCGACTCTTCTTTGATCTTTTGCATCGATCCTGCTCACCAGTGCGACGGCAGCTACGACTGCGAAGATGGAGATCATTCTGATGAAATCAATTGTATAAACCATTATATTTAATTTGGATTTTATTTAATTCTAAATATTATTAAAATAGGTCAGATACCTTACATCATCGGCTGTCTTTTGGCAGTGGTTGGGATCTTCACAATGACAACCTCTGTTTTCGCTTACTGGTGGTTTCGGGTCAAGGCTTCCAGGAGGAGGCAATCCACTTCATCTGGCGCTGGAATGATTCCATCAGATTCTTATTATGCAACTCCACCGATGAACCATTCACCTAGACTTGAGGACATCACTCACAGTTGAAGGATTGGTTTACCTCTCATCTTCTTCCAATCCTGGCTCCCTGAATGTGGACAATGACTATTGGATGTACAACAATCAACATGATAATAATGACATTGTTATGACTAATTTACACGATCCTGATGTTGATGAAGTGTTTGCAGATGATGATCCCTGCTGTAGTGCTCATACTACAGATTTCGTCAGTCCTAAAGTGAAGATTCACACAGAATTGTGGTAAACTTTTCTTCGTTTAAAAACAGACAATCAACTGTTTAAATAAATTTACAAAATAGGTGTCAAAAGTACTTCATCTTTTAAGTTGAAATGTGTATTTGCTATTTACAACTTTGTCGAGTGTTGCATTTTCTATTTATCTGTACTCTTTTTTTTATGTCTGTTTGTTCGAAATAATTATATTGGCGATGATGCAGTTCTTCTCATCTCGTAATTATTTCTTTCAAAAACATAAAGGTGTGTGTGTCTCTATACTGAAATGTTTTAACTTGGCACAGTTTTTTAATGGTAAAAGGTGTGAAATACAATTAATCTTGCTTGGATTTCTCCTTTGGTCTTGCGGATTTTTCATATTTTTCCGCTACGACTTGGATTGAGCAAGAGCTTGTAAAGTCTACTCCTAGATGGCGTCTTAACCTTTTCTTGAGTGACCTCGTCTAACCTTTTTCCAGGATCCTTAACGTTTAAGCAGCTGTTACGTCTAAATTGTCACGATGCGGTTTATAAAATCAATACCAGTTCAAGTAAATTAAATTGTAATAAACTAAAGTTAACGCTTTGTTGAAAAGAAAAACAAGATGGCCGAGCTCGTTCCAACAACAACAAGTCAACAACAACAAAAGTCGATCGACTGTTTGGGAACGGCGGGAAGATGGAAACAAAAACAAAAAGTAGTTCAAGTCTCAGTCATGTCCTTGGGTCGGACAAGAATAGACAACGTGGACATCATCATCATCATCATCATCATGAGAACTTAGGCCAATGAAATAAACAAAAACATATGATGGCAGGTGCCACAACTCTGCACTAGTAGGAGTGGACTTGACTAAACAGCAACTTATTTTTTGTTTACAAGTCATACGCCGAGTCGACTCGTCGTGTCTTGACGGGTCAATATTGTCTGTAGAGCTGTGTTTTACGTCATCTATGTATTTTTGTTTTTTGTGTACGTGTCAACAACGTACCCGGACATATTATTACCTACGTTGTTGATGTTGTTGTTGTTTACAATTCGTTGGCAGTGAAGCCAGACGCTTTTTATTTTCACGAAGGTCGGATGAGCTGCATCAGCGCCACCTTTGTTAAAATGTGAATTCTCTATCTCTAGACATTAGTTAGCAATTTGTAGAAATTGTCTGAGTTTAAAGCCGTGTTATTGTTTTACAATACGTTTTCCTGCGTTACCCGGGAAGCAGCACACGCGGGAGAGGAAAAACAAAAACAAACTCGGATAGGGGTGGCCAAGTTTGGCATGAGGATCCTTTTTTCCGTCTGCTCAGTCTCTCTTCTACCGGCGCTGGATTGAGATTTGAATTTCAGACCAGTTGAATTTTAAAACTATTTTTATAAAACGGAATCCAAGGCTTTACGTAACAATGTAAGTTCATTTGTATTTCCTTTTTACATAATATTAACTTTTTTTCGATCGGTTTCATCTGCCACCTAGTGAGTGGTATCTAAACTAGTTTGATTAAAATGAATTAAACTTAGAAAAAATAAAGAAGAATGACCCATTGAGTCACGTGTTGACCAGCCATATTATAAAGTATTATGTTTACTCTCTCTCTAAAAGAAGAAGAAGAAGAAGAGTTGTTGTTTTGTTTTCCCACTCTTTTTCTCTCTCCCTCTGTGTGCATACTGGACTCTATATATTCCATTTGGGTCGGCCTCTAGCGGCGGCCGGCCTTGTTTACCGAACAAGACGCTTTACTCTCTGCCTGCTTCGCTCCTGCTCGCCGTCCCTCCGCATTTTGTTGACTTATTCCAAGCGGAGAGAATATATATATATATAAAGGGACAACATAGAGAGAAAGAAAAGAGACGAACGCTTTTTTTTTCTGTTTTGTTTTGTTTTGTTTGTGTGGGGTTGTGTACAGTACATTCCAGTCCCTCTCTCTCTCTCTCGGACACTTTGTTTTATCAAGGATCCCTGTTGGTATTTTCCTTCTATTTATCATCTCCCATTTTCTCTTCTTTTTTTCTCCAGCAGCATTGGTTTTAATATAAATTGAATAAGATTAAGTGGAGTTGATGGGCCATTTATTTGTTTTGAAAACTACAAATGGATTGCGTCATCGGAAGAGTGCATTCATCCGAGAGATGATGAAACGGGGCGACCATCTTCCATTTCAATCACGTTCACGCGGGAATAAATAAAGAAAAGAAGAAAAAAGTTGGGGGTAACAAATGCCACCTTTCTCTCTGACCTGTCGCCGTCATTTTTTAGTTCTTTCTTTCTACTCTTCGGATCAGTGAGCTCTCCATCCGCACGAGGGAGCCAAAAAGTGTTGCTCTGCCGGCATTGAGTAACGATGCGCCATTAGAGAAGAAGGGGGGCCTTTTGTCACCCTTCTCAATTTTTTTGTATATATCTTTATATATATATATATATATGTATGGCTTAATTGATTCACATTCAATCAATCACTCAAAAAGTCTCACAAAGAGGGGACTATATTATTGATTATGTAAGAATTTTTGCCTTTTGAAAAGTGAACTAATATGGTTATAATATTTGTCCACATTTTAAAGTTTGTTTTATTGAAATCGGATAGAAATCCTAAAAGTTACAATTTAAATTAGAGCATCCTCTTAATATATTTCCAATCGAGTCTGAGATGGAGAGTTATCTCATCAAGAGAGGACTCAATTTTTTTAACTATGTTCGAATTTTTAATTTTTTAAAAATGAACTATATAATTACAGCAATTTTCCACATTTTAAACTTAGTTTTATCAAAATCGGATAGAACGCCTAAAAGTTACCATTTAAATTAGAGCATCCTCTTTATGTATAACGATCGTCCCAATTGAGTCAGAGGCGGAGACTAATTCAGTTTTAGTCGACGCTTGTTATTGTTTTTATTTGCATGATGATGAAAGGAAATGAGTCGTTATCCCAATTATAAAACTTGATATAAATTCTAAATACACTCTCAACTTATGGAAATAGAATAAGATAATAAAATGATTGACCATTTTCTTGGGCCGGCCGGCACTGCTTCTGATCATAAAACAAAAATGATTCCACAGTCTGTGGAATGATATTGCCTGAGCTCGCCATTGTATTATATATACCTCCCCTATTGGAATTCAATTAATCAAGGATATATATAGAGAAAGAAGGACACAGTCTGCTCGATTTTTATGACGCAACCCTCCTTTTTTCCTATATTATTATCGGACAATGCCCGCCCTCTATACATATCTCTCTAGATGAGAAACTGTTGTAAAAAATTTATTTTAGCTTTTTTTTCTTGGCTACAGCTGCCCAACGATGCCAGATCAGCATCTTTTATTCTTGATTGGAAATTCATATATATATAATATAAGACGAATGGTATGACGCAACTTTTGTATATATACACTCACACACAAAGGAACTGAGAGGGGGGGATCTTTTCATATTCAAATTTTTCCCGCCTTTTCCGAACCATTCATCACGTTAAAAGATGAAAGAGAGGAACGGTAAATCATCGATATATAAAAAAAAGACAATCGAGAGAAGAAAAAAAAGAGTATTATATGATGTTATGTCGATAACAGTTTTGGGTTCTGAGCCAAAGTGGTGTCGTAGTAGTCCTCGAAATAAGAAGAGGGAGCTGCTGCTGCTGTGTCTTTTTGATGGCTGTTGGCGGCGTGTGGAGGGAGCATATCATCATTTTTATTATATATAGTAGTAGCATTGTGCTGACGTTTCACAACAGCATCTTCAGAAACCATTATTATTCTGTTTAGAGGTGATGCTGCTGGTCAGCAACCGTTTTTATAGGCCCATTACATCCAGTGTTGCATTTATTTTCCTACCGATTTATTTTTTTTTTTGGAAATAGATATAGTTTGCGATGCTATATATCTATGACGAATGTGACAAATACAGTTTATAATGGGTGAAATGAAAAGGAATTAAATTTTCTACATTTTATTCACGTATATTTTGTGAAAAATCGATTAAAAGTTTGCATACTATTCGCAAAAGTAAAATTAGTTGGAACAGTGAAGCTACCGTCCTCCAGCTTAAGCCGCTAATTTCTTATTAAAGAAATATGCTTAAATACAATTATAATTAGTGGGATGGAAGGATAATTCAATGCACTACATTTCAATCACACAATGTATCTACTTTAAATGAAGTGAAACCACCGAAAAATCGAATTGAAATTTTGTTTACTTTTTGCAATGGCGCAGTAATTATGTCTTTCACGAAAATGCAAATTTCTCAAAGATAAAACAAGATTTATGCACTTTGAATTAGTGAAACAGAAAGAGAATTAAAATATCTACATTTTATTTTCACCATGTTTCAACTTTAAATTGCTTTAAATTACAAAAAAATCGAGTCAAAGTTAGCTTATACTAACATAGGGGAAGTCGTGTCTTTTCCTTAAGTTAGATAATGTATTCAATTAACTTATTAGACTATCTTGATTGTATTATCTAAACAGAGCAATAATGGTCCCATAAAAGTTCGTGTTGAGAAGTAGTAGAAAACTGTTTGATATTCCAGTGCTCGACCCTTTCTAATGGCCCCCATCCAATCAATCCCGAGGACGACTCGTCCACTGCTGACATAAATCCTCATTTCTTCTTCTTCTTACTCCAAAAAATAATTACAAAATGGACGAAACTCGCTCGAGCTTGAATTAATGCAAACTTATTGTTGTCTGCTATGGTTAATTGTGACGATAATGGCCACCCACCTTTCTCTTTTTTCTATTTAGTCCGGTTTTTTGAATCACCTGAATGAATCCATTCAGCTAAAATATTGAATCGAATTTCATTTTTTTTTCCTCTTTTGACGTATAAAATTGCAAGAAAAAAATAATAATTTGATTTAAAAAAAAAGATATTTTCAAAAGTTAACAGTCGAGTTGTGTTCTTGTCAACATCCGTTGTATTTCCAGGTGAAACACGCAAAGCACACTACATTTGAGAAAAGAGGTGCTGCTTTGTTGTTGTTTGTATTTCACGGACACACGCAATCCGCCTTCAATATCGTCCGAGTCATTGTTGGACCTTCACGCACAGCTAGCGCATCTCTTTTGTTTTTGTGGGGGCGGCAGTCAACAATGACGCCATCCTTTTTAGCGGATGAATAAACATCAATAAAACTTTTTAAAAAAATCTTTCGTCAAGCTTAATTTATTTAGATTCAGTCATGGCTGATCATTTAAAAAAGTCAAGTTTTTCCGGTTAAATTGGGGGTGGTGACCGTCAAAAGCAATCAACAAGAAAAAGCATCTTTGTTTACCAGGTCATTCGAGGTCATTTATATAAAAGAGGTCACATTTTCTCCCCAAGGTCGTTGATTTATCTCTCCAAGTCAAACGTTTTCGTCTGCTTTCATCTGGGAATTACTCGGAAACCAAAATCTTATATAATTTTTTCGCAGAGTTTAAATTTAAGTCGACTTTTAAGTCACACACAAAGAAGAAAAGGAACCATAAAAGTTTTTGTGTAACAAGAATCTCTCCTCCCCTCTTGAAAAAAGTTACATATGGATCCGTAACGTAAAGAAAATGCCGTTTTTTTTGTGTCCTTTTGAGCGGCGTGTGTAACAGGTCAGTGTGTGTTTCCCATTGAGTTTTCGTCCAGTGTCCAGTGACTTAGCGCCCTGGTAATAATCATTTGAAGAAGGAGGAGCTTTCTTAGAGCTCCCCCTGCTGTCACACATAAATCTCTTTAAAAAGAAATACCCTCATATAATAAAATAGATTTTTGGGTGGTCAAATTAAATTAGGCAACTCTGGCGGGCGGGAAATTTGAAACTCGATACCGGGTAGATTGAAATTAAGTTCAAATTCAATTCAATTCATTCTTTTTTTTTGAATTTATTTTTAAGAAATAAGAAATGAAAGAAATTTTTTACCCCACTAAAAAAAGGAAAAGGTCCAACCCTCTTTTTTCTCCCCCCACCCCCTCTTTGGCGAAAAAGAAGAAGAGGGCCGGTCAATAACACAAAAACTCGAAAGGTTCCCTTTTTTTACTTTCAGGGTCGTCATTAAACTTTTCTCTGTTAACAAGTTCAGACGTTCATTTCCCATCGTCTTCAATTTCAAAAGTTTTTTTAAAACTTTAAATTTAAAATTTGGATTAATCACAAAAATCAACCTTTTCGGTAAGTTCTCGATATTTATTTTTAGTTGAAAAATAAAATAAAATGTTTCTAGAGAAAACGATTTTTTAAAGGAGAATCTCCCCCCAACCCTCCTTTTTTACGACACTTCCGAGACAGAAAAAGGTCAATTGCGTCTCCTTTTTTTTGTGTGTGCTGCAACCCGAGATGAATGACCATATGGATTTCTTAAGAAAAGTCCTTTTTTTTCGACTTTGTTTGCAACACCTGGTTTTTCTGTTGAAACCGGTTTCCGATTGGTTACACATTTTTTTTTGTCAAAGTTAACAAAAAAAACTTATAATTGAAATAATGCAAATATCTTTGAAGAAAGTTTACTTCATTAGGATTTCACATTAAAAACTTGACTACACGATAGTTTGGTCAATATGAATAATAGAAAGAACTTCCGTTACAGCTCTTTTTTTTTACATAATGTTTGGAGGGGGTTAAAATTTACGTTGTCGCGTGTGTCATTATTATTGTTACATAAAAAACTTTTTTTTTGAAAAAAATTCGAGAGGGTGCTGGAAGTGAGGCCGTGTCGCTAATCACCGTCAAGTTTAGTTTTTTTTTTTAGATCAACAAACGAGCGTTAGAAAGAGAGAAAAAAAAATAACAAATTGTCGCCAAGTTATCGATCAAATGTAACCATGAAAAGGTAGAGAAAAACTGGACCCCATGTGTCACATCAATTAGCCCACTTGGGCAACGTTGCATTATTATAATAGTTACATTGTGATTACATACAAAGCCTCAAATTGCGTGACTAAAAGATTTTTATTTTAAAAAAAATTACGCAATGAGTTAAATTAAATCCAAGAGTTAATTCTGTATATATATAAAGAGTAGAAAATAAAAAGGAGGAGGATGTTATTGTCGGACGACTGGGTTGTTGTTGTTTTGCTCGCGTCTCTCCCTCACTGCTCTTGTTGTTGTTTTTCACTTTTGCCCGCTTGTTGTTGTTGTTGTGCCCCCTCAGCTCGCGCCAGTCCCTCTCTCGTCTTGTTTATACATTCCACAATATTATATAAAAATAAAAAACTTTTAGGGGGAGAACTGTTGTCAATTCTCTTAATTGCTTGTTTATCTAATTGTTTGAGAAACTTTTGAGAGTACACTGCCTACTATACACTAATTGTCTGAAACATATCCAAACAAACATTTTTATATATTTTTATGATGAATGATTCTGACAAGTAGAATCCCGCTCTACAATATGGCAATGCTGTCTTGTATAATACGCTTCACCAATTTTCAAAAAAATGATGATGATATGATAAATTGTTATTTTTACTTTCTTTGGTAGGAATAAAAAAAGAGAGAGAGAGAGACAATGATGATGATGGTTTTTTCTGGGTGGGCGTGGAAAGGGAGGTGTCGGGCGGGAGTAAGAGGGACGGACGGGAGCATCGGCGCGCTCCTATAGGTAAAGGCGGTCAAAAAGTGAGGAACAGAGAAGAGCTCCTTCCTATATGAAACCCAGTTGATGTCCGCCAGTTGTACAGTTCTTCTTTATCCTTTCCTGGGGCTTCTTCTTCTTCCGGCTTCCGCTTTTTATATGTTTTAAATAATTATGGATCTCTATTATGGTGAGTTCCCTCCTCCTTTTTTAATTATTTTGTTAATTGGGTCGCCTCCTCTTCAAAAACCTCCTCTTATCTGTTGTGTGCATAACACACACACACAAATATATATAATATATAGAACAAAAGAGTGGTTGCTCGCGAGGGTTCCTCACTTAATGATGTGTCCCCCTATGAAAAAAAATTAATTGGAAAAAAAAATCTGTTAATAGGTTGGATCATCAGAGGACGTGATGGACTCTGAGGAGCATTGCGTCATCAACTTGACGAATAAGACGAATCCACCACCTCATCAAAATGTAAGTTTTTTTTTCTTTTTCTCTTTATTTTCAGTGTGATGATAAAAAAGGATCGTGTCACAAAAAGCGTCAGGATCGGACAAGCAATTGTTGTCCGCGGTCAGAAAAGATCGCCCCCACTCACGCACGTCTTCATTGAATGGTTCCGCTGGGGAATCCCGCAGAGTCTTTCTTTTTTTGTCATCCTGTCGCTCTTATATATTCTCTGAATCTAGATGTATCTCTATTTTACAGAAAATTGATATATTTTTGAAAAATTTATTTTGGCGCCAAATTGAATTGTTTTTAGTAGTAGTCGTAGTACAGTTGAAGTACTAATTAACTAAAGAGGGGGGTTCGTTAGGCCGCCGCTTGTTGATTCGAGAAATAAAGGGAGATGAAGTACTAGTGAGAGTTGTATTTGGAAGATAGACAAGTTTTGAATTTCTTAGGGGACTCGGGAAACACAATAGAAAAGAGAGGAACTTGGGGGAGCTGCCAGCCAGCCAGCCTCATTAGTGGAGGCCGAAATGCAAATGGGTAGAATAAAACACACAGCACACGCAAGAGGAGTAGGAAGAAAAGTCAATTTCTCCACTATAAGGGAACAATAAATAACACGATGCGTGTTTTGACGACGAGCCCTCATCCATTTCCACTAAATGGGGCGGCAATTAGGAACGTTTAAAGGCTCATCCCGGATCATATATGACTACTTATTCACGCAATATGTCGACATCTAAATGGATCTTTATAAAGAAGCGCTAAAGATTCTAAAAAAATGCGCTAAAGATGCCGAGAATCTAACATCATTTTTAAATAGTTTTTAAAAAAGTGACCATGTTCTCGATTCAATGCTTTCTTTATAGAAAAAAGAATGAAAGTTATGAAGGGAGCGATTAGCCCGACTGGACGCACAAAAGAAGTCTCTGCATATATATTACACACAATACAAAAGGGGTTAGCCCATATCGAAGTTTTTCCTTTCCACGTCCCTCTCTTTATTCAACATAAATATCGTCGGTCTGCGGACGTATTTAATGTCTTTCCCTCCCCTTTTGACAACCGACTATTACTATATGTGGTCCGATCAAAGGCCACCATCATATTTATATTTTAAAAGGAAAAAATATCATATAATAATACAACATTCATATCTATCTCTCTCTCTGTTAATTAAGAAATAATTGATACGAGCCTCAACAATAGATATAGATATATACTACTTTGATTGCTTTCTACCTATCCGGATGATATTGTTTCTTTAATATTGCGCACATGCTCCTTAATAGGGCCATATAAAGAGAGGGAGATTGGGCTCACCGCCATAGGGGGAGGAGGGATGCTGCTGACATTAGCATTTGGCAAGAATCCCTACTTTCTGTCCCTCCGCACCTTCATTTCCCAGCATAGCTCCATTGCAAACTTCCTTCCGTCTTTTGTGTTTTGTTACTGCTGCTACTACCACTACTATATACTACTATCTCTCTGACCATGTCATAAAAACTATATAGACCCCCCTGGTCAATGTGGTCCTTGTCAATATTTATTGGTCTTTTCCTTCTATATTCTTTTTTTTTTTCAAAGATTAATCAGAGAGTCATAACAAGATGCTGTGCTTTTTATCTATATAAAAGAATATATATATGTGCTGGGGGTTTGTCAACAAAGACCACTTTATGGAGGACAGCCTTCGGCTAACAAACCTTTTTTCGATATTTGCTCAAGAAGAAGAAGAAGCGAAAAAGAAAACTGGCCCCTCTCTTATATAGATTTCTAGACAACAAAATTCAGTTGCAAGGCTGCTTGCTCTATATCAAACACACTGGGAACTCTATAGCCAGAGGTAAATATCACTCAAGCGGGGATAAATCACAACAGAGACGGAGACACATAATCCCTCCTCCCCCTTCTTAAATCACGTGACTCAAAAGCTTCGGATCTTTGTTTTTGAGGTTATTCAAATTCAATAACCAAACGTTGGGGAGGGGATTTATTATACACACTCGGACGTGATGCTTTTTGCACTACCCGCATTTTTTATTGTTACACAAGAGTTTTCTTTTTGTTGATCTTCTCTTGCGTTTGGGTATATTTGATTATGTTGGAGTAAGCAAAAACTAGTGCCTTTTTACATTTCGCGCCCGAGGCGAACCGCCATCTTCTTTTTTTCGAGACCAACACATTTCATGCAAATTTGACCGGCCTACTACATTCATTTTTCAAGTTATAATAGCAGAATTTTTTTCGCCTTTGGCAGCGCCATCTTGGTATTTTGGTGTTTACAGAAAACGACGACCTGTACATTGATTTTTTGCAAAAATTAATGTTAGTCTCCAACATTATATAATGAAACAAAAGCTTCCATCTGTTTTACTATTTTTAAACAGTTTCGTCGTCTGAGCGAAAAGCCCATTGTTTATGAGAATCTTTTGTACGAAAAACAAAAAAAAAGTGTTTTCTCATGTCATCAATATATGAGCTATGATGATCGTGGTCAAGTACTTTTATGAAACTGCACACACTTCAAGAAGAGGTGTGCTGCTGCTTGTTTTCCTTGTTTTTTTGTTTCACTTATGTCGACACCAATTCTGCATAGTCAACGAATACGTGCTCTTGATTTATCCAGATATCACCAGAAAAGAGGAGCTGCTCTTCCGACGACACCAATAGTGATCACAACCCTACGACTTCCAGCGTTGATAGCAGCTCACCCACGACCCATTGGGAACAACAACAACAAATAGAAGAAGAAAACGAAGAAGAGCCTAGCAATACGCCGACGACTAATCCATCCCTCCTGATGACCACTCAGGGACTCGCCCTTCAGCAGTTGCTAAGGGATCAACTCATCCATCCTCAGGTATATAGGCCTAACACATTTTATTCATTTATCTTTTAAAATAATAAAGTTAAAAATTATTTTAAATAGTCTTGATTTTTAGAATTTGTATTATTATCATGTTCATTATTCAAATATTTTTAAAAAGTGGTAACTAACGTTTTATCTATTTATCTTTTTAAATAATTCGTTAAAAAATTATTTAAAATAGTATAAATTTGTAGAATTTGTATTATTATGATGTTCATTATTCAAATCTTTTTTAAACACAGTTGCAGAACATGTTGATGTACCAGAAGCAGCAGCAAGAGAAGCTTGCCGATCTCGGCCGAAAGCAACTGGAGACGGTGATGCAACAATTGCAAGAGCAGCTCCAGCTCAACTTGATCCAGCAGTCTCAGCTGATGCAGCACCGAACTGGTAACAGCAGCTCATCCTCGGCAGAGAAGCGCAAGAGCCAAGAATTAGTGGCAACATTAGCCGGTCAGCAGCAGCAGCTCATGCAGCAGTTACAGCTCACTCAGAGGCATTACCTCATAGGCCTACAGCAGCAGCACTTGCTCACTTCACCGCCCGCATTCCGCCGGTATATTTTGATTTGGCAATGCTGTTTTTATATGATAACCTTCAAATGTGTCAAAAAACAATGTTGTTTTTCACGCCAGTTTCTTATCACGTCAACTCAAACATTGTCAACAATAATATTTATTTAAAAAATAGGAGAAGATCCTGTCAGTGGAGCTGACCCATCTGGCAAAGGCCCATCCATGAATAATATTCCAGCTTCCGACTCTCCGGCTTCCATCAGTCCAGTTCGACCCACAGTTGCAGCAACAATGTTTGATCATTACGCAAAGAGTAACGGCCATTTCAATCATCATCATCATCCGGCGCAGTTTACGGCCGGTAGTGGCGCTGCCGCCGCCGAGGTCAACGAGAATAACAACGTATCGGAAGCAGCAGCAGCGCGCTACCCCTGGATCTGTTGGTAATAAATCTGTTGCGGATCGAGCTGGATCTTCCATGACAGTCGTCTTCCAGCACCACTTGCTCTTCTCATCCGCTCTTCCTATTTGGCGTCTGCCGCTGGCCCTGGATGCGAAACACCTTTTGATGATCTCCTCTCATTCACAGAGTAAATTGCGGGATTATGATCTTATTATTTTAGTGGGAAACGGGTAAAATGAAGAGATAACCTAAAATGATGTAACTATAATTATCAATCCCAACTCGATCTTGATGTTTTTGTAATTTGCGGGATTCCGATACTTTTCACGGGAGCTGGGTTAATTTAATTATAATTAACTATTTTACAGGCATTTGAATCGGGAGCACATTCTGGATGACCGTTCAACAGCACAAACTCGTGTGCAGATGCAGGTGGTTGCCCAGCTGGATCTCCAATTACAGAAAGAGCGGGATCGACTCCAATCCATGATGGATCATTTGAATCGAGCGCGCGAAATCCAGCAGCAGCAGCAAGTGATGAAATCACCCGTCATCGTAAAACCGAAATTCAGTCCACCACCAATAATGGAGACGCCACCTAATACCACTAATCATCTCCACCGGATGTCTCCATCGATTGCCGCACTCGTTTCGGCCACGATGCGCGGACCTCCTCCGCCGCCTCCGCCGGTACCTCATCATCACTTGTTGCTGAACCCAATCTCTTCATCTCAGCCAGCAGTCCAGCAGAATAATCCTCGTAGGCGACTTTCTGAGAAGCCCAATTCATCTCACAATTCCGGTAATTTTTTAAAAATAAATTTTTAAGTTTTATTTTTGGCTTTATGTTTTTGTTTTTTGGCTTGTCGCTTTTTTTGTTTTAAAAAATCGAAGATATCCGATTGCGCAAACGAAGCGTTACCGAACGCTCTGCCATGGATATTTCCGAAGGTAATTTTGTGTTTTCTTTTGCTGTTTTTATTTTTAACGAATTTTAAAAACAATTCCTTCATTACTAACCATCTCGGGTGAATTTCTTTCTCTTTCTTATGTCTTATTAAAATAAATAAGGACTGCCTTATCTTCTTGACCGAGCTGGTCTTGATGTGCACCAAGGTGATTTCTTCTTCTACCTTCATTCGAAAATTCTAATTTTTATAAAATTCTAATTAAAAATTGAAAATTATTACAGAATTGCAGCGGAATCGTGAATTTTACCGGAATGCGGATGTTAGGCCGCCGTTTACTTACGCATCCCTCATCCGCCAGGTGACTTTTCTCTTTTTAAAAAAATTCCCATCTACAAATATCTTTACAAATTTAATTATTTTAATTAGGCGATAATCGAATCACCCGAAAGGCAGTTGACTTTGAACGAGATTTACACTTGGTTTCAAAACACGTTCTGCTATTTCCGTCACAACGCGGCCACTTGGAAGGTATCCATTTTAAAAAATCAGATTCATTAAACTTATTTAAGCTAGAAAAAAAAAAGAAATGGGGGAAGGTCTTAGTAGTTGGCCATATGTAAAATTAAGAAATATGTAAATTAGAATGCGGTTCGTCACAACCTGTCGCTGCACAAATGTTTCATGCGAGTGGAGAACGTCAAAGGAGCAGTCTGGACCGTGGACGAGATTGAATTCCACAAAAGGAGGCCTCAAAGGTCCACTTCTGGGTAGGCCATCATAATGTGACCCACTCACACTCTTTCTCTCTCTGCACTTCTTCTTTTCTTTTAAAAATAAATATAAGACACACACACACAACGATATGGATCCAAACTGTTGCAAACGTATTTATTGGCTCGATACCAGTATATATGATACATAACAGGTCATTGGCTTTTTATTGCCAATAAATTTTTATAAATAATTGGTCCATTGCCATGTTTGATATATAAAATATTAAATAAGAGATGATAATTAGAATGCCATCCGGACGAATTTGTCGCTGCACAAGTGTTTCGTGAGATATGAAGACGATTTCGGATCCTACTGGATGGTGGACGATGCGGAATTCATCAGGCGGCGCCACTTGGCTCGTGGCCGGCCCAGAAAATTTGAGATCCCCGCTTCACTCATCGCCCAGCATCAAAAGAAGATGGCTCAATCTTCTGAGTAAGAGCGTGGCATCAGATGAAGAGAAATATAGTTGGACAATGAGAAATATAGTCTATTATTATTATAGTTTGTGTATTATACAATAGCTTTGGATCCATTTCGTTTTCTTTCGTGTGTTGAAAAATAGTTATTTATTTTATTCCCAGCATGACGTGCCTACACCTTTTTTCTTTAATAGGATTTCTGCATGTTGCATTCACTCTATTTACTATCTTTGATTTATATCGTGTATTTAATGTATTTTGAATTCTATTTAAACAGGGGAGTTCAATCAAAGAGTCCGAGTATGACGCCCAGTCCGACACTTTTCGGAGAAGCTCTCAATGCAAGTCTTCAGGTAATTTAATTAATTCCTCAAGAAATTATCAAGTAAACTAATTAAAATTAAAATAGGCTGCGCTGGCTGAGAGTAATCTCAATTTTCTGCATCGGAATCATCACCAATCTGGACAGGATCAGCGCTACGCTCAGCCTCAGCAGGATCAGTCTCTCTACCACCATCTAAATAAGCGAGTTAAATTGGAATCGGAAGACAATAAAGAAATGGATCGTCCAGCATCCGCTGGAGCTGATAATGAAGAAGACGATGACTATGAATTATCCAAGAGGAATAAGAGTAATAATGAAGATGACGAGGAGAATTCTTCGACGGAAAATTACGAGCCGCTGGATTTCAAATCGTGGCGGCGTCCTTCCGGCGGAAATGAAGAGGAGGAAGAAGAGGAAGAAGAAGATTATCCAGCTAGAGCTTCACTTACAGTCGAACTTGGTCCAGCTACTTCCTCTTCCGCCCGCTTGGCGGCGGATACTAGCGCTCTGGTGGCCGGAATCCGTACTGCTAAATGAACTGTTTTCCTTTCCATTGGCTAGTCTGCCAGTTTTACTTCTTTTAATCAGTATTATAATATTTGTACTCTTGCATGCTTTCTATGTAGACTCTTAGACTCGAAGAAAAAACAGTGTTTTGTTTTTAAAAAAATTCCGAGGGTGCCAAATTTCACACTCACGCATGCTTGGCTATTATATATTACATGTTTGATTTTTGACGTCACATTTGTCTAAACTCTAAGCACCTGAAGCGAGTTCACACACATTTTTTTCACTTTATTCCAGTTCCACTTTTTTTTCAAAATTAGTTAGGTAATGTGTGTATTTGGTACCATTTTTTTTTTGTCTTTCTCTCCCCTCTTTTTGGTGTGCGTCTGTTGTTGAATAATGTCGTTTTTGTGTCGTTGTTGTAATTATTATATTCCAATTTTTTTCTTTCTCATCATGAGAGCAGCAGCACATGAAATACACCAGTCATACTTAAAAATATGTATGTAGTTTTCATTTCATCCGCTAGGAAGCGCCACTTTCTACGAACGCATCAATTATTTAAAAAATTAAAATTCAGTAAATCAAAAATAATTTTGAAAAACGAAAACAGGTCAAGTCATTAAGAGATTCCCGGACTTGATTAAGTCAGAGCAAGGTCAAAGGTAATAATTTACTTTGAAAAAAGCAAACGTTTTTACTTTTGGCGCCATCTTAGTTAAAAAGGGTCTGGCAACGCTGGAAGCAATGCGTCTCTTTTGCATCCTGCCCCATCACCCCCTGCTAGGTGTACACACACACACTACCAACACTTGTAATAATCTCGGCGAAGCCCCCGTTTGTTTTTATGTTTTTGAATGCCTTTCGTTTACTTATTTTTGAATTGATTTGATAAATTCATCTGAGAGCTGTCCGATTCGTTGTCAAGTTCTGCTTTACATCACAGCCGGTGAGTAATAATTGAGCACGCTTGGCATCCTTTAGTGGGCGTTCGGCGTCTCTTCATACTTTGACAATTCAACTTCACTAAACGTCACTAAATGTTTACGTTTTATTCAATTTATAGACTTGTGCTTTAGTTAGTTGCCAATATGGGCCAGTATACTGAAGAGCCCCTGCACAATGACCCAAACCTCCCTGCAGGTTGGCACAGGAAAGTTGTTCAACGTCAGACGGGTGCCACCGCAGGCCAGTGGGATGTCTACGTCTTCAAGTAACACTTCAGTTCTAAATTTTAAATTTCTCTCATTCCTAAACTTTTTGTAAATTAGTCCTGAAGGGAAGAAGTTCAGGTCGAGGAACGAGCTGAGGAACTACTTTGAGGAGACCAACTCTTCGTACAACTATGAAGATTTTGACTTTTCTGTGAAAGGCAAAGGTCACACCACCAAAGGTAAGACCCCGACAAAGAGCCCAAAGAAGACTAATAGCAAAGAAACCTCCACCCCAACCAACAACCGGAGCAGTAGCCGCCCGAGAACCAAAAAAGTTGCACCTCCACCACCACCACCACCTGCCTCTAACAACAAACGTAAATCATCAACACCCAAAGCGACACCACCAACACCATCCAGCCGTCCCAAAAGGCAACCACCACCACCCAAACCCGCATCATCATCAGAAGACGATGATGACGAAGAATTAACAGAAGAAGAAATCAGTAACGTCAAACTCAAAGTCAAAGTGGGTTATACTGCCACTGGAGCCATGATCCGACCTCCGGCCAACGGTAAGTGCCGGTCCGCAAGAAGAAACCTCGATTTCGTAATATGAAAATCAAGAAAACTGTCACATCAACTCCAGCAGCAGCAATCTCTCTCAGTCCAGTCGAAGCTGATGCTCTAACTATCAAAAATCAGGAAGAAGAAAAGAAGAAGAAGAAAGACGAGGTAACGCCTAAAAAGAGGACGGCCGGAAGACAGTCGACAGGTGGCCGCCGGAAGAAGAGGAAATCCGTAACAGCCCCAGAACCCGTCGCCGGACCTTCGGGTTTACAGAAACCACCTCGGCGGGTTCTCAATCGGAGTTCATCGTCTAATTCAGCACCTCAATTAGCTCACTCTGAAGATGATGAAGAGGAAGATGACTACTTTGATGTTCTCTACCCAACTAATAATGCGGCAGATGTCTCCACTGGGTCCGATCCTCTGAAAATCGAAGGAGAAGATATGGAGAGACAGACAAACGGAGTTCGGCCTTCGAGGAGCCGCCAGAGGCCTGCACTGATGAATGGAGGTGGACCACCGGTGGTGGTGGAAACTGTACCTTCAATTGATGAGAAAGAAGTGGGCCCCATGACGGCCGCCGTTGAGGAACAGCAGAGATCTACTCCGGAAGAAGTTGGTGGAGGACATCAGTTGGATGATATGGTGGTCATCGGGGATTCGGTTGATGTCCACAATTATGCCAAGCCTCATGCTGTTTAAAATTTTTAACAAACAAAGAAAAATCTTGTTTTCTCTCATTTTTAAGAAAAGACGATTTTTTTTTTCTTTTCAAAAGTAGGATTTTTAAAAAAGAAGAAAAACGAAATGTTTTTTGTTTCGATGAAATCGCCTCTTTTTTACACGTCTTAATTGTGTCCCTCCCTCTAATTTGTATACGTGTAAAACAGTTGATACATTATTACATGATGAAAAAAAGGTCCTACTACCCAAGAATTCAAAAATATTGTCTCTTTGACTATTTATTTTTTTAAACAAAAAAAAAGCTCATCTCTGCTCTCCCTCCTCCTCTCCTTGTAGATGGAGCGTCGAGCGTTGGGTCCAACCTGGCCGGCAGTGCAGGAGGAGGTGCAGAGCAGAGAAAACTTAAGAGCAAAGGGTTCAACAACGCCAAAAAATCAAGTACTTTTTTAAAATTTTATTTGAGGCAAAATTTGGGTGGACAGTTTATTTTGAAAATGAAGGATTTATCGGAACGGTTGGTATTTCTCTTTTCTTATTTTCATAAATAAATTTGAAATTATTTCAGATGTCAAAAAGGCGTTGAAGAGGAAGCTGGAACCCGGACCATCATCGAGCAATGAAAAGCCCAAACTTAAACCGGCACCGAAACCAGCCAAACCTCTCCTCGTTTCTTTTAAACAAAAAGTGGAAGTGAAGAAGAAGAAGCCTCCACCGTCTTCGCCGCCACCGGTCACCACTGGCAGTAAATATTTCCCGCCCATTCCGCTGCACGTTCTACCGAAATTCAAAGATCCGCGCATCCCGACCGATTGGGATCCACCTCAGTCGCCGTACGGTTTCATCCAGGAGCATTTATACAGAGATCCTTGGCAGCTCCTTGTCGCCACCATCTTCCTTAATCGAACTAATGGTATATTTATAATTATTAAATATTATTGAATAAAAATATAATTAATTCTTTTATTTCAGGTAAAGTTGCTTGCCCGTTAGTTTGGGAGTTTCTGAAGCGGTGGCCTACAGCTGAAATTGCCCGTGAGGCGGACTGGACGGCCATCGCTCAGCTGATGAATCCTATTGGTCTGCACCAAATCCGTGCTCAGCGTATCGTAAGAATGTCAGGTAATGACTTAATTAATTGCTAGTTTTTAAATATATATTTAATTATATTCAATTGTAATAGATGATTACTTGAAGAAAAAGTGGACGGAACCGACAGAGCTGTACGGCATCAGTAAATACGGCCAGGATTCCTACCGGCTCTTTTGTCTTGGCGAGTGGAAAGCTGTCAGGCCTACGGATATTATGCTCAAAATGTATCAAGATTGGATCTGGATCAACAGCAAAGCTCTCAAACTAACTTGAACAAAAAATACTCTCATTTTATAAATGTGTGCGAATAAATACAGAAAAAGAATTTAAAATGTCTAAAGAGTGGAAGTGGAGCGAAATGAAGGGTTGCTGTTTAGCCCTATTATTAAAAGTTTGGGGTTCTCGTAGTTTTCCATCATCACTACCGTCCCGTCATTAAGTTGACATTAGAAACATAAACAAAAAAAGGGAAAAAAAGTCATTTGTGTCTTAACGACATATTTCTCTACGTTTAATGAAGTATTGCGTGATTTTGGAGCTCTTCTGAAGTACTGGAGAGAAATCAGTACAACACAATCTCAAAATGGGTATAATAATAAAGAAAATTGATTTTATTATGGCAGTATGATGCTTTGATGTGGGCTAATTAAACTATTGATTCCAGCCACAATGTTTCTCAGCACGTTGACCCCCAAGTTTTACGTGGCTCTGACTGGAACTTCATCCCTCATTTCTGGTCTGATTTTGGTGAGTCTCTAATAATTAGTTTATGTAACTTTGCATCAACATATGTTCAATATTTCTGCAGATATTTGAATGGTGGTATTTCCGGAAGTATGGGACATCTTTCATTGAGCAAGTCTCCCTAAATCATCTAAGTCCCTGGCTGGGTGGTGGCGATCCAGCCATCAGCGAGCCATCCTCCACCCCACCAAGCACAAACAACAATACTCCACA
Source organism: Chydorus sphaericus (assembly GCA_030141595.1). Lineage (NCBI taxonomy): Eukaryota > Metazoa > Arthropoda > Branchiopoda > Diplostraca > Chydoridae > Chydorus > Chydorus sphaericus. The sequence continues at coordinate 1,392,034 of CM057933.1, forward strand.
GTCAACAGTACCAGGTGATACTATTACACATTATTCTTCCTTATTAAATTCATTAACTTATATATTTATTATATTACAGAATGTAAAGTTTGGAGGAATCCTTTAAACTTGTTGAGAGGCGGGGAGTACCAGAGGTTCAATTCGAGCACAGGGAAGGACCCACTCACCTACTATGACATGAATCTGTCTGCCCAAGATCACCAGACTTACTTTACCTGTGAGGCTGATGTGGGAAAACAAGAATATGAAAGTAATTTTCAAGTTTCTTACTTTAAAAGAGAGTTTTATATAATAAGATTTTGATTGTAGTTATGGCAACGGCTTGGAGAGAGCGGAACCCAGCTGCAAGGATAAGTGCTGCTAAAGAGGCGCTAGTCATTAATCCTGAATGTGCTCCGGCTCTCTTACTCTTAGCTGAAGAAGAGGCGGGCACTGTAGCCGAAGCTGAGCAGTTGCTCAAGCAAGCTTTAAAAGCTGCTGAAGCATCCTATAGGAAATCTCAACAGAATCAGCATCAAGGCTCTCTAGCTGAAGGATTACATCGTAAAATAATTTATTTCAATATTTAAAATTATATTTATAATCATTTTCTATGTAGGGAGAGATACAAACGTACTTATTTGCGTTAAAAGGAGGCTAGGCAATGTGTGCCAGAAAGCTGGGAAAACTCAAAGAAGCCGTCAAAATGTTTCGTGATGTAATTAAGCTTCCCTTTTTAAAACATAAATACTCAACTAATCTGTTGATTTATATATTAGCTAACGAAAGAGGTTCCACCTATTCTCTCAATGTTGAACATTCACGAGAATCTGCTGGAAGCCCTTCTAGAGATGCAGGCTTATGCGGACGTACAGGCCGTTCTGGCCCGCTACGACGACATTACTCTGCCGAAAAGCGCCGCCATATGTTACACAGCAGCTCTTCTTAAAGCAAGAGCTGTTGCCGAAAAGTAATTCTTTACTTTAAATCATAATTTTTCAGTTATTTTGAATTACTTATTTTTGAAAACAGGTTTTCACCAGATGTGGCGAGTAAAAGAGGTTTGACACCGTCTGAAATGTCAGCCGTAGAAGCCATCCATCGGGCCGTAGAGTTCAATCCTCACGTTCCTAAAGTATGATTCTTATAAATTGTCTTTATTAAATAATTAATTTTTAAATATTATATTTCAGTATTTGCTTGGAAACGAAGCCGCTCTGTCTACCTCCGGAGCACATTTTAAAACGTGGAGATTCAGAGGCGGTGGCCTACGCTTTCTTCCACCTGCCGCACTGGAAGCGCGTTGAAGGTGCCCTTCATCTGCTCCACTGCACTTGGGAAGGCACTTTCAGGATGATTCCTTATCCATTAGAGAAGGGTCACCTCTTTTACCCGTATCCAAGCTGCACTGAATGCGCCGATCGTGAACTTCTTCCCGGTAATTTTATAAATAATTTTAAGTGATTCATTTTAAAATAAAGATTATTTTAATTAGCTTTCCACGAAGTGAGCGTCTACCCAAAGAAAGAACTGCCATTTTTCATCCTGTTTACCGCTGGTCTCTGCTCCTTCACGGCCCTTCTAGCTCTACTGACTCACCACTACCCGGAACCGATGGGATACATTGCCCGTACCGTCATCAACGGAGTATCCTTGCCTCTGATGTACATCTTGGGCAAACTGGAAGCTTTCTGTCCTTCGAGTCTCTTGCAGCATCTATCCCGCGTCTAAACGTCTTCCGATCAATTGCTTTTCTTTCTGACTTTAAAAAAAAATTGTCGTTGTAAAACAAAACACATCACACATATTTCTTCTTCCGGAATAATTATGACTTTTGCATGCGCTGGATATTCTACACACTATTTTTCAGGATTATTTCGTCACAGAAGAAGGAAAGAAAAATCTGCTTCCCTAAAGAACTTATGTATTTGTCGTGTCTCGATGGTTGGTACTGTATAACGTACTTTGTACATTTGTGCTCGTCTGGAAATTCGTAACAAATGCACGCTCGTCTCTCTGTCTAAAACATCTAAAACATTGGTGTCGTTCGCTGTATTAAGACTCTCCAGTTGGTGTATTTACCTGCTTGGATGTCACAATATATATTATTCAAATATCATTTTTCAAAGAAATTTATAAAGCTGTTGATAGATGTCGCTGTTTTCAAAGCGCCAAATTCAAAAGGTGTCTAGCCAGGATCGCCCTCTTCCGGAAAATCATTATATCCGCCATGGGCAATTTGTTTTAGTCTGTCAATCGTTCGCCTGAGTAGAGTCATACACCTTCTCTTTCTCTCTCGCTGTAAAATAATTTTATCAGATTCAACGTTTTATATTTTTAAAAAAGGAAATCTCTATTGAACCACTTCTTCTACTTTTTTATTTGCCGACCTATTGAATTTTAAATGGCGGCCTCATTGTCTTCGAGTGTCGCCCATGAGGCCGACGATCTCAACACATGTGCCGTATGCTTTGAAAAGTACAATCACAGCGACCGGGTCCCGAAGTACCTCATCTGTCTGCACACATTTTGCATCAAATGTCTCGGCGTAAGTTTTCAAATATTCAGTATTCCAGTAAAACTTGTATAAAGGTTTGATTTGTGATATAGAAAATGCTATTGGATTCTTACACCATGACAATCTGCTGCCCGGCATGCCGGGCCGTTACGGCCCCAGGTGGAGGTCTGATCAGCTTGAGGACAAATGAGCATGCTCTACGTGTCATGGAGTTGGAGGATAGAATCCTCTGTCTAAACACATCAACTTCAAAGTAATTATTAAATCTTTCTTTTTATATTGATGTGTACTAAATTAAAAATGTTTCAGATCACCTGCTTGGTGCCATTCTTGTGACGAACTGGCTAGCAGTCTCTGCTCAGCCATGAAACATTCTACAACACCTTTGGGACCAGGGATCAAAGAAGCCCCTCACATCTCTCAGAATCAGATGAACAAGATTCAGCTAAACCTCTCTTACGCATTAGGGCGCCGCATGGAGATTGATTCCTACTTGAAGAGCATCAGACAGAGCGTCTCCATTCTAGACAAACACGTGGCTCAGCTCAAAGAAGACAACTCGCTCCAAATCAACTTGATTGAAGGTACGTTTTCTGAGTTTCTTTTCAAAACTAAACAGTTGGATTAAATTTAATTATTAAAAAAAGGAATTTTGCAAGATTTGGGCAGCAATAACAACGGAAGGAAGCAGCACTCTTCTGTCAGTTTAGAAGACGAAGCTGAATCTGCTTATTCGTCTGCTCTCTCTTTGGCGCAAACTTTTGAAGGTGCCAAGAACGTTCTGATCTCGATGAACGTGGAAACGGTGGACGGCAAAACGGCGCCTTGCCTTCCCTGGCTCAACCGAATCAAACTGTGTTTGATGAATCAAATCGACGACAAAGCAATCAACGCTGCTGGACTCAACACCTTATCTTTCATCCTTCTTCTACAGATGCAGCAACAGAACCGGTCCGTTGAGCTCCCTGTACCTCCAACTCCGCAAATCGTCCGACCACCACCTCAGCCTCAGCACTGTTTTGTTGAAGGTACTTTTAAACTCTTCTTTATCTTCTTTAATTTAATCTAATTTACTTTTGTTTACAGTTGAGCTTTATGGCCAGAAAGCCCGGCTTCTCTTCAGGATCGCACCGCAAGCTTCTTCTGAACTGAGCAGCTGCTTCATTCGTGGATTTCAGGCGACTCAAGCCAACTATTTCCAGAGCATCGTCGTCAAGGTATTAATTTTTTATTCCAATTCTTAATTAAATTAAATTAAATTATTTTTAAATGAAGGCTGGAATCAGTTTATTCGTCGTTTTGGGCTCACCTTATACAAGCCGGAGCTTGATGGCCGTTCAGGCAGAGAGCGCCTACCACCAACGTCCCTGGATTAGTCAGCGGGGAGATGTGGGTCTCTACTGCGGTAACGGTCCTCACCACAACGGCGTCTCGGATCTGGTCATCCTTTTAGCCCCGTTTTCAGAGAGGAACGTTCGCCGAGCTCCTCTTGTGGCTCACCTCATCGACGGCCTCGATTTCTGTCAATATTTGAGTCATTTGAAATTGCACGAACGAAGTGAGGCTCGAGTCATCAATTGCGGCGTACTTTAAATTTTTCTTATATTCTTTTTTTTTATATTAAGACCCTTGACTATAAATATATTTTTGTACAATGAAGAATTTTAAATAAAATGCGACAAATCTTTTATTTTCGTGTGAAATCTAAACCCATTAAAAAATTCCGTATTTTTCTATGCGTCTGCTCACAAATTTACTAGTTTATTTATCATATTCTAATAGAAAAATGGGCTGGAGGTTGAGGGTGAAGGTGTTGCTGGGTAGGTAGAGAAACTGGGAGCCGAGCCTGCTACTTTCATTGAATAATTAGATGGTACTTCTCCTAAAGAGCCATCCAGTATGTTCTATTTAAAAAAAAATTAAAACAGTAAATATATGAGATAATAAACATTGCAATTAAATTTACCTTGTTCATCTTCTCGTCGAGAGAATCGTCGCTAAAGAAGGACGAGCCCGAAGAGCAGTTGGCATAGCTCTCGTGACTATAATTTAAGCATTATTATTTGAATTAATTTGGATTAAAAAGAAGTATACCTAGACTCGAGATTAAAAGTGAAACCGAAATTGACTTGATTTTTCACTGATGGTTCTTTCCCACCAGCAGCAGCATCCACTACTATGAGAAAAACATAAATTGGTAATTTAATTTAATTTTTAAAATCAAGTTTTACCATCTGAGAATTCAGTCAGAGCAAGTTGACAAGAGAGTTGAGTGTTGTAAGGAGCTCTCTTCCTCATCACCTCCAAAAGATTGAGTAAAAACGTCACCAAAGTATCTGCAAGCTCTTTCATAGTGTATCCCACAGACATGGCCGGCCCACTGTCAATAAACCTATAGGAAAAATAGAATTAAATTCACTTTAAATAATTAAAAATTTATTTAAAAATATACTTGAGAAAGGTAGCATAAGCTACATCAGCTGGCAGCACATAGGGCAAACTCAAAATAGAGAGAAGCCTCATCCCACGATGCTGGAATATCCAGTTCATCAGCCCCTCATTTGCTTGCTGGATAGCGGCCTGGAGTGTCAGTCTCACCGTTTCAGGTAATCTATCCACCACCACCATCTTTTATAAAAGCAATAAATTTATTTTAAATTTTATTGTCCATATATTTTTATAGGGCACTTACTCTTTTCTGTGTCTCGCACTCCACACAATCGTCTTTAGATTCATCTTGGATTGGTAAATTGAAAGAAGATACGCATCGAATGCAGCCTATTAAGTTATTTTGTTGTAAAAAGAGCCGGGCATCATCAAATCCTTGCTGACATATTTTCGATAAAATCTACTTTGTAAAAATATTTTTAAAATATTGTTCAAAGTGATTGAAAGAGTAAATAATATTAAACCTCCGGTTTGGGAGGAAAAACGGTATTAGCCAAACGGTGGAAATTAGCCCTCGATAATTCGATGCTCGTATTAGCATAGACGACCTGGAGAGAGATAAAAGTATATGAACTTTGATCTATTATTGGCACGAGATTTAACTAATCTTATACATGAATCAACCGGGAAGCGTCCTTATCTCTGGGGCAAATGTCCGATTCACCGCAAAATGGGCTGACCGTGATTGTGTGCTCGTCCAGCACTAAAAGGTTGTCGCTTAAACCGCCATCCATGTATCGAACTCCCCGGAATTTCGGCGGAATCATTCCGGAAAAAATTGGAATAAAGCCGCTGCAATTCAACGCCTTTAGAGATATTATCCATTAGCCTAATTTTTTTTTATAAAGTCAGTAGAAAAGGTGATGTATTACATCGATGAGCTCTTGTTTAGTCGCAAAGTGTTTCAAGATTACGTTCTTCCTGTCGTACACTCGGGTTACTGAGATGTGAAGTTTTCCGTTCACTCGCAAATGCGCATCATCTGGTAAAAACTATATTACAAAACATGATGTAATCACGCAATTTAGTATGAATTAATTGAAAAAAACTAACCTTATCCAAACCGGCTTTTAGCAAATTTTGAATATTAAATGATGGGCTAAATGGTCCAAGAATACAGCTACGGGCTTCCATAGCTACCGAAAGAATTTGCGATGTAATATCCCCTTTTTAAAAAAAAAAATTAAAAAAAAATAAAAAATAAGGAAAAAATATAAAAAGTGGCCCGATTTTTCAAAGAACCAATGAGGAAGCAAGAAAGATAAAATGGGAGGAGCCCTAAAAAATCTCCCAACAAAAAATCTGAAAACGATCAATGACCTTCCCAACCCGAATTTTTCTCTTGACCCTATCAGGTAATTTTTTAAGATCTTTTTATAAATAACTTACCAAATGGGGCGTCGCAGAGAAGACAAGCAGCAGCCATGGCACCTGCTGAAGCTCCCGAAACTTTATTCAAATACAAATCCGGTGCATATCTATAAAAATTGACATTGAATAACACTTAAATAATAAGTGTATTGGTATACATTACGTACTTTCGAAAACAGGCAGCCACTCCGACATGGTAAATACCCATAAATCCACAACCAGCAAAAGACAGATTCATCTTTCAAACCAATGTAAACAAGTAAATTAACTTTTTTTAAACTAGCAAGAAGCTGCAGTTAAATTTATTCACTAGAAGTTTATATATAGAGGTCCCTATAGAACACGTCCGATGGGCTGTCATACAGTTCGACGACTGACTCGAGTAGGCTACTCGAGTGGTCCCTTTTTTAGAGTTCAAAAATTCAGATTGGGAGCTTATCATGTTTGTTTTGGTCTGGTTTTTCTGCTACCCACTAATGGGAACAGGATACGTATAATTTTATTTGATTTATTTCGAGCACATACAGTAGCATACACGATAGAAAAATTATTTATTGTCCAATTTAAAAGGTCCCGTCAAGCAACACCGGGGTGCTATTATTTCGATTATTGGAACCCATTTACACAACAATATAAAAATTCCGAGTTTATGCTATACATATCTGTACACAGAATACACTTTTTTCAATTAAAACACGTATGCGACTGTTGATGTATAAAAATAAAATAGAATCCTAATAGAAAAATGGGCGAGAGCTTGAGGGAGATGAAGGTGTTGCTGGGCAAGAGGAGAAACTAGGTGGCGAACTACCATCTGCTTTCATTGCGTAAGTGGAAGGTCCTAATCCTTCTCCCGAAGGACCGTCGAGTATATTATGAACGTGGACCTATTTTAAATAGTTAGTCATGTAGATTTATATAATAACAAATAGAAATAATGTAATATACTTTGTTTTTCTCGTCGAGAAAATAGTAGGCCATTAAGGCCTCGTGACGGGCCGTCAAGGCCAGGATCTCGTCAAGGGAATCGTCGCTGAAAAAGGACGAGCCTGCAGAGCACTGGACGTAGCTCTCGTGACTAATTTATAAGAAATCATTTTTAGTTTAAAATCTGACGAAAATTTGAATTTCAGAAGTCCTACCTGGTCTCTAGATTGAAAGTAAAACCAAAATTCATTTGATTTTTCACTGATGCCTCCTTCACACCGCCAGCATCAACTGTTTAAAACAAATTAAATTAGTAAATCTTATTTAATTTTATTTTTAAATATTATGCTAACCATCTGAGAATTCAGTCAGGGCAAGTTGACAAGAAAGTTGAGTGTTGTAAGGAGCTCTCTTCCTCACCACTTCCAAAAGATTGAGTAAAAACGTCACTAGAGAATCTGCAAAATCTTTGAGAGAATATCCAACAGACATCATGGCAGGTGCACTGTCAATGAACCTAATAATAAAAAAAATATTAGTTTAATTCACTTTAAAAAATTCACATTAAAAAAAATATACTTGAGAAAGGTGGCATAAGCCACATCAGCTGGCAGCACATAGGGCAAACTCAAAATAGAGAGAAGCCTCATCCCGCGATGCTGGAATATCCAGTTCATCAGCCCCTCATTTGCTTGCTGGATGGCTGCCTGAAGTGTCAGACTGACCGTTTCAGGTAATCTGTCTACCACCACCATCTTTTTAAAAGCAATAAAAATTTATTTAAAATTCTATTGTCCATCATCTTTTAGGGCACTTACTCTTTTTTGTGTCTCACATTCCACACACTCGTCTTTAGATTCATCTTCGATTGGTAAGTTGACAGAGGAGACGCATCGCATGCAGCCAACTAAATTATTTTGTTGTAGAAAGAGTCGGGCATCGTCGAATCCTTGCTGACAAATCTTCGATAAAGTCTATAAAATAATTATTTAGTCATTAAAAAGTAATTTAAAATAAGAATGAGAGTCAATGAACCTCTGGTTTGGGAGGGAACATGATATGAGCCAACCGGTAGAGATTAGTCCTCGATAATTCGATGCTCGTATTAGCATAGACCACCTAGATACAAAAAAAATATGAACTTTGATCGATTTCAAAAATTGGGCAAAAACACAACTAAATTTATACATGAATCAGGCGGGAAGCGTCCTTATCTCTGGGGCAAATGTCCGATTCGCCACAAAACGGGCTAACCGTGATCGTGTTTTCGTCCAGCACTAAAAGGTTGTCACTAAAACCGCCGTCCATGTATCGAACTCCCCGAAATTTAGGCGGAATCATTCCAGAAAAGAATGGAATGAAACAGCTACAATTTAAAGCCTTTAAAGATTTAAAAAAAAATTCATTAGTCCAAGGGTCTGTTATCTAATTCAATGAATAGAAAATACGCACATCGATGAGCTCTTGTTTAGTGGCGAAATGTTTCAAGATAATATTTTTTCCGTCGTAAACTCGGGTTACAGAGATGTGAATCTTTCCGTTCACTCTCAAATGCGCATCATCTGGCAAATTCTATAAACAAAAACATGCAAATAAGTAAACAAAATACGTAAGCGAAATATTGTTTTTGTTATAAAAACCAACCTTTTCCAAACCTGCTTTCAGCAAATTTTGAATATTAAAAGAGGGGCTAAAAGGTCCAAGCATACGGCTTCTCGCTTGCATAGCTACCGAAAGTACATGCGAAGTAATATCCCCTAAAAAATAAAAATTGGGGTGAAAATAATAATAAAAAAGTGGTCTGATGTTTCCAAGAACCAATGAGAAACCAAGAAGGGCTAAAATGGGAGGGACCCAAACATCACCCCACCTGAAAGAATGGGTATCAATGACCTTCCCCAACCCGAGTTCCCTTGTACTGACCCGGTTAGAGATGAGTAATTAAGAGCTTAACTAACCTAATGGAGCGTCGCAGAGTAGACATGCCGCCGCAATGGAGCCAGCAGAAGCTCCCGATACTTTATTCAAATACAAATCCGGTGCATACCTTTATGAAAATTGCAATATTTAAGAAATGAGTTAAAATTCAAAAATTAAGTTAAAATACTTTCGAAAACAGGCAGCCACTCCGACGTGGTAAATACCCATAAATCCACAACCAGCAAAAGACAGATTCATCTTCAAAATAAATGTAAACAAATATAAAAATTCACTTTTCAAAGTTGCACTATTTTTAGAATTTTTTTTAAACATAGGAGTTCCCCAGACGACGTCTGATGTGCTTCGATAGTGTTCGACGACTGAGTAGCGGTGCACAGTGCAGTCGGCTACTCGTACTTTCTAGGGTGTGTGAGACTGAGTTTTCCCCAAGGTTATCCCTCTGTGGGCAGATTGTGGTCCGGCCTCTTTTTTTTATTCTAATCGATATGCCAATCTTTTGATAAATCGATTATATCACTTTCGATTTTCGCGTACTACAATTCATTAGATATTTATTTATGGGCCAAAATCAAGTAAATATGACGAATGACGGCGAACCATTTATCTCTTTTGAGCTCAATTCGAGCGTGAAATCTTGTTGTTTTTCAATTGTTATCCCGATTAGATCATGCTCACTTGTGTGTTTTTCCAGGCTAAAGTAGAGCATATATATATAGCTAATCCATTGAAATCTTGTGCGAATTATGAATGTATCAAATAACTTTAAATTACGCAGTCTAGATTCGACGCAATTCAATTGAGATTAGATCGTCACGGTCATAACATTTGTTTTTGTCTATAAATTGCGTATGCAAATAAACATGAAGCATCTTCGTAGAATTGTCCATGAAATTAAAGAAGGGTGTGATTAATAAATAACACTTGTTATGATGGATTTATTTCAAGAGTATTGACCTTGCAATATTCCTCTTCCAGACAAAGAGAAAATAAATTGTTGCAGCATCCAAAAACAAAAATAGAATTATTTATCAGATTATCGTATGTGTTTTTCCGCTACGCATCGATGGGAACCGGACGTAATAATTAGATAATGATACCCTATTTTTAAAATAATTTATTTTCTAGGGGCTGTGATGATGTTTGTGGGCTGGTTTCGGGATCGACGCAGTCGCGAACGAAGAGAAACCTTGAGATCTCATGAACTTTGAGCAGACATCAATCGCGGATGTTTTGTTTTTCCCGCGACGTAGAACAGTTTAAAAAAATACATATATTTCAAAATCAAGAATTAGCAACTGATGACCTGATTTTTAAAATATCAATCAAGCGCAATTTTATCGAGCGTGAAATTGATGTAACCGGGGGAAAAATCTGTGTCAAATTTGCACATGATTCTGTCAGAGATATTTATAATCATTCGTATATCTTTTTATTTTTAACCTTTTTTAAGTTAAACACATTTTTTAAAAGACTAAATTAAATTCGCACTACTTTTTCAATTAAAATAAATCGTGCAACGCTGTGTGTTTACAACGGTATCGCATACCCTTTTTTTGACAGACGAATGTTACGTGTCACATTTTGATAATTTTGTGATTTTGTTTGTTTAGTTGTTGCCGAAAAAAATGTTTTCCCCCTTCAATTCATGACTAAATGTAATTAAGTAACACCTGTTATTCACTGTCGTATGAAGGGCTTTACTCGTCTATTCTACTTACCATTCAAAAATGAGAATTAAAAAAACAAGTCTACTTTACGTTTTCACTGTTATCATCGTGTTTGGATTCGTCGTCTTCTTCCTTGGCAAAGATAGGTCTTTATCTGCTGAAGAACAGGTAAAACACTAAGTCAAATATTCATCATAAACTTATTAAACTGTTGAATTATTTATTTTAGGAGGATACTGATGTTTTAGAAAGGAAGATAAAAGAGCTGGAGAGGGACCTGAAACAAAACTATGAAATTGTCCAGAGAATTGGAAAGTCAGTTTCAGATTTACTCAAAGAATCTGCCATCGTACCAGAAGAGAAGATACATCAGACGGTCAAATCGTGGGGGGACAAACTCGGAGGCAAGGCTGAGACGAATGACTGCCTCTTTGCAGAGAGTGCTCCCCTCGGTGCAGACATAAAGATGCTGGACCTCTACGAAAAGACAGATTTCGTCAACCAGGATGGAGGAGTCTGGAAGCAGGGCTGGGATGTCCAGTATGATCCTTCCCAATTCACAGCAGCAGATAAATTAAAAGTTTTCCTTGTTCCCCATTCTCACAATGATCCTGGTTGGATCAAAACATTTGAAAAGTATTATGAAGAACAAACAAGGTATATTATGCACTTTTCTCATTTTTAAAATTCAAATTATTAATAATGTTTGACTATTAGACACATTTTCAACAATATGGTTCGTAAATTGAGCGAGGATTCGAGTCGCAAATTTATCTGGGCGGAAATATCCTATCTGGACCTCTGGTGGAAAGAAGCCACATCGGAGGACAGAGAGAAATTCAAGCATTTAGTCGAAACCGGACAAATCGAAATCGTAACTGGCGGATGGGTTATGAACGACGAGGCGAATACGCATTATTTCGCCATGATTGAGCAAATCACATCTGGTAATTTTCAAAAATTAATTTTAACTAAAGAATTAAATTAATTATCTTTTATTACACAGGGCATGAGTGGTTGAAACAGAATTTAGACGTCCAGCCAAAGAACGGATGGGCTATAGATCCCTTTGGAATGTCCAGCAGTATGGCTTACCTCCTCAAACGTAGTGGATTTGAAAATATGGTCATTCAAAGAGTCCACTATTCAGTGAAGAAAGCTTTGGCCTTCGAAAAAAATTTGGAATTCCGTTGGCGCCAAAATTGGGGTACTTTTAAAAGCTAATTATCTAAAAGCTATAATCAAATAACTTTTCTTCTTTTTCTAAATTTAAAGATCATGATGGGCAAACAGACATGTTTTGTCATATGATGCCCTTCTACAGTTATGATGTCCCTCATACTTGTGGCCCTGACCCTAAAATATGCTGCCAGTTTGATTTCCGCCGATTAAGGTGTCTTAATTTATCTTTAATTTCTTCGTAAAAGTTATTTAAAATTTTATTCTTTAACAGTGGTAATGGTCAGACACCGATTGGCTGTCCCTGGAAAATTGCACCTGTCCCAATAACTGACGCCAATGTCGCCAAGAAAGCTGCCGTACTGCTAGACCAGTACAGAAAGAAATCGAGCCTCTATAAAACCAATGTCCTTTTGGTTCAACTGGGTGACGATTTCCGATACGACACTGCCATGGAGTTCGATCAACAATTTAACAATTATCAGAAACTTTTCGATTACATGAATTCTCGTAAAGATTGGTTCATTGAGGTAATTCTTTTATTTTTTCTTTAAATTTAGTGGCACGTAATAACGATTTTTTAAAATTAAAAGGCCCAATTTGGAACGCTTCAAGACTATTTTGATACTCTTCGATCCAGTGTTGCCAAAAAAATCGAGCGCTTCCCTTCTCTATCCGGAGATTTCTTCACTTACGCCGACGTCAGCCAACATGTAATCAATTTAAATTTGTATTATTACTTAGAAAATTTTATAAATGATTATCATAATAGTATTGGAGTGGATATTACACTACCAGACCGTTCTACAAGCATCTCGATAGAGTGCTTCAGAGTTACTTGCGCTCAGCTGAGATAATCTACTCGATGACTTGGACTCATCAGCATCGATTATCCGCCATCCCGGACACACTTATCCAGTGGATGTCTGAGATGATGGTAGTCTTGAATCAAGCCAGACATCATCTAGGACTGTTCCAGCATCACGATGGAGTTACTGGAACAGCTAAAGACCACGTCGTTCACGACTACGCTAGAAAGTATAATTCAATTTCAAATTTGTTTAAATAGTAAAAATTGATTTTAGGATTTATATTTTAGGATGCAAACGAGTATTAGAAAGAGTCAACTAGTGATTGACCAGTGCGCTCATTATTTACTCCATCCGGATCAGTCCCGCTTCAATCCGCAATGGGGAACGGAGCATTTCATTGTCGACGATCCTTACGCCAAGCCCAACGAACTTCCAGACAAGACTCTTGTTGAGATTAACAACGCATTTCCGTCCCGTTCAATCGTATTATATAATTCTCTAGCCTCCGAGCGTGTCCAAGTGATTACGCTACGTGTCTCTCACCACAACGTTCAGGTAGAATCATTTTTTAATGGTTTATTTTTAAAAGACTTTTTCCATAATCAATTTCTTTAGGTGCTGAATGAGAAATCCGAGGCCGTCAAAGTGCAATTGAGCCCAGTATTTGTGACACCTCATCAGATTTCGTTCCAAGAATTTGAAATTTCTTTTATCGCTTCCGTCCCTCCGTTAGGCATGACTACTTATGTAATCCACAAATTCGATGGTTCTCTTCAAGAAAACAAGTATTTTTGTTTTGTTTTAATTTTTAATATATTCCAAAATTCACTTAATTTGATTAAAAAGGGATCTGGAAGTGTCTGGAATAACAATCAAAGAATCACGGACCATCAACACTGTCGATCCCTTCCATATAGAGATGCACGAAGAGCTCAAACCTTTCCAGCTTTCGAATGCCTATCAAGATGTCTCTTTTGACTCTTTCGGGCTGTTGAAATCAATTACCCACGAGGGCAAAAGGATTCCAGTCGCCGTCCAGTTTGTGCGGTACGGGACGGAGAGAGATGAGAAGAGCACGATGAGCGGAGCTTACCTCTTCCTTCCGGATGGTCCGGCTAAATTGATCTCTCCACAGCACGATAATCATCACGTGAGGATCATTCGAGGATCCATCCGATCTCAAGTTGTCGTTCACTTGCCGTTTGTCGTTCACCAAGTCACTCTTTACCACTCTCCAGGTAAACATTTTTGGTAACCTTAAAATTATATATATTTTTTAATTGAATTTATTTATAAAGGTATGGATGGAGTGGGTCTTGAGATAGACAATCTAGTCAATTTGGCCGGTCAAGCTAATTTAGAGATCGCCATGCGCTTCGTTTCGAGCCTCAAGAGCGACAGAGCGTTTTACAGCGACCTTAATGGCCTTCAGGTATTAAATCTCATTTACTTTATGACGAATTAATTTTTAAATTTTTAAATTTGTTAGATGACGAGGAGGGAAAGATGGGATAAATTGCCTCTTCAGGCCCATTTCTATCCGATGCCCACAATGGCCTACATCGAAGATTCCTCATTTAGGCTGAGCGTAGCGAGCAAGCAACCGCTCGGCGCCGCCAGTTTACAGTCAGGACATTTAGAAGTCATGCTAGATCGTCGTTTAAACCAGGATGATAACCGAGGGCTCGGTCAGGGAGTCCTTGATAACGTCATCCCAACTCTAAATTCTTTCCGGCTCTTGATTGAACCTCGAATTCCATCATGCAAAGTATTTTTTAAAAAATCTATTTTCATTAATCATCATTTAATTAAATACATTTTTTGTTAATAAAGGGGAGTAAGAATCGTCCTGATGGATATCCATCTCTGACGGGCCATAAAACTCTTCACGACCTTCTCTACCCGATTCACCAACTAGTCTTAAAGGACAACCTCCAGCAGGATCTCCACCCGAATTTCAAACCTGCAAAGAGCGAAAACGGTGCCGACATCCATCTGGTAAATTTGAGAACAGGAGCTACTTTGAATAACGAAGGTGGAGGAGCTAGTCCGGCTCAATCTGTCGCCCTCCTTCTGCACCGATTGGGTTTCGACTGCTGTTTCCCGGTCTTGGGCTCCAACGGCTCGACTAAAGGAGGCGAATTCAGCGTCGATATGCTCTTCCCCGACTACTTTGGCAACAAAGTTCAAGCGACATCACTAACCCAGCTGGAAGCAGGGCCTGCCATCGAGAAATCGTTTACGATCGCACTGAAAGCGATGGAGATTTACACTTTTCAATTGCAACCTTAAATGTACATTCCCATGTGTGTAACTACGTCGGAATGACGTACAGGTTTAAAAAAAAAAAAAAAAATTATATCATATTATGAATGCACCAAGTCACCCTATCGATGTGATATTCGATTATGCGGACGGGCCACTCGCACTCTCACAATATTCATTTTTCTTTTCTTTTTTCGATCTTTCTTTTTTTTTTTTATATTGAGGTGGTCGTATTAACTATACAAACTTTAGAACATGACGTAATAAATACCAAGTATTTCTTTATTTTAGACGCCCCGATTTTCTTGGTCAAAAGGTGTCCTTTATTTGTATCATTTTCCTTCATGTGGATGTGCTGGGAAAATAAATCACATTTTTGTCTGCTATTAATCAAATATTTTCACTGTTTTGTTTACAAGGTGTGGAGCTTAATTAAGGAAATAATTATACTTTAAATCTGTAATTGAGTTGGAAGTTTAAAAAAAAAAATTTCGTTGATGTATGGGGAAATTATCAATAACAATCCAAATCTTAAATATTACAAATTTTCTAAATTATTTTAAAATTTCGGGACTAAAATTGTGATGTTACATGACCTTCTTTTCTGCGAAATTTCTCTGATACGGTCAAGGATAATTTGCGATTTTCTCTGAAACTTGAAAAATTACGAAGATTTAATGCTCTTTCAGAAACCTAGATTCAGTTAGCTCTTTCAGAAAACCAGTTAGTAGGCCAAACCGAAAACTGGGATGGAAAAAATATCAACTTTAACCCCTTTCAAACTCTATAACACCAAATTCTATTAATTTGATCCACACACATTAAATTTGTTGTTTAACCTGGCCTACATCAACGCTAATAAATAGGGCCGCTTCGGTTGCAACTTCCGCAATAGATAAAATTTGTGCTACTGTTCTAATTTTTATTAAAAAAATTACTACCATTGCAATCTTCTTGATGAGCTTATTCCAGATTCACTACGGGTACCGTATTATTTGAAACAATATTACATCTTTCTATTTTCTATTTTTATTTTAAAGGGGGTGTATTTTTCTTTCGTTGAAGGTCCACTGCCGCATCGCCCTATACAAGTTCAGTCCAGCCACTTATTCACGCAAACGCCCTATTAATTATTATTATATAAGTCAATAAACAATAAGGAAGCGGAAGGATGACTCAAATAGGTCGTTGGGGTAAACTTAAAAACAAGCCTATCGAATATGACGTAGAATGATCCGATGAAATAGAGACCCACTAAATGATGACAGGCTCATGATTGGTCAAAGTTTATTTAGAGCGCTTAGTCATCAATAAATCAGAGCCTATTTAAACCAGGAACCATCAGGGACAAACCATCACTTCCTATAATATCTTTCAATCCGAGTAAATCATCATCAAAGATGGAACGAATTCGATTTCTCCTAATTCTCTTCTGCTTAGCAGTACCATCGATTCACGCCGAAAAAGTAATGACGACCGCCCCTTGCCAAAGAGGAAGTAAGTTGAATTCAATTCGTATTATTAACATTTACTATCATTTTCAAAATGTTTGCTAAACTAGATAATTTCGGTACTGCAAGCTTACACGAAGTGAGAATCACGCCTTGTCCCGAAGCGACCAATCGTCGTCCGTGCATCCTCCGTAAAGGGACGAATGTGACCATCGAAATTGACTTCACACCAAGTAACAATTTAAAGGAATTTGATAGGATACTTAATCCGATTTTCTATAATAGCGGTTGCTGCGAATAAAATTGTAAGCCGAGCCTATTGGGCTAACCGAATGATGGAGCTTCCTCTACCGAACATGAACACCAATGGTTGCGAATTTATGACCTGCCCTCTGCAAGTTAATAATCGTCAGACATTCCGCTACATCTTACCCGTCAATCACAACTTTCCTTCGGTAATTCCTTTCACTATTTGAAAAAAAAGTAAGATTAATTAACCTTATTTTTAAAATAGCGCCGCTATGACGTAAGATGGAAACTAAATTCAAGCCCCTTCAATTTCTGCCTCCAATTTCCCATTCAAATTCTTAATTAGAATTTATTAGATTTCATTTAAACTTCATCTTATGGCTCCCAAAAAAAGGCAAATCCGCATTCTTATTAGAATAGAATATTGGTTACTATACTTTCATGTAATACAGAACCAATGTAATACACTTATCTGCAAATTGAATAACTTCGATTGCTTATATATATTACTGTGTATTTCATATTGATCTACTTGAATAATATATATTATAGAACGATACATTTAAGCGAGATACATGTAACAATAAACTAAATTCAGTTCTACGTTTCATAGTTCTTTATGCTTTCATTTAAGTTTTTGAAGAGCGGTACAGACGTGATTAAGATCCGTCTGGATTTGTTTTGCAACGGAAGAGAGACTAGTGACGGAATCGACGACTTCCGCCATCTGTGTGAACGGATTGTAGCACACTTCGTACGGGCGACGAATGTTCTCCACGACCCAGCATCTATAAATCGATATGATAAAGCTGCTGCTATCTCATTTACATATAATTATATTACCGAAATTTAGAAAGCGCGTCCTCCAAACTTTCAGCCACAAAGTAAACATCTTGATAATCCTGATCCTGATAGGGCTGAATGGCGCATGTATTCGGATCAAAGGGCATCAGAGTCGGTTTACCCGACAGAGAATGAATCAACTCGCCGTAGCTCGACAGAAGTCCGGCTCCGTATGCACGGAGTTCTCCATTTTGTTTGCACAGACCAAATTCCACAGTGAACCAATACATCTAACACGTGGCTAATATTTATCATTCTTATAAATAATTTGAGTTGAAATTTATCATACCGTTGAAAATTTCTCAATATCGCTGTCACTGGCTCCAAGTGAAGCCAATCCCAATTCCTGTGAAAACTGAGCGAAATTCTTGTTGGCTAAAATTGGGACGTGTCCCAACAGCTCGTGAATGCAATCCCTATAGAGGTCAAATTTTGACTTTTAAGTATTCCAATGACACATAATTAAATTAAGCATTTACGGCTCTGGAGAATGGTAAGGAGAAGATGAGTGACGAACGTATTGAGTGCACTGGAAAACGCGATAAGCCAAACTGGCCAGAAAATCGCGAGCAGTTAGCAAGCCGGCAGCCGGACGAAGTGAAAACCCGGTCCTCTCTTTATTATATTAATTTAGTTTAAAATATCAATGATTTAATATTGATTAAATACTTTTAAGAAAGTTGGAAATGTCTTCGAGCTGTGGGATGTTATCAGGGCTGTATCCAACTTCTTTCTCAAGCAGATGGAACACTTCCAGGTGTTGACTGCACGCGAATTTCGGGAGGAGGGTCATTAACTCGGTATAAACGGCTTTCCAGGTGCCCAGATCTTCTTCAGTGTACTTCACGCGAGGGATAGGATCACCACTATTTTTTAACATCTCAAGTTAATTTCAAATTTTAAGAATAATTAGATGAATTCAAGTAGTATTTACTGTTTGTAGTTAAATGCAATATCGGCAATCTCTTTACGCCTAGCGCGATAGACTTTGTCGGTGAATCCAGGATGCCCCTGATCTAAATCCGGTTCGTAACGAGTCATCAAGTGGTTGCAAAGATCCAGCTCGGAAATGTGTTTCGGGAACCAAATGACTATAATTATTGAAAAAGAATTAGATTCAAGTTAAGTCTTAAAATTGAATTAAATACCTGGCATCTCTGCGACGGGATTTGCGGCACTTGCAACCGTCACGCGAGTCAACGAAGAGCTCTGCTTCATCAATTTAAGCATGGACGTGAGATTGTCACGACTGATGTTGAGTTTGATGATGACTTCGAATTGGGATTCTTCCTGATTTTGGGAGCGGCGGGATTCAATGTGTTGCAGCGTCCCTTTGCAATTCTGAATATATATTCATAAGTTAGTTGCTATAAATGTAATAGAAATTAGCAATGATTGCATCAACTTGGATCGTTTTCAGAGTGCGGGATAAAGCGGCCATATCTTCACGAAGGCCGATGATTAGGGCTACTGCGAGTAGACCGTTATCCCCTTCAACTGCATCTTCCGGCACGAAAACGTCTTCATCCATAGAATTCTCTAATGAGTTTGTAATTGAATCGTTCATATGTTTCAGTAAACTATGATTGTTTTAAAGAGAAATATACCTGGAGAGAGTTCAGACTCGCAGAGCAAACTTTCGCGGTTCTCCCGGTTGACTTTGGTCTCGAAGCGAGCATCATCCACAAGGGATCGGCGACGTCCAGCATACCCATTCTTGGAAATCAAAATACAAAAATGATCAGCGATTCAAACTTGGCTCACTGAAACGTTGCTTACGATTACACTACGATTTTTACCGTAGTTTTCTTTCATAACATTGAAAGTTCTTTTCTAAGCTTACAAAATATAACTGCAATTTACTTCGATTATTCAGGTATGGAAATATTCATTTTACTTTACGGTTATATAAGGGAGTGATTAACTCTTATTTTATTCATTTTAGACTAATCAGAAATAATGAAATTCAAATTTTTCATCCTCATTTTGATGCTGGTCTCCCTGCCGGCTTTCGTAGAACCGGGACCATTTTCTTACGGCATCTGCCAGACAGGCTGTAATGCCATGGTCGTTGCCTGTTACGCAGCGGCTGGATTTACCTTCGGTACAGTTACGGCCGGAGTCGGAATCCCGGCCGCTGTTGTAGCGTGCAATGCAGCCCTGGGTGTCTGTATGGCTGCCTGTATCGCAGCTGGATTTGCTCCCATACCGTAAATGGATGGATGAAACTGTTTATTACGTTATGTAATCGGCACGAAGTAAAAGTCGCTAATCATTTTCCCTACTGGTGTTGCTGGTTTCAATTCAAATAGCACTGAAGGTATCAGGTGGGGATACGTCATGATTTTATAGGCGCAACATTTCCTATTTTTTCGAAATCCAATTTTTCGAATTGATGTTAGGTATTTTGAATTGAATTTCTACATATACATATAATATAAGGGTAACCTTGGTGGTGACCTCGGGTTATCTGTTACATAATAGCGTGCCAAGGTGAAGAAAAGAAAGCAAAGTAGTGGTAAAGCTCATTTGCGTACCGTATAGACATTGTGCCATATCTTTGAAACTATATTTAGAATACTGGGTAAATATTTGAAACGATATCGAATCACCCTTGGTGACAGAGCGCACCCCGCTCATCTGTAACCAAGGGTGATTCGATTCGTTAATAATTA
This sequence comes from Chydorus sphaericus, assembly GCA_030141595.1. Lineage (NCBI taxonomy): Eukaryota > Metazoa > Arthropoda > Branchiopoda > Diplostraca > Chydoridae > Chydorus > Chydorus sphaericus. The sequence goes on from CM057933.1 coordinate 1,412,359, forward strand.
ATATTTGCGACGCATAATCTATTATTATCAAACGTGTTTTTTCATAGAACTTTTGATCTTATCTCATGCTCATCACCAACTGCGTCACGTGATCCTACTAAATTCTATTGTCTCTTGATAAAAAGGCTTTTTAAAATATGCGACGATGTTAATCATTTCGTGGGCAGAATAAGGAAAACGATTCACCAAGCTACATCTCAGGTAACCAAATGCGCAAAAATAACTAATTTATACATTGAAATCTAATATTTTCAAATCTTCTATAGATTGTATAGAAATGAATTTTGAAAACAAATTTATCTTGGTGGTTTTCCTCGTCGCATCTATGCCACTCGTGGCGGAATCCGGTCCTTTGGCTTATGGCATCTGCCAAACTGGATGTAATGCAGTGGTAGTGGCCTGTTACGCAGGAGCTGGATTCACTTTCGGAACCGTCACGGCCGGAGCCGGAGTTCCCGCCGCCATTATCGGCTGTAACGCAGGTCTCGGTCTCTGTATGGCCGCCTGTGTAGCAGCCGGATTCGCCCCCACTCTCTGATTCATTTTGTTACATTTTTCTTGTTCTGATGAAAAGCTTACGTGATGTACCACAATAAATTGATGTGATTAAGATGAATTGATAACAGTCCTGATCTAGGTTAATAATCTTACAATCCATTATCTATATTCTATAGCGTTTGAATTGTTTTTACAAAAATGTCGGTAACAAAGTCCATTAAAAAAATATTTGGTCGAATTAATCCTTTCTCGGAAAGATGTCGGGGAAGAATTTAAAAAACAAAAACAACTTAGGATTACATAATTTGAATTATATTTTTTTCATATAATTTTTCTTCTCGCTTCTTCCTGTAGCTGCAGCTATATCAAATCAGTACGGTACTTTGCCTTAACTTGGGAAGGCGATAAATTTAAGTTTATACTAATTCTCCCCATGTTTATTTTTAATTAATGAAATTTAAGAAAATGAAGTTTGTATATTATCATTAGATGAAAATTAAGCCCATAGAGTTCGTCACCACTTCCGGCGAATGGAATATCTCCATCATAATAAATATTGATAAGGACAACTTAAAGGCCCGTTCACACATGACGTTTTTCGGCGGCCGAAAAAAATTTCGGCGCTGAAAAGACGAAACTTTTCATATATTTTCGGCTGAAAAAAGCCGAAAAAAAGTTTCGGCGCGCCGAAAAACGTCATGTGTGAACGGGCCTTAAGTAAGTAGCCCTTGCTTTTTTATCGTTATTTTGCATTTAGAAGCAGAAAAGCTCTGGCGAATCTTCGTTGGAATCGCACACATTTGCAGGTAATGGAGAGGAGAAATTATGATTGTACAAGTTACTTCTAAACACCTTTCTTTTTTCAACAGGAAATGATGAATATAAAACAGTTCATCTTGTTTGCTTATTTATTCGTATCCATGCCACTTTTGACTGAATCGGGAATAGTGGCTTATGGACTCTGCCAGACTGGCTGCAACGGTGTGGCAGTGGCCTGCTACGCGGCGGCCGGATACACCATGGGGGTGTCGACGTTTGGAGCCGGAATTCCAGCAGCTATTGCGGCATGCAACACGGCTTTGGGTGTATGCATGGCTACCTGTGCAGCTTTGTTATTGGCACCTACTCCTTAATCAAAATGCTGAAAATTGTGTTGCTGCATCTATAATTGACCGGCTATGCCTTTTTATTTCAAAAATAAAAATTTTTAAACAACACAATTTCCCCCCACTAATTATTTCTCCATCCTTTCTTCATATTTTAATGTTTTATATAACAACATTTTAAAATCTTTGAGATGTAAAAACGAGATGATAAGATAACGGTCAGCAGTACTGCGCATTTTAAATATGTAACCGGTGATCGGGTTCAACAATGACATTATTATCGCAACATTATGATTTATAACAATGCAACTTTCATTGCTATCTGCTAGAATATTTACTTGTTTTTTGTTCAAGCTCCCTCTAATTCTTGATTATTTGTTATTCGCACACATTTCGGGCTTCGATTACAAGGATATTTGCTTTATTTATTATTTTCCTCTCGCTATACGCCCGTTTGATTCTCTTATTCGCAGCAGTATGAACAAGTTCAGTAGGCGACACAGCCAGGTGATGGTGGCCTGTACTCACCTTACGTAATAACCTTTAAACTTTATTCTTTGCGTCGCGTATAAAGAGATCAAATCAGGTAATTAGTGTGTTTTTTTAAAGTAATATCATCATTTTTTACGATTGAAACTTAAAAGGTATATATCGAAACGATGGCGAAGAACTTTGCTCTCTTGGTTTTTCTACTCATATCCTCGATGATGCCCTTAATGGCCGAGTCTGGTCTCCTAGCTTACGGTATCTGTCAAACGGGTTGCAACGCCTGCGTAGTCGCCTGCTACGCAGCTGACGGTGCTACTTTCGGAACTATCACAGCTGGAGCTGGAGTTCCAGCAGCTCTAATAGCCTGTAATGCTGCCCAAGGTGTTTGCATGGCCGCCTGTGTTGCTGCTGGACTTTCACCTACGCCCTAAGCCTATCAATTTTTTATGCATTCTGTTTCCCACTTAAAATTCAAATGAATTAAAAGAAATGATTCCTTATCGAGGTTGTTTTTCTCAACTTCCTTTTAAGGTTAATTCAATCAACTGTAGACATCTGTTTTGCAGCAACAGATGATGGACAAACCTTTCAATTATTAGTAGACACGAAGTTGCGCATCGCGAATCTAATTCACCACGTTACAAATGCAATTAATAGTATCATTTAATCGATACAGTTTACTAAAGTTAAAGAAAAGTAAAAACCCCAAACAAGTTTTACGACCCACAACAATATTATAATGTCCCAGATTCAACAGGACAAGATTGGGTCTTCAAAGATTAATTAAGACATAGAAAATAGGCAGCCCCCAAGCTCCCGCGGGAGTGGAGGGATTTTTTATCCCCTCATCTCGTGAATAAAGCTCCTTTCTCTCTTTTGATGTCTAATTGAGACTATTCTATGCTCAACAAGTCAGCGCTTTGTATCACCAAAGAGAGCATCTTCCATTCAATCTAAAAATGATTAATTTAAAACAATTTGTACTTACTTCAATGCTGTAGGATTTCTTCATGACGAACCGCTCCTTTGCCGGGTGCACACTACCATTGATTGTGGCCGGAGTAGCCGGACTCATTGTCGCAGTGCTGGTCGACATCCTACAAGCGTAATTCAGTAAACCGTACTTTAAAAATTCCAGCTTTATATAACTCTTTATAGAGTTTTTAAAAAGCAGCGAGCGCCGATGATCAGGCAAGTCCTATTTTTCTCTAGAATCCCCCTCAGCGATCCTACGGTACGCCGCCTTTTTATAGTAGACTGTGTTACGTAAAACCACGCCCATGAGCGGGATTCTTCCAGCATCCGCCTGCGCTCCGGTTCCATCGTCATATATTTCGGCCAGTTGCTTTGTAAATTCATCATGCCATCGATCAAAAGCTTTTTCCAGTCTAACTTAATAGAACTGATCGATCCTGTATAGAGTAGCAGCACTCTTGTCCTAATGGATTCACGTTTATATGCAACAGATTCCGCTGGTATACACTTTTTCTTTCCTCAACATCATCTGCTTCGTTTCTCACGGATTATCCGTACTTTTTACCCACCTGCGCAACGCATAAACGAAAACATACGGATCAGCTAATTGATTTTGCGTGTCTATGGATTTACATAATCCGGAAAAGAAAAACAATTGCGGAATATTTTTTTAATATAACTGAATTTGACTTAGAAAAAAAGAAAAGAGATGATAAAGCAATTTTCCTTAATGTGGTTAATAGAGCTTCTCATATATTATATTAGACGGAAACAGATGAAAATAATAAGAGGAGCAGCGCAACGCTGCCACTCTCCTGGAAGTAGCTATTAAGAGGGCGGCGGTGCGTGAGCGTGACACGTACCGCAAGATTCAGGATCGTGATGAGAGGATCCCTTGATGAGAATCAACTTTTCTTTTCATTAGTGACGATTTATTGCCTTGGTAGGAGGATTTTCTATGAAGGATCCTGAATTCCGCCGGAGATTATATGACAGAAGAAAAAAGCTCGTTCATCGATTTTTTTTCTTTCTTTCTTGCGTTACCAAGTGGAGCACTAAGAATATAATTGGGCTTGACAATGGAAGACCTTTTGATGCGCTCCAATAGGCATCAACGGATATCTTGGAGAAGGAATGCTTTGTGAAACAATCGTCTGTTGCGCTCTTGCAGTGGAATGACGTGAGTAACGCAGCATTCTTTCAGATATAATATCCCGCGGGAGCAATCTATCCGGCCAATTAACTGAGCTTATTGAACCACTAATAATCAGGAAAAAATGACATCATTATTAGATATTAATTCAATCTTGTATTGAACGAGAGAGAGAGAGATAAAAAAAAAAGTGTACAATTGGAATTAAGACAATATCTCAAGCTTGGTTAGCAGAATTTCCACTAAAGCGATGTTGGGTATCTGCCGGTTCCATGTTCTCTTTCTGCTGATCTTCTAAAAAGGTAACTCGCTGTTCCAGAGCCAGAACCGTATTGGTCAGTGTGTCCATCTGAGCCACCAAATCAGTGATGACCGTCTCGAGCAATTTTTCCCTCTCCTAAATGAATAAATTATCTTTTATAAAGTGAATTCTAGTACATCTATCTTTTAGATTATCACGGTTTTAGGAGGATCGGACGCTTGGCTCAGCTCCGTCGTCTTCTTGCAGCGGTCCAGCTCTTCAATACTGACGGATCGAGTGGATTTCACAGTAGCTTCTTCAATGTCCTCCTTGTCATCAGTGACGGAAGTGCCAACGACTCGCTTGACGTCAATACCGCGCATTCCATTGGCGATAGAAGCCCGGATTTTCGGTTTAGTGGCGGACGCCGAAGATACTTTTTTGGGTTGAGCCTCTGCGGAAGCAGTTTCTTGCACAAAATTGGCTTTCCAGACAAGGATTTCATTTCCATCTCCTCCTAATAGTTTATCAAAATTTGCATAAATTAATATTGAATTAACAGGGGGGAAGAGCTAATTTTAGAGTACCTGTGGCAAAGTTCTCTCCATTTGGACTGAATTTCACGGTAGAAACGGCGCCTTTGGATCCATAGAGTCTAATTAAGAGATAAACGAGTTATTAGGTTAAGAGCTATAGTAAGGGCAATGAATTATTACGTGTAACTTGGACGGCCTTCCATCAAATCGAGAACTTTGAGGGTTCCTTCCTGAGATCCAGTGATCAAATAATTTCCAGATGGGTGAAAAGAGAGACTGTTGACAGGGCCGTTGTGAATCTCGTAGAGCTGAAGCACTTTACGCATCCGAGTCTCAAAAATCTTGACTACTCCGTTGGATAGAGCTGCACCAATGCAAGTTCCACTGGGATGAAACTCGACGTAATTTCCTGGAGCCTTTCATTGAAATAAAAATAAAAATAATGGCCAGAAATGATTATTTTAATAATTTAAAATTACCTTTGGTTCATAGAATGAGTGAACAACTTTGCTAGTCTTGAAATCCCAGAGTTTGATAGTTTTGTCATCAGAGCAAGAGATCACTTGGCTTCCATCTGGTGATAGACGAGCACATTTCACCCAGTTGGCATGGCCGGTGAAGGAAGCAACAAACCTATAGAAAAATAAGTTGATCAGTTGATGATTTAGGTAATTATTCATGAGTTTTTTAATATACTTGGTTTTCTTGACATTCCAAAGTTTGATTGTCTTGTCATCTGAGGCAGACAAGATCTGACTGCCGTCCGGGACAAAGGCAACAGACCTCACAGCAGCTGTGTGACCCTTCCAGAATGTGCTTTCACCAGTTATACTTGGGATCCAAACAGCCACTGAACCATCCTTGGAACAAGAAGCCATGAGAGCACCAGAGGGGGAGAAGGTGACATCATTGACTTCGGCAGTGTGACCAGTGAACCTGGTAAAATATTTATTAATAAAAGTAACAGTAGGAAAACTTGTGAATGCATACCTGTAGCCTTTCATACGCTGTTGAAGTCCCCACAAAATCAAACTCTTGTCACTGCTGCAAGAAACGAGCTGTTTCATATTGGGACTGAAGCAGACAGAATTGATGGTTCCATGATGCCCACGAAGGTTTCTCTCGACGGTAAACATTGTGTAAAACGATTTCGTGTTTTCAATTAAGAAATTTTTATATCACGTCAAATAATTGGGAGTGAATCAAGTTTAGACTCGCCTTGAAAACTTGCTGCAGAAATTTCAAATCGGCTCTTAACTGACAGCTGATGAACCAGCGTTGCCAGTTCTAATAAAACAAAATCTTTAATTTTTTTACTTTTTTTTTTAAATGCGTGTAGAAATTGTATTGCTTTCAGAAAAATACGCGACAGCTAATTACGGATTACAAAATACATTGAAAGCCTTTAATTAATCTTTTAAGATAGAATAAACACGCACATTTTTCTAATGTACGTTGCCGTGCTTAGACCGCCAGTTACGAGCGTTCTCAAAACCATTTCGACATGTTTGGTAATCTCTAAAGGTTTGCTGGATCTCTTCACTCGTGTTCATCACAAAAGGGCCATGCTGGAAGACAGGTTCTTTAATAGGTTCGCCGGCTATCAAAACAAAATGCGCCTCAGTGTCCTCAGATCGATTAGCAAACTCTACGTATTCACCATCACTGAATACCACAGTGTGATGTGCCTCCACAGATTGCTTGTTACCTAAAAATTCAATTTAGAAATCTAAAAAATTAAAATTAAAAGAATTCAGTTGATTACTTCCGAATTCAATGGTTCCAGATAAAATGTATGCAAATACGGTCCAGCCTGGTTCAGTCGGCTGTTTGAAAGCACCTCCAGGCTGTAGGTAGAAGTCCAGGTAGTGAGTCGGAGTCCTCGTACGGACTTGGCTCTTTGTACCCATAGATTCTCCAGCAATCACTAATGAAGCAGACGAACAACTTCAAATATTAGAGCGCCATATTCAAAACTCTTTAAATTACCTTTAACAGTAACTTTGTCTCGAGTGGCGACAGGTATTTCGGATGGATCAAGTTCTTGGTATTCAGGTGTCGTCATCTTATCTTTAGCTCTCAAGTTCACCCACAATTGTAGCCCTTTTCCGGGAAGCTCTCCGCAAGGCATTTCGCTATGAACAATACCTCTTCCTGCCGTCATCCACTGGAATTTAAAAAATGTAAAATCTGAATTGAAAATTAGTAAATTAAAGTACCTGAAGGCCTCCAGCTTGGATCACTCCAGCATGCCCACAAAAATCTTCATGCTGGATGGCTCCTTGAAGGACATATGTAACCGTTTCGAAACCGCGATGAGGGTGATCGGGAAATCCAGCTGAAAGATCTTTAATGTTTACTTCATCCAACATGAGAAAAGGATCTAAATTCCTCAGCTGTTATTAAAGAAATAATTTAAAAGAGAAAATAAAGGGATTAAATTATTTATTAACCTCTAATCGTCCGATACTCCTTCTAACTCGAGCTCCTCGGCCCTCAGATTGTTCTACACTCAACACACACTTGACGACCGATCTCGACATTATTCTAGTTAGAACTAATATGTTTTGAGACTTGTGAATCGCTCAAAAGGCGCGCATAGAATGAGAGAAGAAACAGCTGTTTTCTGTTGTGGTAGTTCGCTATCTCGTGAGTAAAAGGTGCAAGTCACTAATAGGTGACGTCATCGCTGCACGAACGACAGGTAGCGCTGTCAAGGTCGCCCTTAAAAGTAGTTAACTACTGGATTACCTGAGAGAACTCTTAATGTGAATAGAGACCTATACTTTGTTTACAAATGAAGATGTATTATTTATAGATTGCCACAAGATAAGTTAATTCAATCAGCTGGAATTTTTTATCTTTTTCATTAAGCCATCCATGTAAGAACCACTAATCAAATCAGTTTTAGGGATCTCCAATTTTTCAAGAAGTTCTTCAGCTCTCTTAGTGCCATCTTCAATAGATTCTTCATGAGATAGCACCACCTGAAAAAAAAAATTTATTTATGGTAGCTGCCTTGTAATGTAATCAAAAGTTATTAGTACTTCAAGCTCCATAAAGTTCCCCAAGCCTTCCACTTCATCAATGTGGATACGAGTTTGTTTGTACATGAAAAGTAGCCTCTTTTTGATAACTGGGCATCCTTTGATACCAAGTGACATTGACAAGACTGTTTTTAGTGATTCTGGATCACTCACAGCTGCTTTGGAGTAATCTGACAGTTTTGGACCCTCTGTATCTGGCCGGTCATAATAGATCAATTCTCCTTCTCCATTCTAAGAGTGTGATGAGAAAAATAAAGTTTTAAAATAGATGTCATGTAATATTATAATCAAAAGTCACGTACCTTAAACACTCTCAACTTCAGCCGACCTTTTTCTGTCACGAAAAACGTGTCATTTTGATAAATTTCTACTCCTTCCTCGCCACAAAGTTGTTTAGATATTTCAACGAGTTTTGACAAGTCTTGCACTCGTGCTTTGATTTCTACATTTCTAGGCATTATAGTAATAAAGCTTTCTTTCACAGAGAATTCAAATGCAAATTTTCAACTCTTGAAGTGTGTTTACTTTTCAAAATGCCAAAGAGAAGACGACATTTCAGAAAAAACGATTGCAGCGCTTGGCGGAAGAAAAGCCGAGTAAATGAATTGCCATTTTCAACAAAATACTAATTTAATGCATATAAAATATACTTAAATAACTCGTTTAACTGGAAATAATTTAGAATTATCATTGAGTTATAAATAATAGCAAACAGTTTCCGTTTCTCATGTGAATGTGGGAATTTGAAGTGGCGCCAAATATAATATTTTTCATCTGGCAATGCCGCCTTGAGCCCACACTTTTTTCCCTTTTTCACGTCAGGACTTGAAAATTTGGAAAACGTGTGAAAAGAGATGATGATCGTTCGTTGTGAAGCCTGACATTTTCCTTCCGTTCTGTTGAATTATAATCTGCAGATTTTTTGAATCACCATTTCCTTTATCCATAACTTACTTCTCCAAAATTAAACTTGACGAAAATTGACGTAGAGAGAGGATTTGATAGCTCCAAGATGAGGAACGGTCACACGTCTGAGAACCAGTCGCAATCAAACGGGATGGCTCGACCAAATGGAAACGATTCTTTTGCAAAGGGAGCCATTGTTAAAATCCACTTGAAAGATTTCATGTAAGTTCATGTCCTCTCCATATAATACTTAATTAGCTTCAGACATGAATTTTTTAAAATGTTACTAGGACTTACAATGAAGTTGACTTCAATCCCGGTCCTAACTTGAATTTGATTCTTGGCCCCAATGGCACTGGCAAGTCCACAATCGTGTCAGCTATCTGTTTGGGGATGAACGGGAAGCCTTCACTGTTAGCCAGAGCCACAACTGTAAGTATAGCTTCTCTAGATTTAAATCCATAATATTGCATAATATTACTATATCACTTTTCTTTAGCTTGGATCTTATGTCCGTAATGGGGCTGCCAAGGCCACAATTGACATTGAACTTCACAATCCTGATGGCCCCAATCATAAGATCACTCGTGAAATTACTGCAATTGACAACAAATCCACTTGGAAGTACCAGGGCAAACATGCTTCAAAAGATGAAGTATTTTTGTTTTTATCTCATCCCACCTCAGTCAATTAACAGGAAAATTTCTATTAGATTAACCAGCTGATCAAAGGATTGTGCATCCAAGTTGACAATCTCTGCCAGTTCCTTCCTCAAGAACAGGTCCAGAACTTTTCGCGTATGAATGACAAGGAGCTATTGAACAACACGATGAATGCTGTTGGTAAGCTCAATTTAAGTGCCCTCAACATTTTCACCTGTTTACAAGTTTTTACTCTTTACAGGAAACCCTCAATTGGAAGATGATTTTAACAAATTGAAAAAGATGCAAGAGGATTTTGGAAGAGTGGCTACCCACCAGGACAAAGACGAAGAAGAGGTACGCAAACTGAAAGCGGAAAATGCTCGTTTTGAGAACGAAGTGAAGAATTTCAGAGAGGTAATTTTTTTTTCCAGCTATCTATAACTGTGGAATTGATGCCTTTTATTGTATTTCGTAGCGAGCTGCTCTCCAAGCTAAAGTGAAACATCTCGAAGAGAAAAAGGCCTGGATGGTGTTCAATGAAGATAAGAAATTGTACGAAGAAGCGGATGAGAAATTCAAAGACTTGGATAAACAGTACAAAGATGCCTCAGCCCGGTTCAAACCGATTGAAAAGCAGATCGCTGACCAAGAAGCTGTCACCAAGCGATTGAAGGGTGTCTTGACATCCAAAGTGAGTTATACTTGTAAAAAGTTACTTAACAAAAGAAACATTATAATAATTTGATTTATATTCTTAAGCGTGAACAAGCTATCAAGAACATAAACAATTTAAACAGCAAGGTTTCGGCCGTTGAAAAACACCGACAATCTTTAGATGAGCAAAGATCGGAACTGGAAAGGAAGAGAGTTGCCGAAAAGAAGCGAATGGAGCAAGTGAAAGCTTTGCAGCAACAAATTGCTAGTTTGGAGCAAGAATTGGAAGATTTAGCAGCCAAAGGTAAGATCTTAATTGTAAAATAAAAATTTTGATGTAAACTTATTTATCTATATTTCTTTTAGAGCAAGAGAACATGGCAGAGCTGAGGGATGTAGAGCAAAGAATGAAGGCAAATGAGCCCCGAATGACACAGGTGAACCAGCGGAAGCACGAAGCAACTGAGGCCAGTACCCGTATTAGATACGAGTTGAACGGTAACTCCATACATTTTATTTAATGGCTGTTGATTGTTATTTACTAATAAAACTTAACAGATGCCAGATCTAAACTGAAGACCTTGCAAGATTTGGACGGAGCTCGGCTCAACAAATTGAGGGGAGACAGGCCTGATGTTTACAAAGCCGTCATCTGGCTGCGTGAGAACAAGCACCGCTTTAAGGCGACCATTCATGAGCCTCCTATTTTATCGGTAATTTCACATTCTTCATTCATTTTCAACTAGTTACGAAATTTGTATTCAATAGCTGAGTGTGCGGAATCCTGCTATGGCGATCTACATTGAGAACACCATCTCAAACAATGATCTCGTCGCCTTCTATTGCGAGGATAAAAGTGACAGTAAGAATCATTTATAACTTCAAAAATAACTAGAATTTTTATTAATGTATTATCTGCTCTGAAAAGTGAACATGCTCCTGGGATTTCTACGAGATGAGATGAAATTGGGGGTTAATGTTGTCAGCGCGCCTCCCAATCCAACTGGAGAGCCCAATACCTACGAATTTCAGCCTACTTTCTCCATGTCGCAATTGAGGCAAGACATTTTATTTGTCAATTAAAAGTAAAAATTTTTAAAGTTACATTTTATAACTAGGGAGTGGGGATTCAACTCTTTTTTACGTGAATTGGTCACTGGACCAGAACCGGTTATTCGCTACTTGTGCAAGAATTTCAGAATTCACAACATTCCTGTCGGTGATGCTCGAGTCTACGAAAACTTTGGAGCTATTCGCGATCAAATTGGCAGCGATTGCCACCTGTTTTTCGGAGGTAACTTTAAAAACCTAAAAAACTTACCTTAAGAAATTTTAATTTTAATTATTTTTTAGGCAATAAGAGAATTGATATCATCCGATCGAGGTACCGTAGAGATGTCATCACTCAGGTGGGTGACGTGAGGAGCGCTCACATGTTGGGACAATCTGTGGATGCAGCTGCCTTGGAGCAGTGCCAACACAACGTTTCTGAATTCGAAAACCGCCTCGCTGAATCTCAGCGACTTGTGGAGCAAATAACCGCTGAGTACACGGTTGTTAGTCGGGAACAGGAAGCTCTCAGACAGAGGAAATTCGACCTCGGCAAGTATGTAGGCCATCGTCGTACCATTTCTGCGAGGATCGAACAGAAGAAGATGCAACTGAACAATTCGGAAGGCGATGCCGTAGACCTTGTTCAAGAAGAGCGCCTCGTCAAAGAGAACTGCTCGGTATAAAGACTTATTTATATTATATGCATTATTTCTATTAATTTGTTTTGAATTATAGTCGATCGTGAGGCAGATGATTGCTGCCCTGAAAGAGCACTGTAGAGATGCTAACGCTGCGCTCCTCTACGACATTGACCGAGACGGTGGACAGATTCTTTACGAGGCTCAGCGCTCTTCCATCGTCGCGAAGCAACACTTATTGGCCAATGAAAAGGAAAAAGTTCAACAACTCGAAGTAAATATTGCATATTTTTAGTCACTGTAAATTATTATCAACTTGTTCCCTCCTTGATATAGGATGATAAAGAAGCAGCAAAGAGAGCCGCTGATGTGGCCAGAGCACAGGCATCGGATAGCCTTAAAGCTGCTCGTGCCTTGTCGGGCGTCAATAAGTACGATCTACTCTCGGATGAGAAGAAAGCCCTGTTCAACAAACTGCCCGACTCGGTAATCTCTATGTTCTCTTTTCTGTAAAATATTTAGAGAACCAATGTTAAACTTTTATAAACAAATAGACGGGCGAAATTGAAGACGCAGTGCACGCTGCTAGTGCCCGCATCCAGCTTATGGGAAGAGCTGACGCGAACGTTGTGAGGGATTACGAAGAAAGGGAGAGTCGCATCCAGCGATTGATTGGGAACATCAATACGATCAATTCTCGTGCCACGACCCTCAAACAGCAAATGTATTATTTTTTAATTTTCTTCGTTTTTTACCTTAAAAACTAATTTCTGTTTTTACAGTGAGCAAAAGAAGAACGAATTCCTTCCGCCGATCCTGGATCTTGTGTCTCGCATCAACGTCAGTTTCGGCCGTTACTATGCCAGTATGCGCTGTGCCGGTGAGGTGATGCTCTACACGGGTGAAGGCGAAAATCAGGACGATTTTGAGAATTACGGCATCAAGATCCGTGTCAAGTACAGGAGCGCTGAGCCGCTGATTGAATTATCCGCCAATCACCATTCGGGCGGGGAGCGAGCCGTCGCTACCGCTCTGTACATGCTGGCCATGCAAGAGCTCACCCAGGTCCCCTTCCGCTGCGTCGACGAGATCAATCAGGTGGGTGTTCTAAATTGCTAATTTAGAAAATGTCGAACACTTTTTTACTTTACTTTCTCTTTCTTTATGATCAGGGCATGGACCCCTTCAATGAGCGTAGAGTCTTTGACCTACTAGTCCAGACGGCTTGTCATGAATCGAGCGCTCAATACTTTCTTCTTACTCCGAAGGTAATTATTTTTTTAAACGCCCCCTCTTAATTTTTCAAACTAAATTTTTATTTCTTGGCTTTTTTAGTTGCTTCCTGGTCTCTCCTACAGTCCCAACATGAAGATTCATTTTGTTCAGAACGGAGAGCACGTCTGCGACGAGTGGAAGGTTCAGCGCCACCTAGATGTGATTCGCGGCCTTCGTAACAGAAATTAAATTTGATTTTCTTTTGCCAAATGTTTTTGTTGAATTATCCAAGAAGTACTTCTCTCTCTTTTCGTTTGCGTTATAACTCGGAAATAAAAATATGTTCAAGTGACGTCACTTATTGTCTCGATTCATAATAGGCCGATTAGCTTTCTACTAGCTAGTTATATAAGCGAATTTTTATGAAAAGAATGATTTGCGAAAATCAAGACAACGTCGCGGGCATGACGGGGAGGGGAAAGAGTTATCCAGTTAGAGAGAAGGAGAGCTCCTGGGCATTTCGCACTATCGATTTCTGCACAAGACGCGCAGCAGACTTCACGGCGCACAGTCGCACAGCACCGAGTCTCCCTCTCGCGCCCTCTCATTTTAAATATCGAACTGTGTACGTAGTAGAACCTAGTAGTATTTTATTTGATTGACCTCAGTGTTGCGTGTGCAAAATGACGACAGCTGAAGAAGGTGGAGCATTACGCCGACGTAAACGAATTGTAAAAAATCCGCACAAAGTTTTGCCACAGGTAAGTCACTTTTGTTCTATTTACCTTTTTTTCTCACCTGTCAAGTGTCATTTTTTATCGAGCGGCTTGTCCACCACGTTTTTTCTGTTACGTAGCTTTTGGCGGCTGGTATCGGTTCATGGGGCTTCTTTTGTACGGGCTGCGTAAGAGGATGGAGCTCACCTGGTCTTCCTTCACTTAATCGGACGTTGGATTTTGAGATGACACCTTCCGATTTCACTTGGATTGGTAAAATTTTTACTTTTTTTTAAATTTTTTTTATTTAAATTTTTAATTTATCATTTGTTTATAGCTTCCATGCCCCCGTTGTGTGCGCTGTTTGGAAGGTAATAAAACCATAAAAAAAACTTTTGTTTATATCTGACTTAATTATATAATGTGTTCCTAAAAGTTTGATGGTGAGCATACCCATGCAATACCTGGGCAGGAGGAAATCTCTAATTGCCCTGTGCATCCCGTTCATTATCGGATTCTCTCTTATGGGATTCACCTTCTTTGGACGGCACAAAGCCATGCTCTACATCGGTCGGATCATGTCTGGTTTGATGAACGGAGCCGCCACTCCCGCAGCACAAATCTACGTAATTGAATCATTATCTTTTTCATTATTCTTTTTTAAATATTTGAATTTTAAAATTTAGGTGAGCGAGTGCTCTTCTCCGAGAATCAGAGGCACTCTAGGATCTCTAACCGCAACGTCACTCTCTCTTGGGATCCTAGTGACGTACATTGTCGGAGCTTTTGTCGAATGGTACGTTCTCGCCTGGATTCTAGGAAGCATGCCGCTCATCCTTTTAATCGGCATGATCTTTATGCCCGAAACGCCCGCTTGGCTCCTGGCCCATAACTTGGAAGATGAGGCCAAAAAGTCTCTCCAATTCCTCCGTGGAAGGTAATAAATTACTTTCTAAAGAATCTGCTCTCTTAATTAACATGTCTATATCTAATTTAGCCAAACGAATATAGAAGCTGAATTCAACAGGATGAAGGAGAATCAACGTAGGAACGCCGCTCTCCAGCAAAAGATCCAGCCCAAAGAGCTGCTCAAAGGATCCGTTCTGAAACCGTTGGGCATCTCTCTGGGAATCATGTTCTTCCAACAATTCACCGGCATCAACGCCATGGTCTTTTACACGGTCGGTATCTTCCAGTCGGCCGGCAGCTCCATCGACGGCCGCTACGCCACCATCATCGTCGGTTTTGTCCAGTTCGTCTGCACCGTCGCTTCCGGATTCTTGGTGGACCGTTGCGGTCGCCGGATACTCCTACTCGGCTCTGCCAGCCTGGTCTCCCTCTCTCTCGCTTCGATGGGCACTTTCTTCTACATGCAGCACCTTTGGGGCGAAGAGGCCGCTTCGGCCAGTCTCGGTTGGCTTCCACTTTTATCCCTCATCGTTTTCTTTGTCGCATTCTCCGGCGGATTCTCCAACGTCCCTTTCATCATTATGGGCGAACTCTTCCCTTCCCGCTATCGCACACTTCTCGGACCCATCAGCTCCTCGTTCAACTTGCTCTGCACTTTTACGGTCGTTCGCAGTTTCCCAGAAATGCAGATTGCAATGGGGAAATATGGCGCCTTCTGGTTCTTTATGTGCTGCACTCTTCTCAGCATCTTTTTCATCTTCTTCCTACTGCCAGAAACGAAAGGAAAGACTCTTGAAGAGATTGAGAAACTCTTTACGAATAAAAAAGTTGGCAATAGCCCCCAGAAGCAGCACGAAGACGTCGTCTGGAATAACATGATGGTGGAAAAGAAAGTCATCGAAGCGGATAATGATGTCTGCTGCATCGAACTGGGTGGCGATCTCAAAGCCAAGAAATCCCTGAGCAACGTGTACGAGTCGACATTTTTCGTCTCTGCCCTGGGATCTGCTGCCATTGCCGAATCGGAAGAAGACGACGATCTCGACGAAACTCCCGAAGCGGTCCCAGTTAACAACGCTCTGTGAAACGAATTTTAATCATAGTATATTTGTAATATTATGCCTGCACCGATACTCTCATTTCTGTTTCGCACTTTATTTCTTCCTTCTTTTAATCTTGCACGAATAATCAATAACTTCCATTAGAGTCATACATTAGTACACTCAAATAAAAAGTATACTCATATATTATTGCTCAGCACAGTACCTGCGGATGAGAACAATACACATCTAATAAACCCCGATATTTATGACTCATCAAATTCATGTTTTGTAAGCCAAAATTCTAGAAATTTTACGTCAATAGGATTTATAGAATCTAGTTAGAACTGAGGTGCTACTTCGTAGTTCAACACCCAGCGTAACAGTACGTGGTTTATCTTCACTACTAATTAGATATTATGGGTTATTCTCGATTCTTCAGTCTGAGATGGCCGCGTTTATATAAAGCGTTGAGCAGCACACAGCATCATTGACGTTTTACATCGAGCTAGATCTCACCAGTGAATGCAGATCCTAATCTCTTAGCCAGATATTGTTATTCAGAGTTTTTTAGACAATAAACATAACTAGTTCGAGATTCGTCCAATTCAGGTGGTGGAAAGTGCTAGAGGGTTTATTATCAAAGGTATATATTATTTCGTTCAAACTTGTTTTAATGAGTAGAGTTTTGATTATACAAATTACAATGATGAATAAAAATCGGTTTGGCTGATGTTTAATATTTATATAATCATAATGACAACTGAATAACAACAGCTAGCTAGAATGATGGCTGATGTGGTCACAATTTTTTATTTATTTATGGGCTCATTGATGCGATTTGCTTGCTGTGGAAAGAGACCTTCTGGTTATGCAATATTTAATTACCTTTAGGGGAGGGCGAGAGGATTTACATGCTCTCAAGGTAAGTGACATTCGTCCTTACGCAATTAAGGTGCGGCGCATTATTGTTACCTAACTGGATTTCCCTGGTGACCACTGATGATCCCAACCAAAACTGTAACTATAGGTGTATAATAAAATTTTCAGATTGTTATTGCTGGACAGCAAATGCAATTGAGGAATCGTCCGAAATAGATCGTGAAAAAATGAAGGAGCTTAATATTATGAAGAATCCACATAAAGTTCTACCACAAGTATAGTTTGTTTCTTTTAGTTATTTAAGAATTATCTTAATTACGACGGATAATTGCAGTTATCGGCTACTGTTATTGCATCGATGGCCTATTTCTGTCTTGGGCTCGTTCGTGGATGGTCATCACCCGGAGTATCTTCCTTAAATGCAACTCTAAACGAGCCGGATAATTTATTATCTAACTCTACAAACCATTTTGAAATGTCTAACGAAGATCTAACTTGGATTTGTATGTTTAAGTATATAATAATAATAATTAACTATAATCTAATTGTGATTCCTTACAATTAATATAGCTTCATTGCCTCCATTTTGCGGTATCTTTGGAAGTTTGTTGATTATGGTTCCGATGAAATATCTCGGTCGAAAACCGGCTCTAATCTTGATCAGTTTTCCCTACATTATTGGATTTCTTTTGATGGGATTCACCGTTTACGTGCGGCACAAATCGATCCTTTACGTCGGTCGCATTCTAAACGGTTTGATGCTCGGATCCTCCACTCCAGCAGCCCAAATCTATGTATAGCCATATCATGAATATATATATTTTAAAAAGTTTCTTTGAAATAAAAAATTGAGTGTTACTAATTAAGATTGCTGAATGCTCATCACCAAGAGTTAGAGGAGTGATGGGATCTTTTACAGCCTCCGCACTGGCGCTAGGCATCCTTGTTGCATACGTAATCGGAGCTTTCGTCGAGTGGTACGTCCTGTGTTGGATCCTATCAACATTACCCCTGATCCTACTTGTAGGAATGCTCTTTTTACCCGAAACTCCCGCCTGGCTCCTCGCTCATAATCGTGAGGATGATGCTCGTAAAGCCCTTCAAACATTGCGTGGAAAGTAATACACTATATACAAGTTTTTTACATTACAAATCTATACAAGCATGATTAATAACCAGGAGAACGAATATTGAAGTTGAATTTGAGCGGATGAGAGCCAATGTAGCCAAAACCAACGTGAACGGCGCCCAGCAGAGCATCAAACTCAAAGAACTCCTCAAAGGATCTGTTCTGAAACCATTGGGCATCTCTTTGAGCCTCATGTTCTTCCAGCAATTCACAGGAATCAACGCAATCGTGTACTACACGACCCAGATTTTCGTATCGGCCGGAAGTTCGATAGAACCCCGCTACGCGACCATCATCTCCGGAACTGTCCAGTTCGTTGCAACGGCTTTTTCGGGCTCTTTAGTGGACCGCTTTGGCCGCAAAGTTTTGCTCTTGGGATCTGGTACTGTTGTTATCATCTCTCTGGCTGCACTGGGCTCATTCTTCTACTTGCAGAAAGAGTGGGGAGAGAAGGAAGCAACAGAACCTTTGGGATGGCTTCCTCTTGTAGCTATAATGGTCTTCTTCATTGCTTATTCCGGCGGATTCGCCAACGTCCCTTTTATAATCATGGGAGAGATCTTTCCCTGCCGTGTACGCACCATTTTGGGCCCTGCAGTGTCCTCCTTTGATTTACTTTGCGCTTTTACCATCGTTCGTAGTTTTCCGGCAATGACGGCAGGTATCGGAAAGTACGGAGCCTTCTGGCTTTTCATGTGCTGCACAGTCGCCGGATTGATTTTCATCTTCTTCCTTCTTCCGGAGACGAAAGGAAGGCCTCTTGAAGAGATTGAACGTATTTTCAAAGGGGAAAAAGGCTTTAGATCCCGCCAAGTCATCGGTTGCTGTGGTCGGTGTAACAAATCCTGCATTCCGTCCGGATGAAGAAATCCACCAATCAAATAAACAAGACGACGAATCCTCAGATGAAGAAGTTGAAGGGAATTCTGTTCAGTTTTAGCATTACAATTTAATTGTTGTTGTACATTATTCATTTTTGAAATAAAATATTAAAGGACTTTGAACTAAGTTTGTTTTGATATGAAAATAGGGTCCGTTTGTAGATAAATTCCAATGCTAAGCTAATATTCGTATGATACGAAACGAAGCTAAATCGTGTATAGAACAAAAGGTGACGAGGTAAAATGTAAACCCACCTTGTTACTGATATAATTTTGATTAGACTGACAAGTGACAAGGTTTGTCTATTATGACGAAATAACATCGAATCAAACGATTCCTTTTAGATTTTTGTGAGTAGTTATCGAATAAGCAAGTCTAATATTTACCTTAAAATGGCTATTAGTAAACGACTCATGAAACATCCGCACAAAGTTCTGCCTCAGGTAAATACTAATAATAGTAAAGTGCCTTTAACTTATAAGTGTAAATTGGGCTAAACAAACATGACGACAACAATTTCAAGGTTTACTCTGGGCGATATATCTTGTTATGATTTTCCTTGACCAGATTTTAGTAACAATTGTTGCATCATGGGGCTATTTCTGTCTTGGAGGAATTCGAGGATGGAGTTCACCTGGACTTCCTTCTTTGAGGGAAACGATTTATGATCCATCAAACACGCCCAATTCTTCCGATTATTTCCAAATGTCCGAAGAAGATCTTACTTGGATTTGTGAGAAATTGCAAATACATAAAGTTGATTAAAAATTTTAAAATATTTGATTATACCAGCATCACTTCCACCACTTTGCGCCATATTCGGAAGTTTGATGATCATCGCTCCGATGCAGTACTTGGGTAGAAGAAAGTCTCTTATTTTAGTTACGATCCCCGGAACCGTCGGTTTTCTCCTGATGGCTTTCACGGCTTTCGTTCGAGATAAATCCATATTGTACGTCGGCCGAATTCTCACTGGTTTGATGGGCGGAGCCACTTCTCCAGCCTCCCAAATCTACGTAAAAACAAGCATACATACCTTATATGATCATAGATTTCAATTATGTATTATACAGATTTCAGAATGTGCATCTCCAAGAGTGAGAGGCATCTTGGGCTCTTTCACAGCTTCAGGTTTAGCTTTTGGTATTTTCGTAACGTACACCATCGGCGCCTTTGTAGAATGGGACGTGCTCTGTTACATCTTGGCGTCTTTCCCTGTCATCATGTTGATCGGGATGCTTTCCGTACCGGAAACTCCTTCTTGGCTCCTCGCTAACGATAGGGAAGAGGAGGCTCGACTTTCTCTGCAACGCCTTCGCGGAAAGTTAGCTTAAACTTAATTTAATCAAGCCATATATGTACTTCATATACTCATTTTCATTAGGAGAACGGACATAAGTTTGGAATTCGAGCGCCTCAAAGTGAATCAGCATAAAACCACTTTCAATGGCGTTCAACAAAGCTTAAAACTAAATGATCTCATGAAAGGATCCATTATGAAACCCTTCGGTATCGTTATGGGAATTATGTTCTTTCAGCAGTCCACCGGTATCAACGCAATCATCTACAACACGGTCAGCATCTTCGAGTCCGCCGGTAGTTCGATCGAACCTAACTACGCGACCATCATTTGCGGCGCAGTACAGTTGGTCTTCACAATTCTCTCAGGAAGCTTAGTACGTGTCGCCTATCGATTTCCCTTTCTATGTCCTTGAATCATAACTCAATTTATGTAATATAAAGGTGGATCGATTTGGAAGAAGAGTTTTACTGCTTGCATCTGGACTTGTAGTGTCCATTTCAATGGCCGCCATGGGCACCTTCTTCTATCTTCAAAGGATGTGGGGAGCAGATGAAGCGACAGCCAAGTTAGGATGGCTCCCTCTCGTCTCTCTCATGTTATTCTTTGTGGCGTACTCCAGCGGATTCGCCAATGTTCCTTTCATCATCATGGGAGAGATGTTCCCACTGCGATACCGCTATATCTTGGGACCCACTACGTCTTCTTTCAATTTGTTGTGCACATTTGCTGTTGTTCGCGGTTTTCCGTCCTTGCAGGATCTCATCGGATCGGATGCCACTTTCTGGATGTTCATGGGCTTCACGGTCGTCAGCTTGTTTTTCATCTTCTTCCTCCTACCGGAAACGAAGGGAAAGACTCTGGAAGAAATTGAGCGCCTCTTTTCCAGTAAAACTAAAATAGATGTTGTGACCAAGGATCATTCTGCCGTTTCGATTGATAAAGTACTTGGCATCGAGAATTTAGATTTCCAGCCAGATGAGTATAATAGTGTAAAGAATAAAGTGGATGCCCTTGATTCTGATTCAGATGATGACGATATCGATGACAACATTCATGTTCCCGCCCCATTATAACTCTTGAATAAACAATTTGATCATTTTCTCGCAAAAAAAAAAAACTCATATCGACTGTATAAGGTTGGTTGGTTTATCTATACTGTGCGCGTACTAGCATGTGTTATCAAGATAGATGTAAAAATGCAATCTGTATTCGTATTGAAGGAACGTGCTGTTGCTTAGACTACTGGGAATTCCATTGAATTGCTGATTTGGGAAAATTTGCATCCCTTTTATTCAGATTTTTTTACTATTGATCCACTGAAAGTCCCTATAGTCGAGTTTCGGTAGGAAAGCGAATTGAGATTTGTATTTTAAATTTACTTTTTCAAAAATATTGATTTTCTTTAAATAGTTCCGCTACACCTGTTCTGGTTGCCAAGGTTACTCTTTTTAGGAGGTTTATTGATTGAGAAAGTGGCCTTGATAGGCCTCGCACCATTTTTCGCGATGCATCATATAGGAGCGTTTCTTCCTAATAGCTTTCACTCTGTCAAATTTCAAACTCGCAAGGAATCAATCATAGTTCACGTTGATATAGGATCATTACGGGATTCAGGGGCGTCTACCTACAACAACAAATGATAGCCATGGTTAAAAATAGAACTAGAAGTTTACAGATTTCAGAATGTGCGTCATTAAGGCTTGGAAGGATTTAACGATCTTTTACGGCCTCTTTCATGGCACTATAGATAGAATTGTGACGCATTACTAACATAATAGGAGTAGCTGGATTCTTGCGTGTTTTGTTGATAGGCATGCTCTCTACTATAAAATACTTATAGTAGTTATAGAGACACTCTTATTGAATATTAAATCACGGAATAAGGTAAAAAGTTGAGGCAAGCAAGAACTTTCCAGCGCCTCCAAGGAAAGTTGGTTAATCTACTTATCAGACAACTTTATATTTCATCAAGATTTCGATATATATTCAAACTATTATTGAAGTACAGTACATAAGAGTTCCGCAGAGATGGAAGTATATTCACATTGGATTCAGGAAGGAAAAATGATGAAAGGATCGATATTTATAGAGCCTATTCGTGGGATATTGTAATGGGAGTCGTGTTCTAGTAGCAATTTACCGGAATCAATGCAATCATTTACTACGCCGTCGGCATTCTTCCAGTCTGTTCAGAATAGTTCTATAGACACAAGTAGCATTGTTTATGATACGATACAGTTGCCAAGCGCACCATTACCCCCCGGTTCTCTTGCCATAAGGAACTCTATATCAATTAAAAAGAAGAATAATAGTTACTTTTAAAAGGTGGATATTGATTCGGCAAGAGAGTTCTCTACTACGCACATGGTCCAGTACTGTCTTTTATTCGTAGAATCAGTGAGGAGATACAGAAGCGACGGTCAGGATCGGATGGCTTTCCCCATTGTCCCTCATGTATAGTCTTCTTCCTCTCCTATTCCGCCGGATTCGTAGTATATATGTGTCCTTTTCATCATCATCATGCGGAAGAGACGTTTCCGCACTGGCTGCCATATCGATCGACGGCTCTGAATCCCGCGGCGGCAACACATCAATTTCCTCTGCTGCACTTTCGCAGTCTTTTGAGCATTTCCGCAAATGAGGGAAACAATGGGATATTATGCGGAACATTTCTGTCTTTCTTTTATTCATTGTGACGGAGGATGCTTCCGCCTTCCGGGAAACGATAAAAAAAAACTTTGGAGACATTTATCATCTCATTTTTAAAATAAATTAAATAGATTTGCTGCATATTTGTAATATTAAACTTGTCCATTCCTTCTTTCAACTAATTAAAACATTAAAGAATTAAAAAAAGGTGGAGTTTTGTTAAAAATATAATTTATTATTATGTTATGTAACTATTTGCAGTAGAATAACACTGTGGAAAGAGAGAAGGTGAGGCCACCGAACGTGTGAACGGTGAACGGGGAAGTACTATAACCAGTCGCAACTCTTAATCAAGAAGTGCTCTTACAATATTCTTACAAAGCGGTCATATAGGTTATCACGATTCATGGGTGTAATCAATTATGGCGGGTACATTATTTGATAATTATTTGTAAAATTACATTTTGAAATAAATTCATGATCGAACATAGAGGAGTTATATGCTAAAAAAGCTGCTGTCCTTCAATATCAATCTCTAAAGTCGCCATCCTCACTATATTTTCTTTTCACGGCTACTGATAAATAAACAGGTTATGTTAATTGATTAAAGTCGAATATCGACGAGTTTATACGAGCATTTTGTATTAATAGCGAAGGGATTGGTTACGTGTCTCTTATAAGAGTTTCGTATTCCAACGGCGCGCAACCGTTCTCTGCTTTTAAAGTTGTAAACGAGAGATGAAGGTGTTGATGAAAAATGCGCATAAAGTGAAGCCACAGGTGATGATTATTCAATTATAAATTTTTTAATGTGTACGTATATACATGTATTAATGACAAATTATGGAAAGCTTTTGGCTTCGCTGATAGCTTCGTGGGCCTTTTTCTGTTTGGGTACGACCCGAGGTTGGGGCTCGCCCGGGATTCCTTCACTGAACAAGACGTTGAATGCTGAAGATAATTTGGACGTCGACTCTCCAACTTATTTTGAACTATCAGAAACGGATTTAAGCTGGATCTGTAAGTGAAATAATAAGTTAACATTCTATAAGATGCTAATATATTCGATGATTTCTCTTCTTCTTTCAAGCTTCACTCCCGACGATTGCAGCTCCGTTTGGATGTCTTTTGAATCAGCTTTCCGATGCAGTACTTTGGAAGAAGAAAAGCCCTAATTGGCTTGAGTGTCCCTTACATATTAGGCTTCATCCTAATGGGTTTTACATTCTTCATAAGACATAAATCTGTTTTATATTTGGGCCGGTTATTGACCGGGATCATGTGTGGAGCCACTACACCAGCTGCTCAAATCTATGTAAATTTAAAAACGTGTTTTCCTCTATTATAATGTATTTTCTAAATTAAATATGATTAGATTTCAGAGTGCTCCTCCCCCCGAATCAGAGGAATTCTGGGTTCGTTAACAGCCTCGACACTTTCGCTAGGGATTCTGGTCACTTACGTAATCGGTGCTTTTGTCGAATGGCAAGTTTTAGCATGGATTCTTGGATGCTTTCCGCTTCCTTTACTAGTGGGAATGATATTCATGCCAGAAACTCCTTCTTGGCTCCTCACTCACGACCTTGAAGACGACGCTCGTAAAGCACTTCAACGACTTCGTGGAGAGTAATATCTAAATTACCATTCTTCTTCAATTCATCTTTGTTGGTTCAACTTGCTGTATAAATAGGCGAACAGATACAGAAGCAGAATTTCAAAGATTGAAAACGAACCTGGAGAAAAGTAGAATCAACGGAGTGCAGCAAACCATCAAATTGAAAGAGATGATGACTGGCACAGTATTGAAGCCATTTGGTATCTCTTTGGGTCTCATGTTCTTCCAGCAGTTCACCGGTATCAACGTCTTTATTTACAATACTGTGAGCATCTTTCAGTCTGCTGGAAGTTCAATCGAACCTCGATACGCAACAATCATCGTGGGTGTCGTTCAGCTGGTCTTCACAATCACCTCTGGATTCTTTGTAAACTCTTTAAAAATGTACTTGAATCATTTGATATAAATTTTTCATATTCTTAATTAGGTGGACCGATTCGGACGGAGAATTTTACTACTCGGATCGGGATTCGTAGTGTCCCTTTCTTTGGGGTCCATGGGCACTTTCTTCTACCTTCAGCGGCAGTGGGGAGAAGCGGAGGCTACGGAGATCATCGGATGGTTACCACTCGTTTCACTGATGATATTTTTCATAGCCTATTCAAGCGGCTATGCTAGCGTCCCCTTCATCATTATGGGGGAAATGTTACCGTCCCGTTACCGCAACATTCTGGGACCCATAAGTACTTCTGTCAATGTTCTAACAGCTTTTACTGCCATCCGAAGTTTTCCAACGATGCAGCAAAGCTTGGGAAATGATGGAACCTTCTGGCTTTTTATGAGCTCGACCATATTGAGTTTGGCTTTCATCTACATTCTTCTTCCCGAAACGAAAGGCAAAACTTTGGAAGAAATTGAAAATATATTTGCTAATAACAGCTGTAAATCCGCTGATGAGCCCAGCGTATCATATTTTCCTAAATTGCTGATTGATGACTTTGAGAAACATCAGGGGCCTTTGAATTTCAACAGAAATGTTGTTTCAGGTTTTGAACCTATAATTCCCAAAGAAGGGATCAAGTCCATTCAAGAACTGAACAAACGCATTAACAACCATTCCGATGATGATGATTGGGAGGGTGGCTACAACAGTGATGCACAATTACCTTCTCTAATCTGAATGTAATATCAAATTAACGACTTACTAACAATACATTTGATTTTAATCAGCTAGAATAAGAAGTGGTCATGATTCACTGGATGTAAAATGTTTAATGCTTTACTGGTCGATGCAACATCTTTCATTACATAATATAGAGAATATATAATTCCGTGACACGTAATATTCTTTCATTATTGATAAAAGCTTTGACGGGCAAACTGTATAAAAAGGAACCATTTTCACAATAAATCGGGAGAGACGGAAGCGACGTAGCAGGACCGCATGGCTCCCTTATTTCTCTTATTGTCGTCTTCGTCTCTATCGCTAATATGGGGTTATTTAAAAATAGATGTAAGTTATGTAACTTGCTGTATAATGAGGTGGGAAAGAGAGAAGGCGCGAGGCCACCGAACGTACGAATGAATTTAGCTCTTGAAGACATTAAGCAGTAAAATATATTATTTATTAATGAGTAGACATAGTCTAATCTTTTAGAACTGGTCATGCACAGTACACATAATAGAGAACTGATCTATCATAAGTTTAAATAAGGTCATTAAACTTTTTATTATTTTTTCGTTATTATAACATATAACATTTTAAAATGAGTTCATGATCGGGCACGTGGCTATGATAAAGTGGCTGCTGTCACTCGATATTAGTCTAAAATGTGAACCCTAAATATATTTTCGGTTCAAGGCTACAGATAAGCTGGATATATAATATGATTAAGGTCAAATTTCACGAACTCGTGAGATGATTATATAGATAAATAGAGTATAGGGAATGGTAAGATGTCTCTTATTCCAGTTTCTTATTTCAACTATACACATCAACCGCTCTCTGATTTTAAACGTCAACCAGAGATGAAGGCTTTGATGAAAAATGCGCATAAAGTGAAGCCGCAGGTGATACTTATTCAATTATAAATATAATAATAATAAATAAATGAAAAATTATTGAAGCTTCTGGCTTCGTTAATAGCTTCGTGTGCCTTTTTCTGTTTGGGCACAATTCGAGGTTGGAGCTCACCAGGGATTCCTTCACTGAACAAGACGTTGAATGCTGAAGATAATTTGGATGTCAACTCTCCAACTTATTTTGAATTGTCAGAAACGGATTTGAGCTGGATTTGTATGTTATGTAACTTAGTATCTAATGCTGGACAAGATTATATATCAGATTTTTCTTCTTTCAAGCTTCACTACCGACGTTAGTAGCTCCGTTTAGCAGTGTTTTGATCAGCTTTCCACTGCAGTACTTTGGAAGAAGAAAAGCTCTAATTGGTTTGAGTATCCCTGGCATAATTGGCTTCCTTCTAATGGGTTTTACCTTCTTCATAAGACATAAATCTGTTTTATATTTGGGTCGGTTAATGACCGCGATCATGGGTGGAGCCGCTCCACCAGCAGCACAAATCTACGTTAAATACAATTTTCATGCTTTCTTACAATTTATTATTATTTTTAAATTAAACATGATTAGATTTCAGAATGCTCTTCCCCCCGAATCAGAGGAATTCTGGGCTCGTTGACAGCCTCTGCACTTTCGCTAGGGATTCTGGTCACTTATATAATCGGTGCCTTTGTTGAATGGCAAGTTTTAGCATGGATTGTTGGATGCTTTCCGCTCGCTTTCCTAGTGGGGATGATTTTCATGCCAGAAACTCCTTCTTGGCTCCTCGCTCACGACCTTGAAGAAGACGCTCGTAAAGCACTTCAACGACTTCGTGGAGAGTAATATCTAAACCACTAATCTTCTTCAACTATTCACTTGAAAAAAGGATCATCTTGTTGTACTTTTAATAGGCGAACAGATACAGAAGCCGAATTTCAGAGTTTGAAAATAAACCTGGAGAAAAGTTGCGTCAACGGAGTACAGAAAACTCTCAAACTGAAGGAGCTTATGACCGGCTCGGTGCTGAAACCATTCGGAATCTCTTTGGGCCTCATGTTTTTCCAGCAGTTTACCGGAATCAACGTCTTTATTTACAATACTGTGAGCATCTTCCAGTCTGCTGGAAGCTCAATCGAACCTCGATACGCTACAATCATCGTCGGTGTCGTTCAACTGTTCTTCACAATCACCTCTGGATTTTTTGTAAACTCTTTAAAAATGTACTTGAATCATTAGATATAAATTTTTCATATTCTTAAATAGGTGGACCGATTCGGGCGGAGAATTTTACTACTTGGATCGGGATTCGTAGTGTCCCTCTCTTTGGGGTCCATGGGCCTTTTCTTCTATCTTCAGCAGCAGTGGGGAGAAGCGGAAGCCACGGCGATCATCGGATGGTTACCACTCGTTTCACTGATGATATTTTTTGTAGCCTATTCAAGTGGCTATGCTAGCGTCCCTTTCATAATTATGGGGGAGATGTTACCTTCCCGTTACCGCAATATTATGGGACCTATAAGTACTTCTGTAAACGTTCTAACAGCTTTTACTGCCATCCAGAGTTTTCCAGCGATGCAGCAAAGCTTGGGAAATGATGGAACCTTCTGGTTTTTTATGAGTTCGACCCTATTGAGTTTGGCCTTCATCTACATTCTTCTTCCCGAAACGAAAGGCAAAACTTTGGAAGGAATTGAAAAGATCTTCTCTAAAAAGAGCCTTGCTGATGAGCTCAGCGTATCGTATTTACCTAAATCAATGGATGGGCTTTGAGAGACATCAGGAGGAGTCTTTGAATATCAACACAAATAGTTTCCCAAGATTTCGGGCCTGAAGTGTCCAAAGCAGGGACTATGTTTCATCAAGAATTTAAAAATGTTATCCAAGAGCAATGCCGATAATGATCGGGAAGGCCAATACGACCATAATGCGCACCTGGCATCTCCAATATGATTTCCATTCATCATAGCTTGTACTGTTTCACACCTTTTTTTTACAGAAATTAAACGACTCATTAAACAATATATTTGAAATTTAACTATTTATTTCACAAAAAAGCTATAGACTATAAGAAGAAAAAGACATGTTAAAGATAACTATTATTTACTGGAAGTTAACTTTTTAAAAGCTTTGACTGGTCAATACGACCTCTTTCATTACAATACATAGGAGATGGATATCCTTGAGACGTACATTGTTCAATGTTGATAAAAGCAGTCGGATATACTGTATGAAAGGGTCCATTTCCACAATAAATCGGGAGACATAGAGGCGACGTAGCAGGATTGTCTTTTTTGTCTCTTTTTTTTTCCGGTGGATTCGCGGAACGTCATGTGGGAGAGACGAATCCGCACAGCAATATCGATCTAGCCCGTGGCTTTCAGTCCTTCAATGTCCTTTACAACACTTTTTCAATCTTCTAAGGATTCCATCTGCGATAATGAAAAAGTACCGTAGCAATAGGATCTGCCATATAAACAAATATTTTGGTCGTATTACATTTTCATTATTTGAAGATACTTCCAGGGAGGAAAGGAAAAACCTACGGAGAACATATATTCATCTTTATTTATGGTATACTTTTTGAACGTAAACCGATGAAAATTCATTTATTACGAATAATTGTAATATTGAGATAAAGAAATTTCAGGTTGCCAGAAAATTTTATGCAATATAATAAAACATTATAGTTCTTGAAAGCGAGTTGGCTTTTTAAAAATCAAATTCAATTATATAACTCTTTATAACAAACTATAGTTTATGTAAAAAAAGAGAGAGTGAGGCCACCCAGCGTTCTTACAAGGAAGTACAATAGGCTAATAGAGCCAGCAGCAGCACATATTTACTCTACTGAGCTCCCGTTTTAGCAGATAATCAAGGACTATTGTTCCATTATTCATGTGAAGGTCAACATGCTCCTTTGATGTAAAACGATCATGCGGGGATCTCTCCCAATTTTTTCATATAACTCATTTGTGAATTTACATTTTATAATTACTTTTAAAAAAAAAAAGGTGATCGGCCTTGGAGAGCTAGCAGGTTTATGGCGGCCTTCTTGGAGATGCATTTACCTCGGAAGTAATCTGGTTTTCTTTCCTTCCGGTTTCACGGCTAGCTGGACAATCAGGATGTGTGAATTAAGGTCAAATTTTTGCGAATTCGTGAGAGCAAAGAAAAGTAGTAGTACGGAACCGTTTTGCCCCCTCATACCAGTTCCGTATTCCAACGGTACACAACCGCTCTCTGCTTTAAAACCGTCAACGAGATGAAGGCGTTGATGAGAAATGCGCATAAAGTGAAGCCACAGGTAATCACTGTTCAATTTAAAATTCAAAAATACTCTTATTAATCGGAAATTTGTGAAGCTTTTGGCTTCGGCGATAGCGTCATGGGGCTATTTTTGTGTGGGCACAGCCCGAGGTTGGGGCTCGCCCGGGATTCCTTCATTGAACAGGACGCTGAATGATGTAAACAATATGGATGTCAACTCTCCGACTTATTTTGAACTGTCTGAAACGGATTTGAGCTGGATTTGTGAGTGGTTTTTATTTTTTATTGACTCGGTTCGTGCTACTATAAAATTGGTTTCTTGACGTAGCTTCTCTGCCGCCGTTGGGAGCTCTGTTTGGCAGTCTTCTAATCAGCTTTCCGATGCAATACTTTGGAAGAAGAAGAGCTCTCATCGGCTTAAGTATCCCTTATATAGTGGGCTTCCTTCCTTATGGGATTTACAGTCTTTGTAAGAGACAAATCAATTCTTTATTTGGGTCGAATATTGACCGGAATTATGAGTGGAGCCTCTACACCAGCATCACAAATCTATGTAATATTTTAATAATTACTCATAAAAATAAATCAATAATGTCTTAATTTAAAAATTAGATTTCAGAGTGCTCTTCCCCTCGAATTAGAGGAATTCTTGGGTCGTTAACAGCCTCTTCACTTTCGCTAGGAATTAGTAGTCACTTATGTTATCGGTGCCTTTGTGGAATGGTACGTTTTGGCATGGATTCTTGCATGCTTTCCACTCGTCCTCCTAGTAGGAATGATGTTCATGCCGGAAACTCCCGCATGGCTCTTAACTCACGACCGTGAAGAAGATGCACGCAAAGCACTTCAACGACTTCGGGGAGAGTAATATCTAAACCACCATTTATGCCTTTTAAACCATCGATTTAAACATTTTATTATACAGGCGAACTGATATAGGAGCGGAATTTCAGAGATTAAAAACAAATATTGAGAAAGGTCAAATCAACGGAGTGCAGCAAACTATCAGACTGAAGGAGCTCATGACCGGCTCGGTGCTGAAACCATTCGGAATCTCTTTGGGCATCATGTTCTTTCAGCAGTACACTGGTATCAATGCCATCGTTTACAATACTGTGAGCATTTTCCAGTCTGCTGGAAGTTCAATCGAACCTCGATACGCTACAATCATCGTCGGTGTCGTTCAACTCGTCTTTACAATCGCTTCCGGATTCCTTGTAAATAATTTAATACCCTTGATACTTTTATCAACATCTTAATTTTAAAAATCTATAGGTGGATCGATTTGGACGAAGAGTTTTACTTACTCGGGATCGGGATTGGTTGTGGCCCTGTCTTTGGGATCTATGGGTACTTTTTTCTACCTTCAGCGGCAGTGGGGTAGAAGCGGAGGCCACGGCGATCATCGGATGGTTACCACTCGTTTCACTGATGATGTTTTTTGTAGCTTATTCAAGCGGCTATGCTAGCGTCCCCTTCATCATTATGGGCGAGATGTTACCGTCTCGTTACCGCAACATTCTGGGACCCATCAGTTCTTCAGTCAATGTCCTATCAGCTTTTACTTCCATCCGGAAGTTTTCAGACGATGCAGCACTAATTTGGGGAGTGATGGGACCTTCTGGCTCTTTATGAGCTCGACCATCTTGAGTTTGGCCTTCATCTACTTCCTCCTTCCGGAGACGAAGGGCAAAACTTTGGAAGAAATTGAAAAGATCTTTGCTAACAAGAGCACTGCTGATGAACCCAAATCTTATTTGCCCAAAATAATTCCTGGAGGAGAACTTGAGAAGAAGAAGCCTTTGGATATCAACGGAAATGTTCAATCTAGGTTTCGAATCTGATTTGCCCAAAGAAGTAATTATGTCTGTACAAGAGTTAGACAAATGTTATCAAGAAGCTATTCAAGTCTTGATGATGATGATTGGGAAGACGAATATGACGATGATACACAATTGGCCTCTCCAGTCTGATATTCCTAGCTCAATATGCTGTATTTAATTATGTGATCTCAAATAAATCTTAAATGTTTTTTTAAAGTGAGTTTGAATTCAATGATCTATTAGAAAAAAAGGTGTTTTCAAAGATAATCACTCGTCGGTTGTACAATTATAGTATCAGCTTAATCGAACTCCGTTTCCTTTTTTGCTTCTCTTTATGAGTTGCTTTGCCTGCTTCTCTTCTTCAACTCGATCCGCTTTCTTTTCGTTTCCCAGAAAGAATTTATGCCGGAAAGTGAACTGCAAGTTATGGATTACAGCCGCATTATCCGTTTCCTTTTTTTAAACGAAAGGATAATTAAATTTATCTTAATTACAAAAATAAATGGATTTGGTGTAAACTTACTTGAGGTTCCAGTGACTTTTTCCATGGTTATTAAGCGGCGACTGGTGTACAAAGTTAAATGTTGCTCACTGTTTGCCACTAGCTGTAAGCATGGGTGTTCCGGTAGTAAGCTTGGATCGTATTCAAGCCTATAATACAAAGATTTTAAACAAAAAGGAAAATGGAACTTAGAAAATTGCACAAAAATTACCGAACAATTGGAATCCAAAACACAAGTCGACCGTTAAGTTTGAGCCGATGAGCCGCCAAATTAAGAAGATCTCTAAATATATCATCCAGGCCGTATTTAGTTTTGGATGGATAGTGCACTGGAAGCATTTCTTCGGGTATGGGGATGCCTCTAGAGCTACCCACCTTTTCAGTGGGCTCTCGGATCCCATAAGGCGCTAAATAAAAAAAATTAAATTAAAAATCTCATTGACTGAAAATCAATTAAGTAAAAACAGTGATTACGATCAGTGATGATCGAGTCCAGCTTGACATCTTCTCTCCAAACAGGTCTAGAAGCGTCACCAACAAAGACGTCTAGGTACCGAGAAATGAGATTGTACTGCTCCAGGTTGCCTCTGATATTCTCACTAGACTCTCGCTTCGTTTGGAAAGCTCTTGTGGGTTTCGATTTACCGTGCAGAGTGAGGTAATCAATGTCAGAGCCGCATACGTAGCCTCCAAAATGAGCGGCAGCAACCAACAAGGAGCCTATTGGTGACATAATTTTAAATTTTAAATTTATGAATAAAAATAAATAAATAAAAAGGATTGCCTGTTCCGACGAATGGGTCGTATACTACAGTGCCCATTTTCAACTTGAGCCATATTTGCCATAATCATGGATAATTGGGGATCCATTGACGTGTTGCCAATGAAAATGTCTCGTTTTTAAGGAATACTTTGAGAGGACATTCCGCTCGCTATCGCCAATCTAGGTAGAATGTTGAATTTTATTTAAATTGAAGTTATATTTATGAAGTGATTAAATTACTCTGCGAGCAAAAAAGTAGTCAAAAGGTTTATCTGGCCGGCATTTACCGGGATCAAGACCAAAAAATTCAAAATAGTGAAGCGATACATCCGGATTTTTTAAGTTGACTGGCCCTTCAATGGGCAAATAACTGAAAGACTAAAAAAAAAATATTTAAAATCTACTATGAAGATTTTGTTTCATATTTTATTATAACTCACCTCAATCTTCTCAAGTTTTTCTTTTGAAGATATAACTTTATTGAATATATCCACAACTATCTTGAAAGACTTTTCAGGACCAAAAAAAGGCTGTGTGGTATCTGAGGGAAGAAGTTTGACCTGTTCATGAAGGTTTTCAAAAGTTTTGGAGTGAGCCCAGAGCTCATAACAGGACTTGACCATGACTGATCTGCTCATAATCTTTGTTAAACAGTCCTCTCCTGGTAATGAAATAATCATCCAAGGCTGTAAGCAAGCAATAGTATTTGATTAATTCAAAAAATAAAATAAAATTATAGAAAAATAAATTTAAAAAACTGTACATTTTCAGCAGGTTTGTCAATCCAAGTGTGAGGCAGTTTGAACATTGATAAAATTGATTCCATTTCCTAAAGTAAAAACCATTAAATATTTTTTTTTATTATAAAATTAAATTCATGCAGCAAAAAGCTTACTGGGATTTTGAAAGCGACATGCTCGTTTGCGCACCAGAACAGGTAGTTCTTCCAAATATTACGAGCCATTACGTAGAATTCAACTCAATATCCTCCAGTATATTTTGCACCAATTAATGTGTAACAAAATAAATGTTTTAATCACTAAACTAGTATGAAAATTAAAAGCTAACACAAAGTTAAACCGCACAAAATGCTCGTGAGTCGCACGCTGTCATCCAGTGGTAAACAAGCAGACGAAACTATTTTTTCAATTTTGTGGAAAAGTGGATGCTGCTAAACAGCAACCCTGCACACATGTGGCAGTGGCGTGTCAAAAACAGCTGATTTTCAAAAATCCGACAGGCGACATCGGAGTTAAAATTTGCTCCAAGAATTTTTTGTAGTGTGCAAAATGAAGGCCAACCAGAAAAAGATATTAAGAAAAGTGACTAAATGCGTTATTGGTATTTCAAAAGATGTCCAGCTAAAATTGACCAAGGACCAAGCTCCTTCCAAACATGTGTTGTTGTGCAATGCTGGTCTAGTTACTGGCTTTACTAGGGAAGATCTCTTTGCCTTATTTTCCCCTTTTGGTGTGATTGAGAGAGTGTTGATGATCCCAGGGAAATCTTATTCGTTTGTCAGTTTCTCTAGTGTAGATGACAGTGAAATTTGTGTGAATAATCTCAATGGATCACTCTCTCTTGAAAATGGGACTCTACCCCTCTATCTTTGCTTCGTGGAAGATATAAATAGTACATTTTAAAAAAAATATTAAACTGAATTTTTTAATGCAATATATTTTTATTTATTCAGATGAATTGATTGAGAAGGATAACAGCCTCACAAAGCATTGGCCAGATGGACTTAAACTGTTTCAAGATTTTGTGTCGGAAGAGGAAGAGGCATCACTTTTACAGAGCATAACTTGGGACTCTGAGCCAGCTTCTAATCTGAAGCACAGGAAAGTGAAGCATTATGGTTATGCCTTCTTGTATGAGACCAGCAACATTGATAAGCAGAATCCTCTTCCCGGTGGATTACCAAATCAAATGGGATTTCTGATTCACAGAATTATGGACTCTAAAGTCATGTCTGTGGAACCTGACCAACTAACATGTAATCAGTATCTTCCTGGTCAAGGAATTCCCTCACATGTTGATACACATAGTGCCTTTGGAGATGAGATAATAAGTCTTTCATTAGGTAACAATTTAACCAATTCAATCAAAATTTATTTCTTCTAAAACTTATTTTTTTAAGGCTCTTCTTCCGTGATGGATTTTAAACATCCAGATGGACGGCACTCGTCGGTTCTACTTCCCAGAAGAAGCTGCTTACTTATGTCTGGTGAAGCTAGGTATTATTTCGCTAATATAAATTTCCTCAATAAAAGTTTTAATTTTATCAAAATATTTTAAGATATGTCTGGAGCCACGGGATCACCCCACGAAAAACGGATATCGTCGAAGCTCCTTCAGGTGGTTTAACCCTCCTTTCCCGGGATACTCGAACGTCGCTGACTTTCCGCAAGATCCGGGAGTCCTCCGAGTGCCACTGTACCTACAAGAACTGTTGCGATTCACAGCTGAAAAATGCTTCCAAGATCTTGGAAGACTCTGCGGATGACATAGAGAAAACTCACGTGTTCCAAGTGTACAATCAAATCGCTTCTCATTTTAGTGATACGAGGCACAAACCTTGGCCGAATGTTCTCGAATTCGTTCAATCATTTCCTATCGGCTCTGTCCTAGTCGACGTGGGCTGTGGCAACGGAAAATACCTTGGACATTGCCCTTCTGTTTATAATGTAGGTTGCCTTCAACTCGTAAAAATTATTTTGATAAAATAAACCTGTTTCTTTGGCAACAGATTGGATGCGATCGGAGTTGGAACTTGCTTCAAGTGTGCCGTGATCGGGAGCACGAAGCCGTAAACGCCGATTGTCGCAGCACTCCTCTACGGGATGGAATTGCTGATGCTGTTATTTGTATAGCGGTTATTCATCATCTAGCAACGGAATCGAGGCGCCTCCAAGCGATTCAAGATATCACCCGTAATAAAACTAAAAACAAACTGAAGATATTTAATCATTTGGTCAAGTTTTATTGTTCTCTATTTATTACAGGGCTTCTCGGTAAAGGGGGCAAGGCCTTGATCTACGTGTGGGCTAAAGAGCAAGAACACGAATCGAAAAAGTCGACTTACTTACTTCAACAGAAAAATGAAAAGGCAATTAGTAAGGGGGATTCCTTCTGCGGTTCCTCCATTCTACCGGTGCACGAGAATCGGACGGATTTTAAACACGCTGATGTTCTAGTGCCGTGGAAACTGAATCCAAAGACACCTAGCTTAAAAGAATCGACGAGTTCCAAAGAGGAGACTTCTTTCTTGCGATACTATCATGTGTTCACAGAGGGTGAACTTGAGACATTGTGCGCGCAAGTAACTGACGTGACTGTAGTTAAGAGTTATTATGATCAGGGAAATTGGTGTGTTGTAATCGAGAAGGTTGGATGATCTAATCTTTAATACACTGGTTCGTATTTCAAATAATGGATAACAACGAGCTGTAACCAAATATATATTTTCCTTCTAAAAACAGTTAACGCAGATGTATACCCGTACCGGTCTGTCAGTACTCAGTAGCAGCCGAAATGGCACGGGGCGCTACAGTCAGCACATGTGATCTAAAGACGTCAAATTATTTTTGTTGAGAATTAAAATTATGATGATAGTGTTGGCTAAGTTGTAAGTGGATATCGGATTAGCACACTTATAAAATCCGATGTTGTTTGGTAAGTGATATATTTGGTTTTGCCATAGGAAATACATGGCTAATTCTTCAAATTTTCCTTCCAGGTTGCAGTGCCTTCAACTTAGTTAGGAGATTAGTTTCAATAAAAGTTGCCCCACATCTCGTACTTTCCAGAGCATCTTTCTCTAGCCGCCTGCCTTATTCTTCCTCTGAAATGATGGAGGTGAAACCCGAAAGTGATAGTAGTAAACCGCTAGATGTCAACAAGCCTGACAAAACACTAGCAGATGCTGCCATCAGTGATGCTAACTCTGGAAATGTGTGCCAAGAAGAGAAAAACATTAGTCAAAATCTCAAAAGACCACTTGACGAAGCTACAGATGACTTATTGATTGCAGAGCAAATAAAAAAGCAAAAGGGTGGCAAGAAGAAAAAATTTGTCATGCTGATGGGGTACTGTGGACAAGGCTATCTGGGCATGCAGTACAACCATGGCTTTAAGACAATTGAAGGTGATCTATTTGATGTGTTCATGAAGCTGGGTATCATGGATGAAGAATCTTACAAAATTCCCCAAGTAATCCACTTCCAGAGGGCTGCAAGAACTGACAAAGGAGTAAGTTTTATTTAAATTCTTTAATTATGTCTTATTCAAGATGTTTTATATTTTAAAAATGTTTTCTTGTAGGTGTCAGCAATAAGACAAGTCGTTTCCTTTAAAATGGGTAAGATTTATAATTATTTTGCTTTCGTTTTCAAGCGCACTGTGACGATGTATCCTTTTTTTTTATTCAGAGAACAACGGCGAAGATCACGTGAGTCTAATAAATTCCCTACTTCCGGATTGCATCCGTGTTTTCGCAACAAAGAAAGTAACTGCCGGTTTCAGTAGTAAAAACAGCTGTGACGGAAGATGTTACGTAAGTAATATTCATATCCTTTTATTTATTTATTTATTTACTTTTATTTATTTTTATTTATCAGGCGTATGTTCTACCGACGTTTGCTTTCGCCCCCATCGACACGCTCATCACTCGCGACTACAGGATCTCAGAAGAAACGCTCGCCGAAGCCAACAATGTTCTTGGATTGTACAAAGGGACTCACAACTTTCATAATTTTACATCCAAATTATCTCCAGCAGGTTTCATCATAAACTTTCTATATTTTATTTTAAATATCTAATTCTTTTTCCTTATGATTATAGACCCAAGTTCTAAGCGATACGTGACCCACTGTAGCTGCAGCAAGCCTTTCCTCGTCAAAGATATGGAGTTTGTCAAAATCAGTGTTAAAGGTTATTTATTAATTTCAATTCATTTTATAACCAGTTCAGCTAACATCGTTTTGCTATTCTTAGGTCAGAGCTTTGTGCTTCATCAGATTCGCAAGATGATCGGGTTAGCCATCGCAATCTTGCGGGGATACACCAACAAAGAGACGATAGAGACGTGCTTCTCGATGGAGCGCATAGATATCCCCATCGCCCCTTCTTTGAACCTGCTACTCGAAGAGGTATATTTTGTGTATCCATTTCTAAATTCCTTTTTTAACAATAATTCTCTCTTGCAGCCGCTTTTTGATAGTTACAACCGTCGTTACGGAAGTGACGGTATGCACGAGGCTCTCGTCTGGGACGCTTACGACAGTCAAGTCGATCAGTTCTGCAAGGACCACATCTTTCCGGTCATACACAACGGGGAGATAGAGGAAAACAGCATGATGAACTGGCTATCAACACTTTCGAACCACACTTATTCAGTGCGTGGACCTCGTCCTTCACAATCTAGCGAGGATGTTGTACAGGATCAAACTGATGACCCAACTGTTGTTAACGAAAATGTTGCTAAAGATACCAGCTGATTTCTATTTCTGCGGCTATACACATTTTCAAATACAATTCAGTATAGACGTTAAAGGAAGTGCTAGTAACCGCACCAACAGGATATCTCTTGACGCTCTAAAAGTAAGGGAAAAACGTCAACCTTGGTCACGCTGGTGAATCAGTCAATTGGGTATAATAACATGCCCTTGGCTGTACTTGCAGTACTTTAGTCCTACCCGCGTGCTACAACTATATACATTCACGATCACACACCTGTCTCTTGAAAGGAAAAAAAAAACTTGGTATAAGAGGTGCGGGCGGCTGCATTCAGGTGTGGGACCGTTGCAGCAGCACGTCTGGCACTATATAGTTGGTATCTGACCATGCAGTGTCTCGTCAGTCATTGTCCTGTGCGCTTGGGTGCCCAACGTCGACGGTGGCACTGCGGGCCAAAGAGCAATTCTGCATGATTTTAGTATCTCGCTCGTTATCATCTCCATTGGAGCGGAAATCCCTGCCGGTGTTATAATTTCACTCAAAAAGGACTTATAAAAGGGACTGTTATAAAGTAAGTTCTATTGTTAAACATTGTATAGATTAAACACGCTCTCGTTTGGCGAATAAATTAATGAGGAATTTTTTCGAAATTTTTCGGTCCGCCCGTTGCTATTTAGTCGAGAGTTCCTTAGATAAGAAACGTTAGCTTTTGTTGTACTGTGTGGGTTTGTGTACAAAAGAATGGCATTTGTCTTTTGTTAGTTTTTACACCCATTTATCAGTTTGTTTCTTCATTGGCTAGATGGGTTCCAGCTCGTAACGTGATCTATTTATAACGTCGAAACAACTGGATAGCTGGGCCACATACACATTGAATTTTTTTTTTTTTTTTGGTGCTCATTTGATTGTAGAACGGATCTTTTTTAATTTAAAAATAAAGTAGCTGTTGGTGACCGCACCCGTTATTCAGGCGCCTTCAACAACATTAAGCCGTGTCGTCGCGTGATAAATACGTACGTAGGATGAGTAATGCCTCGAGGCCCTTCGTTCCCGCGAAATGTGTTGGCTCATATTATCTGTCTAATGCTGGACAGATCGAGAACACGATGTAAATAGAGACTAATGCATTTCAGCGATATCGAAGCGGATTGAACTGCTTTCCTGCCTGCTAAGGGATCTGCTGAGACGTAAGAAAGACACTGGAATGTGGCACGCCTTGCGCGGCTGCAGTAGCCTAAAAGTAAACAAACTAGCAGACGACGAAATCTGAAACCACCTGTTTGACTGGCTTTTGATCAGCTGAGCTGGAAAATGGGCGGCAATTAGTCTTGAGATTTTGAAATAATAAACCAAGTTCATTAACCGTTTGAATGAAATTTTGCAAGTGTAGTTTGTTATCTGCATCTTCTATTGTCATCGGAATGTGAAAAATGTAGCTGACAATGTTAGGATCATTACAAAGTAGAGTCAAAGTAAGTATGTCAACAGCAGAAAAACTGCTGCAACTGGTGGACATTAGAATAGTTTTTTCTTCTTTACTTTACTAGCCAGACTGTTGTATTTGTTTTTCATGTATTTGTACACTTGAACAGCTTTGAATTCAATTTTCTGTAATAATATGTAAATGCTTTGAAAAAGAAAACCCCTACAAGATTATGATATGAAGCTGATTGTTACAGTACTATAAAAAAGGGGAAAGAGTAAGGCACAAATTTTGGGGGAATATCCTTATTAGCCACTGAACTAGGGCATACTATATGTTTCAACTTATTACTTATTACAATATAACTTGCTAATTAGCATACTCTTATCAACTTGCTAATTAGGTATATTCTTCTTTTACAGTAAAAAATGCCTCACGATGACGACATAATCACAGTTTCAACGTATGATGCCATCTCTGCTGCAGATGGCGATTCATCCATATTGCCTAGTGGATTTCAGGAGCTTTCTCCAGTAGATTCTCCCGATGGAAATGATCCTGGTTTCAATTACCCTATTCAAGGAGCAGGTAAACGTACTTTTATCTCTTCTCAAAAGATTTAAAATAATAAAACTTTACTCTTAAACAGCATTTGTTGGATATCAACACGTTCACGACACCACGTTCAATTTAAAAAATAGATCTCCTCACATCCTTTTGCCCACTAAGAAAATCAACGTCAAAATTGTGAACTACGAGAGGCTCTCTTCCAATTTACTCAATCCCAATCTGTAAGAATAGGTCACCTCAGTTGGAATCAATTAAATATAACTGTCGTTTTTCACGCAGTTACACGATTGAAGTGGAGCATGGCAACTACCGATGGACCGTAAAGCGTCGCTACAAACACTTTCAGAATTTGAACCAACAGCTGCAGCTTTTAAAGTAACTCATTTCTGAAAAAATCCTCAGATTCTATGATTATAAACTTGAATCTCTTTAGAGCTTCGTTGAATATTCCGTTTCCAACGAAATCGCATCGGGAGCAGCGTGCAAGTTTCAAGACAATCCGTGTGAAAACAGTCGGCAAACAAGTCCCCAGGTATTGAATCACGCAATCAATTGGTTTTCCTCAATCTACTATTTTTAATTTCAGATTTCCTTTACGACCTGAGCGTTTGATCCCTGCCGACCAGATGGATATGCGAGTTGCGCAATTGGAGAATTATCTGAAAGCAGTGCTCGAAAATTCCGTCTATCGCCAGTATCACGAAACAGTAAATGTCTTTATTACACATTTTAAAATGTTTAACATTTAATTTACCTTTGACTGAAATTGCTCAGTTGAGCTTTTTAGAAATCAGCCGGATCTCTTTCATCAGTCAATTAGGTCATAAGGGGAAAGAAGGATTGATTAAAAAACGGAGCGGCGATACGTCTTTGAATCGATTCAACACTTGCATGGAAGATGGATTGGCGTGTTTCTGCTGCTGCTGTCTCAACATCTTCCAAAGGCATAATTAGATTTACTCATGAATTGCTTTTAAAATTTATATTAATCTCAAAATTTGGTTATATTAGTTGGGGAAATAAATTAGGATCGTGGAAGAGGCGATGGCTATTCATCAAAGACTCTTTCATCGGTTACTTGCGGCCGGATACCGGCGAAATCGGAGGTGTCCTCTTGATGGATCACGATTTCAAAGTGAGCACGGGTCTGGCGCATACTGGACTCAAAAACGGTCTCATCATATCCAATTTATCCCGACAAATGCTCATCAGGGAGTGGACGAAGCGCAAAGTTCAGGAATGGGTCGACGATCTCCAAGTCACGATGAACACAACAGGCAAAGATTTCATCCATCAGAGTCGTTTCGGAAGCTTTGCTCCATTGAGGACGGATGGAAACTCCACTTGGTTTGTGGACGGCTGCAGTTTCATGTCAGCCGTGGCGGATGCCATCGAATCCGCGGAAGAAGAAGTGATGATCGCCGACTGGTGGCTCAGCCCGGAGATCTACATGAAGAGGCCCGTCTTCCATGGGGATCGATGGCGACTAGACACTCTACTCCAGCGCAAAGCTGTATTTTACAAAAAAAAATTCTTATTTCTTTTATAAAATTAATTTGATTAACTTGACAATTTATTAGGAAGAAGGAGTATTGATATTCATCATGCTGTACAAAGAAGTCGAACTAGCATTGGGTATTAACTCTTTGTACAGCAAGAAAGCTCTCTGCTCCAAACATCCCAATATCAAGATCCTTCGACATCCGGATCATGTAGCCGGAAAGACGACTCTCTTGTGGGCCCATCACGAGAAATTAGTTATCATCGATCAGAGTCTTGCCTTTGTAGGAGGGATCGATCTCTGCTACGGTCGCTGGGATGATGAGCAGCACAGGTTAACCGATTTGGGTAGCGTCGGTACGACTCAGAGACCGATAGGAGCCTTGACAAAGATCCAATCCAGCTCAACAGTGGGCCAGCAGCTTCCTAATACTCTTCTCCAGCTGGCTAAATCGGCAAATTTAGTGACGATGAGCACTGTTGCCAATACGGCTCTCTTGCCTCCTCCTGTCGAGTTAGCCAAATTTCCATACAAAATAATTTGATTAGAATCAACTAATTAATTTTAAAAAATAGGAAGAGGAAAGCGAAGAAGAAAACAGTGGAATTCAATAGGACGAATAATGCTGTAGTCGAAGTGGATGCAACAAAAGAAGAGACCCATAAACTGGGAAGGAGAGCTACGGTTGTTAACAAGATGAGAAACTTTGCCGTAGAGCTGGCCGACAAAGGACGACATCTCAAAGGTATAATTGTTTAACATTTTGAAAAGAATTAATTATGATGCATGATTATACAGAGGACAGTAGGGATTGGATGGACAAACATTTAAAAAGTAGTAACAAAGATGAAGGATCGGAGATCGATCCTAATGAAATTGTCCCTATTAAAAATGATGAGACGAACATTGACGAAGATTCATCGCCTCATCCAAAGTAATTAAATTATTCTAAACTAGTTTTTCAATAATTATATATTTAAATATTTTTAAAAAATAGAAGAAAAGAAGAGCAACTTCTCAAGAAAAACAGCACTACACAAGCTCTTCAAGGATTCCAAGGATCAACTAAACTCTGGATCGGTAAAGATTACACGAATTTCATCGTTAAAGATTTCGTAAAACTCGATCAACCGGTATAATATAAAATTTACTTTTCCTAAAATTTCTTAATTGATTCTTCCAATCTTTTAAATGGTTGTGCTCCACTTCAGTTGCAAGGTAAAATCCTGATATATTTTCCTTTTAAAGTTACATAATAATAACTATAATATAAAAAAAAAATAGACTTTGTTGATCGAACGACCACTCCCCGTATGCCCTGGCACGATATTGCGTGCGCCGTAACGGGCAAAGCTGCCCGTGATGTTGCCCGTCACTTCATCCAGCGCTGGAACGCCATTAAAGTATATTCTATTATAAAATATCAATCAATCAGACTCTAAAAATTCGTTTCATCAGGTGGAGAAAGTGAAAGATAATCCAAGATATCCATTTCTGGTCCCGAAATCCTACGAGGATTTTCCACTTCGTTACAAAATCGAGAACGACAAATCGACCTGCGCCAATTGTCAGGTTCTGAGGAGCTCTACGACCTGGTCACTGGGCACCAGGACTACGGAAGACTCTATTATGACGGCCTACGTCCATTCCATCCAAAATGCGAAGCACTACGTCTACATCGAAAACCAGTTCTTCATCACTTTGGCGGGATCTTCGGATGAAGTGACGAATCGTATTGGAAAAGCCTTATTCGAAAGGATCATTACTGCTCATTTGTAATTACATAATTTTAGTTATATCTAACAAATATGGTAATTATGTTTACATTTATTTAATAGGGCTGGATCCCGCTTCCGAGTTTACGTCGTAATGCCGCTCCTTCCAGGATTTGAAGGACAAATCGGGACTACATCGGGCATCGCAATGCAAGCGATTCTGCACTGGAATTACGCTTCTATTTGCAGGTTTGTAAGATTTCTAATTAAGGTTTTGAATTATTCATGATTAAAAAAAATGTTTTTTAGAGGGAAGGATTCTTTGTTAGGAAGACTTCGGGATGCTAACATCGATCCTCTAAATTACATTTCCTTTTACGCTTTGAGAACTCACTCGGAATTAAATGACCAATTGGTGACTGAACTGATTTACGTTCATTCAAAATTGATGATTGTCGATGATAACTTGGTCATCTGCGGCTCTGCCAATATCAACGACCGAAGTTTAACTGGAAAGCGCGATTCTGAAGTTGCTCTTATCATTCAAGTATTTAATTTATAATAATATTATTTTAATTAAAATAATATGTAAAAATTTCTATTTTGAAAGGATGGTAATTCGAGCCTTCTATTATGGACGGTCAGCCTTATCAGGCGGGAAAGTTCGCCTCTTCTCTGCGGCGACAGCTTTTCCGGGAACACCTTGGTCTCTTAAAATCCGATTCCGAGAACGAAGAGATTGATATCGCCGATCCAGTTGCTGATTCCTTTTACAAGGGCTCCTGGCTTCGTATCGCATCCATCAATACCAAGATTTACGAACAAGTTTTCCGATGTATCCCTTGCGATGACGTGACGACTTTTGCCCAGCTCCGTGAATTCCAATCGCAGCTACCTCTGGCTTTCACAGAGCCCAACGTTGCCAAACAGAAATTGGCTCAGATTCAAGTAATTTTTAATTCATTTTCTTTGATCAAATTACAGTTAAATTAATTCTTTTAATATAGGGAACTTTGGTTCTCCTCCCATTGCAATTTTTGAGTCAAGAAAATTTGACACCGGCTGCCGGTACTGCAGAAGCCTTAATG
This sequence comes from Chydorus sphaericus, assembly GCA_030141595.1. NCBI lineage: Eukaryota > Metazoa > Arthropoda > Branchiopoda > Diplostraca > Chydoridae > Chydorus > Chydorus sphaericus. The sequence goes on from CM057933.1 coordinate 1,456,747, forward strand.
CCCACTTCTTTGTGGACTTGAAAGACTTATTTTAATTTTAAATTTAAGAATCAGTATTATGTGGACCAGTAATTGTTTTGTTTGAAGATATAATAACGGGCATTTCCTGTTTTTTTTTTTTTTTACCTTAGATTTGGCCTTGAGACGTGCAGCATTTTATTTATCTAATCAGACCAAACATTTTAAAATGCAATTCATTTTTTATCACTCTGTAAAAGATATTATCTTTCCGACAGTCATAAAAAACATTAAATGTGATGTATTTCCGTGCGATTTAAAAAACCCGGATTTGTTAAGCCTTTTTGAATTTAATACATTCCTTGGGGTCTTTTGGTGAATATATTACTTTAATCAGTTTGGTTCTGGTTGTGAAAAAAAATGTTAAACTGCGCATTTATGTATATATGGGCGAGACTAAGGCGATTTGACGAAGATTATGCTTCTGGGAAGCACCTGGAAGATAATAAATCTATGAATAATGCTTCTTTTTAAAAAATAATAATAAGTATAGGTACACGTCAAAAGAATATTAGCATTCTGTTTATTCTAACCAAAGTGCCTTTAGGTCTTATTACACTTTGAATAGAATCGATTTCTATCAAGTTTTTTTTGTGCGTGTGGCATTGATATTCGGCACGCAGTTCAAATGATGAGTGATGATATAGAAAGCCGGAGGACATTCAACTCTCCCTTACTCACCCTAGATGTCAAAAGTAGTTGACGGATTGACCGCTAGGAGCGCCGTACCTCACTATACTAAATCCGAAAAAAACTCTTCAAGGTTTCTCCCTCTGACGGCCCTTTCTGTCAGCAGTGTGCGGTAGTCCATCGCCCGCCTCTGTTGTGCTAGTGCCACCGTCAGTGTGTTCTTTCTTCTTCATTTTGTGTGTCTTTCAGTTTCCCTTTTTTTTTCTTTCTAACAAAAACATTTCATTACACATTTCTTGGCATCTCATATTACTGCCATTGAGAAAAGAGTTTTACAAATTTTCCAATTTAAGAAAGAAAAAGAAGAAGCAACAGCAAAAAAATCATTTCAAGATGGCAGACTCTGTGCTGGGGCACGCCGTTCCTCCTGCCTCGTTGATACGATCAACATCCAAGGATAATAATAATGCTCTGGCGACTAGTGCACTAGTAGTAACTTCCAGCTGTCCGTCAACGAGGAGGCCGACAACCAGGGCATCAATCCACAATAACAACAAGGACGCCACCACCGTTATTATTGACGAGCACCAAACTTTGGACGTGAACGACGTCGAAGCCGTTGAAATGAAGAGGCGGCGAGCAGACCGATGCGATAGTTCCGAAAGTTCAGACAGGTTATTATTATTAATATTTTAAATATAAATTTATTCGAAATTCTCACGTAAACGACCACCGAATTTCAGTGTAGAGTCGACTCTTTTGTTCTCTCTCCTTCTTCCTCTCGTTCGCCCATCGCCTCTGGGTTCAAGGCTTGTAAAGACCCCCCTCTTTTTTTTTCTTCTTCTTTTCCTCCTCCCTTTTTTTTTTCTTCTAGACTCTATAAACAACTATAAGAATGTTGCGTGCGTCTGGACACTCTTTCTTTTACAGAGGAAGCCTGTTTTTTTCGTCTTTCACGGTCGCCTCCTGTAGAGCGTGAGATAGTCACCAAGAAAAAGTTTTTTTTTTTTGGTCAACTTATTAAAAAATGATGACTTTTTAATGACCTGGATTGTCAAAAAAGTAACAAGACGCGCACCGGAAGCTATTCCGGCTGACCTCTCACGTCTTATATATACCTTTGTGTAATAAACGGGCACGTGAGAGCAGTAGCTCTTTTACAGAGTTGCCAAAGTATTCCATATTTGGATGAATTCATTTGAAAAAATGCTAATCTCTGTACAACCTGTTTTGTGTGACGTAAACACACGAATTCCTTAAAAAAAAAGTTGCATAGAGTATAAAAATATTTTAGGTGTTGTTATCAGACTCGTGACGGTTCCTCGGTTTTCCCCCCTCCTCTCTATGATTATATAGCCACCAGGATCGAAGGGTCCATCGATGGTTTCCCGTTCACCGTGGGGTTCCTTTCGTATTGATCTCTATACTATGTGTCACGAGCTACTCCCCCTTTTTCTCTTATTGTCTTCGAGTAGCAAATGGCGAGGGTTGAAACTCACTCTTTGTTGTCCTCCCCTATTCCGCTTAAAAAAAGGGGTTAATGCAAACCATTTTCACGAAATATTTTTCTAGAATAAAAGTAGGAGCCACATATGTGACTTTTTTTCTCCCGACCTTGAGTTGAACCTCCTTTTTTTTACGATCTGTGAGCCCGTTGTGTGCACACAGCTGCCCTGAATTTCCCCCTCACATGAAGGGGAGAGACAAAAAAAAAAATCCTTCTCCCCTCAGTAGCTTGTCCCCCCTTCAAATTTTTTTTTTCCGGACTGTTGAGTTTTACAGAGAAGAACGTGACGCTAACACGGTACCACCATTACCACTGTTTGCCTACGTGTTTTGTAGGTGTCGCTAAACCTCAAAAAAGGGGTTTTTCTTCTTCTTCACTCCGCTGGGGGTCTTCTACAACCGTTTTTCTTCTTCCCTCCCCCGTGAAGGTTTAGGATTTCAATAATCATTCTCATATTTCTTTCTTTTTGATTATTACAGTGGAGTGGCGTCTTTAGCCTGCTCGGATGCTTCACCATGGAGCAGCGGGAGCGATATAACCGATCCCATGTCTCCGGATTCGCTCAGCTCTCAACCGAGCCCTCAACAGCAGCAAGGATCGGAGAATATAATAGTTACTACGCCAACAGAGACGCTTCCAGCTTGTAGACGTCGCAGACATAGTGATCCATCATCTCAAGAGCAAGACAGTTGTAAAAGGATCCGGCGCACATCCGGAACAAACCGGCCGAGACAGTCATGGCCTCAGCAGCTCAAAATTACGGAATTTTTCTCAACCCAAGTCAAGACGAATTGGAGCTATTCAAAATTCTCTGCCAAGGGCCTTCACAAACAAGATCTTCCGGCTGAGCCAAGAGTATCCATCGTCTCTGTGGCGCACGTTGAAGCCGTCCTGTCCTGCTACGATCCTTCCACCTCCGGTCATCCGCTTTCCAGTGGATACCACTAAAGAAGTCGCCAAGAACAGTGCGGAAGCCGTTTCAAATATTCCCGATGTGATCCATTGCCTCTGGTTAAACTGCAGTACGGAATTAAGTGCCGGTCAGTCTTTACTGGAACATATCCAGAGCGTCCACGTTGCTCCGCAAGTTCCAGAGCAACAGGAATCGTCACCATCTGAGCTCTACGCCTGCCAGTGGGAAGGATGTAAAGTGCAGGGCCGGAAGTGTTCCTCCAGGTCGTGGCTGGAGAGGCACGTACTCGTTCACGGTGGATACAAACCCTTCCGGTGCATTGTAGACTCTTGTGAGCAGCGCTTCAATTCTCAGGTGGGATTATCTTTTTTATTATTTTAAAAATTGAATTGAATTAACTTTTTTTGCCTTTACAGATGGCGCTGGAACGGCACGTGAACGCCCATTTCAATCAAGATTCCGGGCATCAAGGTGGTGCTGGGAGCAACGGTTTGAAAAAGGAGAATGCTTTGGCCAAAATCGCTCGAAAAAATTCCAAGAAATTGAAGAACCGGCGCTGTATAGCAACTCCAGCTCGATTGTGTGATTACTTTGATGCGGGAATAATGGAACGCCTTCAACACCAATTGATATCTTCACATGTCAACCAGAATCGCCTTGGTTTGTCCCTATCCAGCGGCAAACTCACCTTTTCCAGCCAAGTAAAAACTATTTTTTAATTCATCCATCCGGAAGCTGGATTAATTTATTTTTATATTCTCAGGTTATTGGAAGACGTTTAGATAACGATGGATGCCCTCGAGTCTTAATACGATGGACACCTCCTGATTTGTAATCATCTTTCTAAATTTATTTCAAATCATTTAAAATTAATTCTAATTAAAATACAGGTTACCTGACCAATGGGTGACGGAAGACCAAGTTGTGAGCTCCAAAAGTGTTCCAGTTCATAGTTTGAGCCCAGCATCTCAGATTCGGTTGCAAGAGGAGCTCACCGGTCCTGTTGTTGCCCGTCCCAAACAGCGTCGAAAATGAATTTCTATTCCGCATTGGTGCCAATTTTGTTTTAAATTGACGATTACTTCCTCTCTCTCTCTGAAAATGTACTTTTTTCCCATCCACTTTTTCGTTTTTTTCCTAGTCAAACTTTATTATTTTCCCGCTCCTTAATCCACAAATTGATTGACAGATCCTTAGACGATGGAATGGAGACTTATTTTTTTTTTTTTACACTTGGGGAAATTTATTTTGTGTGTGTAAATACCTGGGGTTATTATGTGTTCATTTCTTTTGCTCATTTGTTTTTTTTTCGTTCGATTTCGATGAGTTTTCGAGATCTCAAAATATTCTTCTTTAAAAAAAAAATGCCGCAATGTTGTTCAAATTAAGGGAATCCCGCACAATCCCGCATAGAAATGGAACTACTACCTCAATTCCATCACTGCCAATTTTTTTTAAGAGAGAAGAAAAAGAAGCCTTGTCTGTTTATCACGACCGGATGTACAGCTAATTGCACGAGCTATATTACTCATATTAAAATGAATTTGTTTGCCTATTTTGTGGTGACACGGGAAGCGATTCCTCGCTAAAAAAAAAGTGTTGTCATACTCTCAAAATTGACGATTAAGCCAACAATAAATGCAAAAATATGATGCCTAAATGTGTATTTTGGTTTTTAGTGATTCTTCTTCTCAGCATTGAATTTGGTTTTTTGGTGCAAATTAACTAGATCATTGAATAGGTTGCTATCCAAAATGGTACTGGCGCACATCAATCCTGACATGAGCGCAGAAGTGAATCCAGCTGACATAATATCCTGTCCGACCAGGTACAATCCTAACATTTTTTTCAAGATGATTAAAATGTGAAACTTGAAGAGGTTATTATTATGCAAGAATACCTGGAATTCCGGAATCTGGTCGTAATAGAGCCGCTTGCTCAGGTAGAAAACGTTCTTTGTTATGATCCAACCCATAGATGGCACCTTGTTGAGCGGCCAGGTAGTGTTCATTCGTCACTAATTAATTATGTAAATAAACCAGTTATCGATTAATCGATTTGGATAGTAAATTATGTAATTACCTGGAGTTCCAACAAGCCAGTGATCCACGGCATCCTGTAACATTAAACCATTGTTAACATGTCAACAAAGAGAGGTACTTTTTGAATGGAAAAAGTTTACTTTAATATTCGGGAAAAGTGCAACTGCTTGATCCACCAATTGCTGACCGATAGCGTTTTTCAGCGAGTCGTACTCTGTCCCGCGTTTCTTGACGGATTTCTCGGACCAATCCTGGAACCAAGAGTAAGGTCCAAATGAAACGATCGTGATGGTGCTCCTGCCCGGGTAACGACTCTCCCACGAAGGATCTTTAGCTGAAGGGAATCCAATAAAGAAGAAAGGATAAGGCTTGTATAAAACATCTTCCAACTTCATCTTCATGAGCGAATCAAAGTCCTAAATAATAAAAATAAAAGTTAGATGAGAATATTTAACTAAATTTATTTAAATTTCAACACCTTTTCAGGATGGCTCCCGCCAAAGACCCACATATTTTGGGCACGCAATCCCAATTCTTCAGTAGTTCCTTTTAGACCGATAAACACGCTGATACAACCGATTCCAGGTTTAGACGAGTTGACCAAAGGCCAGGTCGGTGAGCTCCTAGCCACATATTCCGGAAGCAGCTTCTTGAATGTATTATGAATCCCTGCAATATCGATTAATCTGTACAGATCTCTCTCATTTAAAATTCAATTGAATAATTCAGTATACCCGCATCAGAGATAACAATAGGAGCGTGAATATCGACGGATTGACCACTTCCAACTTTACCAAGCCGAACTCGAACGCCGGAAACATGACCGGCTTGATCCATCAATATGTCATCAACGGGAGCTTTCATCATGACCGCACCCCCGTTCCTCTCGATAACTGGGGCGATCCTGAATGGAATTTCTGATGCTCCACCGATCGGATAAGAAGCACCTGGAAATTCAATAATCAATAAAAGATAATTTTTAAAAAATTATAAAAAGGGAATACCGTATTCAAAGTGACTGATGAGGAGGGCGTGTAGTGCGAAACTAGAACGGCTTGGAGGTGTTCCGTAATCACCCCAGATGTAACACAGGATCAACCTCAAATCTTGATTATCAGTCAATTCCTATTTTAGAGAAAAAGAAATTAATAAATTCATTGAATTATGAAGAAAGTTCCTTGTTACCTCGACAACTTCCTGTAAGGTACGTCCACCAAGAGAAAAGAATTTGCTCCAGAATGTTGCCAGTCCGAAACGGTTGATCCAGCGCACGATCCAAAGTGGCATCACTTTCAGCATCACGAAATACTTTGAATGACGACTGATTTGATCAATCATGTTAAAGTATTTCTCGATTCCTTTCTTCTCTTCAGGAAATTTCTCGATTAATTGCTTCTTCCAGGCACCTCTACCCGAAGGGATTCCAAACTTCCTCTCCGATTTCTCTCCAGCATCCATCACCACCACATCGAAATTGTTATCTAAATATTTGTTTAAGTTCAATTATTATTCAATTATAAAATAAACTATTTATTACCCATATTAGCCCATTGGATTTGTCCATCACTGATCTGTTCCAGCAGAGTTTTGTTGAGTGTGGGCCGGTTAAATCCACCAATGTAGTGAATTCCAACGTCAAATTCGTAACCTTCGGCTTTGAATATGTGGCATGCACCTGAAACAATCAATAGAGATTACTTTTAGGTTCTTGATTACTTAGATATAAGAGTAATAAACCTCCTAATTTTCCATGTTTTTCAAGAACTAGAACTTTCATTCCGGCTTTAGCCAACAAGGCGGCGGAAGTCATCCCACCAATTCCACTGCCGATGACGATGGCATCGTACTGCTTCCCAGTGGCCACTTCTTGGTCGAAAACTGAGTTTGAATAAAGACATGTTTTTAAAAGAGAGAGAGAATTGAGAAAAAGAATTACGTAAATACCTTTTTTTATGGTTTTATCACGCTGCTTCTGATCAGTTTCCAAAGGCGTTATCGGCTTACGTGAATCAGTGAGTAAAGGTGACTTCCATTTGCGACCAGATTGGCTGTTTTTCTTCGAAGAGAAAAAACGTCTCTTGATGAAAAAACCTAAGAAGACTGCAACGAGTATGCCGACAGCAGATTTTCCGTCGACAAGTTGACTCACAACCATCGTGTTCAGCATTTCTCACACGGCCGGTAACGAGAGCGTTGACGAGAAACGTCTGCTGCGGATCCTCCCTTGTAGAGGAGTGTCAGCGATGCAAGTCATCGCCAAATTATATTGTTGTTGCGCACGATCACGTTGACTTTCGGTGTTCCGAGGGCATGCACTTTGGAGCAGACTGCGCCGGTGGCTTTTCTCATTATGTTTTCGTGATTTAATTCCTACATTGGTTCCTAGGTGGAAGCACATACTTAGCAGAGTTCCCACCTAAAAAAAAACATTGTGTGTATCTTTTAATTTTAGATATTGGTTTCATTATGTTTTAACTTGATATGAACACAAGGCTAATGATTATTTTTCAATATTTATTTGGTGGCCCTGAAAAGGGCCGATTTAGTAAAGCAAGACGTAAACGGCTTAAGCCTTGGCGGGTTTGTCGGTCTTCTTGGGCAGAAGAACGGCCTGGATGTTGGGTAGGACACCACCCTGAGCGATGGTCACACCGGAGAGTAGTTTGTTCAACTCTTCGTCGTTACGGATGGCCAACTGAAGGTGACGGGGGATGATGCGGGTCTTCTTGTTGTCACGTGCAGCGTTGCCGGCCAACTCGAGCACTTCAGCGGCGAGGTACTCCATGACGGCAGCCAAGTAGACGGGGGCACCGGCACCGACACGATCAGCGTAGGATCCCTTGCGGAGCATACGGTGGATACGACCGACGGGGAACTGAAGTCCGGCCCTGGATGAACGGGTCTTTGACTTTCCCTTCACTTTGCCTCCTTTGCCGCGACCAGACATGATGAGTAGGTTTCTAAAAGTAAGTAACTGCGAAAGAACTACGCGTAGCTCTCGAGCAGAAATTATAATGTAAATTAGAGGAAAGGTCGGTTTATATAGTCTTGGACGATAGAAAAGGGAAGCCAGAAGAGAAGACGCTCATTGGGTAGCAAGCAGGAGCCCTAGTCAGTTCGGTACTTCACCAATGGGCGATGGGTGCGTGATTTTTTCACCCTCTCCCGCCAAGACTGGCAGCTGCTACCTTTGTTTGAATTTGGCTCCTCTCGTCCTCATGACGCACTAGTCTCTTGGCTCTCTCTTTCCACATTCCTACGACAGAGGGGGGAAATTTAGTATAAAGGTGTACAGAGAAATCCCAATAATCATTCATTTCCTCACCCCCGAGTAAACCGAATATGCCTCCTAAAGTCAGTGGAAAAGCAGCCAAGAAAGCCGGCAAGGCTTCCAAGAACATCGCAAAGGGCGACAAGAAGAAAAGGAAGAAGAGGAAGGAGAGCTACGCCATCTACATCTACAAAGTGTTGAAGCAAGTCCACCCCGACACCGGCATCTCCTCCAAAGCCATGACCATCATGAACTCTTTCGTCAATGACATCTTCGAGCGCATCGCCGGTGAGTCTTCTCGTTTAGCCCACTACAACAAGCGCTCGACCATCACGAGCCGCGAAATCCAGACGGCCGTCCGACTCCTTCTCCCCGGAGAGTTGGCCAAGCACGCCGTCTCTGAAGGCACCAAGGCTGTCACCAAATACACCAGCACCAAGTAGATTCCTACTTCTCATCGTAAACCAAACGGCCCTTTTCAGGGCCAACAACTCTATTAAGAAAAGACAAAGCTTTTCCATTCTTTAAATTACTATGAATGTAAAGAGTACTGTAATACATGTGGATCGTGCTGTTGACCACCCTAAAAATTTATACATCAACGCTGGTGAGTTTAGTCATGAAGATCATGAACAAGAAATGAAAGATCATGTAAAAAAAAATACAGATCCGTATGTATGTACCAAGTACACGCCCGAGTACACCAGCACCAAGTAAAAGTTTAGACTGGGTCATCTTCTAACAAAAGCCCTTTTCAGGGCTACCCACCATTTTCAAAGAAAAGGTTCATATAGCTGTTTTAAAACATTACTTAAACAACAAACATGCTCGACGGACCGTTAACATACAATACACACTACTGTTTTATTGAAACTCAAAGCCTCCTTGAAATGATTAAGCCAGGAAATTGTATTATGAAACGACTAGAAATCCAATAGTTGTATACATGTTATTAATGTGATTGGAACAGCAATACGTTTACTTATTCTTTTGAATAATTTATAGTCATAAGTAATTTTTCATACATCCTTCTAAGTTTAAAATATATTCGTCAGTAACCTTACATGTTATTGCATTAATATTAGGTATTTTCAAATATGTGAACTAGGCTAAATTTTCTTCCTAAAAAAATTAAAATGTATTAGTTTTCTGAGAAACTATATATCGGTATAAGTATTTAACGTAGGTTACATAAAGGGCGCTAAAATCCTCGGCGAGAAGTTTTTCGATTTAGATCCTTTTTTCCAACTGATTTACCTTTATAATTATACTGAGCTGTTTCACTCATCATCAAGATTGTTTTTATTTATAATATTCTTCCGTACGATCATAACAAAAGGACACAGAAGCTCTACAACACCAAATTACTTTGACGAGCCCCTTTATTATTTATTATTCTATGTAACGATGAAAATAAGAGATTCCAGCACTGAGCATTTGTAAAGATTCTCCTTCTCCTCAGCACTAAGTTCATGTGCATATGTGTTCACGAAACCATGGCGACTATTATTCCAAAATGTTGATGGTGAACTGTAATCAAGGGTCTTTGTTATGTTTGTGAATTAGGTAGTACTAAAAATTGAATTGGAAGCAATTATAATACTAGAACATCATTGTTGTTCATGTACTAAACATAGCAATCAGTGTGGAATACCCATGACTGCCGCCATCCGTCAATCTAACCCGGGAATGGGGTCAAAGTGAATGCGACGGCGCGAACTTGAGATGCCACCTGTGCGCACCGTTGATCTTTAAGCGCAAATCCTGCCCCTTTCGGGGCCATTATATACACATAGTTATAGATACATTCTTGAACGACATCAGTTCAGTCATCAGTCTGAGCACACTTTCTACACTCACCCCATAAAAATCCATTATTTTGTGTGCGTGACAGCAACGACTTGAAACATTCTCAGTTTCGTCTAATCATTGTTCAATAATTACAAGTAAATGGTGACTTCTCATATATGTTGATGGTAATTGATCTCTAAATGTATATTATTTACTGCTCAGGTAGAGAATATAAGCTCATCCATCATGACAACTATATCCGGAAACAATATTATTTCAAACAGTACGGGGATCATATTGAGCATACTTGAAGCAGCTCGTACCACGGATCATTTCCTGTTCGCTTCTTACATAACTTTTGGTGTGATTGGTATTCCAGCTAACTTAGCAGTCATTTGTACGATCATACGATGGAGACGTCTTCATCTCCCTCGTAACATCATGTGGCTCGGAGTTGGGATCTCTAATGTGATCATGCTTACGTGCCATCTACTGAGAGTGCTATTCGTATGGTGTGAGAAATCGTGGTTAACTCACGCACAATGTACTTGGTTCAGTGCTCTCTTGTATGCATATCGATTACTCATTATGCTGTTATCCTCTTTGGAACGGTACATCTATCTGCATCATTCGTCTTGGTACAAGATTCGCATCAACAATCGCTCACTTCTGACTCTTCAATGTAGCTGCTTCTTCCTCATCTTTTTGGTGGCTGCAGCCTTCAGTCAAATCCCTGACGATGCTGATGAAAGTTTCCAGTCCGGATTCTTCACCTTTTCAAATTTCAAAACGATTGGTACCATACTAATTGGTCTCTTCCCGATCTGTTTAACCGGCGTTGTCATGACGAGATTTAAAGCTCGTCAAGAGCAACCTTTGATAGAGATGGTGAATATTATTGGAGGATCTCGCCGTGCTAGTGATGAAACTAACGGAAATATTGAGCAACAGAATAATCACTTCGTTCTTATAGGGAATAGAAGAGTGAGTCGTCTCGAAGTGGAGGCGGCCGACAGTGCCAATTTGAGTCTCGTATTGTTTCTAGCTTGTATTATGCTTCCCCCTTTAGTCTTGTTTTGTATCCTATCCTTCTGCATTAAACAGTCGGACGACTCGGAGATTTGTACTCCCTATTTGTGGATATTTTTTTATACAAGCACTTTCTTGAATGATTTCTATTCAGGTGTTGTAAACGTTCTTTTCTTTGTTGTCAACAGTCATGATTTAAAGTCCCTTTTCATGAAAAATTCAAGTATAATGTAATATTTGTTTTCAATCAAATGTAGTCTGTACTAGACTAAAATACTGCAGCTGTGCATGTTGTGATATTTACCAACAAAAGTTGTCAACATGATGTTAACTGGTGAACACGGATTCTATGTTAAGTATTGATTTTATGTTGTTTAGGAATCAAAAAGGGTTAACCAAATATAGGTGTTATAGCAATGCCAACGACAACAATTTACTCGGGAATCAGAATTGAAGTGTTAAAGGTGCCAACTTAATTTTTATTCGTCTATTTGTTTGATGTCCTTCGATTATCTCGAGTGCGGCAGGTTTTTATTTAAATACTCAATTCTATACCGACATCATTTACTGCTATTATTTCTTCTCGGTCCATTTCTGTGGTTACTTGTTATTTGAAGTTATTAGACTAACATGATGTGATGTCTTACTACTACTACTACTATGTTACATCTTCTTTGCTTATTCGGTACCGTACGTCAATATTCTTACATCATTATATGTCCAGAGTGTATTTAACATGCATTGTTGTGAAAAAAAGTCTCGTTTTTGTGAGCATTATGTACTGATTTACTTGTTAAAAAAAGGTCAATAGAATTCTAATAAAAGCTTCTTAGTTTCCAGGAGACATGCTTTGGATGCGTATTTCTTAGATTATTTGTTTGATTGTACTGCATTGTTTACTCAGCACACAATCGTGATACATAATCTCGAATGCCATTATATTCGATCCCTTTAAACGCATCACTGTTTTTGTAAAAAAACAAACATAAAACCTTTTATATTTTTTGTTGGGGACTCCTGGTAATCTGGTAGTACGGTTCATTTTACTTAAGTTCATTATTAACGTCGTACAATCTCTTCTCCTTCGCTTAATCTGATACCGGTACCCAGGATTCGTAGCTATGGTGATGATATCTGTGAAATAAATAAAAAAAAATTTAGTTTTATTCGTACATACATTCTGTATGTTTTCTAGTGGTAGGTACATTTTTGTTCAAACATAGCAGGATTCCATCAACAATACTGGTAACTACTTTTTCGGGATAGAAAACTTATAATTGTTTGTATAGTATTGTTGGGTTATGTTGGGTATAGTGCTTAACTACCGTACTCTGTTTGCATCGAGCTTTTTTCGAGGGGCAACCGACTCTTTCTTTTACTCGTTTTCTTGGTCCTATAAAAACAAGAAAACGCGTAGAAAAGCAAGAAAATGCGGTAAATTTACGGAAAAATGGTAAATTTACCGATTTTTTTGCTAGAAATTGTGAGAAATTTACTGGCTTTTCCCGCCTTTTCTTGCTTTTCTATGCGTTTTCTTTGTTTTCTACACTTTTCTACGCCAAGAAAACGAGTAAAAAAAAGAGTCGGTTGCCCCTCGGCTTTTTTCTTATCAATAATTCGACTGGTGTCTCTGAAAAGGGCCGATTTAGGTATGAATGGCTTAACTCTTGGCGGGTTTTTCGGTATTCTTGGACAGAAGAACGGCCTGAATGTTGGGCAGGACACCACCCTGAGCGTTAGTAACACCGCAGAGAAGTTCGTTCAACTCTTCGTCATTACGGATGGCCAGCTGAAGGTGACGGGGGATGATGCGGGTCTTCTTGTTGTCGTACATGCAAGTCGCACTTTTAAACTCACTAGGCACTCACCAAGCAAGTAAAAGAGGTTAGCAGTGATGTTGTCTTTGCTGCAATAGGAAATTAATCCAATCGCACCCTACTTTCATTGGAATGTACCATCTGGCAAGCTGGGAAGCAACACACTGAGTCTGATGTCTTAAACAAAAATATTCATGCACGAAGAATCCTAAGGATTACTTAGAACAAATATTTTAAGGGATTATTTGGCGCAAGCAACATGTATACAAATTGTAAAATGAGACTCTTGTTTTATTAATTGGATAATGAATATATAAGAAAAAAAAGAAGGCACTAAGAAAACGAAGCGTAAAATCTTTTTCTTTATGTCGTTTTGTTTAAGCGATTGGATGAGATGGACGTTCAACCGCCGAAACCGTATAGGGTACGGCCTTGACGTTTCAGAGCGTAGACGACGTCCATGGCGGTCACCGTCTTCCTCTTTGCGTGTTCGGCTTAGGTGACGGCATCACGGATAACGTTCTCAAGGAATACCTTTAGCACACCACGGGTCTCCTCGTAGATCAGGCCGGAAATACGCTTTACACCACCACGGCGAGCCAAACGACGGATAGCCGGCTTGGGAATGCCCTGGATGTTGTCACGCAACACTTTCCGGTGACGCTTGGCACCTCTCTTTCCGAGTCCTTTTCCTCCTTTACCGCGTCCAGTCATTTTTTTTAGTTATTCTGAAATTTAAAACTTGAATATTTTCCTGACGGAAAACCAGGGGCTTATATACTCATCGAACACGACTTCTTCTCTTCCCATTGGATGAGGGAAACTCCTTCGCACCACTTTCCCCTCCACCAATGAGATACAAAGAAAGAAGGGAAATTAAATTTATTCTTCTACCCCGTCACAAACATTCCTATGGTTCCTGCTGTAAAAAAGTTTCTTCATTCATTCATTATCATTCGCCATGGCCCGTACCAAGCAAACCGCTCGCAAGTCTACCGGAGGAAAGGCTCCTCGTAAGCAGCTGGCCACCAAGGCTGCCCGTAAGAGCGCCCCGGCCACCGGTGGTGTTAAGAAACCCCATCGTTACCGCCCCGGTACCGTCGCTCTTCGTGAGATCCGTCGTTACCAAAAGTCGACTGAACTGCTCATCCGCAAGTTGCCCTTCCAGCGCCTCGTCCGTGAAATCGCCCAGGATTTCAAGACTGATCTCCGCTTCCAGAGCTCCGCTGTGATGGCCCTTCAGGAAGCCAGCGAGGCTTACTTGGTCGGTCTGTTCGAGGACACGAACTTGTGCGCCATCCACGCCAAACGTGTGACCATCATGCCCAAGGACATCGAGCTCGCTCGCCGTATCCGCGGTCACTTTTTACAAACATATCGGCCCTTTTCAGGGCCACCATATTTGTAAGTGAGGAGTTTCAAGCCGTTAAAACAATTAGATTTGATCAATTGTAGCTGAAGAATAGTTTTTAATTAATTTGGCTATGCTCATTCAATATGTTTACAAATTGATTTATATATATGCAGGAGTATAGCGACTTGCGCTTCGAATTACACTTGGCACCGCACACTTGATTTCAAATCTAACTTTGGCATTACTAAAATCATTAAAAATCATGCTACTATCCAAAATATTGTATAGTATCTCGTCAGTAACTCAGTATGTATACACGATTGGTAACCAAGCTATAAAGAGAAGTTTATGTTAAAATGCAAATCCGACTGTACATACTATGTTCATTCAACCGTCATAAGCCATAAAATATGATAATTAGTCGTTATATAACCACAATTGTGAATTTTAATTGAGTTTACGCATCACGAAATAAGGTCCAGTTTTGAAATCTATAGTAAGCAATAGCACTCGTTCTTAGACGTTTGTTTCTACGAGCCAATGCGTTTTCCACGAATGCATCACGCTGCCAATAATACATACATCGAAATTGGCCACTGACTACACTAAACCTTAGAAACGATGGGTTAGAACACGCACCAACCGAGTTATAGTTGTACAAGCCTTGAAACTATTTGCACATCGAGCACTTGGTTTTGGGCTGCCCAAGTAACAAGGCGAAAAAATGTACCCTTCAGCGATATCATTGAGATTAAATGTCTCAATAAGGTTCTTTACTGTTTTTCTTATAACAGTTTATTCATCAGGATTAGTCTACTGCAGTAATGACTTTTGTTCACTGAATCAGTCCCATTTAATTATTGCTTCTTACAAGGTATTTTCATAAGGTATATTTTTTCAAATGATAAGAATACCATGTATGTTTTTTGAAATGACAGAATCCATTGGCTAACATTCCAAATTTCGCCGTCACTCAGTCGAGTTTATTGGAAGTGGAATGCCTCAACTTGCTCACCGATAAACTCCGTTTTACGTATAATATTTTGAAGGGAAAATTGATTATGATTATAATAATTGTCATTAAAACATCAATTTTATGGCTGATTGTAAAACAGTTTTGGCATTAAAGTACCACCGATAATTGGAGAGGGAAATAGTATACCAAACTTCGGTTTTCAAATGGAAAATGGTACGTGGACAGGTGCGATGGGCCTGCTTCAACGCAAGGTACGCTAAGTTTACGTAATAACTCCTTATTGATTGCAAAAAAATATATATATGATTATTTCTTTTAATAGGAGGTGGACATGTGTATTTCTTTTTCGCCTCCGAGTGCCAACAAAAGGGAAACCACGGACAATTCATTTCCAGTTCTCTTCGACGAAACGAGCATCCTGATGCCCTATCCACAAGAAACTGGGAAGATTACTGCTCTAGCAGAGCCCTTTAGTCCGATGGTTCACTCTATAAAACATTTATAAAACTTAATTTCGTAGTTCTATAATATTACCTTCATTTTTTCAAATAAGGTTTGGATATCCATCCTTGTTTCAGCTGTAATCGCTCCTGTTTCACTGTGGCTAGTAGACCGACTGCAAAAACCAAACATCATCGATGGTAGCACCAATAAATCAACTAAAGATTCCCTTGAGAACTATGCCTTTCTCTTCATGGAGATGATGATAAGTCGACGTACGTGTGGCACATTTCCGTTATCAGTTTAAAAATATGATAACTGTAATGATATAAGAGGTACACCTTTCAAAAATATTTAGAACGAATCTTATTTATGCAGGCGCCGTCCACAAGCGTTCATCCCTTTCCTACCGCTTCATCTGTGGTTCCGCTCTTTTAGCTTCAATCGTCCTAGGAAACATATATTCGGGGATTTACACATCAATTTTAGCTGTTCCCCGTTTCCAAGTGACCATCACCTCCATCGAAGATGTCGTGGCTAATCCAAATATCAAATTGTACGTCTTTAAAGACACACCAACTGATAACTACGTCAAGGTCAATATCACTATTACTATTCCATTAGTTTTAAAAAGTATAATTTTGCTTATGCTGCGAAATAAATAAGATAGACATCAGTGGACAACACAATGAGCCTAATTCGAGACCAACTGAGTCGTAATCCTTCTCAGAGACTCTCTTTCAAAAACTACACCAGTACAGGTGACATATCATCAACTATTAAATGCGACCGAGTTTTGCTGAACGTGAGACCAATAGATTAGAATTTGAATGTACTATTTTCTACTAAGTCAAATTATTGTATAATACGGTTCATTCGCGTGACGCTGAAGCCCAGCAGTATTAATAGGAGTCTCATTAAAGAGAGCTACATCAAGAACAACAATACGTGCAAAGTAACCATGGCTGAAAAAGTTGTCTTCAGCCGAATGGAATCCATCGACTATCCGAAAAACAGTCCTCTGACAAAACCTATCGATCGAGAGTACGCCAATTAATGAATTTCATGCTGTACATATATATATATATATATATTAATTTATATTTATTTTTAGGCTCTTGCTTTTACACCAGTTTGGCCTGCTAGATTATGCTAATCGAAAAACTTTTCGACAGCTCAATGGCGGGGGAAACGACAAAAATCCATGTTTGCTTACTAAGGGTAGAAATCTTGCTGATACTAATAAGACTCAAGTGTCGACGGGGCTTCGTTCTTTTGGTGGAGCTTTCCTAGTCTTGGGTATAGGATCTGCCTTGGCTCTTCTAGCTTTCATTGGTGAACGTGTAACAGCCAGAATGAAATGCCAAATTGAAGCGCGCCACATTTTAATAGACGTAGGTCTATGGTATTCTAGACTCAAACACTTATATCATTCTAATGAAACATCGGTGGCCTTGTTAATTGATGGATTGATGTGTATTTACCAATATTTTAAAGTTTTCTTAGTATATTAACAATATTAGTTCGTACCTATCCAATCAGTCTACATGTGAGTTCATATTACTATGTGGTTCAACTTAATCAATACACCTGCCAGGAATATATTACGGTTCTCAGTACACAATATTCAGTAGCCCGAAACAAAATTCAGTCAACCAGCTCTTTTGTATTAACTTGGGTAATTCTCAGTAAATTGACTTGTTCGTTTTATTTAACCATACTTTAAATTGGATTTCAATTGAATTCAGCCTAGCTCCAATAGGCTTATTAATAGCGCTGAAATCCCAATACCCTCTTGGATTTACCTAAGAATACTTAACGTTATTGGAGATAATTGCTAGTTTTGCTACTAGTTTCCGTGATAGTACTGAAATCAATGGGAAAATTTACTGTATTTATTTATCAAATTGTTTCGTTGCTGAAGACTTATAAGGCACGATTGGTATAAAAACAGAAGGTGAAGTAGATGCTAAAAAATAATTGTAGATGTGTAATACCATATTTCGTTCATTTTATATCTTAAAGCTGAACTATTAACCAATAAGCAAGGTTCAGCTGTCCTATGCTGTCCATGCTCCTTGCGGTGCTTAAAATATACAAATATATTGAATTCAATGAATTTCAAAGTTGTAAAACAAAGTTAAATTGATTCGTCTAAATCATTCCAATATCTAGTGCGTAAGATTTCTCATTTCAAGTTGTGTTTTGGTACAGTGCCGCCTTGCTTATACAACCAATTCGCTTATAAAACGGACTGGTACCGGTACGTGGTTTTATAAGCGAGGCGGCGCTGTACTTAAATCTTATCAATAAGTTTTACCACCTCAAATTGAATTGTTCGGTAGGCCTGAACCGATTTGATCAAAAAGATTATTTATCTACACAGTTCTACCGAAATTTACGCTTCAAAGATGTCTTCATCCATGTGAGCAAAAATAAGGTATCTGGTGGACTGGTGGTACTGAGAAGCTCTTCAGTCGTTTCTAGATGGATCATCCAACAAGATTGCATAGAATATCTTCTCCAGAAAATGACTGGGCTCATTTTTCTACTGTTGTCGGCATTTCTAGGAGCATTACCATTAATATTTTGTTACAATAATTTTAAAATTGACGACTCTGCTTACTTGAGTAAATCACATCTCACTGTAGCTACTTACAAGGTATTTTACTATCGTTCAATCTATAAATCTATAATGTATCTAATGGAATTGTTCCTCTAAAAAAAAATTAAGAATCCATTAGGTAAAATCCCGAACGTTAGCATCACTCAGGCTGGTCTTGTAGAAGTCGAATGCCTTGCTTTGCTCACAGAAACTCTTAATTTTACGTAAAAGCTGATTAATAAATAAAGAAAACATTAATGAAAATAATAGCATTGTTCAAAAAATTCACAGTTATGATGTTAAAACACCAATAAAGGGAGATAATATCCCTAACGGCGAGTATGGCTTTGAAATGAAAAACGGTAGCTGGGCCGGTGCTATGGGTCTTGTTGAACGAAAGGTACGAATAAAACGCTTAATTGTTTTATTTATTAAAGAATAAAGCGTCTATTAAAAAAAATACATTCATATTAGGAAGTAGACATGTGCATTTCAGTTTCACCTTTCACTGCCGCGAAGAACAGAATCATGGATACTTCTGTTCCAGTGAACTTTGACGACACTAGCATTTTGATGCCTTACCCGAAAGAATCTGGAAAAATCTCTGTTTTAATTGAACCATTCAAACCCGAAGTTCTAATTAATATCTCCTTATATTGATGCTTACTTTAACATTAATCATACTTTGAATAATCAATCATCCATGTAGGTCTGGCTTTGCATCCTAACCACTGCTCTGCTTACGTCATTCTTGCTGTGGATTGTTAATCGCTTTTACACATTGATTGCTGTTGATGAGAATCATCGAGAACCAAGGGCAACTTTTATAGAATATATTTTTCTCTTCATTGAGATGCAATCAAGCAGAAGTAATGTATCCATATTGAATTTCTATAACACACTTTTGTGTTGCTAAATGAAGAAATGTGTATATAGGGCCTGCTCATAGAAGTCGATTACTGTCTTACCGATTCGTTTGTGGATCTGTTCTTTTGGCTTCAGTCGTCCTAGGCAACTATTATTCGGCTATCTACACCTCTATTTTGGCTGTTCCTCGTTTTCAGATAACAATCAAATCCATCGAAGATGTTGCTGCGGATCCCAACATCAAAGTTTACCTATTTAAAGATACTCCAACGGAAAACTACGTTCAGGTAGTTATATACTTAAGTCAGATACATTCTAACAACCAATATCCCTTGATACTTTACTATACAGACATCTCCCGACAAGAGCATCAAAATAATAAGAGACCAAATACAAAAGAATCCTTCTCAAAGACTCTCTTTTCAAAACTATACGGGCGACATTTCATCGATCATCAAAGACAATCTAGTTTTCCTAAATGTAAAAATATTATACTATTTATCAACCGAATTTCCTTCTAATATTTGTGTTTAATATGATGTAGCCTACAAGTGGAAATGAACACATGATTCAAGAGAGTTACAACAAGAACAAGCAATGCAAAGTGACGATTGCCGAAAAGACTTTGTACAGCCGAATCGAGACGATTGCCTACCCAAAAGGCAGCCCTCTAGTCAAGCCAATTGATCGAAAGTAATATATGTGTATTACTATAATCAATATTAACCTATTATTAAAGACAAATCTCTTTAAGGCTCTTGCTTTTACAACAATCTGGCCTCTTGGACTACGCCAAGAAGAAAGCGTTGAAGCAACTTAGTGGGCGGAACGATAAGAATCCCTGCTTGATAACTGAAAACAAGAATGAATCTAAAACAGGAGCAATGGTTCTGCGCTCCTTCAGCGGGGCTTTCTTCATCTTGGGTGTAGGATACACTCTAGCTTTCATTGCTGGGATTTTTGAATGGATTATTAATAAGAAGTAGTAATAATGAGCCCGAATATTTAGGCCTAGACCTATATAATCAAAACTATTATGAGCAATCATCATAATAATGGGTGGAGACTTATACCAATGAACAATAAGTACACCTTACACGTAGCAATAGGTATATGACGTAATTTAGCACCATACAATATCATATTACTGGTATAATAATAGTCAAAAGAAGGCTATATATTTATTATAATTCCCTTAATTCGCATTGTGACTAATCATCATAATAATTTCCTAATATTTTACCTGTAAATGTTTAGATTTATCTATAAATGTTTTAATGTATTTAGTATACGTGGATAAAAGAATATTACACAATAACCTTGAATCCAAATGTTATTACAATTACTTTTTAGTTTATTAAATTCATCTTATCGAGTTATATCCGTGTGTAAAAAGAGAAAGGATGTATCATCGTTCAAAATAAAACAGGAAACCAGTAATGAGTCAAATATGACGCATCACAATATGCGCAGTAAAAAATTTCTCATTTAACGCATTGCTCGCGATTGTGTAGAATCAGAGGTCATCGACTCCAGATATTTTTTCAAGAGCATAAATTCGTCGAAAGTCTAAAGTGCTTCCGCTGAGAATTAAGATGAAATAGAATATGACGGTCTCTTTAGACCAATAGAGGCGCTAGTTGTCCCCCTATTCTTATCAAACCGCGGAATAGAAAGGGATGATTGAGAACAGCTGCGAAAAGTTGGAATAGGACCAGTTGCCAGGCTGGGTTCAACTCAACAACAACACTTTTTAAATCTCTCCGCCGAAATTTGAAAATAGAATGAAAGGAAATATTTTCTTTTATGTCATTGCGATGGCTGTGACAGTTATAAAATCCAGGTAAATTTTTTCTATAATTCCTAATTCAATTAATTAATACAGATTGTTATTCACTTTCATACACTATTTTCTCTTGTTGGATTTATTTAATCCCTATTCGTTTTTATTGTGCATGTTACATGCATTTAAATTTGTGTGCGTTCAAAACTAAAATTTGTACTAAAACCGATGTATCAAATAACGTATATTTCTTTTAAAAAACTGTAAATAAATCGCAACTGCGTACTAAATTCTGCACAGAAAAATGCTAAATTTACAACAAAGGTCATTGTTCTCTCATGTTGAAAGCGGAAAGGGGGAAAGGAAAAAAGGGGGGACTGACTAACTACTCATGCTCTCTATGAACTACTTATCGAACTAGAATCAAAGCGCGCCAAATTTTAAAACACGTTACTTTCTTTTCTTTATTAAAGGATGATCGACATCGTTCGTATAGAGACAGAGGAAGAATCCAATGCCTGGGACTCACTCGTCTTCACGGTCCAGTGGCCCATTTCAGCCTGCCTCATCTGGAAAGAAGGTGCCGGGCACACTTGCGACCTTCCAGAGCGACAGGCCTGGACCGTTCACGGCATTTGGTAGACTCCTCTCCCATCTAAAAAAACTGCTCGTAAATCTCCATCACAAAAACCTTCCTGAAATAAACAGGCCGACCGATACTGGGAAAGGATCTTTGGGACCTTTCTTCTGTAATCATACCAGTAAATTCAATCCGGACGGAGTGACTGAGATCCGACCGGCTTTGATCCGCCTTTGGCCCAATATTCACGGCCAGGACACAGAGGACAGCCTATGGAAGCACGAATGGGATAAGCACGGCACTTGTGCTGCTCTCGATTCTCAGCTCTCTTCGGAACATCTTTACTTTAATCAAGGAATCCAATGGGTATATATTTTAGAAAAACAAGTTAATTATATTGATAAACTCTTAAACTGATTTAATTTTATAGGTTAGGAATTTTTCAATGTCTAAAATTTTGTCAGCGAATCACATAGTTCCTTCTATGTCTAATGGATACAATGCATCCGACATCTTCCAAGTGGTTAAAGATGCTGTTGGAACTACGCCAACCATCGGCTGTGAAAATGATAAAGTAAACGGTTTACATTCATTTTAAGTTATGAGAGCTTTAAGTAATTAGTATTTTGCATTTTTTTAGGGCACTGGATTGACTTATCTGGCTGAGATAAGACTTTGTTTCAAGAGGGATCAAGGTTTCACTCCTATCGATTGCAAGAAACATTCTGGGAGAATGTTTAGCAGTGTTGGAGACTGTCCAACTCACAAACTGATTACCTATCCTGGTAGTGCATCGCCTAAGGAGAATTATAAGCATTCAGTTAATCGCTGGAATTCTAAGGGGCTGAAAATGAAAAAGAAGTCCAGTACATTTTGATACCTGAAGAATTTCAGAACATATTCTTGCAAAACAAATCGCATGAAAGTATTGCCTGTATTCTATTTTTTTTTTTACATTCAATTGGCCATATTTTTATTTCGGAGCAATTTCATACCTCACCACTAAATACTGCACTAAAAAGTATTATTAGCGAACGCAAATACACGACAATATTCTTTTTTTTATCTAATTTTCATTCACACACACTATTTTTATTTTTTGTGCATTAAAAATATTGATTGAAGTTTACATCTTCATTATTGTAACTGCTTTACATTGCAATATAGTTAAATTAATACCAACGGAAAGGTTCGTTATTTTTTACATAAAGAAGGAAGAATATAAAAAATGTGAACGAGTCTACCAGGGATCGAACCTGGAATCTTCTGCTCCGTAGGCAGACGCGTTATCCATTGCGCCACAGACCCCTGTTGAGAGGAACGCATTTATTCATATTTAAACAGAAGTGAAAGCATTCAGTCAAAGACCTTTGCTTGATTGCTTCTGTCATACAGTGTGTACAAAACTGGTCAAGTAGCAAAGTCGCAATATGCTATTTCTTGTATCTTTTTCAGCAATTAAAATGACTTAATTAAATTAAAATCCTAAATTTTAATTAACTTTAAAAATATATTTTTTGATCGTTGTTTTATTTTACATCTTTTAAACAATTTCGTGTAATATGGACAAAGTAAATATATTAGTTTCAAACTCGGCGCCAAAGTTAACAATCGATTTTTTCAAAAACCAGATAAGTAGGTCGATTACGAAGTACACCTGCGAGCAGTAGTGCAAGCGGCACTGGGCAAACTGATAAACAGCAAGCGCTGTGGCGCACGCGCATTTGTTTATCATATTTCTATATGCGTCTAGAATCTTTGAGAAAATCGGAAGGAAGTGAGGGCGGCCGTGTCGTGCGACGTGAGCCACGATAATCCCGTTTGAGGCTATCAATGACTTGCGCCCTAAGAGCGCATCGACTCCCCATTGGTGGGAACTCTTCTCTCGGCCCGGTTTTTTCTTAGCACGGCACTGCAGAGTCGTTACTAATCCTACGATGGGATGCTAGTATATAAACAGCCCACTTTGGGCTCTTTTCTCCAACGACTTCTTCTCTGCTCACCAAAGAACCATCACTTCTAGATCAACAATGCCAAAAGCCTGCTGCCAAGGTAAAACATTATTTGCTTTTAAATTTAAGTCGATAGGTATGTTTAAAATATTTTATGTTATCTATCCTATGTAGGAAAGTGTACGTGCGGCGATAGCTGCCAGTGTGACTGTTGTGGGAAAGACTGCCGCTGTGGACCGTCCTGCTCGCAGTGCCCGCAGAGCGCCATCAGCTGCCCCTGCGCTGGAGGAGGTATAACGATTACTTTAGTAATTTTTTTTGTGAATAACAAATAATAGTTGATTTATTCTTTCTTGTTGTATATTAGCTTGCCAGGGAGCTCAGTGTACCTGTGGTACAAACTGTAACTGCAGGTCCTCGTGCTGCAAGTAAACATCGAAAATTTATATCTCCTTTGAAGAGATAAGAATGGTCATCATGATTAGAAAACACCTGTTTTTCAGTCTTATGTTTTATTTTGTCATAAATACAATTGTACAACGAAGAAAAAACTACTGAAACTTTTTTTTGGTCTCTTTTAAAAAAAAGTACAATATAATAAGTGATATTAGTCGGTAACAAATTTCCGCTCAAATACCATGTCAATAGTATGCATATAAATTTTGCTGAATTGCTGAATGATGAATGTTGTTCAAAAGAAAGAACTTCAAAATAAAATTATTAAATGTGATGAAAATATACGGAAATGATTGGGCGAGCGTTTAATTTGCTTTGCTTGTTAGGTATAGTCTATAACATACAGTATTTTAGTAATAAAATACTACTTTTTGTACACGACATTTATTTTGTGTCGCAGCTTGAGCGAAAAAAAGAAAGAAAAGGAATGGTAGATTAAATAAACCAAAATTGTAAATTTCTTATTTATTACTGAAAAAAATTAATTTATCCCTTTTGTGATGAACCATTTCTTAGATTTCGACGCATTTTCTTCCTTTTCCATTCTTTTCTATTAAAAAAAAACACACACACAAAAAGTAAAAAAAAAAAGATTTAGATTTAGATATCTAATAGACTGGTGTACAATGAGATCTTCCACATCGCATGTTTAAAAACTGGTTCCCAGAGACTATTAATAATGTTGCACTGTCACTACCATCTCCTAATAAAGAAAGAAAAACAAAAAGAATAAAGTATGCATTGCAGGGTTTCTTGATTTATAACTGGGCGTGGTAAATGGTAATGAATTGGAAAAAGTCAACACCTTTTTTTCCCTAATATTCTGTAGAAATACCAGTTTTATCAACGATTAAGATAAACGCAAATAGCAGAAAGAATAAAAAGGGCCACAGAGAACTTACTCAATAGGAAAAAGTTCACTACCATGTCCATTTCAGGAGCTGCAGGTTAACATTACACTGTAATTAATATTCATTTACATAAATATATATAATTTGAATCCATTAGCAGTTTTGATCTTCTTCTTTTCCACTGTTACTTTGTCGGATAGTTCCATCGGAGCCACGAGCCATGGAAGGAAAATCCTTTTCATTAAAATGTAGATGGAAATATCCTCGCCACGTGGATCCATCGTGGGAGGTATGGAGTTGGTGGCATCAGAGGGATCGTATAGATGAGATTGATTGGATTTGGTCAGCTACATCCCAAGTCAATTCATCATCGTCTGGAGAACTTTCTTACCACAAATTCAGCCGCAAATGGGGTATATGCCAGCTCCAATAGATATCTAACCATCACATTTACTGATATTATTACATCTGTTTTCTGCATAATAGGTGCTCAAGAAGTTGGTTGGATAAATTCAAGGATAAGGCCCGTACCATTTCAATGTTTCTACGAAAGTACATTAACAATTAAAAATGTTACACGGAAAGCCAGCAGCGGGAGGTTCAGATGTACTTTCCGGTACAAAAGAGAAAATGGCAATCAATGGAACTTTGGAGCTGCCTATGAAATGAATGTTTTAGGTAATACAATCTAACAACTCTATACGTGTAGTATATAACGATCTTATCAATTTACCAATTTGGAAGGGAGGACGATCAAATCTTTTAGGAGTAAATTGAATAATAGTACTTTAAACACCGGAACAAAGTATTGTATCTACATTGGCATCAGTATTTTAGTCGTTGTTATCCTTATGGGTCTCCTATTGGGATCTATTTACTTAAGCAAAGTAACTTAATTTTTTCACATCTTTCAAACGATTATCATTTTAAAATGTTGATGTGACAAAATTTTAAAATAAAAAAAAGAAATGGGAAAAATTAGTTCAGGTCAACCGAGAACAATTACTGCTCGTTAGTGACAGTCTAGAGAGGATCAATTCCAAATTGCAAGCGGAATGAATCATTTAGCAAACAAAAAGGTCTCTCAACTCTTTATTCTTTATTAGTTCCCATTAGGAAATAGAGTCCATTACCAAGAGCACCAAGTTAAAATTAAGTAACAAATTAAGGTAATTCATGGTGATTTGGCGGCTCGTAACGTTTTGTTAACCACCGGCAATGTGGTGAAAATTGCTGATTTCGGATTGTCCCGTCAAACAAACTACAGTGACGGGATCTACTTTGGGGAAAGAGAGGCAAGCTCTTGCCTGTATTATATTTATTACTCAACACATTACGATAACGTATACAAATAACAGGAAGCTCTTCCCGTCAAATGGATGGCCATTGAGTCTCTGACGGGTTGCATTTTAACGACGCAGTCCGACGTCTGGTCTTACGGAGTCGTCCTCTGGGAGCTCTTCTCACTTGGGCAAATGCCTTATGCAGGTGAATTGATCCATTATTGAATAAGATACATGCATATACTTTTTAATGAATAGAAGTGACCGCCCTGGGAGATTTGATTCGATTTCTATGGAGTGGAGGAAGGCTAGAAAAGCCTTCATTAATGCCTTATCCTATTGCAGCTGTAATGGCTAAATGTTGGATGGACGATCCAAGGAAACGACCGAATTTTCTTCAACTTGAAAGAGAGCTGGGCAATCTGCTTGAAAATGGCAACGTGAAAAATGACTATTTAAAAATGAAGGATCTTTACATGCAAATGAAATGAATGTGCAAGTGTTTTCATTTTTTTTCTAATTTTTTAACCTCTTATGTAGTTTTTGTATTATAATATCGGTAGAAGAACTGGGCTGTTTTAAAAATAAACAAAGAAGAATACGATATATTTTTTTTCGTTAAATTCTTCTTATCGTTTTTAAAAATAGGTCACCAATATAGGGTCGGACATAAACGTATTTTGTTACATACAGTATCAAAAGGTATTATATAAAGGAAGCATTTTGTAGGATATTATAATCATGCATGCTACTTTCAAACTCGTCGGCGTCAATGACAGCCGAGCATAGCAGACTATATTGTTATTAGTAGATACAGGTAAATTACTGGTACGTAAATACAATTGGAAGCAGTAGGCCTACTGCTGGCATCAATGATGAAATTGATCTATCAAGGTGCGTTAAAAAATGGTTAGAAAGAAAAATTCAAAATTTGGCACACCATATATTTATATACAAGATAAAAATAAGCAACTCTCATTTAAAAGAAAAATACAATTATTTTGATTGGAGTGTTATTTAATGTAATACAAATAATTTTGTATAGAAACAGCTAAAACATTGGTTTCGAAATCGACAGCGAAGGTTACAATAGATTTTTCCACTGGATATGTAGGTCTATTACGAAGTACGCACGAGAGCAGTAGTGCGAGTAGCATACTGATAAGTGACAAGCGTTGTGGTGCGTGCGCATTTGCTTATCATATTTCTATAAGCGTCTAGAATCTTTGAGAAAATCGGAAGGAAGTGAGGGCGGCCGTGTCGTGCGACGTGAGCAACGATAATCCCGTTTGAGGCCATCAATGACTTGCGCCCTAAGAGCGCATCGACTCCCCATTGGTGGGAACTCTTCTCTCGGCCCGGTTTTTTCTTAGCACGGCACTGCAGAGTCGTTACTAATCCTACGATGGGATGCTAGTATATAAACAGCCCACTTTGGGCTCTTTTCTCCAACGACTTCTTCTCTACTCACCAAGGAACCATCACTTCTAGATCTACAATGCCAAAAGCCTGCTGCCAAGGTAAAACATTATTTGCTTTTAAATTTAAGTCAATATTTATGTTCAAAATATTTTATGTTATCTATACTATGTAGGAAAGTGTACGTGCGGCGATAGCTGCCAGTGTGACTGTTGTGGGAAAGACTGCCGCTGTGGACCGTCCTGCTCGCAGTGCCCGCAGAGCGCCATCAGCTGCCCCTGCGCTGGAGGAGGTAAAATTAGTTATATGAGAATGATCACAACAATTAGCTTAGTAAATATTCTTAGTGAACTAATAATATTCGATTTATTTTTTATTGTTGTATATTATTAGCTTGCCAGGGTGCCCAGTGTACCTGTGGTACAAGCTGCAACTGCAGGTCCTCGTGCTGCAAGTGAACGCCGAACACGTACAGCATCTACTTTGAAGAGATAAGAACGGCCATCATGATAAAAAAAACACCTGTTTTTCAGCCTCATTTATATTTTTATTTTGTTATTCAATAATACAACTGTATGCCAAAAAACAATAAGTTACATAAACTTGTTTCTTTGGGTCCGTCTCACCATCTCTTTAAAAAAAAATCAAAATTCACAAAAAGTATTGAATCATTCGGTAAAAAATTCACTATACCGTTGCTTATATGAATAGTATCATAGTATGCTTTTTAAGTTTTGCTTGGTTTCTGAATGTTGAATGTTTTTCACAAAAGCACGAACTTTCAGTTTTTAAATTATAGTTAAATGTTACGAAAATACGGAAAAATTACTTATTGGCTTACCTATAGTGTATCATCGTCTATACTACTATAGCCAATTCATATCATAAATGCATTGATATGCGATTCCTGCTGTGTCACGCATCTCTTATACGTACACTGGTTCTTCTTTGATGCTCTTTTCAATTGATAAAAAAAATATATGAAGTAGTTTGAGAGAGTAGGTATATTTCGTGAAATAAGACAAAAGCCAAAATCCAAAGAAAAACCGTAACATTACATGGTACCTAAAAGACAGAGAAAGTCAACAACAACTATTATGGCATCAAATTCATAAGGGCTATTATATGGAAACAGTAAACTTTTAGGTTAAAAAATGCTGAAATATAAAAAATAAATGCATGATAAAATATTTTTGGAAAAATTTATAAGATAATGCAACCATACATTTTAACTTACGTTAATTCTGACAAGGGGTTGATCAATTAATTTCCATGTAAAGACCATTCATTTCAAGATAGTAGTTTTTCACATAATCGTCTCCCAACAGGTTGCCTATTTCTCTTTCGAGACGAGTAAAAGTTGGTCGTTCTTTAGGATCTTCTTTCCAACATTCAACCATTAAAGCACCGAGAGGACTGGACATGCAGGAAGGTTTCTCTAATCTCTCGCCATTTCTGAGCAAGGAAATCAAGTCCTTCAAAGTAGCTACTTCTTCAATATAAAAAAAATATAACACATATTAAGTTGGATATTAGAGTAGTATTCATGATTTTATATTGAGATTAACCTGGGTAAGGCATAAGTCCGAAAGAAAAGAGCTCCCAGATGACGACGCCAAATGACCACACGTCGGATTGCGTAGTGTAGATTCGGCTCATCAAAGACTCAATCGCCATCCATTTGACTGGAAGAGCTTCCTGTTATTATTCCATTCACCATTATAATAAATTGTTTTATTGAATGATGCAGTATTAGAGAAAACTTGCTTTTCCTTGTTTCATATAAGTTCCTTCATTGTACTTCGTTTGACGAGATAATCCAAAATCGGCAATCTTCACCACATTCCCATCGGTTAGCAAAACGTTACGAGCCGCTAAATCACCGTGAATTACCTGATTCAATAATTTATTAAGGTTATAATAGTTATTTTCTATTAAGAAGTTTATTGTGTTGGTAAACGAAACCTTTTTGTTTGCCAAATGATTCATTCCACTCGCTATTTGAAATGACCAAGAAATCAGATCACGAGTAGTGATGATACCACCATTCATCGGCGTAGCACTAGCTTCTTCCGTACTTGGCGCCAAGTATCCTTCGGAGTTTAATACTACGGTTTGATCTTT
The DNA here is from genome assembly GCA_030141595.1 of Chydorus sphaericus. Taxonomy (NCBI): domain Eukaryota; kingdom Metazoa; phylum Arthropoda; class Branchiopoda; order Diplostraca; family Chydoridae; genus Chydorus; species Chydorus sphaericus. Next base: position 1,486,456 of record CM057933.1, read on the forward strand.
GTCTAAAAAAGAATTTAATAAAAAATAGGCTTTACTTATTTAAAATGTATTAAAGCATTCACTTATGTTATTTATATTTAATCACCTTGATTGGCATTTATGAATAAAACGGAATCCTTTGAAACCACATTCATTTTTAAAGAAGGAATTTGGGGCTCATTTATCGTCGAAGTATTCGGTTGAGACATGTCAAGATATCGTCCTCTTAAATATTGAATATTTCGATAATTTTAGTTTAATGCAAATAGTGGTGGTTAATTGAAACTGATTACTTCTGGGTCTGTTGTTTATTATTTTTTTTCTGCGCCAAGTTCACACCATATTGTAATTCCATTGTGCTCGTCTCGTGCAATTCGTTAACAAAAGAATCTTTGTTTGCAATCAGATAGTCATGGAGATTCCCAAATAAGCAAAATTCTTCAATTACCAGAAGTTCTCCTATTAAAATTTTTAAAAATAAAATTAACAATTGACTGAAATAGAAAGAATATTTTTAAAAGAAGTGAATAAAAGCTCATATAATGAACCAACCATTGAGGATCTCTTTGGTACAAGCACCTAACAAGTTGACGACATTCAAGTGCGGACCAAGATGAATAAGAATCTTGAGTTCGGATATAAGGGATTCCAGTGAAGTAGGATTTAACGAAGACTTGATCATTTTGACCGCCACTGTTCTTACTTGGTTACTTTTCGGATTTTGCACGCTGCCAATTTGTTTGGCTTGGACGACGACACCAAACTGTCCTGCTCCCAGCTGCTTACCTTTTATTTCGTGACATGATCAAAACAAATTCCAGCTCTTTTAATCTTATTGTTTAAAAAAGTATACCAAATATGAGTCTATCTTGTGGAAATTCCCATTTCGGGTCGTAAGGAAGTAAATCGATTTGCTCGTCTAAAGAAATATCGGGATTAATCCGCCCTGGATCACCACTGCCGAGTAAGCGCTCCCGAGTGAGCCGCACTCTTTTGTCTCGTTTCTTCCGTTTCAAAGACCATTTACAATTATTAACTGTTTTCCTAGTAAACAATATTATGATTCAAAAACTGAAGGATGGTACAACCTTGATTAAGTAGATATTTCGAAGTAAAAGGCCCAATAGAACGACAAAGACAAGGGCACCTATGCCGACAGCCGCATATATTCCAATTAAACTTTCATTAACAAGATTGATTGTAAATGTTTTATTCGTCGTCCCTTCTGAATTGGTAAATTGGCAAGTGAACACGTTTCCAGTGTCATTGAAATTGGAGGTAACAGCAAACGTTAATGTAGTGCTAGAACCATTCGGGTGTACGATGACTCCGTCTCTGACTCGTGATCCCTAATATAATATACATTTCTTTTTATATTATACGTGTTATGTTTAAGTAAAAAATAAATAAATAGTAATAATACCCGACTATCAAGCCAATGAATATCACTAGCAGGAGGAAATGCATCTACTTGGCAAGATAAAGTATTTTCTTGTCCTAAACTGACGTCGTCCAAGATGCCAGAAATTGGATGAAATCCGGTTATAATTGGAGCACTCACCACTGTTCATTGTTTTAGATTGTTAAATATAGCAAAACTTAAACTATATGTAATTAAAAGGTTAATATACCCAAAACATTCATTTCATAGGTTGCTGAGAAAATCCCTTCATTTCCATATTGGCCGTCTTTTCTGTCGTATCGGAGGATACAGAGGAATCTTCCGCTAGCTTCCGTTGTCACATTTTCTAACGAAAGTACACTCTCGTAAAAACCATTGGAATTTACAGAAGTCCTGTCCCACTCAGCCTCTCGAGCGCCTTTATTTTAATAATGACCTTATTCATAATATTATTTTACTATGGTTCTTTTATATTCACCCAGTTTTTGGCTGAAAGTTTCATATGTGAACTCTATTATTGGTGAATTTGATTGTGATTTTGGTGACCAAAACCAAAAAATCTTATTGCGATCAAGCATTGGGTGCACATGGCGAGGGAATTTCCATCTACACTTAAGTGAAAAGGGTTTCCCTCTAATTGCTTGTGTCTCCGATGGGATTATTTCCATTCCTTATTGCGATCAGAGTTATGTCATACTTATAATAGATGTAATATTAATAGTGGCACAGGATACCTTCGATGTAAATCGAGAATTGCAAAGGAAACGTTTTACGTTCGACATCTGCAAGAGCAGAACGCGAATCGAGCGTGAATTCTTTTAGATACAATGCTTCGACTTGATAGTCCCCTGCCATATCCCATGAAGAATTGCTCGTTTTGAATCCTTCAAACATATCAAAGGACCAGTTGCCATATCTATTTACATTCGATCCCTCCGTTGGACGTGGATAGATCTATTTTTATAAGAAATATCATCAGAATCATTCACACTGTAAGCCATAGCAGTAGTATATACCTGTAAACGCCCGCCCAATGGTGTTATGCGATACACGATCATATCAACAAGCGGAGAAGTCGGGATAATTCTAACTAAAATAGGGAATGAATGCACAGCAACAAGTATTACATTGATGAACGGTTCGACTCTAGACGCTGTGTAGAATGGTTGCGAGACGAAGCCAAATAACCATGGCTCAGCATTGACTCGGTAAGGACGGAAAGTGAAAGTCATCAAAGTATTCAAATCTGTTTTAATTTAAAAAACAAAAAATATGTTGTTTATAATTGTATAGTGGTTTGTTATAGGTTTGTTATATGTCTATACCTTGGATAAAGACGTACTGTTCTTGAAATAGTCTTTCATTCTCTGTACTGTGGCAGGTGTAGAATCCAGTATCAGCATAAGTGGCCTCCGATACTGTCAGAGTGACCACTGTGAAACCGTTTTCTGCCACTTCCCAAGTCGTTCTGGATATCGAGGTTTTTACTCCTTGAGGATTCAAAGATTCGGGTGATTTCCAAGTGATTATTTTCCCTCCAGATCGACTGCTGTTCATTTGGCAAGTGAGATTAAAAGTAGATCCAGGTTGAAAGACCAAATATTTGACCGAAGGGCGAATGACTGGTTTGTCATTGTTGTTCTTCTTTTTTGCTATTTTGAAATAAGAAAATCTTTATTTATTCGAAAAAATCCTCGATTTATACAATATACCTTCAACGAGGATGCTAAAAGGCTCACTAACTATTCTATGCCCAGAACTATTAGGCCTTGAAATTATGCATCTGTAAACTCCAAACATTCCAGAGTCCTGCTCGGTGAAGGAAAGTTCGTAAGCCTTAAAAATGGCATTGCCAGTCCCGCCCGGAACTAGCGAGTAATTCAACTTCTGAATTTTATCTTGTTTCGTAATCTATGTATAACGTAATAAGTTCTATCAACTTTACATATAATTTAAAACAAAAACATATTAGTTATATGTATAAGTCTTACTTGATCCCAAGCGTTCCTGTCATGGATTTTTCGCTGGAGGATCAACTCACCGCTTTGAGTCGATCCATCCTTTTGACCAGAAAGGAGACAAGGAACAATAATTGTAGATTTTTTAACTGGAGATGATAATAGCGGATCTTGTACTACATAATAGCTTCTCAGTGGATCTATATCCCTAATTCTACGCACGCCTCTGTTTTGTGCAAAAAATCCGTGAGTTGATACTCTAATATCTCCTGCAGTATAAATGCATATTTTTAATAACTTCGTTATTGTGTGAATAGTCATCAATATAATGCCAACCTAAAATTGGAAAGATGTACAAACGAGAGCTGATCGTTTCATTGAAGATGGTACTACGACAAGTGTAGTATCCTTCGTGCCATGTTATCATATTTTGAATTGTCAGGGTTGATGTAAACCCTTCACCGTTTTCATTTTTACTCGTCACGATTTTCACTCGCCCATTGAGCAAGTCATAATTTTGTTTATTTTGCTCAGAGAGAGCATTAAAATCCTGTAGAATAATAATAACGACTTATTTAATTAGACTCGATAGGTCTACTATTACTATTATACGTTTTGATTGATTAATTCTCCAAAGTTTAGAACGGGTAGATCCCAAATAATAGAGGCATTTCCAGAAGAATTGCATTTGAGCACGACTGGCTCTGAATTCCGCGAGGAAGAGTTATCAAAAACCAGAAAAGCTCCAGGGGGATCCATCGTTAATTGGCAAACCACGTCAGTAGCAATATTCACAAGCAGTATCAGTAAAGAAACGAAGAAAACTATATGTTGAATGTATATGTAATAATAATATTATTTTTCTAAATTTTTAGCAAAACGTACGTAAGACTTTGTATCACAAATATTTATATTACCTTTCCCAGCTACTAGATTGTGTAATTGGTCAAATACTTCTGAAAATTGCATTCTAGTTACAATGTTTGCCATATTCTGAAGCGTGTTTTCCAATGAGTACCGCTGCTTAGTACTGATTACAGTGCCTAAAATTTGTCTTTTTTTCAAACTGGGGATTTTGGAGTAATACCAACATCCTTAAAGAAACGGAAACCAGAGCGGACGCCGCAAAACACCTTTTCTAGTGTGGTTAATGTTTCATAATGAGTGATTATATATTCTACTTGGAAATAAACCAGTGAATGTTTTAAGTAGTTTTGTCAGCGTGTACAGAAGCAAAAAAAGTAGAAAGCATCCAGCGCTCACATTTAATTAAGGTAAATTGAAACCAAATTGTTAAATAGATTTTAAAATACGTAATACGTATTGATAATTACATAAATATTTTTTAATTGCCTTTTATTCACAGTTAATAAGTATTTATTTTTCTCTTTGAAATTATAGAATGAAATTAAATCAAGCCGTCAACTTTGCTACCCTACAGCTAATTTTTTCAGTTATTCTGATCGTATTAGCATTAGAGGACGTGTCGGGCCGCACTTGGGAAACATCAGGACAGAACGCCAACATTCGGTTCAACCGAGGTTGTGATTTCAGTGGTAGCGATCTAGATCTCTACAAAAAGTGTACATGCGATTGGAATGAATGTGCTCGTTGGTGCATCGATGAGCAGCAATGTTCTCACTTCGTTCATCGCAGCAACTTATTGGGCGGTTGTTACCTAAAACGCACTTCAGAGCCGGTCCTTGCTGAAAATAATAAAGATGATGGTAGTGTATGTGGTTTCATTATGGGCCGCTCAAGGCAGAGACCTGAACCAGACGTCAAGTCGGACCGAACTTGGGAAATATCCGGACATAACCATAACATTAGATTCGCTCATGGCTGCGATTTCAGTGGCAACGATCTGTACCAAAGGAAACTTGGCGGTTGGAGTGATTGTGCTCATTGGTGTATGGATGAACAGCAGTGGTGCACTCACTTTTCTTACTTTAGAGGGATTTGTTACTTTAAACGAACCTCCGACCCCGTGCTTGATACTTTTAAAGTTGATAGCGTCTGTGGCTTCATCATGGGTCGCTCCCGACAGACTCCTTAATTAACAGTTCATTTCATATTGTCATTATGCATCTAATAATTTGATTGTTTTGTTAACTTTGACAAATGATTGAGGATTTTTTTTCTAGAAAAATCCCCAACTATGAAATCGTTCAATATAGGCGAAGATCATCGATTTTATTGACAATAAATGCGGTTTTTTAATACACAATTATTTTTTTTAAACTATACCTATTACATGTCTTATTTATCGTCTATATGATAAGCCACTTCGTTGCCAAGCACCATGCACCAACGATACGCTTATTCCTAGCTCTGTTTATATTCGTAAATACTCCGGCTATAGAGCGTTTATAGGCTAAATATCACAAACAAAAAATATCTATTCAAATACTTTTGTGTAGTAAGTTGTAACTTTGCAACGGTTTAGGTCATGTCTTTCGCCCGCTTTCGCCCGCTTTCGCCTTCTTCCCATCTTCTTGGCCTTATTGTTAAAAATAAAGAATAACCAGGAAGAGCATTGTAATCCAGAAGAGAATATGTATGCATTCTGCTTACATATCAAAAGGTATTACATAAAGAAAAGATTTGGTGGCCGGAATATTATAATCATACATGCTACTCTTAAACCCGTCGGCATTAAGTCAAGGAAAACAAAAACAGCACATTTATGTTGATTCAATTATTATTATAAGTAGGAACAGGTCTAGTAGCAATTATAAAATTGATCTATCATGGTGCGTACAAAAATGGTCGAGAACAAAAATTCCAAATGTTACTTTATATTTTCATAATTTATATTCAAGATAAAAAAAACACAATTATTCTGATTTGTATATAGAAACATTAAAACAAAAATTGGTGTCGAACTCGGCCCCGAAGGTTACAATAGATTTTTTAAAATAGATATATGTAGGTCGATTACGAAGTACACAAGCAAGAAGTAGTGCGAGTAGCAAACTGATAAGCTGCAGTCGCTATGGCGCATGCGCAGTTGCTTATCATATTTCTATAAGCGGCTAGATAATCTTTGAGAAAATCGGAAGGAAGTGAGGGCGGCCGTGTCGTGCGATGTGTGTCACTATAATCCCCTTTGAGGCCATCAATGACTGGCGCGCTAAGAGCGCATCGACTGCCCATTGGTGGAGACTCTTCTCTCGGCCCGGCTCTTTCTTAGCACGGCACTGCAGAGTCGTTACTAATCCCATGATAGGATGCTAGTATAAAAACAGCCCACTTTGAGCTCTTTTCTCCAACGACTTCTTCTCTGTTCATCGAGAAAACATCACTCCTAGATCAACAATGCCGAAAGCCTGCTGCCAAGGTAAGACACTATTTGCTTTTAAATTTAAGTCACCTATGTTTAAAATATGACATGTTTAAAATATGTTATGTTATCTATACTATGTAGGAAAGTGTACGTGCGGCGATAGCTGCCAGTGTGACTGTTGTGGGAAAGACTGCCGCTGTGGACCGTCCTGCTCGCAGTGCCCGCAGAGCGCCATCAGCTGCCCCTGTGCTGGAGGAGGTAAAATTAGTTATATGGGAACGATTATAACGATTATCTAAGAAGTATTTTTTGGGGGATAAATAATATTCGATTTATTTTTTCCTGTTGTATATTAGCTTGCCAGGGAGCTCAGTGTACCTGTGGTTCAAGCTGCAACTGCAGGTCCTCGTGTTGCAAGTGAACGCTGAAAACGTAAACCTATTTCGAACAGATAAGAATGGTCATCATTATAAGAAAACACACATGTGTTCCAGTCTCATTTGTTGTAATGCTGTAACGCCTTACGGCTGTCAGTCATTATTACAATTTTATAAAAAATAACAATAAATTACGAAAACGCGGGTCATTTGTTGGATGCTTTTGAAACAAATCGAGATTCATTGTGATGCTGTGTTATAACAAGAGTGCCCGCCCTATTCTTATATTATTATTGTATGCATATAGTTAAGAAAATGGTTATCAGCAAATTTAATTGGATTAAAATGTCAAGTATATAAACTAAACACGGAAAGACCAAAAATTTACCATATAAACGAGTTTTTAAAATGCACATTATACAGGGGAAACATCTAGTAGGTTTGATCGTGACATTATATTTTAAGTCCCAAGTAAATTGATGTTATTTTTAAACTCGTGGCGCAATGTAACACTCACGGTTTTTGAATTTTAGGTAGATACGGCAATTAATTGAATTATCATGTATATGTATGAGCACCGGCCGAAGCAGTAAAACCTATTAGGTCAAACATTGTATTTCATGCACAACGATTATTATCGTATTTTCAATAAAAGCAAATACAGAATCTTCTATGTAACTAGGTGTAGTACGAGTCTTTTATAAATCTTTTTGTATTAGCGTCTAGATTGCGTTCCTTTACAGCAGACAATTTTTGGATTATCGTGTTTTTTTTAAATAATTTTTTAAACAATTAAAAATGCTGTGACACAGTTATTACTCGGTGTACACGATACAAATAAAGTTTGAAAAATTGAATAGATAGTGGAAGATAAAATGTGTACCGTAACATACTCGATCAAGTATATTATTATTTATTGCGTTGCGATAGAATCTATTGAAATAAGAGAAAATTAGATTGAAGCTAAAATAAAATTAAGCAATTAATAAAATTAATTGAAGCGGTCCCGGTCGCGGTCACCGGATTTCGACCGGACCGGCGTCACTTTTTAAAAACTGCGATTTTGACCGGGATTTTTTGTGGTTTTCCGGGCTCCCGGTCCCGGTCTTTTCTTTACTTGGGCAATCTATTGGGAATTTTTTTTATTTTATCTGAAAAAATATTAGAATCCATTGTTGATTCTACCTTGATAATACGTTTTTATTTGTAACAAACAGCCTGATCGTTGAGAGGAAATTTACGGTATTTTAACCTCATATAATTTTGGAATTAAAATGATGAGGAAAAGACCGTGACAGTATTGATTTAATGGACCGCGGTCGTGATTTCAGAGACCGCGACCGAGACCGCGACCGGACCGCGGTCACTGTTTTCACTAAAGACCGCACGACCGACAGCGGTCGCATTATAAGTGACCGGGTCCCAACCCTGCTAAAAACACAAGGGGCGAGAAACACAAACGTGGAATATTAACATTACGTGAAGTTTCATACCATAAATATATCGGTACATGATATCCACTCCGAAGAAAAATCTTTAAAATGTAGCAATCATAATGTAATCATTCATCATTTTTTTAAACATGCACTCATCTACGCGCGTATAATAAGCTACGGAAGTTCATTTCATTTCCATGTAAGGGCTATTCATTGTAAGATAAAGATTTTTCACATTGTCTTCCAACAAATTTCCCAGCTCTTTCTCTATCTGAGAAAACGTTGGTCGCTTCTTGGGATCGCCCATCCAGCATTCAGCCATTATAGCACCAAGAGTATTAGGCATGTACGAAGGTTTCTCTAATCTCTCACCATTCTGGAGCATGGCGATCAAGTCCTTTAGAATAGTTACTTCTAAAACAGTAACATGGTTTCAAAAATGATTAGTTATTCCAAAAATCTATTATTCATCTGCTTTAGATTCACCTGGGTAAGGCACAAATCCAAAAGAAAAGAGCTCCCAGAGAACTACGCCAAAAGCCCAGACATCTGATTGCACCGTAAAGACTCTGCTCATCAAAGACTCGATCGCCATCCATTTGACAGGAAGAGCCTCCTGTTATTCCATTTATCGTTAATAAAATAGGTCATCATTAAATAATGTAGTACATAATAGGAAACGTGCCTCTCCTTTCTTCATGTAGGCTCCGTCATCGTACTTGGTTTGACGAGATAATCCAAAGTCGGCTATCTTCACGATATTCCCATCGGTTAACAAAACGTTGCGAGCCGCTAAATCACCGTGGATTACCTACAATTCATACATCCATTTTTCGAATGCTATTGTCTACTAATATGTATATTAAGACACCTTTTTGTTTGCCAAATGATTCATTCCTCTCGCTATTTGAAATGACCAAGAAATCAAATCGCGAGTAGTGATGACTCCGCCGTTCATCGGTGTCATAGTGGCTTGATCTGCACTTGACCTCAAATACCCGTCAGTGTGTATTAATTCACATTGGTCCTCGTCTAATTCGAGATATTTAAAACAAAATTACAGCTCTATTTCTTTATAAATAATAAGTAAAATTAGAAAACTCACCCTGGTTTCTGAATATAACAGAATCCTTTGAAGCCGTATTTTGTATAGGAGAAAATTCTTTAACTGAAGAAGAAGCGCTGGGCTCACCATCTAGTACTAACTGGTCCGGTTGAGATATGGCAACATACCGTCTTTTTTATGAAAAAAAATAAGAAAAATGACAGTAATATGTTGCATTTCTTATGAAAATACTTAGAATTAAAAAGCTAAAAACTCTGTTGTACTGATTCTGTGTTTGTATAAATTTCTCATCAAGAGGTTTTAGTTCTCCGGTGATATCATCTAATTCGTTGACAAAAGACTCTCAGTTTGCAATAAGATAATCGTGGATATTGCCATGCATGCAAAACTCTTCAATAACCAAAAGTTCCCCTATTATTTGAAAAAAAATCATAACATATAGGCCTCTCAATAAATAAATAAAAACTTTGTATCATAATCATCAACCATTATGGATTTCTTTGGTGCAAGCACCCAACAAGTTAACCACATTCAAATGTGGGCCCAGATGGATGAGAATCTTGAGCTCGGATGCGAGGGATTCAAGTGAAATAGGACTCCAATTAGATTTGACCATTTTGACTGCTACTGTTGTTGCTTTTATGCTTTATTGTCATTTGGGTCGTGAACGGTGCCAATTTGCTGGGCTTGGACGACGACGCCAAATCGCCCAGATCCCAATTGTTTTCCTACCTCAAACAATATTAATGACACTCTTTTTCTTTTCAAAACACATATGATATTTATTACCGAGGATAATTCTATTTCGTGGAAATTCCCAATTTGGATCATAAGGCAGAAGATTAATTTGCTCGTCTAAAGAAATAGCCGGATTGATCAGCCCTGGATCACCACTATTGAGCAATCGCTCTCGAGTGATTCGTACTAATTTGTCCCTTTTCTTTATCAATCCGAATAAATAAAGTCGTAGTGGGAAAAAATGCTGAGAAGCTTTTAAACGGTAAAATAATAATAATAATAGTCATCATGGATACCTTCATTAAGTAGATATCCCGTAGCAAAAAACTCAATAGAACGATAAAGACTGGAATTCCGATACCAATGGCGGCATACATACCAGCATTAGCATTTGAAATAACAGCACTTTTCAGATTGATCCTTAAAATTTTATTCGCCATCCCTTCCGAATTGGTGAATTGACAAGTGAACTCGTTTGCGTCATTGGTGCTGTTGAAATTTGAGGATGCTATAAATGTCAAGCTTGTACTAGAACCATTAGGATGTATATTGACTCCGTTCCTGACCCGTGATCCCTACGTATAATTAGTGGTGTTAGTTTACACATCGATATCTTATGTATTATACTGTACGTTTACTAGTATATACCTGACTATCGAAAAAATGATATCAGCAGTTGGCAATGCATCTGCTTGACACGACAATGTCATTTCTTCTTCTAAGCTGACGTCGTCCAAGATACCAGAAATTGGACTAAATCCGGTTATAATCGGGGCTCTCAGAACTGTTAATTGTTTTAGATTGTTAAATATAGTAAAACTCAATCTATTATGTGTAAAGAAAAGGTTAATATACCTAAAATATTCATTTCATAGGTTGCTGAGAAGTTCCCTTCATCCTTATCATCTCTCCAACTATCGCCTCTTTTGTAATGGAAGGTACATCGGAATTTTCCACTGGTTTCCCGTTTGAGATTCTTAAATGATAGTGTACTTTCATAAAAGCCTTCAACTTGCATAGGCCTAGCCCTAGTGGAATTTATCCACCCACCTTCTTGAGCGCCTTTTATTAGAACAATAGCAACAATAAATGTTGATGATATATTAATCTTATCCTTCTTGATTTGTTCAATCGATTATACATACCCAATTGGTGTCCAAAATTTGCATAAGAGAGTTCCTCTGACGACGTATTTCCTTGGTCAGCAGCTGGAGACCAAAACCAATTAACCGTATCTTCAGCATCACTATTTGGCCATCCCAGCCATGGGTTATCCAATAATGGGCTTATATGTCGAGGAAGTTTCCATCTACACTTCAATGAAAATGATTTACCTCGAATGGCCTCTGGTTCCGACGGAATGATTTCCATCCCTTATCACAATAATTTACAATATATATATCTGAGCTGTGCTTCCGATACTGGTGATGGTATATAATATGGCTAATTAGTATAGTTTATCACCTTCGACATAAATGGAGAATGGCAAAGTAAATTTTTTACGATAGATATTGTTACTGATTACAATACTGATGGATCGTCGAAAATAGCGAATTCCCTCTCATACGATCCTTCAACTTCGTACTGTTCAGCCATATCCCACGAAGATTTGCTTCTTATGAATCCTTCAAACATGTCATGTGACCAGTTTCCATTATTACTCGCTCCCAGTGTTGTTGTTGGATAGATCTATATATATATATATATATATAAGTGATTCAGAAATTAGAAAATCCAATTGAACATATAACATCAATTAATGTCAAGAATTCCATATTTATATTTATGTAGAACATATCATCTACCTGCAAACGTCCACCTGATGGTGCTACGCGGTACAGGATCATATCAACAAGCGGAGAAGTTGGGATAATTCTAACTGCAACAGGGAATGAATACAAAGCGACGATTATAACAGTCGTTATTTTAGTGGCACTGCCAGGTCCATCGTTGTTTGGTAAGTAAAAGGGCGGGGATCCGGATGAGAAGCTTTTTATGAGTGGATCAACTTTGTATGGGCGGAAAGTGAACGTCATCAAAGTGTTCAAATCTAATAACATAAATACGATGGTATATTATTTTGTTTAACTATGAAGAATTGTGTGTACGAAACCTTGAATAAACCCGTATTGTTTTGAAATGAGCAGTTTGTCGTTCACCAAATTTTGGCACGTGTAGTAGCCAGTATCAGCAAAAGTGGCATTCGACACCGTCAGTGTAACTACTGACTTGAATCCGTTTTCTGACCGTGACCACGTCATTCTAGATACCGATGTCTTTTGTTCGTCAGATGGCGGATTTCGAGATTCTGGTAATTCCCAAGTGATGTTTCCTTTCGATCCATCATTGATTTCACATGTGAGATTATGGCTGAAAGACCAAATATTTGACAGCAGGACGAATTATTGGTTTAGAATCATCGTTGAGGCTCCTTGTGCTGTTAGCTGCACAAAAAAGGTTGCATAACTGTAGCTAATTCATTCTTCATTGGTAAATAAATTGCGAACTTTTGAAAGTGTGATATTAGTAAGTAGAAAATACCTTCAACGAGGATGCTAAAAGGTACACTAACTTCTCTCCGTCCACCTTCATGTCTGAATAAAAATCTGTAAACTCCAAACGACCCTGCATCCTTCTCGCTGAAAAAGAGCTCTATACCAGGAAAATTGTTTGGCGTGTTTGATTTGTTCAATTTATCATCCGTCCAAATCCATATTCCATTCTTGTTTGTTGCCTAAATCGTCATATTGATTTATTCGATTTGTTATTAACTATCTTAACAAATATTGGCGATACTTGTTCCCATTTTCTGCCATCTGCATCCCTACGCTGTAGTAGCGTATACGCGCTGATAACTATCTTGACTGACTTCACCATCATCGCGTATGTCATAGAAACCTCTAGGTAGAATGGATGATGAATGATGAATGAAGATTCTCTTGCAGATAAAGGTGTTGATGATGATGGTTCTGCACCACATGGAAGCTCCTCAATGGATCTATATCTCTGGTATTGTAAGTCGCAGGTTCTCTGTCAAAAGCTGGGTGAAGCTCCGAAGTCTTATTTTCTTCTATATATATCATTTGTCATGGTATATAAAAAACTTCAACTATACCAAACGGAAAGATGTACAAACGAGAACTTGCTAGCACTTCACCCCGCTCGTTGTTGCTTCGGCATGTGTAGTACCCTTCGTCCCATATTGTCAGATTCCAAATGGTAAGGGTCGATATTGTGAATCTTTCACCGGCGTTATTAAAAGCTGCAGTGCTGCTGATATCGATCCGACCTGGAAGGTCATTTTGAGTTTTTCCTGCCGATAAAGCATTATTGAAATCCTGTACGAGATTAATTACAGTTATGTTTTAAATGTTGATATTTCTTAACTAGCATCCTAACTAAAATAATCCGCGTAAATTATCATTGCAAATAAATTAGAAAATAAATTAGAAGATAAATTATACATTTTGATTCGCCAATTCAGCAAAATTAAGAGCTGGTATTTCCCAGGTAAGTTGACTACTGATGCTCTCCGAAGAATTGCAAGTGAGAACAAATTTGGTTTTGATGAACTGCTTTACTTGATATACCACCACTGGTCCTGGAGGATCAATCAGAGAATTTGGTTCCACCAAATTGATAATAGTGAAGAAGAAAACAATCGTCATCCAAACTATGAATTTTCAATCCATTGTGTGATAATCATGAAAAGAAGAAACACGTTTTGTTCTAAAAATGCATTCTTAACAAATTCATAAATAATTGGTAAGTAATAATAATGAAAATTATATGTTATACCTGCTTGGAATTTTAACAAATATGTGGTTTCTGCTACTCTTAAGATCTATACATGATAATGGCAAACTTTGTTTCGGTAGAGCTGGTTTGAGTTCACTACTGCTATGTCTTTCTCTGTAAACTCAAATAGTCATATTGAAAACATGATGATAATCGTGTTGATGCGGTATATATAAGAGGAAACCGAAATAAGCCACAAAGGGAGTCGAATTTTGCAACACATACAACTTTCTACAGTCATATGTTGTTTCAAGGATTTATATTGTTTTTGATAATTTAACTGTGGCGACACGTAAGATTTCTTACCAAACTTCTGTTTTCAAAACCAAATATAAATTATTCCAATAAGAATAAATTTTTGAGGTAAATTAAAAGAGAAATATCCTCTATTATAGATAGTCTATAACAACACTATAACCTTTCCCCAATTTCTGTGTCTATAAGTAAGACAATGGTATCCTAATTCGTATAATGTTATATCATTCATTTTTTTTTAACTTCTGATAATTCTTCCTTGGTTTGATTCATTTCCGTGTAAGAACCATTTATTTCAAGATATTGGCTTTTCACATCATATCCCGGCAGATATTGCCCATTTTTCGTTAAAAACGACTAAAATATGGTCGTTCTTTAGGATCGTAATCTGCTGCCAAAATTCAACCATTAAAGCATCAAGAGGATTTGAAATGCATGAAGACTTCTCTAATCGATCACCATTTCTGGAGCATGGCGATCACATTCTTTAGAATAGTTACTCGATCGCCATTCACATGGAAGAGCTTCCTGTATTGTTACCTTCGTCATTATAGTTAAATTGTTTTATCGAATAATTAGATATTAAACTTAATCTGTCCTTGCTTCGTCTAAGTCCTGTCAATTTATTCCGTTTAACGATATGATCCAAAATCAGCGGTTTTCACCACATTCCCTATTATTTCCTCTGTAATATAACATGTTCTTAACTTCAAATTTAATAATAATTAATACCTGACTGGCTGACTATCAAGCCAACGAATATCATTAGCAAGGGGAAATGCATCTTGGCATCACATGATAATTTCTTTTCTTGTCCCAAGCTGACGTCGTCCAAAATGCAAGAATTTGATCGAATTCGGCGCACTCAGCACTGTTTGTTCAAATAATAATAATAATAAACTGTGTTGTGTATTTATTAATCATGTAAGCATATATACCTAATAATAATAATGAAACATTCGTTTCATAGGTTGCTGAGAAAATCCCTTTCATTCCAATAGGCCTACTGGCCATCTTTTCTGTCGTAACGGAGAATACAGAGGGACCTTCCGCTCGCTTCCGTAGTCACATTTTCAAATGAAAGTACACTTTCGTAAAAACCATCGGAGTTTACAGAGGTCCTATTCCATTCAGCCTCTCGAGTCTCGGGCGCCTTTATTAAAAATGACCTTATTCATATTATTATTTTACTACGCCCTTACACCGTACTGCTCTTCTATTTACTGAGTTTCTGATACTGGGGAGTTTTCTTGTGTTTTTGAAGATCAAAACCCGAAGACTTATTTGAAATCAGATTTTACAATAATTAAATTAGAAGCTCATTTTAAACTCTGATTTATATGTTTTAGAAATATTTGGCAGAGACAAATGGTGCAATATAAAAGTCTTCGATCACCAAACACAAATCCATTAAGTGTACCACACATGCTACATGGATAATAACTTTGTGTCGTGTTTACCTCATATGCCTCATACATAACCGTTTTGTTTCCGTATCACTAGAATCGTTAAGTTCGCGACCATCGATTAAATTTATTGTTATATAGATATACATTTATTATTGATTTATATATAGGTTCATATTATACCTACGTGTAATAAATTTACTCTTTATTGCCGTGTATGGTTTATATGTTTAGTTGCCAAGCAACAGCAAAAGTTATGCCTCTGTTTCCTTGAGCGTTTATAAACAAAATTTCCTAAACAAAAAATAGTAAAATAATTTTGTGGATCTAACTTTGCGACGAGTTCTTCTTGTTGGTCTTGTTGAAAATGAAGAGTAACCAAGTAGAGCATTGTGTCCCTAAAGAGAATAGGGTCGAAAAGTTTCCAGCTGAAATCATTATTAAAAATAGAGATTTATCCATTTGCCATACATTGAAATCTTTTGTTAGAGTTTGGTTACCATTGATTGGGATTCATTTAAGCCCAGGTCCCAGCCAAAGCGTGAGTTTTTTATGGTTTACTTTATATTAAATACTTTTGCGATAGGCCTAAAATCTTTCTTCGATTGATATTCTATAGGCTACAACGAAATGGCTCTTAATTATTCACCGCTTCTCTTCTCTATTTTTCACGCTGTCTACAAACATTCCTCTGCTTGTCATCGTCTGCGCGAATAAGCAAAATTTAATGACTAGCCTCTTAGGAGTCGAGCGTGCAACGGAGGAGAAAACGAGCTCAGCACTTAACTGCACCATTCTAGTAGATTATGGAAATACGACTGTTAGAAATGTTGGCAGTATAGTCATTATTGTGTTTCGAATGCAAAAACTATTCGGGAAACTGCAAAAATCGATTGATCAGACGGAAACTTATCTCTATACAATTATGAATCACCTGGAGTACCAGAAATACTGTTCGAAATACCGAAGACTTTCATTCGCTGGCATTGCCTACATTTTCACAGCAGTAATAGAATCAATCAATAATTATTTTTTATAGCATTGATTGAAGTAATAAAAATATTATTCCAAGAATTAGGTAGTAACATTATCTTTGGTTTTAACACTGCAAATGATCGACGACAACGAGACCTTCTTTCGAATCTTGCTCGAAATTTGCTCTTACCTTACGTTTGTTTTTCCTATGTCCGTCTTGATTCTTTTTTGTTTAATATGCTCCTTAATCTCAAACCAGCTGCGAACTATTAAAAAACTTGTTCGGAAGACACCGATTTGTGGAGAGAAACAGCTGAAAGAGTTACAGAACGAGCATGCTCGGATAAATGTATCGATTGATCTTGTAAATCGAACATTCGGCCCTTTTCTTTTCTTGGAAGTTACTTACATCTTCATTATAGTGATCGTATATTTTGTATATTGTATGGGCGCCACTCTTTCCAGTACTGGTTGGGCCTTAAAATTATTAAGCTTCTTGTTTGTATTTTGTAGTACGTTTGATTTGATTTTAATAAGCTTCAGTGCTGATAACTTGAAATATCGGGTAAGGATTTTAGTAAATATTATTATAGATTTATTTAATTAGTGGCTGATTTGTTTTTATATATTAGTCACATAAGCTAAATCTGCTGTTATTCCAAACGAGCCTACAAAATCCTACTTTAGAAAGTGAAGTAAGGTTAATATACTTAGTTATAATCAATATTATTATAATTATAATTATATCAAACAATTTTTCCCTGATAACAGCAGTTTGATTGCTTAAATTTAGATATCGTTATTTGCTGAGCAAGTTTCAAAACTTCCTCCACAAATTACTGCCGGCGGTTTCTTCTCTATTGGCAGAGAACTTGTTCCTAAGGTATTTTCAGTGCTAATAAAAACTTTCCACTATTATATAATCAAACCTTAATATGTATTATTTCTTTGAATTTGCAGCTGGTAGGGACAACACTCACTTATTTTTTCATCACTTATCAATTCCATTCGAACGAAATGAGCAATAATAATTAATAGCTTGATGTTGTAAAAATAATTTATGAATATACATAATATTGATAGATAAATTCGCTGAAAAATCTACTATTATTGTTAGAAATCGTATGGTTCTGTACATAGAACATTTAAAAATGTAATTACGTTAAAACGGCAACAACATTCTTTTGCTTATACTTATAGCTTGTCGATTTATTTCACCTTCAAATCTAGAAAAAATATATTATTTTATGGTTCAACCAGTTTTACTTAAATTAGATAAGAACACCTTGAAATCAGAAATTCTATACTTCCGCTTTTTCTTAATGTATCGGAAATGCAAAAATTCAGTCGACCTTCAAGAGATTCTTACTTGCATTCGTATTCGAAACTGGACTCTTTCACATTCGGAGTCCGTGTATTGAACTTCTATGCTAGTAATACCTAACCACGACCAAAGTATTTTTTTAACCTGCTAAGAATGCTAATTAATTTCCTGTACAAACTACAAGGTAAAGCAATAGACGATCAACAAGTATATGCCATATTAGCACTACAAGCATTATAAAATGGGCATCAACCCAGGATTTACAGATTATAAATAGGGTTCCTTACACTTGAGCAAGACGGTACATTTCATTGTTAAGTTGCAGGTATAAATTTTAAAATTGAGCTTTTACATTTTCTCTCATGAGATCGCATTGTTTTTAAAATCCGTAATACATTTAAAGTTAATACTTCTGGCATCTGAAATTGTTGCTTAAAAGAGAGAAGCCACATAGAATAGCAATGAAAAAAGCAGCGTTTTATTATTGGCATTTTTTATGGTTTTGTGTCTTGTAGCTATTTGTTCTTGCAAGGTAAGTTGTTTTATATATTTATATGCAACCTAGAACTCTTTTATTTCATACAAAAATGTTATATGTCCAACCTAATTTAAAAACTGGTGTAAGGACACCGAGGATCGTTAATGGGGATCCCGTCAAAGAGAACGATTGGTTGGTAAGTCACTGTAATTGTTATAATTATAAATTAAGTTTAGTTATAATAACCGTAACTATACCTTACATAATCTATGACGTTAATATCCATATTTATATACAATAAAAGGTTGGAATTAAGATCCAAGAAAAAGGAAAACCGGATGAAAGCTCAGGTTGTGGTGGATCTTGTTGTTGATTGATTCTACACGCGTCTTAACTGCTGCTCATTGCTTTTACTTAATGTAAGTACTTAAGTAGCCTATATCACATACGTCATTATTGACATTCATTACATCAGTAAGGACCCAGAGACAGGTATGATGGTATATGATACTGATGCCGTAAACCACATGACTTGACTCATCAATTCTGCTGATTGGAATGATTTGGACAAGGAGCAACCGGAAGATTCGGACGTCATCGTCACTCGAGCGAAAAGTATAACCATTCATTCTGGTTACGAATCCTTACACGATGTGAGTAACATTCTTCTACGCTTGCAATAACTTGCGCCAATCAATTAATTGAAAATATAATTTAATTATATGGTTTTAATTGATTGCTTGTTGCAGGATAATGATATTGCTATCATATTTTTGGAGAATCCAGTCTCTGGATATTTCCAGTTTGCTCAATTGCCAGACGAAAGTGACACTTTTGATGAAGTCAATGCGGAGACCATGGGTTGGGGAGCAATCCGTACTAAAGGAGGTAATAAGAGATAAGGTCTACATAATGGGTATTCACTCGATCAACATCTTGCAATATTATTCAATTGCTATATTCCAGATCCTTCAGAGATTCTGTTGAAAGCGCAGATGAAAACGATGACGAATGAGGAATGCGCAGATCGTGTACCAGAAAGCGAGAGGAACAATGTTGAACCGTTCCACCTCTGCGCCGGAGGGCAGTTTGGAGCAGATGAAGCTACCGGCTTGGAAGGTGATTCCTGCCAGGTAACTTATAGTATATATGACTCATTATTCATTTTGTTAGTTTGTATAATTAACCTACGCTGTTATGTATATTCAAAGGGCGATAGCGGAGGCCCTCTTAGAACTGGCAACGTTGTGATTGGGGTGGTGAGTAACAAATTAACAATAAACGAAATACTTCAATAGCCCCTTTTTCTACTATAATCACAACACATTTATTTGGTAACAATCAATAATACCATTAAAATTAATTAATTAATAGTTTATATTTTGAGCCAATAACCTTGTAGCTCTTAGAATGGTTATGGAAAAAATATCAAAATTCAAAACTTATTTTTGGTAAACTTCAACATGAGATACGTCATCATCCGTGCTTTGCATCCAATACTGTTGAACTACATTTACTGAAAAAAAATCGGTTTATGATTTACCATGTAAATAGTAATACATACCAGCAAAATATGTTTGAATATTTTAATATGGTATCCTCTATTAACACGCATTGAAACCTATAAGGTCTACTTAAGTATAAAGTGGTTCAACGAATTTGTCAATTGACGAGATCGTCTGCAGAGATTGCACACGCACACGCACGTTGAAAACTCGTAGGGTGAAACAACCCTATAGTCCTATAAAATGTTTACAGTCTAAATTTCATGAAAAAAAAAA
Source organism: Chydorus sphaericus (assembly GCA_030141595.1). Lineage (NCBI taxonomy): Eukaryota > Metazoa > Arthropoda > Branchiopoda > Diplostraca > Chydoridae > Chydorus > Chydorus sphaericus. The sequence goes on from CM057933.1 coordinate 1,506,715, forward strand.
TTGGAAATACTTTTGTAGTTTTAACTTTACAGGGGTTTAGGTGATTTCTTTCGCTTTCTTTCTAACTTCTAACTGGTGTTATTGTTAAAAATGAAGGATAGCCAGTTAGAGCATTATAACCTAAAAGAGAATAGGATCGAAAAGTTTCCAGTTGAAATCCCTATTGAAAATAAAGACTTATTCTCTTTCCATGGACTGAAATCTTTTTGTAAGAGTTTGGTTACGATTGAATATTGATTGGGCTTCATTTAAGTCCATGTCTCAACCAAAGCGTAAGTTTACATGGCTTAATTTGTTAGTAATCCCAAGTGAAAATTTTCTATAGAGTTGTATACAGTTTCTATAGATCCTATACAAAAATCTATAGATTAAGGTCTACATTATAGCTAAAAGTATAGAGCCTGATATAGCAAGGTATATAACCATGTGCATATGTATACACAACACTATACAGTCAACTATAGTGTAAACTATAGATTCCATATAGTCTTATAAAAAAGTCAATAACATATAGTAAGATGTATAGATAAGTATATAGAATGTACTATACAATTATGTATACAATATAAAACGAAACAAGTTGACATTTCTATACCATTTCTTATACAATAATCTATAGCGAGTTGTATATGCCGAAAATTATATAGAGCAGTCTATAGAAGCCAAAATCTATACAGTTTAATGTTATTCCAGTAATATTAGGTATTAGTGGGGCTAGTATTTGGTATATTAGACTACGCTCGGATTTGTGTTTCGATTGATCTTGTAAATCGTATATTCAGTTCTATTCTTATGTTTGAAATGGCTTACATCTTCATCACAGTGATTGTCAATTTTCTTTACTGCTGTATGGCCGACACTCTTTCGAGTGTTAGCTGGATCTAACAATTTTTTAGCTTTTTAGTTTTATTTTGTAATACTTTTGATTTTATTTTAGTGAGCTTCAGTGCTGACAACTTGAAAACAGGGTCAAGAAAATTCCGCAATTAATTATTGATATGCAAAAAATATTAAATTAAGCCTGATTATTATCTTTATGATAGTCACATATGCTAGATCTGCTATTATTCCAAACGAGCCTACAAAATTCTACTTTAGAACACCAGGTAAGTTTTATAATTTGAGTTATAAGCTATATAATACTGGATACACACCGAAAAGTTTAACCAAGGTTTACTTAAATCTAAGTTTTGACACTAAATAAACCTCGATGTGAACAGTCTCAGTTTTGTCTAAACCTTGATTTTGCTCTGTATTTTATCCCCCATTTATGACAAATCCTTAAATCTGATCTAACAGATTTTAGCAAACCGAGTCTATCCCTTGAATTTCAATGGAATGGATGTGAACGCATGTAGTTTATGGCAAGTTTAGAGCCCTTATACCGCGTTTAAATATAAAACCAGGATAAAATTGCGTTCACACCAAAAGTTGACATTTTAGGTTTTAGAATCATTTTGAGCAAAGTTTAAACTAGTTTTTCGTTAAACCTGGTTAAATTCGAGTTTTCGCTAGACACAAGTTTTGGCGGTCGGTGTGAATAGGGTATAAGCCATCTATTTATTTTTTGGTGGCATTGTTCGAGTACTAATTTAGATAACGTCTTTTGCTGAGAAACTACTGTTGGTGGTTTCTTATTCTGCTGTATTGCAGATGTGCATAGGCCCAATTTTTATTTTTGATGTTTTCCCATTTACACATTGATCATTGTTCAAATAAAAAATAAACAAAAAATTAAATATTTCTATCAAGTTTTGTTTTTAAATCGTATTTAGACAAAAGCTTGTGCAATTCATTATTTTTATTTCTCAACCAGTTTATTGAATAATCATACCCGCTGATGCGCCCAGAAAAGAAGAATACCTTGAGAATGAAACGTCTTTCTCTCTGCTGTTTCTTATTTTCTGTCAAAGACGGTATCCGAAATGTCAATATCCGATTGGCCTTCAAATGATTCTTACTAGCCATCGCAACCACACCTTTTCAAATTGAAATTTGATAACAGTAATAACAACCAAGCCCCAATGAATCCGCAAGCTTGCAAAGAATGCTTGATTAATCTTCTGTAAAAGGGGAAAAAAATTGGCATCATCCAATAATGCCAATACCAATTAAAAAATATAAGTGAACATCTACCCATGATTTACAAAGCAGTATAAAAAGGGTTCCTTAAAACTCAGTTAGTCAGTTCATTATAAGGCTGCGGGTACAACTTATAAATTTAAACTCGTACATCTAGCGAGAATACATCGCGGTGATAAATCTGTAAAAAACGTTGTGATTGGGGTGGTGAGCAAAGGTGCAGATCACGCTGTTTGCGGCGAGCCCGGCATTCCCGGATTTTACACTCGCGTCTCCTCCTTCCTGGATTGGATTCGGAAAAATACTGAGCCTTCGGGTCGTACTCAATTGTTGGCTGAAGCGATTGAAGAAAATTCTGCTGCTGCTGTTTCCAAGGACGAAGAGGAATCAGCTGCAGACGGTGAAGACGATGATTAAGTGAATTAGCCTACTCTCTTCAAAAATTAAAAGTAAATGAAATACTGTAATAGATCCATTAACTAACTAATATAATGTAATCGCCACACATTTATGGAAATCATTTAACAATACCATTAGTAAATGTTTTCTAAACTTATATTGAGTCTATTTTATGATATAAGAAGAAGTGGACTAAGATCATTGAAGTACCATATTATATTTGATTACTAAAATTTAAAAATGGAATACATTATTAATGATTATTCCTTCTTTGCGCTTTCAATCAGCATACTTTTAACCGCTCCTACTGTATATCTTCTAAACTTATAAAGCTGAAACCTCCCACCCGGCCACGGCTTAACTATAGATTTAACTTCAGATTCGCAACGCAAATTTGCCTATAGCGCCTCTGGTGTCCGAGTTCAAAAACTGAATCAAATATGATAGTTCTGGGCCTTGGCCACCAGTAGGTCGCATTTTAGTCGACTTTTTAATTTTTTGATCTATAATTTATCTACCGCCCCACCAAAAATGGTAAACATGTTCACAAAAACAATATTTCCGTGAGGATAATGGAATGTTTTCGGGAAAATTAAGGCAATTTTTTAAGATCACTCAATGCATTTTACTAAGATGTTTTTTTAGCAAATGTTGATGATGCTTTAAAAGTGCTTTAAGCTATGAATTGTGGTATAATTTGTTTTAATCTTTTTGAGAAAATACCATTGATGCTGGTCTTAAATAAAGCCTTTAGTCAAGAGTCTACCTTAATTGATTTGTATTTACGGGAAATTAGATATATTTTTGGACTATACTTTAAGATAAATGTCATTCAAGCTAGACCTATTTCTGCATCGGGAAAGTTTCGACTAGGATGGCTACATCTATCCTATTTTTTAACAAGGAAGCTGAAGCCGAGTACTCAATGGCACGGTGCTTTCTGTAACGGGAAAGCTTTTTCTATACAGTTTTCAGGTTTATTTTACCCTTCATAAAAAAACTAGATCCATTTTCTAGGGCTTTTTGCAATGGGAAAGCTTTAACTAAGATGACGGCTATTATTAATCGATATTGGATCGGAAAGCAGCGAAAGCTTGCGCCATAAGCTATGATGAACCATTTGTATGAAAACCATTCTTCGAACCGTTAGTAAGGTCAGCAGTGGGACCGTTAGTTGGGAAATCCGCGGAACCATCTGATGTTACGGGTCAAGACAGTCGTTTTGTTTTCATTAGTTTACCTGCCTACTACATAAATGAGAAATTGATGTCTGATGCATGATGATGTTTGTGATCTCTGATGATGATGATTGTTATTATATATATATATATATATATATATATATACGTATATATATATCATAACAATGGACAATTGGCAAGGATGTTAGTTACGCTATACTTATTATGTAACTAGACACCCTTAATTTTATTCGTATTACATCATCCGTTATGCATAAAATTCACGTTTTTTACGCGTTTTTCACGCTGGGAGACCCATAAAAATAATATTTCATCGAAATAAAAAATCACACACTTTTTTGAGCGCATTTCACACGACATGTGGAACCCCCAGCAAAAAATTCAAAAGTCAGGTCAAAATGGAACACCCTATAGGCTTCCCAAACTAGACGAAAAATTCACCTTGGTCGTTTTTTAAGTATACATATAAGTCGAAAAGGTTCCAGCTGAATTATTATTGTACCTTAAAAATCTTTGGTAAAAGTTTGGTTACCATTGATGGGAATTTATTTAAGCCCGTGTCCCAATAACTAACTGGAATTCTTGTCATTATGGTGTTTCGAATGCATATAAGCTTTTCAGGAAGCTGAAGGAATCGATCGATCGAACAGAAACTTACCTCTCAACTATAGTGGATCAACGGCAGTATCAACACAACTGCTCAAAATACCAATATCTCATTTCTACTGGCATTGCATACATTTTCACAGCGATAGGAATAAATAAATAAATAATACTGGCATTGATTCAAGTAAAATCTAATTTTATTCCAATAATAGTGGTGCTAGTATTGTATGGTATAACAATGGAAGTGGTCGAGGACGAGGAGACCTTCTTTCGAATCTTCTTGAAACGAGTTCTTTCCTTACGTTTGTCATTCCTATGTCCGTTTTAGTTCTTTTCTGTCTAATATGCTCGATAATCTCGAATCAACTGCGTAATATTACATATTAATGCAACTCATTATTTTTATTGTTCAACCAGTTTTACTGGATAATCTTACACACTGATGCGCGCAGAGAAGAACACCTTGAGAGTAGAACTTCTTTCTTTCCGCTTTTTTTTTATTTTGTCGAAAAAGAAATCGTAAATGTCCAAATATTCGATCGACCTTCAAATGCTTCCTGCTTACCATTGAAATCACGCCTTTCTATATTGAAGTTTGATTACAGTAATAGCTATAACCACGCCCAAGTCTGCATAGAATACTTAATTAATCTTCCGTATTAGGTAAAGCAATTGGCAGTCAATAATACCAATATCATGTAACAAAATATAAGTGAACATCCGCCCATCAAGGACGGATTTTGCAGAGTATAAAAGGGGTTTCTTAGAACTCCGTGATTCGGTTAATTGTATAAACCTAATCTCGTGCATCTAAATTTTACCCCCTCTTGAAAATTAAACTTAAAACCAGCATTTGAAATTTAGAATTATTGTTTTAAAAATCCACACAATGACAAAAAGCGGCATATCATTATTGAGCTTGCTGATTGTGTTGTACACTGTAGAAAATTGTTCGTGCATGGTAAGCTGTTTAAAAGCATACAACTAAAGCAGTATAAATTAATGCCTGCTTTTACAATTTAAACTCAAATTTGGTCTGTAAATTTGTGATTTTAATTATTATAGCCAAGTTTAAAAACCGGTGTAAGGACACCGAGGATCGTCAATGGAGATCCCGTCAATGAAAACAATTGGGTGGTAAGTCACTGTAATTGGTATACTTATGTTACATCACAGTTAACTTATCAAATATATTTTATAACTTATTGTTATTCGTCCCCCAAAATCGAATGATAGGTTGGAATCAAGATCGAGAATAAAGCAGACGCTTCCAAGGGACCTGGAATGTGTGGTGGATCTCTAATCGATTCTGCACGCGTCCTTACTGCTGCTCATTGTTTTTACGAGTATCTAACTACTCTTTTGCTTATTATGCTGTTTTGTTACTATATCGCGTATATCACAATGCATTTTGTTTCAGTGAGGATACACAGACAGAAAAAGGTGTTTACGACACTGGTGTCGCAAACCGCATCACTTTACTTATCAATTCTGCTAATTGGAACGATTTCGACGAGAAGCAATCGGAAGATTCAGACGTCATTGTCACTCGAGCGAAAAGTATCACTATTCATCCCGGTTACGAACCCACAAACCATGTGAGTTAACATTCCAAAATTTTTCATGTTGATTGCTTGTATTTATAACTTCATGTTAGCAAATGTTTTTTTAAGGTAATATAAGTAATAATTGCAGGAATAATATTTTTCTTATTGTATTGCACGTTACTACAGGACAATGATATTGCCATCATCTTTTTAAAGAATCCAGTCTCTACCCATTTCAAGTTTGCTCAATTGCCAAGCAAAAGTAACACTTATGACGAAGTGAACGCTGAGACCATGGGTTGGGGAGATAACCGTTCTAATGGAGGTAATAATAGATAGACTACATGCATAATTGACGTTACATTTTGTTTGTCATACACATGATTGAATTCCCATATTTTAGATTCTTCAGAAATTCTATTGAGAGCGCAAATGAAGACGATGACGAATGAGGAATGCGCAGATCGCGTACCAGAAAGCAAGAGAAACCGCGTTAAACCATTCCACATCTGCGCCGAAGGTCAGTTTGGAGCAGATGAAGAAACCGGCTTGGAGGATGATTCCTGCCAGGTAACACGTCCACAGTGGAGATCGAGTACTCAAAGCGTTGAGGACGTTTTTTACGGTATTTCGGTATCGTAAAAAATAGTGAATCGAACACAATCACCAAAAAAGGACCTGAGCACACTTTTAAGTATCAAAATAAAGCATCTGAATCCCACTATGCCCAGCGTACAATAGCCTAAGCTCACCGAATATATTAATAAGCTTATCCCAATGTATATCTAGGGCGATAGCGGAGGTCCTCTTAAAATTGGCAACGTTGTGATCGGAGTAGTAAGCAAAGGTGCGGATCACGCCGTTTGCGGCGAGCCTGGCATTCCCGGATTTTACACTCGGGTCACTTTCTACCTGGATTGGATTCGTAAAAATACTGCTCCGGCTAAAAAGAGCTCTGATGATGAAGACGACGATGAAGACGACGATGAAGACGATGATGAAGATTAAGATCCTCCTGTGAAAAAGTCACGATATAAATGTAATACTATAATAGGCCTATTAGACTACTTATCCACTGTAATCTTCTTCTTAACGTTTTTGGAAACTAGTTATCAATATACCATTAATAGTTCGTTTCAATTGAGCCTGTGCTGTGGACTGTAAAGGTTGAAGGCTTATATTTGAATAATGTAGTTTTAAAGTGGGTTATTACACATTATCATTCCTCTTTCGCGTATTCAAGGATATAAGCTTTTGAAACGCTTCTACTGCGCATATTTCAAATATACAACATAGAAAGTAAATGGAAATATACAGATGCGACGGAAATAAGTTTGAATACCTAAGTGAATTTACCGGATCTACAGCTATATATTACACGATGTACTCATGTCAAGTATCAGAATGCTATTGCTAGTGGACCATTTATATTTGATCATTTCTTAGACATATATTAGACGAACACAGCACGCGTTTATATGAAATTATGAGTTTAGTAAGAACATTACTATTACTTTATTTACTATGACAATAGCCACTAACTAATATATTCCATAAATGTTTTCTGATTCTATTTTCATCTATAAGATTGGTGGTTATATAATGCCAGCTAGGTTGCCACAAGGTATTTGAAATCTAACTTTTTCGCCGTAAAAAAGAATATAAAGAAGCCCTCTTATTAGGATTTTGATCAGCTTCGTCATGGCTTTACAATCATCTCTGAAATTAACCGATATAGAAGCAATCCATGAGGAGGAGTCCACGTGTACTCGTTCTCCAACAAGCGTCCGACAAAGAAAAGTTTCAAAAAGGAAAATCCCGATATCCTTATCGGGCACAAGAAAAAGTAAACCAGAAGAAAAAGGTTTGGAGACATTGACGATGAATAAAATAGATATTTTGGGGTTAAAAATGCTTGGTGTGGCGGCTACCGCGATAGTCTTCTCGGCCATGCCGGCACTTTTATTGGTAGAATTACTTATATGTGATGCAATTATATTCCCTGATGAAGATTCTTCGAACATTGATGATGCTCAAAAACTTAAGAAAGAATGAAAATAATTCAATCACATGCAATTGTGTCAAGGGATATATTAACAATAAAAAACAACAAACGCTTTAAACCACATAGACATTTTAAAAATAATATTATAAAACCGTTGTATGATTATTACCGTTTATTATTTTCTAATACAATAGGTCATAAATCATGACTTTTATATTGATATATTTTTCTTTTATTCAATAGAAGTTGTGCCTATAATGCATTTGGCCGGAAATCAGTATAATATTTGTTCGTGGCAAGACCTGTAAAATGTTGTTACTTATATACATATATTTAAACTGAATAAATTAGTTGTGGTCATGTTTCATACGCCGTACTTACTTTCCATATGCTGAGCATGGATAATATGATGACCTCGTGCCCATGTCTGATTCTATTTATTAATATACATTTTTGCTGGTACAGTTTTCCAATAACACGGTTTGGTTTTCAATATTAGATTTCCTACAATCGCTACAATGAATGGTAATTTATATGTTATTTTTCTCGAATGCTAATATGGATAAATCTGCGTGTATAAAAGGCTTGCAAAGTATAAGCTCACCATCGCCAATAATTTCAAGAATTAGAAAGAAACCATCGGTTATAATCTTTTTCGTAAAATGAAGTCGAATTTCTTCGTTTCTCTAACTTTTCTTGCTCTAACAGTCTTGGTAAGATGACCATCATTATTTTTTAAAGCTGCAAACTCAGCATATTCTATATATAATTGAAATATTGTTCATTTATATTCCGTAATATAAATTGATTGTGTTATTGCAATCCATTCCAGATTTTTAGCACTTTGAGCGTGGAGGCGCAGTATAGGAATAAGGTAAACTCGTCATTACGGGAATTGAAATAATTTATTTTTATTTTCAATGAACAGTCCACGTCTCCTTAAAATTAAGTTATTGAATATTAATATATCCATATTTAGATTTAACCATCCCAACGCGTCAATTATTCTTGATAATAGATAATTTATGTACTTTTATAGATGCAGGCAGAGCAGGCTGCTGAAAAGGAGGGCTCACCATATTTAAAAGCCGAGGAAAACGTGGACGACAGTGACAGTAACAGTGACAGCAACAGTGACAGCGATAGCAACAGCGAAGAAGATGAGGAAGAAAACATACGGCTGGTTAGTTATAATATTAATATTTTTCTTTGTTACTTCAAATTTCAAGTATTCTTTAATAGAAGAGGAGTGATGCTGATGACGTCCCTCTAAATAGACGACCCCGTGATGTTTCCGCTACCCCTCCCCCACCAAAGGATTCCAAAGAAGATTCTGATGAAGGAGATTCTGAAGAAGATGATGACCCTACTCTATAATACCATTTTTTTGCCAATAGTCTTCATATGATGATAATACCATCTAAGGCTACCCTTTCCAACTTTTTTTTCTTCTAATTGACAATTATTTTGAATCCAATATATGTGTAATAGTAAATATAAGCATTGACATAAATGTACTTATTTATGTCTTTGCCTATTTTACTGACTTGTATACCACATGTCTCTTGAAAAGAAATATATATACACTAGGCTCTCTGCATGCAAGATGTCTATTTACTATTTTAATTTTGCCTGTGTTCTACATGTAATCTTATATTTAAATATTAGATTATATTACTTTGATTGAACTGAGGAATACATTAGAAAGTAAGTATTTATCATTTATAGATGATGCTTCTTTTACTTGGAAATTACTTACTTAAAGGGGCAAAAAAAAAAGAAAAGTTAAAAAAATGTAGTTTGAAGAACTTATGTGATATGCTGTTATTCTTAGTAGTGCTTATACTGTTCTTCCGACAGACTTGAAAATCGCTAGCAGATATATATTTAATGAGAGTAAGAAAAGTTGAAATGTTTGATTATATGCTGCGTATCAAATCCATTTTTAATTAGTATTACATTTAACAATTCAAGTATAAAAGCGTCACAAGAAGTATCTTAGTATCCTAGTATCCATTAAAGCAATTAAATGTAATTCCCTAATCTCTTCTAGTGCAAGATTTAAAAATTTATTGAATATTGGTCTTAAGTTGTGACCATTAAAAAAAATTGTGAAACTACATTAATACGCGATAACATGAATAATTCTCATGGTTACCTTTGCAATCGCACTTTCCACTGTAAGAAGGTAGAGAAAATACCACATTGGCCATTCAATGATGATTAACAATGACTTGTCAATTTCCTTCCGAAGCAACTGACTCAAAATCAATCCAAGAAGGGACCGACGACTTTCTGCTGAAACATTAAGATTATTTTGATAGCTTAAGTAAATTGGCTAGGCTATACACAATGTGTCTACTTTACGACTTTGTATTTATGTTCACTGATTCAAACCACATAGGCATGTCAAAATATTGTAAAAAATATTGTAGAACTATTACAGCTTATTATATATCATTATAATATGCAACAAATAATGGCTTTTAAATTTATATATTTCGCTTTAATTCTATGGAAGTGGTGTCTGTAATTCATTTGCCCGGAAATCCCTTTTTTTGCAAGATTTGTAAAATTTTATAAATTCAATAATAAATAAATTAGTTGTGGTCATGTGTTTACCCTTACTTCCGCTCCACATGAGCATAAATGATTTAATGGTCTTGTGATCCATGTCTAATTTGATTTATTAAATACATTTTTTGCTGGTACAACTTTCCAACAATAAAGGATATATATTCTGATTCTCAATAATATTTTGCCTATTAAAACCACAACAATACGAATAATATTTTGATTATTTACGTTTCTCGAATACCAATTTGGATAAATCTACGTATATAAATAGCTTGCAAAGTATGCTCATCCAATAATTTCAAGTATTAGCCAGAATCACATACCCAGCGGTTTATATGTTCATCTTCAATAAAATGAAGTCTAGTTTCCTCGTTTCTCTAACCTTCCTTGCTCTGACAGTTTTGGTAAAATGGTCTTATTTTTCTTAACGTAGCTTATTCTATCGAAAAATTCATATTAATTTATGTTTATATTACATTTTAACTTAATTTTGTTTATGTTTTATAATGTAAATTGACTACATGTTACTAACAATACATTTTAGATCTTCAACACTTTGAGCGTGGAAGCCCAGTATAGGACCCAGCAGGGCTCTCAGAATAAGAAGGTAACTCATCATTAAAGGGATTCAATTTTTTTTTCTTCAATGAATTAACCTCGTATGACGTATCCTCAATCTGGAATATCGGTTGATCTATATTATTGCAATTAAGATTTCACAAAGTCTAACTAAATCATTTTAAAAATCAAAATAGTAAAAAAAAAAAAAATACCAAATCATATGATGTGCCATTGTGTTCTAGTTAAATTATCAATTCCCATGATTATTATCACTTATAAACGATTCAGGCTGTTGAAAAGGAGGACTCATCTTCAGAAGAAACTGGAAACGCGGACAACAGTGACGAGGATAAGGAGGAGAAAAACTCATCACAAGTTGGTTAAATAATCTCAAATTATATAAGCGTTTATTTAATGTTAGAACTAAGGATATACTACACAAATTGATTAGTTTAACATATTTTTCTGTGGTATTTCAAAATTTCACATAATCTTTCCTAGGAGATGAGAGATGCTGATGGTGGTCCTTTAAATAGACAACCTCGTGCTGCTTCTGATCCCCTTAATTCACCAGCAGAGGATACCAAAGAAGATTCCGACGAAGATGATGATGATGACACCCCTTCCGCGCCTACTCTATAATACACCAATGAAGACATTAGTAGGCAGCTAATGATAATATTATCTGGGGCTACCGTTTTCAACTCTTTTTCTTATAATTGACAATAAATTCTAAATTCAATATAAGTAGTAGTAGAAATGAACAAAAACATGAACCTAATATGTTTTTGTCTTCTATTGGCTTGTATACAACATCTCTTGGAATGAAATAATACATGTAAAATATTGGGTTACCGCATGCAAAATGTCTATAAACTTTGTTATAATTATTATGTTGCTAATGTAATATCTAATATTTTAAGGAATGCTTTTTTAAGGTTATGGATAAGATTAATTGTATGTTTTTGGATTTGGAAAGCCAAATCAAAAGTTGGGCTACACACGGCGCATAAAGGACTTTATACCGTTCTGTATATTCTGTGTATACCCGGTGCTGTCCCGCTTCCCTCCCGGCTGTCACCGGGGTTACCGTCCGGTTACTGGATCGTTGATTGAAATGCTAGGATGGTGTGCTCAGTTGCTAGTAGTATGTTGTAGACTAAATTGACTTTACCAGTAAACAGAAATTTCCCAATTTTTGTACTCCTTCTTTATAGCAGAGCTTAAGATTTAATATATAAAAAAAAGTATTGAAGTAAAGTTATGTCTCCCTTGATATAGAAAAAAATCAGTATATTCTGCCATAAAAAATATGATATTATTGTTCTGCGTTCCTCTTTTTAAAGAAATATAGTGTGCCAACGTGTCCGTATTTTCGACTTTTCAAAATATGACGAAAATCCCACCTTAATAATGTATTATTTCAATGCACAGCCATCATTACCAGGTGGGGAACTGAAATTATCAAGTTTCAAATCACACAATTGGGAATTTCCCACTTATTGTTTAGTAAGAGCGTGCGTGCATATATGTAAACAACAGAGAAGTATCGCACCTGTTGCGTTCGTGAAGGTCGAGCCCTAGCCATATGAAGCGGAATTCATTATGACTATAACTACTTTGCTAACCACCAAGAGTTTAAAATGCGTAAATCAATTGTGTCTTTAGAACGAAACAACAGAATACAAATGAATAAAGGGATTCCAAACCTTTTGACAAAAAACTCATGCAGTTCCGTTATATTTCGCTTGGTTTGCTTCGTCATATATATGCTTCGTTTCAAAGAGCATATAAAAAATGAACTCTACGTGTATTATATTGCAAGATAAGTGTATATTTCATAAGATGAAATACTAATTTGAATGCATATTTATGCTACCTTATACCTTATGGTTTCCAGCTGTAGGAGCCCTTAGGATTCATTCGAATGAAGCTTATGGCGCTTCACTTGGGGAACTAGTGGGACCATCCGTGGGTCCAGCAGTAGGACTATCAGTGGGGCCGTCAGTGGGAGCATCAGTGGGAGCATCAGTGGGAACATCAGTGGGAACATCAGTGGGAACATCAGTGGGAGCATCAGTGGCGCTATCAGTGGGTCCCTCAGTGGGAGCGGCGGTAGTAGGAGCAGAAGTTGTAGTGGTAGTGCGACGGCGGCGTGTCGTACGACGATGGTGGTTATTGTCGTCATCCTCATCACTATCAGCTTTATGATGGCCAACAGGGGAGCTGCTAACTTGGTCAATTAACAGAGCAACTATATATATATATAAAAGAATACAAAAGGAAAACAAAAGTTTATTAATCGTCAAGAATAGGAGTTAATTCGGTTTAGTCAAACCTGCTACGAAAATAAGAAAAAGCGATATCTTATTCATGATGCTGTCGTCTGGTAGTTTGTATGTTTCTAAATAACTATACATATCAACAGATAGAAACGTAATTGATTATATATTATAAGTCAACATCTTATTAAGAAGCTTTCCGAGTCAATACATGTAATTATTTCATTTCAATACACATTTAAAAAAGAAAAAGAAAATATTTAAAGGCAAACCTTTTATGGGTGGCAAAATGACGATGCTTAGATACTACAGTATATAGTTGTCTTAAATGCTCTGCCTTTTTATATCTCATTTTCCAATGAAACGGGACGTGGCTTTTTCCGATTAATGTTTGAAACGTCAGTTTTTAATAAATATATTTTTCAAAGTGTACGAACACACAATAAAACCCCACTAGCAGATGTTGTTTTCAAAACATATCTTTCCTTTTAATCAATGTGTCAATTGCTTTTTTTAATTTCCGCATTTTAATGTTATGTAGACTGCTGAAAAGGAGGATTCATTTTTAACAGAAAATGAAAACGTGGACGAAAGTGACATACAGTGACGAAAGGGAGGAAGAAAACACACAGGTTGGTTAAAGGATGTGTTGGTAGCTCATTTTTCTTTGCTATTTCAAATCTCATGTAATCATTAATAGGAGATGAATGATGATGATGTTGGCGATTCTTTAAATGTTTATGACCTCGTGAGATTTCTGGTCCTACTGCTTCGCCAGATAATCTAAAAGAAGATTATGATGAATAAGCTGATGGTGATGATGCCCCCTTATTCCAAAATGCCATTATTCAACGATAATACTACCGAAGGCTACGCTTTCCAAACCCTTCTTCTAATGGACAATAAATTCTAAATCAAATGTAAGTATGGTCTGGTACGAAAATACCATCTTGATAACGTAATTATGGTATAGTAGTCAATATAAATAGTCATTCATTACCAGGTAGAGATTTGAAACTATCAAGTTTAAAATTAAACCATTGTTAATTTCCAAAGGGCTGTCAAATATTGTAGCACTTATTGTTCAGTAAGGGCTAGAGTGCGTAAATATAAGTATATAACAGAAAAGTATCGAACTTGCTGCGTTCATGTGGGTCGAGCGTTAGCAAGTTGAACGATCAGGAAATCATTTATGTATATATACATAAATGAACTATGAATATATTCATAGTTTGTGAATCGATGTTTAATTACCGTTTGCCGTAACAATCAATGAGGAATTAAAAACATTTCTGCGGGAAACTATATTTCACAATAACTTTTAATTTCATTTTGTTTATTGCTTCATATTTACGCTTCATTTCAAAGAGAACAATAACGATACAAATATTCCAAGATAAGTATGATTCATTCGAGACATACTAATTTGAATACGTATTAAGGCTATTTCTATTATTTTATGATGTCGAGAGAAGAAGCCAAATCAAAAGCAAAAAACTTTAGAGAACGCTATTTAACTTAAGGCGCTGCACTGGGAGAACTAGTAGGGCCATCAGTGGGCCCAGCGGTAGTGGGGCCATTAGTGGGACCATCAGTGGGTCCAGCGGTTGTGGGACCATTAGTTGGACCATCAGTAGGTCCAGCGGTTGTGGGGCCGTTTGTGGGACCATCAGTAGGTCCAGCGGTTGTGGGGCCGTTAGTGGGACCATCAGTAGGTCCAGCGGTTGTGGGATCATTAGTGGGGCTATCAGTGGGGGCGGCGGTAGTAGGAGCGGAAGTTGTCGTGGTAGTACGTCGATGGCGTGTGGTACGACGATGGTGGTGATTGTCGTCATCCTCATCGCTTTCATCGGAATAGTGACCAACAGGGGAGCTGCTAACTTGGTCAATTAGCAAGGCAACTACAGATGTGAAAGAAAGACAGAATGAAACCGCAGTTTTTAGTGCCTATAGAATAAGAAAGTTTATTGTAAAATTGGTCATTCAAACCTGCCACGAAGATGAGAAAGAATGATGTCTTATTCATGATACCGGCTTCTTTTTTGTCTATTTCTATGTTTATCTATAAATGCACAGTAAGAATCTGAATGGATTAGGCCTACATCTTGTTGAAATGTTATTCAAATCAAATTAACAGTTAATGTTGTGCGATAAGTTACGAGAAGATGGTGAAAGACAGACCTTTTGTTGGAGACGAAATGACGATACTATGGCTGACTTAAAAAATCTGCCTTCTTGTATCCCCTTTTTTCGTGAAAATGAGACGTGGCGTTTTCCAACTACTACTTGAAACGCCAGTTTTCAGTATTTTATGAAAGTGTGTTCACAAAAGTTAAAGACCATCAGCAGGTGTAATTTTCAAATTATATCTCCTAATGTACTACTTTCTTCTCTAATTTAAGTGCACCGTGCGATTAAATTGGAAACGTTTCTATTAGGTATGGTGTACGTGATCGGGATTTCAATTAAAAATTTGTTCTAATTGTAGTGGGGGCTATTAGATAATTCGTTAATGAGAATTCCCCATCAAGTTTCCTTTTCTATGAGCGATATATTCGTATTTATTTCGTATCAGAAGGGATCAATAGAAAATATATCCTGAGTCTAAAGAAAAATAAACGAATATAATTTATTTAACATCAGTTTAAGATTTTTTATTTTTATTTTTACTGATGGATACTTTCCCATAAGACATCGTGCGCGTTAATAAGATGGCGAGTAAATAGCTTTGACAATTACATTAAAAAGAAATTTTTTTCTTTAAATATATTTATTGAAAGAATATACTCAAAAGTATGATGTATGTATAAAGCGAGTTTGAGATTGATAAGAGAATGTTATCTTATTCAATTACTGCTTCATAAACTAGAATTGTGCAAGTAGCAAGTTTTTATACGTCGTCATACAGTGGAGTTGGGAATCTATTTAACTAACAATAACTTATATACAGTAAAAACAATAGTATAATTAATACCGGTAATTAAGATCCATCATGAAATCGATAGTATAATTCATAAAAACCGAAGCTCCATTGGTAAAATGGTCACATTGAAGACATAACATAGTGATTACATCAGGCGACCTGCTGCCCTGCCTCTTTCAACTACGGTTATGTTATCATTTATCGGATTTTAATGGGTCTATATCAAATTTAATCAGCATGACGCAGCATTGAAAACTAAGATATCGTGACTTTTAAACAATCTCATGTCAGCATATATGCAAGAGAGACAACAACTTTAATTGTACCTCAGTGTAATAATGGGATCTACCTTAGATTTTTTTCAGCAAAGAGGCTTCTATTACGTTATGGATATTATCACATCTGCGTGGAATCTAACCCTTACTTTCATTTTAGCATCAGCAATCTACGTTTTATTCAAGTCAGTAATATATATAAAAAATTAAATATAGCAATGGATAGTTTAATCAATTTCCTATATTCAAAATCAAGGGTTGGAACGCACAATTTTAACTATTTTTCTGATCAAGGAATTCCTGGTCCTAAACCGATTCCTTTCATCGGAAATGTTTGGGCCATATGGCGAAAGGTATATAATTGAATACCGTATATATTGTAGAATTCTATGCTACATTATACTGTACCAATCTATTGTTGTATGTAAGAATGTCCCTCAACACGATAGGGATCTGATGACAAAATTCGGCAAAGTTATAGGCTACTTTGAGGGATCACATCCAGTTCTCTGGACGACGGATACAGATTTGATCAAATCAATTTTCGTTAAAGATTTCGACCATTTCGTCAATCGATATGTATAAAAGTATTCTTTTTTTATGAAATCAAATAATTCATTATTTTATTCGAATTTAAATGATACACGCAGAGTTTCACTGTGAAAACCAAAGTTTTGAGAAAGATTATGCTTCGGCTTTTAGACCAAGAGTGGAAGGACGTGCGCACTGCCGTTTCTCCCATTTTCACGAGTGGCAAAATTAAGAAGGTATTTCAATTTTTTTTTTACCAATTTTATGAAAGTGTACTTAACATTTGAAAAACAGATGTCGGGAATAATTCATCAATGCGTTGACAACATGGCCGCAAAATTGACAATCGTTGCTCAAACCAAGGAAGGCAAGTTCGACGCTAAAACGTATTCAATGCAAATTCAAATATTCTATTTCATTAATGATTGACAACATACTTATTTTGGTCAGTACTTTTGGATGTTTTTCACTGGATGTCATCGCGAGGTGTGCTTTCGGCATGACCATAGATAATTTAGGTAAACCAGGTGATCCATTCATGAAGAATGCATTGGCAACTGTGTCCCAAGCTGCGAGTAGAACTCCAATTGCAATGCTTTTCCGTAAAATTCCGTGTGTTTGAATTGTTCTCTGTGATGTTATAACATGAATGAAATCATCAGGAATGTATCCTGGGCTATTCAAATTCATTGGGGAAAGACTATTGGTACCAAAATCGGTCCACTTTATGGTTGGCGCCATGCAAAGTGTCATCAAAGAGCGCTATCAATCGGATCAAGTATAATGATCGAATTAAAATGTCATAATTTTCAGAATGATTAAATGCCCCATAATATTGTATTTAGAAGTACAACGATTTCATAGAGATGGTTACCAAAAGAATTTCGAGTTACACTAAAGAGGTCGGCGGTCATCAGGTTCCCACCTGGGATACCGAAGAAATAGAAGAGCTTGTCACATCTCAGGTAATTTTAAAAAGACTACTATTACAAGTTATTAAATGTCTACAAGAGACAATAACCATTTGATTATAAACAGAGTTTTGTATTCCTAATGGCTGGATTCGACACTACTGCCAACACGTTGACCAGTGCTTTACATACCTTGGCTCGCCATCCTGAAATTCAGGAGAAATTACATGAACGTGTTACCAGTTTGGTAGCTTTATAATATAGTTAAACTTTTTTATATAATTGTTTTACAAACGTCATTTCAACAGGATGAAATTAATCGAGATACAATACTGGAATTACCTTACCTTGATCATGTTCTCCACGAAGTTTTACGAATGTATCCAACAGTTCCTAGGTAATATAGCATAATTGGTAATTACATGATGAAGCTATAAATAATCAATGAGCCAATATGATAATAGGGTCCCAAGAATCTGCAATAAAGATTTTACTTATAAAGGAATTCACATTAAGAAAGGCATTCAAGTTTTTGTGCCTGTTTATGCACTTCATTACGACGAGGATTACTATGAAGATCCGTTCACCTTTAATCCAGAGCGGTACTCGGAAATTAATTCAAATTGAAATGAATATTAATCTAAAAAGTAACTTCAAAAGGTGGGCACCTGAGAATAAATCCAAACTGAACCCGAATGCTTGGATGCCCTTTGGGATGGGCCCTCGCAATTGCGTTGGAATGCGATTTGCTCTTGAGGAGGCTAAGATGGCCCTGGCCGTCTTGGTCAAACAGTTTCACTTTTTTCCAGTGAAAGAAACGCCGGTATGCAACTATACTATACTATATTATTATATATCGTATATTATTATATCGTTTTTTAACCTTTTTTTTTTTAAGGAAAAAATGGGTTTTGAGGATGGTTCACCCGCAGTAATGCAACCTTGTAAAACCGTTATAGGAATTGAGATGCGACAATAAATTAGTAATATAAATATTTACATCCATTTGAAATCCATCACCCAGCATCGTAAAATAGCCTTCAATAAAAGCATTGTCAAATCAAATTGGTCTGAGCAAAAGTTCGTCTACGATTTTTCACATTTTGGAGGGAAAATGTTGCATACCGTAATCATTTGAGATATTGACATGTTTGAGATAATTTACATGTATGTTACGGGATGTAACGTGTTCAGCAAAAGCCATGACATAAAAATATAACAT
Organism: Chydorus sphaericus; assembly: GCA_030141595.1. NCBI lineage: Eukaryota > Metazoa > Arthropoda > Branchiopoda > Diplostraca > Chydoridae > Chydorus > Chydorus sphaericus. The sequence goes on from CM057933.1 coordinate 1,525,838, forward strand.
GAATTCGGTAGATCATATGGGATAACTATTTGTACATATAAAATAGGCAACATATTGCATCGTTCGTCATCACTAATATAATTTCATATTGATTATTGATCGACCTGAATTACAGAAAGGATGACTAATAGACGAGACACAGCAAATGATTTGATTATGTCATTGTTCTTTACCTCTGAATTTCTATAGTAACCTTTGAGGCGTCTGAAATGTTGCATAGAAACGCATTAGCATGCGCATGTTCGTGAGAATTGCGAAGTTTTTGCAGTTTCGATAGTAACCAAATTCTTGAGGACTATTCCTTTCCCGGACATTTATTCTACATATCTGCTACATCTATATCTTAATGTATAAAACAGAAAGGGAATCGTTGGCTATGTTTCAAGAAATTCGTGATTGGTCCAAATTGGGTAGGGGGCGGGGCTTATAGAATGCAGTTGAACTTTTATCTTGCAAATGTAAAATGATCGAGGGCGGGCTATTGTGTATTAAGTAGCAATTAGGACTTTACAGAAATTAGATGGGTATATATGAGGGGGGTGTACTACTATTAATAAGCAACATACGTTGTAGCCAAACACTGACTGGGTCTTTGAGTAAATAACCTGGTGCAAGCTAGGAAGGCCCTGATTAAGTTCTAGGTGTGAGGTTATGTAATCAGAAAATAACTCTTTTAAACTTTTTTTTTCTTTCTACGAGAAAATTACAACTTTTTTCATTGACATTGACAATTTGAATAACAGTATGAATATTGCCATTGCAAGCAATGCAACCATTGCAACCATGCAACCATTGCAAGGAATGAAACCATCGACCTTCTGCTTCAGTTTTCCAGATGAACCCATGACATTCTCTGGGTAGAATTCGTCAGGTTTTGACCAATACCGACCAATTAACTCTTACCTTTTAACTCTCCGGTCTATTCATGAAACGCAATAATACAGAAAGTGTTCACCGGGGATAAACTCATCACCGATCCGAAAAAAACGATGACCAAAATTGAAATCAACTAGGCCCTGTTTGCTAAGAAGATGGACATGAAGCGACTGAAATCCACCTTGTATCCATATATGCGCTTGCATAGCTGTAAAGCATTGTGAAAATTAGTCCAACTACAGTATTTCCCAACATAAGAATGGAATTAGAACTAAATAAAACAAAGTGGTTGGGACACTCGGTAAAGAGAAATATTGGTGGACAAACTACCATATCAAACTCTTCGACATAATTTCAGTGATTCCAATTATGAGTAAATTGGAAAAAAATGGTATATAGGAACATAGAACTAGGGATGGAACCCGATCGGGCTTAAGAGCGGGTCGAGGGGTTGCCCACTTGAAATAAGGCAGAATGAACCTGAGAAAAGATTTCAAATTTGTGTAAGTTAATGTAAAAAATCCATGAAAAAGCGACAAAATCGGTGTGAATCCCAATTGTGTGACTTGAAACTTAGTGCTTTAGCACTGTTCAGTGTAATAGCGGGATTAATCAGAACATTTCTGCAGAAAACTGCATTTCACAAAACCGTTTAATTACATTTTGTTGAATGCTTCACATTTACGCTCCATTTCAAAGAGAACAAATAACGATAAAAATATTGCAAGATAAGTATGATTCATTCGAGACATACTAATTTGAATACATATTGAGGCTATAACTATTATTATTTTATGATTTCGAGAGCAGAAGCCATTTGAATTTTTCCAAATTGAAAAGCAATATTACACTTGAGAAAGCGCTATTTCCCTTATGGCGCTTCCGTGGGAGAACTCGTAGGACCATCAGTGGGTCCAGCAGTAGTGGGACCATTAGTCGGACCATCAGTGGGCCCTGCGGTTGTGGGACCATTAGTTGGGCTGTCAGTGGGACCATTAGTGGGTCCAGCGGTAGTGGGGCCATTAGTGGGACCATCAGTGGGTCCTGCGGTTGTGGGACCATTAGTCGGGCTGTCAGTGGGACCGTTAGTGGGACCATCAGTTGGCCCTGCGGTTGTGGGACCATTAGTGGGGCCATCAGTGGGCCCTGCGGTTGTGGGACCATTAGTGGGGCCATTAGTTGGACCATCAGTGGGTCCTGCGGTTGTGGGACCATCAGTGGGTCCACCTGTTGTGGGGCCATTTGTGGGGCCATCAGTGGGTCCTGCAGTTGTGGGACCATTAGTTGGACCATCGGTGGGTCCACCTGTTGTGGGGCCATTAGTGGGACCATCAGTGGGACCATCAGTGGGGGCGGCGGTAGTATAATAATCCCCATCTCTTTCATCGAAATAGTGACCAGGAGGGAAACTGCTAACTTGGTCAATTAGCAAGGCAGCTACAGATGTTAAAGAAAGAATGAAATCAGGTTGTATAGTGCATGAAGAATTTAAAAACTTATTCTGCTCATTCAAACCTGCTACGAAGATGAGAAATAACGATGCCTTATTCATGATGTCGGCTTCTTGTACGTCTGTTTAAATATGTTTACCTATAAATGAACAATAAGAACCTTAATTGATTGGGCCTACATCATATTGAAGTATTCAAATCAAAATCATTAATGTTGTACGATAAATTACGAGAAAATGGTGAAAGACAAACCTTTTATTGGAGACGAAATGACGATACTACAAGGCTGACTTTAAAAAATCTGCCTTTTTATATCTCTTTTTTTAAATACTGAAACTAGACGTGGCGCTTTCCAGTAACTGCTTGCAACGACAGTTTTCAGTATTTTCTCAAAATGTGTTCACAGAAGTTTTTAAATTATATCTCCAAATGTTCATACTTTCTCCACTAATAAAAGTGCATCATGCAATTCGGTTCTGAAATATACGTATGGCGTGGGTGATTAAGATTTCAAGTATAAATGTGCTCTAATTATTGTAGTGGGCGCTATATCAAATAATTCGTTAATGACAATTTACTTTTCTATGAGCGGTATATTCGTATTTATTTCTTATTAAATGGAATTTATAGAGAATATATCCCGAGTCTCATTCTGTATCATCAGTATCATTCTTTTTTATTAAATCAAAGTTCAAACTCATTATTTTAATTGAATTTGAATCATACACGCAGAGTTTCACTGTGAAAACCAAAGTTTTGAGAAAGATGCTTCGCCTCTTAGACCAAGAGTGGAAAGATGTTCGAACCGCCGTTTCTCCTATTTTCACAAGTGGCCAAAATAAAAAGGTATTTTAATTTATTTGTAGACATTCTATGAAAGGATAATGTGTATACACAGCGGAGATCGGCTACTTTTAAGTGCGTGGAGGACTTTTATCATTACGAAAAAATCCTACACGCACTTTTTAAAAGTATCAGAATAAAGTACCTCATCTCCGCTATATGTATTTGACATTTTAAAATAGATGTCGGGAATAATCAATCAATATAATAGCAACATGGCCACAAAACTGGAGATTGTTGCTCAAACCAAGGAAGGAAAATTCGACGTTAAAACATATTCAATGCGAATTAAAATATTATATTTTATTAATGAATAAACTATAGGGCTAATTTTGGTCAGTACTTTTGGATGTTTAATTTCACTGTTTGTCATCGCGAGGTGTGCTTTCGGCATGACCATAGATAATTTAGGTATGAACCAGGTGATCTGTACCTAAATCGGCCCACTTTATGGTTGGCACCATGCCCCGAGTGTCATCAAAGAACGCAATCAATCGGATCAAGGATAATAATCGAATTAAAATGTCATAAGTTTTTAGGATGATGCAGTGTCTCATAATTGTATTTATATGTATATAGAAGTACAACGATTTCATAGAAATGGTTACCAAAAGAATTGAATAGCCAAATGCTCTCAGCTTCTCGTGATTTCAAATTTAAATCCTTTTCAGTACTTAGTTTTACTTATTTTTACAAAATAGTATGGAGATGCGGAGGATTGAACTCCGGGCTTTTCGCATGCAAAGCGAACACTCTACCACTGAGTTACATCCCCGTTGTGTTGACACTAGGTTCCCTTGAATATATACTGATACTATACCGTATAGTTGATAAACAAAAAACAGACCGCTTCACTAAATCTATACAGCCTTTCGTTTCTATAAACTAGACTTCTGGTATACATGCTTTAACCAGTTAACACAATCAACTGATAGTGATGTCATATCTGAAGCGGTTTTCAGAGAGATGATATTCAAATATGTGCGGGACTCAATGTTAATATTATTGATTAATCTGATCCAAAATCCGATTTTGTGAAAATAAAAAATTGTCAAACAAAAGTTATGACTTTGAAAAATAGTAACACAAATACAGTAGTTAATATACGCTATTTGAGAGCAATTCGCACATATAAAATAGGCAACATTGCATGGGTCGTCGTAACTAATTTGATTCCTTATCGATCGACCGGAATTACAGAAAGGATGACTGGTGATGGACGAAACCCAGCAATGCTTTGTCGTAAATCGTCCTTCTTTATTTCTGGATTTCTAAAGTGACCTTTATATAGCGTCTGGAACGTTAGATAGAAACGCAGCAGCATAATGCGCATATTCGTGAGAATTTACTTTGTTTCGGTTTCCAGAGTGACCGCGGAATCATGAGGAAAAAAACCATTTCCCGGACATATATGGTATACATCTGCTGCGGTTAGCTATATTTATAAATATGTAGCAGTCATATAATGAAAATGACAATTTATCTAAATACAGTTTTTCCTAACATTATAATGGATTTAGAGCTAAATAAAACTAAGTAAATAGGACATTCGGTAATGAGACATTTTGAAAAAAATTTATAATAAAAAAATTTAAATTTTGACAACCTTAGTGGCGCATTATCGACCCATCTCTGTACCATATTTCCACGTGTTATAACTCAACTTTTTTCTATATAACTAAAATGTCTAAGTGTTTACCTGAGCCATGGAAACGTGTGGGCGACTGTGGGCCAGTACTGTGTTGCTGGAATATAATATAACTGTAACTCTAATAAGATTTTATTATTAAAAACCCTTAAAGTGTGGTTGATTGTGTCGCTCGGCAACACTTAGCACTTTCTCTCGAGTATTAGAGAAAAAGTTCGATGTTCCAGCAATTTACACGTACAAGCTTCTTATTAATAATAAAACTTACGGTATACAACGCGATTCTTTAAAAAAAACTCGCCCTTACGTCTTTAAAAAAGAATGGTGACGAAACGTTATAATATAAGACAGATTTAGATATATCTGACCCACATTTCATTGGCTGGATTTGATATAAGATATTACTGAGTCGTTGTTGCATAAAATAAAATAATAACTGGGGGCCTGGCAGCCTAAGTATGATCATGATAAATTAAGCCCAATATTGAGGTTAACAAAAGAACGTCTAAGTCTAATATATTTAATCAACATCGAAACGATTATGCGGTACATATAATATGTCCAATTCGGCCTCCCATGTAAATTTATACTTTTATAAGGCATCAGTACCGTACGTAACTCATACAAGCAAGCGATCAGGAAAAAAGTTATGTTATGTATTTATATTTGAAAGATATATTTAATGTTAACGATGATTACTAGATCATTGCGGGAATATACAAAGCCAATAGGCCAACATCAAAGACTCGGATAATTTATCTTATTTGTTGCTATGATATGACCCACTCCTTAAACTATATACTTTTAAACATATCAAACGGTATCAAACAGCCAATTATATCCACGGTAACGTGTGGCGGGTGCTCCCGCTATTGACCTCTTACTTACGACTATATACAACATATACAGTGCCGGTACCCACCGCCCACCGTGGTATGAGTACAGTACAGATTTCATTTTCCCATAAGAACACGGTTTAAACTGCTTTCAGTTTTCTTGCAAAAAGTAGCTCAGTTTTAGTGATGGATTTTCTATTACTCTGTATTATTTCACATTTTTATTCATTTCCCATCATCATGAGGGTTATATAGACAAACATGTTATCAGTAGGAAAATTTTTAAGAAACAATTTCATCCTCAATACGGTAATTGAGCTACTTTTTACAAGAAAACTACGGTTAGTGACATCAGCTAATGCAACGATTTCTTGGTATCCATATAGGTAAGTAATATGGCTACTTGATGGTTGATGTCTTTCGTCTTTTCCCAGAATACCACTCTCCCAATAAAACACACTCTCTCTGAGTTCATTTTTAATATCCAGGGAATTTCTACAAAAAAAAAACTTTTGATTGATCGTGCAACCAAAGTTCACTCATTTTTTAAAATTATCAATAAGAGAAAGCTCACAATAGAGCTTCCTCGTGATGCAAAGTCTGCAAAACTTTAAAAATAAATGAAAGCTAAAAAGGAAACCGAACCTCATTCCCATAAACACTTTTATTTAATCGTAGGAAAGACTTAATTTGACAGCAAAGATTGACATCACTTATGACATTTAGACAGCACTTCAACGTAATATATTGACATAAAGGTATATATATGTGTATATAATGTTGTGGTAGTGTACCTGTGTACCATAGAACAATTAAGAGTTGAAAACATTGGTGAATTTATGACAACAAATATGCTAGACAACAACTATCATGCAACCATATAATATATAAACTGATAATGTTGAGAGACCACCAAATAAAACTGCGAAATAAGACTGATATATATACACCGTATACAGAATGTATTACCAAACAAATGAAATGAAATGAAAAAGGTACTACTAAAATACGCTAAAACAGGGAAACCGAGTCAGTGAGGATACCTAAGGATGAGTTCTTCTTGAAAAAAGGGACCTCAAATCATTATTGAATAAAACAAAGAAAAGAACGTTAACAATACCCGAATAGAGAGCATTCAAGAAAGTGCTCGTGTAGAAAAAATACCAAGCATAAGGAATACAGGTATCTGAATTAGTAGTAGAAATGTATACACAAACGGAAGAAATACTGTACAATACTAAAGGAGGTAGCATGATGACTAGAAACAGAATGAGACTGAAATTGACACTGTCGGTGGCTTCGGCTTCAAGTCGGCTCACTCTTTTATTACCAATTAGAACGAAGTGGCTAATTGGTTGTTTGACTGCAGGAGTGCCAGCAGTCTCACCACCATCATCAGAACGAACAGCAGGCGCATCTAGTTTAGCCATCTCTATCGAAGGATTCTCTTGAACGATTTTGAATCGTGTGGTCATGAATAGTCCGGTCAAACAAATCGGAAAGAGGCCAATAAGTATGGTTCCAATCGTTTTGAAATTTGAAGATGTGAAGAATCCGGACTGGAAGTCTTCATTGGCATCATTAGGCATTTGACTGAAGGCTGCAGCCATAAAAAAGATGAGGAAGAAGCAGCTGAATTGAAGAGCCAAGAGGAGGCGATTAGTGATGTGGCTCTTGTACCAAGATGAATAATTCAGATAGACGTGTCGTTCCAAAGAGCTTAAGAGCATGATTAAAAGTCGAGAAGCCGAGAAGAGACCGCAGAACCAACTGAGGCGAGCTTGAGTTGACCACGAGTTACCCCACCAAATGAAAAGTACTCTCAGCAGGAAGCACGCAAGGTTCCCAACATTCGAGATGCCAACTCCAAGCCACATAATGTTGCGCGGGAAATGGAGACGTCTCCATCGGATTATCGTGCCGATAACCGCCAAGTTTGCTGGAATACCAATCACGCCAAAGGTGATGTAACAGGCGAATAGGAAGTAATGTTCTGTTGAACTAGCTGCTTCCAATATGTTGAATATGAGACCCGAAGCTGTGGTATTACCAAAAGTACTGTTTTCGGATTCTGCTTCCATGGTTAAGCTTGGTAATTCTTCACCTGTGTATATGTAACACGATAACTGAAGATTTTAAAAAGGTTCTGTCGTATAAAAGAGGTGATTAATTATCACTATATACTTACGTTCTTATTGAATAACATGAAAGAAGAGTACGATGTTCCAATAACTGGTTATTTGAGCGTTCAAAAGTGTAATAGTTTCGATCATTAGACAGCGAATGAACCGGATGGCTATCCAAGACTGATGCAGTTCAAGGAGGCATATCTGTTTATACCCATCAAGATCAAGAACTTGACTAAGGTACTCGAAGATCGGCGGTGCGTGCACAGGTGGTATACTATAGGATAAGTCTACAAGTTTGCGCCGCCGCATTCGCGACGCTTGTTGATATAGCAGTATATACCTGTAGGTACAAGTCAACATTCGATCAAGCTGAAATGTTTGCCAATAAATCAATGATTTGACAATTTATGTCATTCTTAGCGCATGAATAAAAACGTTGATGAATCTGGTATTAGAGATGTTTTTATAGCTGATTCGGAGTAAATGGTGCGATACCAGGTATAAACACACTGAAGTGTGGGAATATATTATACATCACAAATTATCGGGAAAAATTAAAGCTTTCCGAGACTTTAATCTGGAAGCGTCTTATCTAAGATGTCCCCTCGACAGCTAATAATATTCTGCGCGTATCTCAGGAACAAATGATAAAAGTTGATTGCTAATATGTAGCCTATTCTGCTGCGTATAAATAATAATAACGGAAGTTTAGCAGCAATATATACAAATATATACCAGGGAAAAGTTTTAAATATAGTATGCATGGTCCCACTCAACGGATAGCTTTATTGAATCAGAATAAAACAATCTTTCCTAGTTGATTGCAGCCAGCTCCCGTACATTATTGATTTGATTTGAGGCGTAAGGGCGGCAATCAGAAATACATTGCAATATTTTAAATTCAGATTTCATCTTTATCACTACCATCCCATTAACACAAACACAAAAGGTATTGACTTGAATATTAGCAAATCGGAAAAAAAACATTATGATATTAATGAGGCAGTCAATTATAACCACGATAGTAACGGGTGGGCCGGTGCTGATGTGCTTAACTACGATAGGAATTTAATTTTTATCTGTATATTTTTAAGGACTAATTGACCTCAGTTTGCTCTAGATTTCCATCTAGCGATGGCTCTTATTTTGTCAATAGAGAAACAGATAAGATTTAACACATGCTTGTTTGGATACAGCATCACGTTTACTGTTGTATACTTATAGCTATATAGCTAGGCTGCATACAAGAATGTTTAACTATATGAAGCTTTGTTTTCATTATACAATGTATTTATACTGGCCTAGAAAAGGCATTTGAGTAAATGAAATATTCCAATACAGTTTAATTCTCATCACTCTAAAAATGTGGCGATTCGGTAAAAAAGGCTGATGAAAAGTTTAAGCATGTTAACCACGGATGCGGCGGGAGAGCTGGATGTCCTTGGCCAATATCACGCTACCTGGCTACCATCACAACCGTCTCAACAATTAAACAAACAAACTTAGGTCGGCAAAACTGTATTGCTTCTTTTTAATTACATAGATTATAGTACATCCTAATCAAAAACATCGTTATCGCAACTTTCCAACCACACGGAACAATTGGAAAAGCCATTGAGGTTGCAGGCTTAATTTGATCATTTCTAAAGTTCTTTGGCTCTTTGCAGTTTTGACCTGAGTGGAAAGTGGAAAAATTAGATATATTATAATTATTAGATTTAAAATACAGTCGTTATTTTCTGATGTTGTAAAAATTTAACTTACTTTTTTTCTTTTTCCAACTCGGCAACTATTTCTTTCAGATCAGCTATCCGTTTCCGATTTTTAAATAAAATATTCGAAATGTTCATCCACTCTTTTTTCAGAGACAGTATAATGCGTTGAGATTCACTGTTTGTTCCTGAATGAATAATTTTTTTTTTAAATTATTCAATTAACGTAATACAGCACATTCAAATGTGGATTCATTTGAAACCGTAATCATAACGGTAATATTACCGTTGAACTGGGTCTCAAGTCTTGCGATAGTTTGGTTCATCTTAGCCAGGTCTTGATCGGTGAATTCCGATGATGACCCAGCAGGAACAATAACGGAAGATACAATCAAAATTAAGACCATTTGAGCCTGGAAATATATATACTTAGAATTGTAACGGGCATTTTCTAATAGTTATTACAATAACTTACGATCATCTCGAAAGTTTGAAGTTGGAAGAGAAAGTTGACGTAGTTATTAGTTAGCTCTGCGGAACTATACTGGCACAAAGAATAATTGCAAGATGGGGAAAGTGATTTCTTTTCACTCAAGTGCGCACTTGGTGACGTGTATTACAATTTGATCCCATAATTGACCTTTAATTCTCTAAGGAATGCATATTATATCACGTAGTAGGATTGCGAATCAACTGAGAATCAATAAGAAACAAGAAAAGTGATAGAATTCCAGGAGAAATGTAATCTAATACCTATACTGCGCAGTTGTATTATTCAGCTATATTTTCTTCAAACTTATTTTTTTCTTATTTTATAAAGAATCAATTACATGTTCTAATTGCGCATTGCCAACATCCACCTGCTCTATTGTGATTGTCAGTAAATACGTAACATGGATATCAAACTCAAGATCAAGTTTTTTGGTATTTTTTTAATATGAAGAGAAAAATAACATATAATACATAACATAAATATTATGTATCATACACCTGTGCATCATCGGCCGGTACCACCTCCCCCTCTCCCCGGTCTTTAGGTCGATGCATCATTGGCCGGAGTACTTGTCCCTACCACTCTTCCTTTGGACCCTTACGTCCTCATTAATGAGCAAAACGACTTATGTGTAAAAATGAACAAAGATCGTTGGGGAAAGGCCTTTTTCTATTGTGGGGTGCCCAATACAATGCATTACAAAAAAAAAAATAATACACCTGTGCATCCAAATACTATTTAGTTTTATTGGAACTTAAATGTGGCTCGTTGGTCTAGGGGTATGATTCTCGCTTTGGGTGCGAGAGGTCCCGGGTTCAAATCCCGGACGAGCCCAATAAGCTTAACAAACATTTTTTTTCTAGTTGCAATAGTCAGAAATGGCTTATGTTGTATTTTAAATAAATAGCCATATTCACGAATCAAATTTGAATTAATATTTTTCACTTGGTTTATTAATTTAAGTCAAATCGTGAGTAATTCATTCCGTTTATAGGGAATTTGTAATGGTATTGAATATGATTTTGATAAATAATTTCTGGAAAAAAAATGTACGAATTTGAAAAGAAAGAAAAACTACGCTCAAATTTTGAGCGGTAAATCTAGACATCTAGTTTGTTGTTTCTAGCTTAGTGATGACATCTAGCGCTAGGAAAACCAATTTTTACGAAAAGAGCAAAATACTTTTTTTAAACAGTGGGCTGTGGCCTGTGAGCAAATCGGCGGTGATGGAGTTTCAGTCTTTCCACCGCCATTTCATCGACTGAAATCTGGAAATTACTTTTGCATAGACACAAGTTCAAAACAAGCTGTAACATATGGTGCTGCAATATATTATGCAATCTAAGCATGCCCATCATCGTGTACCAAAATTATTTCACGACGCTAGCCGACCTGTCTGAGTTGTTGGACGAAGAAATCATGAGATAACGACTTTCGAAATTGGTCCAGCGAGATAGGCGCGGATGAATCTTACTACTCATGGCGCGGGGTAAAATGGGGTAAAATTAAGTTTCCATCAACGTTTAGCACGAATCTCAGCGAGTGAAATGGAAGGTACCAAAATCAATTATTTACCCACTGTCCGCCTCGACCTGATTCAAGCCGGAGCCGACAATTCCAACGCGGGCAAAAATACAATTGTCGTTACAACTAACTTAAAAAATTAGAGAAAGTGTGGACCAAAGATTATATGCTTTACAGTACATAAAACACCCTACAATAGGTAATTTTTAAAATACAATTTTATAAATGGCCAGTTACATATTCTTTTCCTAAATATATTGGTGGCCCTGAAAAGGGCCGATTTTGTATCAGATGGTCTTTATGTCTAAGCGCGTTCACCACGGATGCGGCGGGCGAGCTGGATGTCCTTGGGCATGATGGTCACTCGCTTGGCGTGGATGGCGCACAAGTTCGTGTCCTCGAACAGACCAACCAAGTAGGCCTCGCTGGCCTCCTGAAGGGCCATCACGGCCGAGCTCTGGAAGCGGAGATCAGTCTTGAAGTCCTGGGCGATTTCGCGGACGAGGCGCTGGAAGGGCAACTTGCGGATCAAAAGTTCAGTCGACTTCTGGTATCGACGGATCTCACGAAGAGCGACGGTACCGGGGCGGTAACGATGGGGCTTCTTAACACCACCGGTGGCCGGGGCACTCTTACGAGCAGCCTTGGTGGCCAGCTGCTTACGAGGAGCCTTTCCTCCGGTAGACTTGCGAGCGGTTTGCTTGGTACGGGCCATGGCGAATGACGACGAATGAATACTGTAAGCGGAGTTTACAACAGTTCTTATAGGAATGTTTGTGGCGGTGTAGAATAGAAAATGTATTCTCCCCTCTTTCTTTGTGTGTTATTGGTGGAGGGGAGAATTGGCGCGAAGCAACCCCCCTCGGCCAATCAGAGAACGAGAGGGGTAGCGATCGTTGAGTATATAAACCCCTACTTTTCCGTTAATAAATCATCAAAGTTTCGAATTTTTACGAATATCTACAATGACTGGACGCGGCAAAGGAGGCAAAGGACTCGGAAAGGGAGGCGCCAAGCGTCACCGGAAAGTGTTGCGTGACAACATCCAGGGCATCACCAAGCCGGCTATCCGCCGTTTGGCTCGCCGTGGAGGTGTCAAGCGTATCTCCGGCTTGATCTACGAGGAGACCCGCGGTGTGCTCAAGGTGTTCCTCGAGAATGTCATCCGTGATGCTGTGACCTACACGGAACACGCCAAGAGGAAGACGGTAACCGCTATGGACGTCGTCTACGCTCTTAAACGTCAAGGCCGTACCCTCTACGGTTTTGGCGGTTAAACATCTATCTCATCCAACCGAATTAACAAAACGGCCCTTTTCAGGGCCACCAATGAAGTAAGGAATAAGAAAATATGCTACGTTTTGTATACATTAAACTTTGTTCGTTGTACAATATACAACGAGATGTCTCACATCATTTCTTGTGTTACACTGTTTTAGTATTTTGATATTAATTTTTTACTACCGGAATTCTTAAATAGCAGCCAAACTATCATGACGGATAAGTAATTTTTTTTAAAATCATTCGAATTTGTGATGTCTTTTTAAACAAAGGTAGTACCAGCCAACCTACGCCAACTACAATTTTCTTTTTTTTTCATGGTAATCCCTTGGGTAATACAACTGCATAGACATTTAAAAAAATATCCGACTCACTGTGATGACCTTTCTCAGTTTACCAGATGATACATTCCAAAGACAGTAGGGTGCGATTTGATCAATTCCCTATGGCATGAAAGGCACTGTTGAAATCTTTCATTTGTGTGGCCTTGGAGAGGGAGAGAAAAGATCTACTGTACTTCATATATTTTACTAAATCTCTGTAGCGTCTACAAAAAAAGAATTACTAGTTTAATGTTGAAATGCATACGAATGCATTTCCATGTTGCTACATTGATTTGTAATGTGTAAATAACATCCAAACTGCTCTCTCAATCAAGATGTTTATATAATTAAGAAAAATTATTATGTATAAATATTAAGTTTCTATATTACAACACAGCAGAAAAGCGAAGAATTGAAGTAACCCATAACATACGGAATAAATGTTTTAATTTTACTTTTATTTCTTTTCTAACCGTTCGTGATTACTTTAAATTATTAGATCTAAATGCACCAGCGTTTTTGTGAAATTTACCCAGTTATGGTCAACAGTTATACGGTACTGTTTGCATTTAAAGTAATGTAACAATGGAAAAGCTTTGTCTTTTCTTTAAAGAGTTGTTGGCCCTGAAAAGGGCCGATTTAGTATAGATTGCAGATGGAGGATCTACTTGGTGCTGGTGTACTTGGTGACAGCCTTGGTGCCTTCAGAGACGGCGTGCTTGGCCAACTCTCCGGGCAGAAGAAGACGGACGGCCGTTTGGATTTCGCGGCTCGTGATGGTCGAGCGCTTGTTGTAGTGAGCCAAGCGGGAAGACTCGCCGGCGATGCGCTCGAAGATGTCATTGACGAAAGAGTTCATGATGGTCATGGCTTTGGAGGAGATGCCGGTGTCGGGGTGGACTTGCTTCAACACTTTGTAGATGTAGATGGCGTAGCTCTCCTTCCTCTTCTTCCTTTTCTTCTTATCGCCCTTTGCGATGTTCTTCGAAGCCTTTCCGGCTTTCTTGGCTGCTTTTCCACTGACTTTGGGAGGCATATTCGGTTTACTCGGGGATGAGAAAATTAATGATTGTTCGAATTTTTCTGAACAGCTTTATACTAAATTTCCCCCTCTGCCTTAGGAATGTGGAAAGAAAGAGCCAAGAGACTAGCGCGTCATGAGGACGAGAGGAGCCAAATTCAAACAAAGGTAGCAGCTGTCGGTCTTGGCGGGAGAGGGTGAAACAATCACACCTATTGGTGAAAAACCAAACCGACTAAGGCTCCTGCTCGCTACCCAATGAGCTTCCTAGTTTTCTCTTCTGGCTCCCCTTTTCTAGCGTCGAGGGCTATATAAACCGATCTTTCCCCCTCTGTTATTACATTCACTGTTCGAGAGCTACACGTAGTTCTTTCGCAGTTATTCCAATTTAAACTTACTAATCATGTCTGGTCGCGGAAAAGGAGGCAAAGTCAAGGGAAAGTCAAAGACCCGTTCATCCAGGGCTGGACTTCAGTTCCCCGTCGGTCGTATTCACCGTATGCTCCGTAAAGGATCCTACGCTGATCGTGTCGGTGCCGGTGCTCCCGTCTACTTGGCTGCCGTCATGGAGTACCTCGCCGCTGAAGTGCTCGAGTTGGCCGGTAACGCTGCTCGTGACAACAAGAAGACCCGCATCATCCCCCGTCACCTTCAGTTGGCCATCCGTAACGACGAAGAGTTGAACAAACTACTCTCCGGTGTGACCATCGCTCAGGGCGGTGTCCTACCCAACATCCAGGCCGTTCTTCTGCCCAAGAAGACCGACAAACCCGCCAAAGCTTAAACCAATGTCCCGTGCTACTTCTTACCACAACGGCCCTTTTAAGGGCCACCAGATATCAAAGAGAGACAATTGCAATCGTTTAGTAATCCACTGTAGATCAGTAAATGTGTGCGTGGAGTATGATCGTATGTCCCACTATCGCACAACGTTCTCTTCCTTAGAATTGCTATAATGAAATTGTTTCAGTTACATCTGGTTAATTGTACATCTATATATTTAAAGTATCCTATTATTACGTACTACAACATTCATTGATGCTCGTATAGAGTCGGTTCTATTTAAGAAGACATTATCATTATAAATGAGCTGGGCTATTTATATTTTTAACTCTATAATCTTTTAAAATTCGTTACGTCTAAAAAAATTTGCATTGAATAATCTAAAAAATAAAGAAAATTGATTTCCGTTGATGTTGGGATCATTCTGATGGAAAAGAAAATTTAAAAAAATATTACAAGGCAAAAGGCCTCGGGAGGTTTCGAACTATGTTCGTCTCCTCCAATTATTCGTTTCAGTGAATTGGTTGTGCTACGAGGCCCGTTAGCTGAGTGACAAATTTAGCTATTTATACTTCAATTTCGAACATTATGAACCGAATGTATCTTCATATTGAGCAGATTTTTAGAATTAAAATGATACCAAATACACATAGTTCGTAATCAATTGAAAATCATGTTTTTATAAGAAACTAAAAAAAGAGAGAAAGAAAATAATATCTGTCGTCATTCACAAGGTTGCCACTTTTCTTTAAAAAAACTATTCAAAATGTAATATGTAAAAGCAACAGAGCCATGGAGGAAGGTTGAGGGACTCCATGTTAAATATCCCATAAGCCTTTGAAGCAACTTTTTCTCTTCGGGTGTGTAACCGACTGCACCCTTGCAAAGGGTAGTGGCATCTAGCGGTCGTGGTTAGAAACTGTCTCCTTGTAGCAAGTATAAAATCGTAGATTTTATCCTCAGAACCAAGCAGCTGGTGGCGCAGCGGTATAGTACTGGCTTCATGAAGGTGTATCCATGGCGTAGGTAGGATCGAATCCAGGTTCTGTTTTGTCATTTTTTTTCCCATTTTTTTTTCAATTTTTTTTTTTCGGAAGGTATCAAGTTTATAATTGTATGCGATTGAAAAACTTAATTTTAGAGGTAGAAGTCTAATAAATTTTATTGACTCACTGGACTTAGAAAAAAATTTAAGGGAATTCAAATTTGGCGCCATTAGTTCGGGGAAAAGCCCGACATTTTATTTTATTTTTTATTATCATTATTTGGTGGGGGATTTTCGCACGATTATTTTCGTTATTACCATTGTTATGGCAAATTTATAGTGTAATACATAATTTCCATCACTGACTTTATTATAGTTTACAACAAACGTGCCTTTCTCAGGGCCACTACTAACGGATCGGCAATTCAAATCACGCGCCCACTTTTTTTTCAATTCCAGTCGCTTGTCAAAGCAGAAATTTGACCATTTCAACACACTTATTTGCCTCATACGGATGATTTAAATAGATTATTCAAGATATATAATTATATTTCTAATTTGCACAGTAGCTAAGCTCACTTATGCATCATATTTTTAAAAATTATAATATTAATAAAGGGGATTACGTTGATGTAATATTTCATGTGACATTTTCTATTTATTTTACTTGGTTAGATTCCAAAGGGATAACGAGTTACCTTTGCTCTTCCGCTCTTCGTTCATCATTGTCTAAGCCTGACACCCAAACCGCGAAGATCAGTTCCCGCCCTAGAAATCTGAGCTGTCTATCTGCTACACTGCACACAATTCCATTTTTATACAAGTAAAAAATAAGGCAAGACAATGTATCAAGTTACATTTTCTCATGACTCATATATCTTCTTTTACTTGAAAAAAATAGAAATGATTTAACTCTCAATAAATAAATTCCCTCAAAATCAAAATGCGCAAAATTAGGATTTTTAATATATTCTAGTCGATGATGAAAGGCACGTTATTCGAACAAAGGTAGATTATTATGTATAATAAATGGCATCTTCTTATTTAGCACGAGCATCCTCTGGATTGCTCTTCATCTTCAGAGCAAACGACATGGAAAGCCGCATTTTCTGTAAATCTCTCCAATTCCATTTTAGAGCGGTTATGATCGATCAGCTGTTGAGCTATATCTTTAAACATCTCTTCGACTCCTTCTCCAGTTTTACACGATGTTTTGTACACTCCAGAAACGAGCGTGTGGCACTGTTCACTGCATTAAAAAGACTAATTTAATTTAATACTAATTATTTTTTAAATTAATTTTAAAATACCAGAAATCAGTCATATCTTCATCAGTGACTTGAATTTGAGATCTCAAATCGGATCTATTCCCACATAGAAATATTTTGGCATTTTCAGCGTAGGATACGATGTCAAGTAAATGCTGAGACATCATATTGAAAGAATCGGTTGAATCAAGGGCGAAAACTAGGACAGCTGCATCTGCAAATTTGTAATAGCTCGAAGTGACGGACGCTATCCGCTCCATCCCGCCAGTATCCCACAATTGGAGCTGAAATTTTAACAAAAATAAATAAATTAAAAATTTAATTTGAATTTAAGAAAATGTTATCACCTTGACATCCTTGCCGTTTGAGTGATAAACTTTACTGGTGTGGTCCAGTCCCAGTGTGGACTGCCGATCTGAAGCATTAGTGAAAGTGTTGGAGCAGAACCTCCTGAAAAGTGAGGTTTTTCCAACTCCATATTCCCCCGTCAATATGACTTTCTGTTCACTCACTCTCACAGTTGCCATTATGTCCTGAAAAAAATGTATAATTTTTATTAGTTGTTGTAAACATAGTTGACTCAAAATTGTCCATGTTATAAAATTCATCATCACAATTCCTAAAAAGGAAGCATATCTAAAACAACAAAGAAGCACAGGTGATGCATAAAATTATTTGTTTGACACTAGGATGATGATTACCAGTTCACAACATTCTTTTGATTTATTCAAAAACGTGTTTAATCAACAAGTTACCTGGATGTTAATACAAATAATCTCTTGGTGTGATTATGTAAAGAATGAGAGAACTATTGAGTTACACAAAAACGTTTTGAGGCATCAAGGCCAACATTATTTACTACATATGTCTACAGCAGATGAGAGGGGCGTTATTCCTTTCAAATGTAAACAGTAAGCCTGTTCTCACCACTATTTTTTTAAATTAATAATAATTTTTTAAACCTGTTTTTGACTTAATTTTTTTGCTGAATTAAACACACCGCAATTACAGAAGACATCTTCAAAGTGGAATTAAAGCATTGCAATGCACTTTTTTTTTTAAACGGTGGTGCTTCACCTACTTTTCACCTGTCGGCGCCGCGCCGCTGTCCTTTGTCGCCTTTCTTTCGCAAACGTTTTTATTATTCTCTCTTTTATTTCACCGTCTCCGTTTTATGCGATGACATTCATTTTCTCCATGATAAAACAATATTTCATTAGAAATCTCTTCCGTCACCAACCGTTACAGTCAACAGCCCGTTATGTCCTAGTATACTGCAGCTTTATATTCCGCTTAAGAAAACATGCGACTTGGAGTGAAGATGACACATTTCTATTCATAGCGTCATTCATCTTGATTGCACTCGTGTCCTCAAAATAAAATTCTACTCAATGTCTTCCAAGCTGTTACACCAAATTACATTTTTTAAAAAGGCAAATTAGAGAAATTTGGACGGAAACTGGTGCAGCTGCTGTATTATACAAGGACAAACCAAGTATTGAGGCCACGCAATATCTCATCAGCTAATAGGTCGATCCAATCTTTGTTTATGAGGAAGTAGGAAAATATAATAAGAAATAAATTCCGGTCATATAGAGTGAAAGGGATCTCTTTGGCAACCTATATGATTCACGCGCTCTCTTTTTCTATCGATATATTCATTTAAATAATAAATAGAAGTGAAAACTCGTAAGAGACCGGACATGAAATGAACCCAACACGATATTAATAAAGCGGAAACTTCCTACTAGTTTCCTTGACAATCTATGCCTATATAACCAGGTGATTGATTCTTTTGTCATCTGATTTTCATTCAGTTCGCTCGTAATGTTGAATCATTCGCTCAGTTCAATTTCCGGTAAGTAATATTTTATATAATACATCGACATATTCTTCATATTTATTTTTAAACAGTGAGAGCCCTATTG
Source organism: Chydorus sphaericus (assembly GCA_030141595.1). NCBI lineage: Eukaryota > Metazoa > Arthropoda > Branchiopoda > Diplostraca > Chydoridae > Chydorus > Chydorus sphaericus. The sequence continues at coordinate 1,544,939 of CM057933.1, forward strand.
TTGGCACTGGTCATCTCTCATCTTCATGCTAAACCTGATGATGATCAAGATGGACCGTCCACAAATGGAAATATAAACAATACACAACATTCATCTATCTTGGCGATGAATCAGGCCGGAAGATTCCCATCAACACAACAGCAACAACAAGCTTTCGGCAGCAATAACAATTTACCTTTTTCGCGTTTTCAACAGCAGCAACAGCAACAGCAGTTGGGTTTTTCACCTAATACATTCCCTAACGGATTCGGGCTTCAGCAGCAAAATACCGGATTTCCTCAACAACAACAGAGTGGTCTATTCTTTAACAATAATCCCAATGGCTTTATCAATCCAGGTCAACAACAGTTTGGATCAACTTCTGGATTGAATAACCAGCAATTTATTGGTAACACTCGTCCTCAATTTGGAGGGCTTCAGTCTCCTTTCTTGAATCAAAATCAGCTACTAGGACTTTCGAGTAGTCAATTGAGTAACGAGCAATTTGGAACCAATGGTCAATTGATTGGAGGTTTCCCAAATCAGCAATTTGGTGGCTTCCAGCAGCAACAAAATCCTTTCAATTTGGGATTCCGGAATCAATTTGGTAATAATCCAAGTCAATTCGGTGTGTCTGGATTTCAACTGAGCCAACTGGGCGGACAGAATCAGATTCCAATCGGTTTTCAAACTGCTTCTGGAACTGGTCAACAGAACAACTTATTAGCCGCACTTCAAAACAATCAGCTGACGAGCCAACCCAATCCGTTTTTGCAGAACCAATTCATAGGATTCAATAACCAACCTGACAACTTTCAACAGCAATCCGGCTTGCCGTTCTTCGGCCAGCAATCTGGTTTCAGCACTCAAAATCCTTTCGGTCTTTTAACCAATTCTAATTCACCTTTCATTCGTGGAGCATTGAGCACTGGGCCAAGTTCATCCATCATCCCACTCTCTTCTAACCAGATCCTAATTCCTGGTGGAACTTTCCAGGATGCTCCCAGCAGTCTAATTGGAACGGGATCAACTCGATTCTTATTGAATAACAATAATAACCGGTTCAATAACGGTTTCGGAAATCCTACTGTAGCTGCTAGCCAATTTAATAGTCAATTTGCCGATAACAATAACCAAAAACTGGATCAAAGACCATTTCGTTTTACAACTCCATCGGCTACAGATCGATCCCTAGCTTTTGATAATAATTCTACTGACTTCCAATCAATCAATCCATTTCTTGCTGCCAACAATAACTTCCAAGGATCCCCCTTTATTCAACAATTACCAAATCATTTCCAAGGATTGCCCTTTAATGGTAATAACCTTCAACAATTCCAGCAGCAACAGCAGCAACCAATCCCGATCCCTAATATGGATTTCTCTTGCGATGGACGCCTTGCTGGTAAAAGATAGAACCGTTATTATTGGAAGCTGTAAATTTATTATATGTTCTGAGCAGGTTATTATGCTGACATGAAAACTGGATGCCGGACTTTTCATATCTGCAGGGACGACGGTACGAATTCTGGATCTAAAAACTCGTTCGCATGTCCCAACGGTAAATATTATATTTATTTGTTTATATTATTACATAGCATCAGCAAAGTCGTATATTTTTTAACTAACGGTTTCATCCTTTTGGCATACTAATTACCGAAAGTTTAATGCCCTTTATTTTTTAAAGAAAGAAGAAAACAATCAAAGCACCGCAAAAGTTAATCTTTTTACGATCCTTTAGGCGACTAATAGATCTTTTTTTGGGCATGTGGGTCAAACAATATATTTCTGATCTTGTTCACAAGAAATTGATGGATGGTCATAAAAAATGAGAGCATCATCCTCCTTTGTTGAACAAAACTGGTTCTTTTTAGGTGGTCCTTAAAACTTTTTTATACATCTATATTTTACTACACAGGAACCTTGTTCAGCCAATTCCGAACGATGTGCATCAATGAACTGGAAGTTGACTGCTCTAAAAGTCAAGTTTTCTACCCCCAACTTAATCGGCCATTTCCAACTGCCAGTCCGTTCAATACGCAAATCCCTTCGCCTTTAGGAAACAATAACAACAACATCAACACTACTCCATCATCATCATCATCAACTGGAAGCCAGCAGGTTATGAATAATCAGAATCCAATTTTCAATGTGGGTCTACCGAGCCCATCAATGGGATCCCTCGATTTCGGCCGAAGCCTACGCGATACCAGCGGCAAAGTTGTGAAACAAGATGATGGAAATAATAATTTGCCACTACCGCACCGACCTTCATTATTCCGGCCATCTCTACAAGTTAATAGTGATTCTTTGTAATAACATGTAACATTTGATTATATTTCTGTATTTTGAACAAATAAACAGTTTTTTTTAGCTATTATTTCGCAATATAATTAATCATTATTTTTTCCCGGTCACGCGGGATTTTCCAATATGCGTGTCAAACCCTCATTTCCTCATTTAAAAATGATAGCCCATTTACATATTATTTGAATATAAAAAAAAGAAATCGATGACTTTTTTTTTAGGTCACTCCAAAAGAGTTGTTAAAATGAGCGCTAGATGGCGTTGGTTTCCATCCCACGTCCGAACCAAAACAGCCTGAGGTGCTTTCCTTTCCTGTGGGGCTCCCCCTCTGCACTAAAACAGATTCGTAAACTACCTTTACACGTCAGTTTCAACGTGGAATCAGAGTACTCTAGGTCTATGTTTACTCTTTTAAAAAAAGTGTATATACAGAACTCATCCCTTCTCCAAACATTGAACTGTGGTCTAAAATAAAAAGCTGCTCAAAAACGCCCACTCGACAGGTTAGTTTTTCTTTTATTCTTTTCTGTTTTGATTTCACGTTGTCAAGGTAAAAAGAAGAAGGGGGTATTGGTGCAGCACTATCTGCGTGACAAATTTCACTTTTACGGCTAGTCACACAGAGAGAGCGTATCGGAAAATGATTTCCTTATTTGATGCTTTCTCTTAGTCATCTCTTTTACCCTTGGAGATATCCAAAACAAGGTCGCATCCACCCAAACTTAATTTCACGGAAATTATTATTTTCCTTTAAGGTCGGTGATTTACTCAGAAAGAGTCCTTGGCCTAGACTACTTCAAAGATGGGCGAGAAACGCGGGATGCAGGCACTCGAGTCTTGGTAAATAAATCTATTTTTATAGTCAATAAAAGAAAATAGATTGTTATAAATGATGATCAATTTAGGTGTCGTCAAATGACGGCCGGTTACGACGGAGTTAAAGTGAGCAACATGACATCTTCGTGGAAGGATGGACTCGCTTTCTGTGCACTGATCCATCACTTTAGACCGGATCTCATGTAATAAATAAATTTTTAAAAAATACCGGAAATCTTTTTATTTATTTATTTTTTTTTAAATAGAAATTTTTCCAGTCTGTCAGCCAAGAACGTTTACGAGAATAATCAGCTGGCTTTTCAAGTGGCAGAGCAACATCTAGGAATACCTGTAAGATTTTAAAAATAAATCTTTTATTTTTTTTAATTCTAGATAATCAATTTTTTCCACCTTTTAGGCGCTCCTTGATGCAGAAGATATGGTAAGTTATTAATTTTTTAAAAAATGTTAACAAACTATTAACAAGCTCATGTTCAACAGGTGAATTGCAGTTCTCCAGATCGGCTTTCCATCTTAACTTATGTGAGCCAGTTTTATCAAGTTTTCGCTGGCAGTCCCAAGGCTATTGGTAAGTCCTACTACTAGGAAGTAATAAGGAAAGAAAACGAGGTCGAGCTTTAAAAAAAAAAAAGTTTTGATGGCCTTCTGGAAAGTGATGGGGCGCCAAAAAAATAAAAAAATGAGAGGGGAGAAACAAAAGAGGGGAACCATAAAATAGGGGAGCTAGAAAACAGTTTTTTTTTGTATTGCCTGCAGTGTTTCATAACGGGAAGAGGAGCAGGTAGTTGTTGCAAACAGTACGTTGACCCTAATAATCAAAACCTACTGACCCCTTTCGCTAAAAAATTTGTTTTCTACCGACAGGTGTCTCTGCTTTAAAGCGCCCGGTCACGACCGTCGCATCACCCCCTGGCGGCGGCTCAACAACGGGCGGGACCCCGACAAAAGTAAACAACTTTTTCTCACCTTTCTTTTTATCTTATCTTTTTTTTCACATGACATAACGGGGGATTTAAAAAAAAAAAAGATGGCTGGTTGCTTCAATTGAATTTGTCGCTCTCGTTTTTATTTTTAGCTTTGTTTTTAAATTTTTTGGCAACGTGATCTGAAACGGAAATAAGTTGTAATTGAATCTTGTGTGCTGTGTGGTTGTGCAAGCTTTTCAGTAGTTCGGCGGAGACGGAGCAGAACGGATCATGGAGAGCCAACAGCGTCTCACTAGACGTCGCAAATCTGTGCGCATTGCTGCACGAAATGCGAGTGAAACTCTTTCTTGGCTATTTACTGCATCTCTTTTGTCTATGATCCGTTCGGCCGACGCCCTTTTATTGCGTCATCATTCAAGAAGTCGAGTCCGTAAATATAAAATCAAAAGGGGAAGAATTCATTACGGAAATAAGTGGATTTCTATTGAGAAATTTCAACTCGTTCAGGTTTTCTCCGGGATTTTCTTTCTATTTTCACCGCTTCTTGTGCACGTTTTGAGTTTTTGTGATTTTTATCAGTTTCATTTGGCTTTTTACAAAAATTATAGGATGCCACACTCGAAATTCGGGGCCAGCCTTTCAAAGCTGAGGTACTTTGTTAAATATTTTAATTACACACTTCCCCCATCCTACTACTTTTGACACACGCCATATGTACCCCGGATTACTACAGGTCGGTTTAAATATTTTTTAAAAATTATTATTGCTTTATTTGTCATTGCTTTGCATGGACGCTTGTTTACTAAAGACTTTTTAACTCTTAAAAATAGAAATTAAAATAAAAATTAATTAGAAATTATTTTTTAAACAGATTTTCGCCCGCCAATTACAAGATTCAGATGGTTCACGCCCAGTCGCAGCAGTACGTCGTGCTCCTGACCTCTGTGTCAGTTGTCACAATCCCGTTTTCCTGGCCGAGAGATTGTTGGTTAATGGCCGACTTCATCACCGGGTCTGCTTCCGTTGTGCCCGTTGCAAGTCTCAGCTCAGTATGGCCAACTATTACGAGACGGAGAACGATCAGTACTGCTGCGAGACGTGCCCGGATGAAGTCAAGCCAGAGTCTAGTAGTAGTAATATCATTCCGGAAATTCAAGCTCAAGTTATTAATATTGAAGAAGAAGATGAGAAGAAAAAAGTGATGATTGATAACAGTGTTGCCATATTGGATTCTAAAAAAGTTCAGCTCCCTAAACATTTCCTCGATAGTATGATGACTAGTAGTGCGGATGTAAATCAAGAAGAAGAAGAGACTTTAAAGAGTGATGATCAAGATAGTCAAGATGTGGTAGATATTGCTACAAATCCGGCTCCTGAAGATGCATCAACTAGTGAAGAAGAAGATGAAAGCAGTGTCGATCTAGAAGAAGAAGAAGAAAATGTACAGCCAATTGGACCGGAAGAATCAGTCGTTCCGGCGGAAGATGAAGCACAAAAAGAAATAATAACTCCACCGGAACCAGAAGCACAAAGAGCCCTTGTGGAAGTCCTCCCTCCGGTGGTCGAAGAAGAGTGCGAAAACTTTCTATCTGAAAAAGTGGCGGAAGTGAGCGTTAAAGAAGAAGAGACTAAACCAACAGCCGCGCCCTCTGAACCCCCTCTTCCGCCGCCGGATGTCGATCCAGTGGTCGTACCCGAACCGATAGAAAAAGAAGAGGAGCCTAAACCCTCCGAACCGGACGTAGATGTCGCTGTTGTTGTGCCCGTACCTCGACAGAGAAAGGGCAAGAAATCCGGTGATACTAGTCGGCCGACATCCACCCCAAAAGAGGTCGAGTATCCGGATGAGCTCAATCCATTCGATGACGACACTCCACCGGAACCGGAAGCTCCTAAAAGAGTACTCTTAGAGGCCCCCAAAATCAGTCTAAATCCATTCGGAAGCGACGATGAAGAAGATGACGAAGAAGAAGACGATCGCCACCCTCCGAAAGCTTCGAAAGTTCCGCCCGGAAGGCCGCCTCCTCCATCCGTTCTCCGCTCTCCTTCATCAGCCTCTTCGTCAGTCAACGTCACTCCTTCCCCTAAGAAGAGGGCAGCACCTGCTCCACCACCTCCCAAACCTCAGAGGTCGCCCAGCATCTCCTCATCCAGCGGAACAGAGAGCGCCGCTCCGGCTCCTTCCACCCTTCGACGAAAAACTGCTCCTCCTCCACCTCCACCGATTAGTGACGGGTCCTCACCGGTCCCAGCTCCCCGGACGAGTCTTCCACCTCCATCATCATGTAGTCCAAGGCCTAAACCTCGGCTCCTCTCAGCTGTATCTCCAAATCTGCCGGAGCTCGATCGACCTTCGGATAAGGAGCACAAGGACCTCTCCAATTGGCAGATGCAAAACTCGACTAATAAGGACTCTCACGGTCAGTGGAAGCGGAAGAAAGGTCCGGCACCACCGAGACCTTCTCCACAGAAGCGCAAACTCCGGAAGATGCCCTTAAAAGTGATCCAGCAGGAACTGGAAGACATCGAAGTGAAGCAGGTGGAATTAGAGAGGCAAGGGGTGCAGCTGGAAGAGAGCATCCGGAGTCTAACTGAGCCGGAAGATGGATCGGAACCGAGTTTGACGAGCGGAGTCCACGTAGAGGAGATGATCCTGCAGCTGTTTGATTTGGTGAACGAGAAGAACGAGCTTTTGAGAAGGCAGACGGAGCTCATGTACATCCGGAGGCAGCAGAGGCTGGAAGAGGAGCACGCCGAATTGGAATGGCAGATTAGGTGCCTCATGGAGAAACCTGGTGGAGAGAAAACGGACGAGGATCGACTCAGAGAGGAAGAGCTCATCAACAGGTACATTTTTCATAATAAATATTTAAATTTAAATAGATTTTAATTCAATTTGATTTTAGATTGGTTGAGGTGGTGCACCGTCGAGCGGAGATTGTCGACTGCCTCGAAATGGATCGGCGGAGGCAGGAAGAAGAGGATCACAGCATCCAGCAGCACTTGGACGTGTTCAACAGTCGGGGAGCTTCCGGAACTGAAGAGCCTACACCGCCCAAAACCAAATCAAAAGGCCTGAAGATGATCAAATCTCCAATCAACTTGATGAAGAAGGACAAAACTAAGAAGAAGAAGAAACAATCTAAAGATGATGATGTCGATAAGGATGTGGACGAAGCTGAGGTCAGCACTGCCACGACATCAAAACCGCCCAATGTGAAGGAGAAGGACAAGAAATCCAAATGGTTTAAATCATGAAAATTATGTAATTTTTTTTTGTGCCCCGTTGTTTGCGATTTTTCTCTCTAAATATTTTCATGAATGAATTTTTTTTTATATACACTATTTTGTGAATTGTGCCTTTCATCACGCATTACATACACCGTTTTTTTTCTCACGATTCACGCGGTCAATATAATGAGCTAGCTAGACCTTGATTTCTTATGTATACTGATATGGATCAAGGTTGTTTTCTAACGGAACAGTCAACCTGCCAGACGGCATTTTCACGCTCCCGACAGGTCCTAAATCCAATTGAGGTATTAAATAATATTTGAGCGTGACTCACGATAGAGGAAGTTATTGCCGTGTCTTATCGTTTAAATGTCAAGCATTTGTTGGTATTTTTTTACATTGAAGGTCATTGAGTAGCGTGATTATAACACATGAGAATAGAAGATGATGCAGTGGCCTTCTACAGTATGCAAATTAATTCGTCATGGCAGTTAGAGAGAGAGTTTTTCTATCCCATAAAAAAAGTTCTCAAGAGCTTCTTTTTTATGTGTTTACAGAGCATTATAAGGAAAAAGACGTAAAAAGCATTCTTAAGTGGTTTTTAAATGTAAATATTCAAGAATTTTAAATTTTAATCAGAATTACGTTAAAGTTCATCAGTACGGTAAATGTATATATATAGAGTACCTAAAACGTGATGAACGGGATCTCTTATTGCACAGCATAATTCAAATAATTTATTATGAGCTGAGTGGATATATTGCGCTGCTGCTGCGCTTGCTTACATCACCATAAATTCACGAGTACCGTTACCGCTCTAAGTGGATCATCCGACTATTTTTTTTTTCACATGCATAAAGTCTGTTATATTGTTCGTTCGCCGGTACCATAAGAAGAGGGTTTGAATCTATGAAGCAGATCGATCGGCCTGCCCAGGTAATTGGCAGGTATATATTGATAGGGTCTACCGCCGATCGGTATTTATAAATAAAGAGAGAGATAATAGCTTAAATAGATTACCTAATAGAATTAATCAAGAGTGAAGGCATTACGGTTTTGAAATGGAAAGAGAAATGCTGTGCTGAAATTGGGGGAGACCGCAGTATATTTTGATGATGCGCGTTGTAGTGCACGTAGTCACGATCGGTCACGCCCATATATGTTTTTTGTTTTTAAAAAATAATAAAGAACTGTAAAGTGCTACTTGTTTTGGCCGATAGAGTACGCCAACATGGGCTAAAGTCGTGTAACATGGTTTCTTTTCAAACGATTCACGAATTTTGATATTCCATTTTTGTTTTGTATTTTATTTATTGAAGTTAATTGTTTTGCATTTATGTCACATGTTCCATGTACCGTATTGTATGTCCATTTTTTTACAAATCATTCGGCCTTAGCCTGATTCGGTATTTGTATAAGGTAATTCTTTTTTCAGTGATGATTTTTTCGTATTTTATTTATTGCGTTGATATTGTTTGATTAATGTTTCTCGATCTTGCGCTCTCAAAGTTATTTATAAATACGATTAATTAATATCAGCATCATGAGCATGCTCTTAAAATCACATCAGTATACATTATAGATTAACATCATGGATTATATTCTTGAACCCGAATATTAATACAATATGCTTTCACTTCAAATCTGCAATCTCAAAATATCAATAAAATCGAAACAATAAATGAATGAAAATGTCGCGACAGTAAACAAGATTGCAAAATTGAGCTAAGTGTTACTCGGATGAAAGCCAGAAAAAAATTATTGAATATAGTAATACCCAAGGGTTTAATTGAATCAAAATTATCGTGTAAACAATCTTATATCTTAAAGATCATCATACATACTGAAATATAATAAATACATGGATCACTCAGAGTGACATTTTATTCAGATATTTTATAAAGAGATAAGAGAGTGAGTATGTTGCTTCTTTTGCTTACATCATAATAAATTCACGCGAATACCGTTATAGCTCATCTAAGCGTATCATCCGACTATTTTTCACATGAATAAAATCTGTTATTGTTCCGCCATCGGTACCATAAAAAGAAAAAGCCTTGATCTGTTATCAACTAAATCGATGATTCGAACTTTTTTTCTTTTCAGGGACCGATCCGTCTGTCTGGTTTACGTAATTCATAAGGTCTACCGTCTATCGATATACATGTTCATGAAGAGTTTAGCTTTAATAATAGACTTTAGAAGTGATCAAATCGAGTATGGATAGTATTGATACCGCTATTCGATTGAGAAATTAAAAGAGAAACCGGAATGATATATTGGCTTTTTGGCAGAGACCTCAGTTTTTCAGTTATTTCAATTATATGCGTTGAAGTGGACGAAGTCACGCTCGGTCACGCCCGTACAATTCACGAAATGTAAAGTGCTACATGTTTTGGGCGATACGAGCTATACGCCCGAGTATACGCCAAGATGGAATAACTTTTAAGGGAAAGAGATCTAAGATATTTATGGCCATACAATTTTTAAAAACGTAAAAATGATTTACATTAATTTGACGATCTTTTCGAACGTGAGTTTTTACGTTAGTTAGTTAAAAAAAATTACTGAAAAAATTTATTAAAAGTTAGGCTTCCACTACTGGAATTGTTATTGGCAATCTGACTTTTAGGGCCGATTATGTAAATATAGAAGTGGGTTATTTAGTTGGTTATATCCAATATCCAAATCATCAAAATGGCGGCTGGATTATTCTCTTCCATACGATCAACCTGTGCAGGATTCTTTACAGCTGTGAATAAGATGATGTTTACCCAGGAAGATTCATCAGCTGTTGGTCATAATTGGCCCGGCTATGCTACTCATCAACAAGGAGGTGCTGTGCCAGTCAATCAGCCTGCATCGAACTGGATCGAACCTCAACAGTTCCTTACTAATCAAGTAACATTTCATTATTACCAACCTACCCAAGATTACCATTCCGACACTCTTGGCCATCCCAATTCGATGTCGAACTTAAACTTCGATAATGCTTCTTCACCTCGTCTTCGAAGTAACAATCTCTTCACAGATGATCAAATGAGCCAGTTTCAAGCTCAATGCCAATTCTTGAACGAACTCCAGCAGTGGAAAGAAAATATTGATTCACCTCATCTACTGAGTGGTCCAAACCAGCCCGAAACTAATTGGAACCAGTATGAATCGTTCGACGCTGCTTCTCAGCAGACCTATCAAGCGCCTTACAATCAGCAATATGCTGCTCCTTCCATGATGAGAACAAGCAATCCTGATGGAAACAATGATCCTGCTGCCCATAGTAATATCCGACAAAGAAGTGGTCGACCATTGGATCAGCTATCTATTGCACATTTCAAACGAATCGACAACCGTAGCCAACACTATGGCGAACCACCAAGTGAATTACTTCACAAAACTAGCAACAATTCCCAATTGGCTCAATAGTCTCGTTGGTCAAAACGTTTAACCGATATGTTATATCTCCCTTTTTCTGAATACATTTACCAATTATTTATTTAAAAATTAACCTTTAAATGTCAACAACTTTGAAATCAATAAATTTAAATTTATTTGTGTATTCATAAAGAATTTTTTTTTTTTGCAATCCGACTTTCAAGTATGGATCCTTATTTATACAAGCCATGTCCTAATATAATGGCAACGCGAAACTAAATCATCAAAATGACTTCTAATGTTCCAACTATCTCACAAGAATTGATTTCGGCGGAAACCCATCTAGTACATGATAAGCAAGACTCATCTTCTACTCCACCTAAAGTGCAAAGTGGCATCCATTATGGACAATTCGTCGAATTGATCCCTCGGCCTTGGGCTCCGCTTAACCGTGAAATCCAACAACCATCTCCTGGCTACCACAATCCTTATTCGTTACGATACCAAGTTCTCTGTGGTCAAAAAGCCCGTGATGAGGAACGATTATTAGACCCTTATCAATAACAATAAAAAGGAGTATTGGACAAAATTTAAAGAGTTTTCATCAAAATACTGTTATTTCTTAATAACGATGACAAAATACTGCTTAGTAATATTCAAAATTGATACCTGCTATACTCTTTGAAAAAAACCATATATTTTATTGAATCGTGATTATTTATTCATGTATATTATTTCTGTATTTGTGTTCTGAATTTTTTTTCATAGTTGCAAGAAATTCGCAATCATAAAAATAAAGATTTTTTTAACGTATGTAAATTGTATAATCAATATTTTTGTGTATTAACATAATGAGAGATGTAATATGTAATAGAAAAAGGAAAATCAAAACATTGACCATAAAAATGGATTCATATGCGAAAAATCATGGTTTACGAAGGCAAATGTTACAGGAATTTATTTTCCTACAGACTAAATTAACATTGGGAATCAATAGTGAAAAGTTCGATAAGAAATTATTGGTACGTTCTTTGCGGTACCAAGTTATTTCAAAAGCCTGGTCGCTTTAGATTTGGATATATCTAACACGCTATAATATCAGTAATCACGCTCAAGAAAAGTTATAATGTTTACTGTTCAGCAACTTGAAAATCATTTTGATTATCAGTTTAATCCCTGACATGATTATAAGAATTAACTGCATTTTATTTCTAGACTTTATAAAAGTTGAACACTTTGCCACTCCTAAACCCTATTTTTGAAATCCAGTCAATATTTTGTCTTTCACAATTTTAAACCAATTATTTAAAAAAATACTAATTGCCAACAAATTTCCATCGGAATAAGAGTCTGCAAAGAAAATGTTAAGTCAGGAATTCTATATGAAGCAGTAAGTTAAGGCTCATTAGTAGCTTTTAACAAGATGGAAAACGATACAAAAGTCTCTGCTGATGGAATAATTTCTTTTGTCTGGTCCGCCTGGGAAGAAATTGGTTTAACTGTAACCAAAATCTGGAAGACTGACACCAATATTATTGCGAAAGAGATTGGCATCCAACATCGCGCTCTTGCTAATATCTATAATTCTCCCAGTATTAATCTTCAAGTGCCAAGTGTCAACGATGCCAATCCTGGCTACATCTCCTCTATTGATCCCAGTAGCAAAGCTAGTAATGTGCAGCAAACAAATGGTCAACCTCGAAATGATTACCAGTTTCGTTCAGTAAAAATGAGGCCTTATTGGAACGATACTCATGTTCCTCCTTATTCCACTTATATTCATCGGTACCAAGATTCCGAAGGCCAAAGGGTTGAACCCACTTACGGTGAATGGATGCACGATCCTAGTAATCCTTTTAACGAATTAGAACAATATGACTGATCGCGACAATACGCTGATCATGACCAACCCACGACTCATAACAACTGTTTGGAACCTCAAGACATCTGTATTCAACCATAACAACAGATGAGCAATGTCAACAGTGCTATAACCTCGGCCAACCCAAACGATTGTAATACGGGAACCTACGAAAATGAGTAATATGCCTATAACCCTATTCCGTTCATTAATGAACAAAGTTGTATCCTTCAAGAGCGATCAATAAATCAACCTTTACCACTCGATCTTTCTTGGATCCAATCAATGATGCCAAATTATAACGGTCCTTTTACAAATTAATGCATTTATGGTAACATATGGAAAATGGAGAATATTGAGTCAGCCTCGCGTGTATCCTGTCATTGTTTTTCAATTGCTGTTCTTATTACAGTAGTAAATACACACAAAATCGCAGTATATTCAAAACAAGTTATCAACATACGTAAGAAATAGCCCATCATTACGATACGCTTCGATCGCGTTTGCTGCTGCATGTGCATGTATTGTATATATATCTATTAACTTATAAAAACTTGGAACTTAATATTATGATACATCGCTATAAGGACAGAATAAGCGACTATAAACATTAAACCAGCCCATGTGTCCAGCAATGAGTTAATCATAAATTTAAAAAAAAAAGTAATTTTTTTTTCAAAGAAATGACTATCAAGAAATTAACGTTTTTTAAAGGGATATGTGCGCGGTTGCTCTTAATCTAGCTTATTCATGTTATGCGGTTTAGAGAAATAATATAGGCTTACGGTTTCCTGTCAAATTAAACTGATATGATATTATAATCAACTGACATCCTCTATCGGTTTTAAAGCTGTACCGTTTCATCTGCACATACTCTTACTATATCATCATTGCAATTGGAAATGGCGCCCTGCAAGAGTCCTTCATCGGGACTACTAATTGTTCTTATTTCTCTTCTAATTGGACTAATCCTCTCTCCAATTACCGGTAAACTGTTATAGAATCTCAATATTTATTTTGTAACTTATCTCCCTAGTATATCTTCTGAATCATTTAACAAATTTATTAAATGGCAAGTTAGCTTGTCACGATAGATTGCCCGATTGTTTATAAACATTTTTTTTATTTGACGTATATTAGTTGAAGGAAATGCTATAGATTTGGAAGCTGTCGCCAGATATTCGGTTGTAATAAGCAAGAGCCAGTCAAACAATGGTAATGATTATAAAGAAAATACAGTAATACTACATGAAAGATAGATTTATACTTATTACTTTGATATTGTATATGAATAGCTGAAACTTCTGAGATAAAAAAGAGATCTGCTGCATACGATAATGGACCAATGGAGGAATATGACGGCGACTTATCAAGCATCAGCAATACAGATTATGATGAAGAAGACCAACAGGAGAGGGAAAGTCGATTTGACTGGGGAAGGTTGTGGAATGGCTTTAAAAGTGGAGTTGCCACTTTACACCACACCTGTTGCAAGTATTTGCAAGACATGACAACTATGTGTGTGAGGAATGCATCAATGTTGTCTGCTTCTGATGTGTGTGTGAATAACGTGGACTCTGTACTTTCGACTGGTGGTTTTCTGCTAATATAACTAGTGAGTCTTGCATATTTGTCTTTATTTATTTAATATAAATGAGAGGTATTCTTTAGAGTGCATAAAACTGTACATATTTGGTGCCGAAACCCGGGATTTCCTCCCCTCCCCTATGCCCTTTTTTTCCCATGAACCCTAGACGTACACCTCGCTTCCGATAAATTTCTCTTTTTAAATTAATTTCAACTGTCTTGCATGCTTTATCTATTTCTATTTAATAATGGTGTAGCTTTATTACAGGTTAAAAACCCACTCTCTTTTTACTTCATCGGTTAGTCTCCAACACTGCTTGTCCTCATCGTGCAAGCCAGCACAACCTCTGGTATTAAAATTCAAGGATTGTGATCGGACTCCAGTGCCTTAGGAAAACTGTGCCACATACTGGTATTCAACCCTTGCTTGGCTAAGCCTTAAGTGCTTCTGGCTTTCTTCAATCTGTCAGCACACTCGTTGGCTTAAAGAGGTATTTGTAATAGATCTCAATGGCCTTAAGGCAAACTTTGACACAGCATCCTTTTATATATATTTCCGTATAGATACGGCACGGCAAAGCCTTAAGTGCATCTCCTCCACCTACTTTTCAACATATCAGTTGTTGTCGAAGGTATTTTAAATCGAATTATAACTGTCTTAAGACAATTATTGACCCGCCTTATGGCATCATTATTTCCGTATAGAAACGGCTCGGTTAAGCCTCAAGTGCACCTCCTCCATCTACTTTTCAACATATCAGTTGTTGTCAAAGGTATTTTAAAGCGAATTATTACTGTCATAAAACAATTATTGACCCGCCTTATGGCATCATTATTTCCGTATAGACACGGCTCGGTTTAGCCTCAAGTGCACCTCGATCACCATTCACCTATCAAGATCGAGACCGATTGAGCTTCCCTTACTGCTCTTCAAGAAGATTTATTGACTCAAAGTTCAGTATGCTGGACACAGGAGACTCCTCGTCTGACACAGACGCTCTGGACGAGACAACTACTACTCCGGCAGTCATCAAGAACTTGAGACGAACTGCTAGGCGCCATTTCACTGATGAAAGGAAGGCAATCACTGCTCTTACTGAAAATGAAGGGGATCTTGCTGTGCTCACAGTTAGAAAGGACAACCTACGGCGCCTCTACAACGACTGCGTCTCATTGCAGAACCGCTATATAGCCAAGATTGACCAGGCCAATGAGCAGGCGCTTGCTGTAGAGCAGCAATGGTGTGAGAAGCTGTCTAAGGACTTGGAGGACACAATGGAGCTTGCAAATGGCTACCAATTGGCAAAGGAAGCAGAGCTTAGGCACCGGTTAGACGATACCTTAGAAGAGGCCAGAAGAAATCTCCAGAAGATCACTACTCCATCAAAGGAAAAGCACACCGACCCTGCATTTACGTCGTCCACGCCCAAACCAGATGCTCTTGCCCAACTTAAGGAAAAGGAAGCGGCCGCCATCTCACTTGCAATCGAAGAGAAAAGACGTCGTCTACAAGATGATCTGGAACTCTCGCGGATCACTGAAGAACGCAAGCGAACCAAGCTGAAACATAAGGCTCTGGTGGAGGAGCAAGAGCTGCAAGCACAACTTGTGGCAGCAGGAGGAACCTTCAAGCCTCCACCTGTGGCTAAAGCCGGCGACAAGCGGCTTCATGATGGAACCGGAGTTAACTGGCATAACTGTTATCACGTCAGACGGTACCAAAAAGGCAGCTGATTCGTGGATCTTTGAAGAGTTCCTCCCCGTCACAATGGATGCTACAACAAGTGCTGCTATGTTGTACATGGCCGGTGCAGCTAAAACCAACATTGCGCCTTTCAGAGGTGATCCGAAACAATGGCCGATGTTCATACAAAACTTTAAGGCCACGGTGCACGACGTATTTCCTACTGACGCCCAAAGAATCTGCCACCTTCGCGGCATGTTACATGCCGATCTACAGGTTTCTTTTGCTCAGCTTCTATCCAGCCCGCTCACATACAAGCAAGCACTTCAAGATTTATGGAAGCGATTCGGCCGCCCGCAACTTGTTGTAGCACAATACATTTCGGACTTGCGCAGCATTCAACAATTAAGAGACACGGACGCTGCCGCGATTGACAGCTTTCAACAAAAGATTCACGGAACGATTGCGGCTCTCGATGCCGCTGGTTACGGTCACGAACTGCACTCTAGCGTGGCCCTCGCTGATTTGGTAACAAAACTGCCCTACTCCATGGCTGCACGCTGGGGAAGAGAGGTCCACAAGATGTGTACTACCAAAGGAGGTTTCTACGCAGCCAACATTCATGACCTGGACAAGTGGCTGGAAAGTGAAGTCATGGGTGCAAAGTATGCTGCTCTTCCGCCAACTAATTCAAACCGCTCGACTTATGTATCGAGTAGTTCATCAAAGCCGTCTTTCTACCCGAAGCAGACTAGGATTGCCACTGTAAACAGTATTTCCACGTCGTATGATCCTTCTCGAAAAGAAGCTGAAGCTACAGCCGGCTGCCCCATCTGTGCCCAAGCACCAGGCCACTCGCCTATCCTTTGCAGCAAATTTATGGGAATGCTACCGGAGGATCGACTTAAAACTCTCCGCGATTTGAAGAATTGCTTCCGCTGCCTGGGTCGCAACCATCAACAAGAGGACTGCAAGAAAGCTCATCTGTTTTGCTCCACAGCTGGATGCAGAGGCACTCATCATTCTCTTTTGCACGATGCCTTCATCAGTCCTACTAGAGGCAATAGAGGAGGTCACTCAACCTGACTAGCATTGGCTCAGCGGATGGTTGGCCTTGGAACCATCCTCGTCAGTGATTCTCTCCCGACTTACCTGTCTCCTTTTGTCCGTGTTATCATTTCTAACGGCATCGTACGAGCTTCTGTTCTTGCCTTACTAGACTCTGGAAGTGAAGCAACCCTCATCTCACGCTCTTTGGCGGCAGTATTACAGCTCAAGTGTTTCACCACATCTATTCGCTTCAGTACGCTTCAAACATCCCGTCTAATATCTCCTTTAGGCCAAACGTCATTCACTATTCAGTCCGTCGACGATCGCTACCTGTTCCTCATCCGCAGAGCGTTCATTGTTGAAGAGCTTAATGTCTCCAAGCAGTCATTCGCTTGGTCAAAGATGAAAAGTTGCTGGCCTCACTTAAAAGACCTACCCTTGGAGGACTTTAACTCAGAACAAGTAGGCTTGTTCCTCGGTGTTTACACTCCAGGTGATTGAAATTTAGATAAAACAAATTACTAGACCCATAATTAATTTTAATAATTTTGATTTAGGCGTTTTAAAACAACTTGAGACCCGAGAGTCCAGTTATGATTCTGATCCTATGGCTATCCTTACTCCCTTCGGCTGGACTGTGATTGGGGAAATCTCAACTAATCCCTCAGTGAATCGGCAAAATGTACGCAGCTTGAGCCAAAATCCAACGCCATCATTTTCCTGGTTAAAGTCCATTTCCCACACACCGAAGGATCGCTCAACTGCTAAGG
This sequence comes from Chydorus sphaericus, assembly GCA_030141595.1. Taxonomy (NCBI): domain Eukaryota; kingdom Metazoa; phylum Arthropoda; class Branchiopoda; order Diplostraca; family Chydoridae; genus Chydorus; species Chydorus sphaericus. Next base: position 1,562,546 of record CM057933.1, read on the forward strand.
CTGCACTAGAGTTGGAGGCCTGGGACTTATTACGAAGTATGATCAGACTGGTTGAGGGTCACTACGAGCTTGGGCTGCTGTGGAGAACACCATGTGCCACAGTCCCCAACAACCGTCCTGCTGCTTTACGTGCCATGTATGCAAGCGAAGCCCGATGCCGCAAAGATCCCATCTATCAGCAACGTATAGTCAAAGGCGTCGAAATGTATGAGAAGATGGGGTTTTCAAGAAAACTCTCACCTACTGAGCTGCAGGGACCTCCAGGCCGAACATTCTACCTCCCTTACCACATTGTTGAGCATCCTTTCAAGCCAGACAAGCCAAGGCTCGTATTCAATGCGTCCTACCGTCAGGATGGCCAATCTCTCAACGATGTCCTCCATACTAGACCAGACCTCATCACCCCCCTAAGCACAGTCCTAATTCGGTACTATTCGTAAAAATCCATAATAGGCAATATGAGTTTCAGTAATCATGTAACTTCAGAGCATCACATGTTTTGGTCAATAAAAGACACCAACTGAAAGTCATATTCCACCTATTTTTTCTCTGCCTTAAATTATTTTAGACCTATTTATAACATAAACCATTTTTAGATTTAGAGAGAATCCGATGGCTGTCTGTATGGACATTGTTAAGATGTTCCTTCAAGTCCGAGTTAAAGAAGAAGACCAGTCATGCCTGCGCTACATTTATCGCCCACCTGGCAGCAGTGGTCCTCCTGAAACCTTCCAGATGATGGTGCAAATCTTCGGAGGGGGTTCTTCAATGACCGCATGCATCTTTGCAATGAGACAGACAGCATTGGACAATCCAGGCTTCGAAGACGTTGCCAACAAATTAACGGAGTGCTTCTACATCGACAACTATGCCGACTCTTATACCACTACGAGTGCGGCTATCGCAGGTTGTTCGAGACTTGTTGAGCTCCTCAGCTTAGGAGGATTTGAACTATCTCAAATATCATCTTGTTCTAGAGAGGTGCTGAGCCGAGTCTCTGTATCGCCCAGCTCAAGTAAGACGCTCGACTTGGCCTTCGATGATCTGCCGACGGAGAGAACCTTGGGTTTGCAATGGGATTGCGAGTCAGATTCCTTCAAGTTCCTCCTAACTGATATCGCACTGCCCAAGACTAAGAGAGAGTTATTGTGTGCCAAACACATCCTTCGTCTAAAAGAAATAACGGAGGGTTTTCTTAGCCTCATCACCTTACGCATCCGGCGATGCATCTTCCCGGTGCAGACCGACGACTCAGTACTAGCTCTCCACATTTTCTGTGATGCATCCTTAACTGCGAGAGGAGCTGTAGCTTATCTCCAAGCTACTTCAGCACAAGCAACAACAGTCACAATCATACAAGCGCGGGGCAAAGTCACCCCGTTAGACCCCGAGACAATTCCTCACCAAGAGCTTTTAAGCTGTAAAATAGGAGCGGAACTGTACAAGAAGATCGCTAGCTCTCTTCGCCTCAAAATAAATAAAGTTTTCTTCTGGACAGACTCTCAAGCAGTTCTATATTGGCTTAAGAAAGAAAACGGAAATCAACCACACTACGTCAGGGCATTACGTGATTTTATCTTAACCACAACAAATCCATTCCAGTGGAGGTATGTGCCTTCCTCGCTCAATCCTGCGGACTACATCACAAGAGGCATCAAGGCAGTCGATTTCAACAGTACGCACCGCTTTATTCTTGGCCCTGAGTATTTACTCCACGCTTCAGAGTTACACTGGCCTTCGCAACCTTCATATCTCGATCCTCTCTCTCTGGAAGTAAGAAATTTAGCAATTCTTCCAGACTCAATGTCAATAGACAAGTTAATTAGTGCCGCATCGACCCTCTCAGAGCTAAAATTATCAATCGCAAACGCAGTTTCTGGAAACCAGAATTTACCTAAAAGTCCGATCGACCTCCACAGTGCTCTACTTCTTGCTGTAAAAGAAGAGCAATCGAGATCATTTCCAGAAGAGTTTAAGCTCCTATCAAGTGGAAAATCCTTTCAAAGATCTTCAAGGTTAAGGAAACTTATTCCTCTTCTTGGCGAAGACGGAGTAATCCGAGTAGGAGGCCGACTTGATAATGCAGATGCCCTATCGGAAACTACCAAACACCCAATCATTCTCCCCAGTGAGAGCAAACTCACCGAGCTCGTTGTGATGGATACTCACCTTCGTCTCCTACACAGCTCTACAGCAAGAACCCACTACGAAGTTAGAGCAACTTTTTGGATTCTTCGCGGAGAGCAAGTAGTCGGCAGAATAATTCATAGATGCGAGCAGTGCAGACGACAATACGCGCCACTCCTTCAGCCAAGGATGGCACCACTTCCCAAGTCAAGAGTTACAGCTTACCGACCAGTTTTTTACAACACCGGAATCGACCTTCTGGGTCCTTTCAATGTTCCAGTCAAAAGAAGTATGGAGAAGCGATGGGTCACCTTATTTACCTGTCTAGATACTAGAGCCTTACACCTGGAGATCACGACAGATCTTAGTGCCCCTTCCTTCCTCAATGCTTACACTTGTTTCTCATCACTAAGAGGCCGACCCCATTTCATCTATAGCGACAACGGTACCAATCTAGTTGCCGGGGATAGGAAGCTTCGAGAGGGCCTACTCAGAGTGATGCAGGACCCAGGAATCATTCAAGAGTTTGCGGATCAGGGTGTTACGTGGCGATTTAATCCAGCAGCGGCGCCACACTGGGGTGGTGCCTGGGAGAGACTAGTGCGTTCGGTTAAGACCGCACTAAAAGGAGCGTTAAGTGAGAGATCGGTTAAGGAGGATGTACTACGAGCTACACTTGCTGAGGTCAGCTCCCTCATCAACGGGCGTCCGCTTACTCACTTGGGAGTTGATCCGGACGACCAGAGACCTATTACCCCAAATCATTTCCTGATAGGTAGAGAGAACCGCAACACCCCGTATGATGTTTTTGAGCAGGCCAAAGGAGACTTGGACAGGGATCGTTGGGTTGCCGCCCAGCAGTTGACTGAGCTGTGCTGGCGCCGTTGGCTTGAGGAGTATCTACCCGGTATGACGGAGAGAGCGAAGTGGACCAAGGAGCAAAGAAATTTAGAGAAGGGAGATATTGTCCTTATTCTGGACAACAAGGCTCCTAGAGGGCAATGGGTAACCGGTGTAGTTTCAAATGTAATTCCCGGAGAAGATAAAATAGTCAGATATGCGACGGTGATTGCTGGAAAGAAGAGCTATCGACGACCTGTGACAGGCCTGTGTCTGCTAAAGACCGCCCAGGAGAGCAACCCTGGCGAGAGCGACCTCAATCCGCAGCAGGAATCCAGCTTTACTCCTAATCCGTCAAGTTCATGAGTCGACTCAATCTTCAATCAACGGGACCAAGGAAGCCCTTATCTTCGTCTCAGCGGGACTATGTTGCAAGTATTTGCAAGACATGACAACTATGTGTGTGAGGAATGCATCAATGTTGTCTGCTTCTGATGTGTGTGTGAATAACGTGGACTCTGTACTTTCGACTGGTGGTTTTCTGCTAATATAACTAGTGAGTCTTGCATATTTGTCTTTATTTATTTAATATAAATGAGAGGTATTCTTTAGAGTGCATAAAACTGTCTGAGATAAAAAAGAGATCTGCTGCATACGATAATGGACCAATGGAGGAATATGACGGCGACTTATCAAGCATCAGCAATACAGATTATGATGAAGAAGACCAACAGGAGAGGGAAAGTCGATTTGACTGGGGAAGGTTGTGGAATGGCTTTAAAAGTGGAGTTGCCACTTTACACCACACCATTAATGGATAAAGATTAATGCCGGATATCATGTAAATGATGATTTCTGTCCTTATAAAGCACGTTTGTCAGTTATTAATAAGCGGATTTTATTCCTTGATTACAATATTAATACAATAACTTCAATATTAATCCCCAATCTCTAAATCGATCAAGTTAAGCAAAGAAAAAATATTACGGTGCTCGGCCTATATAAGATGATCTCTCATCATATGATACGACCAACACATGGGGGTTAGATACATACTCACCGGATAAGTATACAGTAGTAGAGTTAAAGTCTTAAAATATTGCATTATAACAGTTAAGTTTGCCCACATCATCAGTATAACTATAGGCATACACCAGAAAATTTGACAACACTTAAAAGTTTGTGAAGAACTTACATCATCTGATCATCATTATGTGATGTTAATGGGATTTGAAAAAAAGATATAAACCTATTTCTATATATACTTGAGACAGAAACGAGTTTAACTTAGTGACAACTGAAAACATGGACCAGGGCACCAGTTGGATGCAACTTTATATCTCACTAGCTGGCCCTTGCTTCGGCTTTGCCCGAAATGACTTTGTAATTTGTATTGATTGGTGCCTGTGTGCATGCATTGATTCACAATGTTACAACCCGTAATAACAACTATTTTACTTTTTTATTCAACCAATTTGGCATTTCTCAGGCGGCCTGAGCGGCCACCTTCGTTCAAGGACTTAACTAAGGTTTCTTCGCAACTCGAGAAAATAGTTGCAAGTTCATGTTCATGTTGCAAGTTTTGTTCTCTAAAAGACATATATGGAAGTTAATCACCGTGTTAGCGTTAATAGCGTTAGCGTTAATAATCTATCCCATTTATTCCTCAAATACTTAAACTACATTTGCAAGTGGAAAGTTCAACTGCATTCTCTAAGCCCCTCCCCCTAGAAAATTTGGACCAATCAGGGAATTTCTTGATACAAAGATAACGACAATTTTCTTGTTTTATAGATATAGATAAGAAAATGGTTATTGATGGAGACTGGAGAGGGACACGTTTCTAAGCAACGTCAGTCTTCGGTGAATTATTTGTTAAATAAATCGGAGAGGTGGACGTTCAGATTTCTACTTTTTTTTTTTGAATCGCACATGCGTGTTGATAGAAATCATTTTCGTTTTTAAATTGGACATGTATAGTCTATCTATAATGCATGCATTTGCATATGTAAGCTTGTCGTTCTTAAAACAGATGCATGGGCCGCGTTTTTTTCTCATTAAGCATCCAGAACGTAGCAGGATTTGTTTCGCAGAAGTTGGGCAGTATCTCTCATTTATCCACCATATTTATCGTTAATTTCAATAACCTGCATCAGCAGATTTTTTTTCTGCTGAAAAGGCTCAATACTTCATAGCTTCAATTAACATTAAAAAATGGAACGCCATCGTATTCTTAAGAAGTATGCGGTTTTAACTTTTAAATGTACAATACTTCGCTATCCATTTATTTCCGATATGCTTTACTTATATAAAATGTTTGTTTTGTTATATCCAGGGCAATGAACATCAGCAACTATCAATCGCTGACGAACCCCACCGTCAATAATACTGGAGATACATCAGAAATTCCAAACATTGATGTTATTCACATCTGTAACATTTTCTTCTCCTCGATCGGCATTTTGATTAACTCACTGACACTAATCGCAACCCTCATCGTCTTGAGAAAACTTATCGATAGTCAGCGATACGCAGGCTGCATTGGGATTTTGTTTTCCAATCTGTTTTTTCTCGTCATCTTCTTACTGGAAAATACTTCTGCGCTTTGGGTTACTGGTGAGAATAATCAATCGACATTCCTCATATCCACATTTCCAGCCCTCTTCTTAATTGTTAACATCGTTCTCACCATGCTGGATTTGTTCATATTCATCAACTTTACCTACTGGTACAAAAAATATTACTTCACACGTTTGGGTATATTGGTCGTACAGGTAGCAAGTTTCGGTCTGTTTTGTGCAGTTAACAGAGATTGTTACCTCTGGAAATCATTGTTTGTGGCGTTTAAGAACTGGATCTCATTATTGAGTTTAGCTTTTTTGATTTCGACGATTTTTATTATTTATGTCACCCTTTTTATTCATTGTAACTGGGTTTTGGAAAGACTGCAAATCAAGCAAGCCAATGATGACAGTGGTCATAATAGAAATAATCCTGTTGGTTCCGAAATTCATTTGAAAGATGGAACAATTGAAAACGCATCGTGTATTATTGACATTTTTACGATGAACCCTATGAAATTCAGCTTAGTCGAGATAGCAGCAGCCCGTGGTGTCACTTTTAATGCAAAAGCTTTCTTTTTGACAATGATGATGGTTCTGGTTTCCCTTTCATCATTCCATTTGACGACTGTTAACATTAGAGATCAATCGTTAGGTGACATCTACCTAAAAGATGCATTTAGAAGCTGTTACTACTTGTGTATGTTCTTTATTAGCTTTTATACAGCTTTGTTCAGCCCTATTGGTCTTTTAGTTCACTGTCACCATCTCAAATTAGTGGTGAAACACACATTCGGAGCTTCTAAGAAAGCAAGGGCTGCTCCGATGGCCCAGTCGGTTTAATACTGCAACAATAAAAAAGAGTGCACTACAACATGCTAACAATCTATCATTGTTAATTCATTTCCGTCACCGCATTCTTTTCAGTGTAGTAAATTGGCAATTGTACAATATCGCTATCACCTTATGTATATCATAATGTATCACCATCCTTATTTTCAAGTTTTGGTTTGTACAAATTGTTTGATCATTACAAGATTTTATCGGGACACACAATATGTGATCTTTTTATGCGATACCATTTTGAAAAGAACCTTCAAAATGAAGTTTATAGGCCTTTTTAATGTTTTTTATTGATATTTTCCGCAAAAGTTGATTGAAACCGAAGCATAAGCCATGTCCGCAGATTAATTTATGCATACTAAGAAAAGGGGCGAAATATAAGACACTAACGTGTAACTTAAATGATGAATCATATATTGAAAAATAGTTTATAGCATATATATTTTGGATGGCAAATGCTCTAATCCTCCACTGAGAAAGCGCTTACCTTTAAATGATATCGCTCATCGTGGGCAGCACGACAACAGTGTCGTCAACACCTTTCCTATACTGGCCGGTTGTCAAGCGAAAGGAAGCTCTGCTGCATCGTGTAAAGAAATATTGAACACTGAAAAACTATTAGATTTAAAGGACAGCGCCTCCTAAGAATTAAACCATATCACATAACAATATCAGATAAATGTGAGCATCTAGTGATGAACCAACACCCCACTTCAATCTTTGTGGAAAATTCGTTCAGCTTAATTGGAGACGATTATATGAATCATCCATTTAGTGCGTGGAAGGCGATGCTGTGCATTTAAAAAAGTATTTTTCACTTGAATTGGCAGGCTACCCATCCTCTCTACTCACAATAAAATATGTTCCACTGTAAGAATGGCTATTGGAACAATGAAAAACTACCATATTAGCTAGAAAAAAAGAAACACAATTTACAATTCTAGCAATATGAACGTCTTTTGAGCGTCAACCGTTTATTTTCATGGAGGGATATGTATCTATGACCGCTCTCCGATCTACCTATTGAAGCGTGCATAATAGGAAAGGGACTAACACTTTTGGTTTCGTACTTACGACACGATACTATAACCTACGATAGGCCTAATATATATGTCCTTCCATCCAGCATTGAAGCGTGTATAATAGGATAGGGACTAATACTTTTTGTCGTTGTCCAATGAACGATACTATAACCAACGGTAGGCCTAATATACGTAATTCCTTGTTGCCCTATACGGACCAATTTTTGACGAGTATATTAAGCGTCGTCTTTCAACGAATGCTTGATTATTAAATTTATTGGAATTTGATTTCTACCGTCATTTACACTTATTCTTTATATAGGCCTACTATTCCGGTTTATTTTTTGAAAACTAGATAAAAGTAGGCCTATATTCCTAATTTCCTTTACAGTTAAAGCTAATTGGTATAATTTTTCAAAAATATACAAAATTTAAGGTTAGTTACAAAACTATATGTATTTTACAATAACTCAATATACTTTTTTTAAAGAGAACAATTGGCATAATGGAAACGGATGTGGGCCTACCTGGTTCTCGACAGTCGCAGTGCGGCAGAACGTTATATTATCACTGTATAGTATCACCGGATATGCATGTTGATACCATCAGAAACTTCAACGGAACTCCATTCGAGAACTGACCTATACCATTTTGAGAATCCCAATGGGTATATGATCCAAAGGTAGCAGGGTTTCCTTTTTTTACGACACATGCGTACACCCCCGCTAGATATTGTGATCTCTATAATATATATACTGTGGTTAGGATGCTGGTTGACCTATACGGCTATATCCCAGCTGTAGTTGATAATAAAGAGAACTTGGCCCGCAGTGTTCATCTCTTTTAATCGAAGCTGATGGGACAAATCTATTGTATGACGCTGGTGCTGGTACGTTCTTTTCTTATCAAAGAATCTCGTCACTCTTTTGAGTTCATTCACAATTTCACCCCTTGTTTGTGCTGATTGCTAGCTCTATTATTGAATAGGTCTATGGGCAATAGTAGCGGACAATAGTATACGACTACTCTGCTGATATATCTACTAAATAAAGCTTTTAATCCACGTGAATAATACTGTTTTAATTAAGTTTTACAAAACAGATATTAGTGGTCTGGGTTTACTAAAAGGATTAAATGCTGCAAGAAAGTAAATAACCAGTAAGTGCCACTTTGTTTGATCATGCTGTTGACGGAGCGGCCAAAAAACGTCTCTTAATAATGAACTTTCGTTGGACGAATGCAGCATATAACATATTTACGTTCCATGCTCAATATTTAAATCGGATAGTGGTAGTTAGCTATATGCTTGAACGAGCAGGTTTCAATAGAAACTTTGTAGTCTCATGTACTGAATTTGATACCGTATATTGAGATTATTGACACATCTCTAGCTGTTTCGTCGAATTATATTAAAGAACAGTTGCTGGACAACACGTTAAGGTTTGTGAATGTGTTGTGAAGAGTACATGACAAGTGTTGATGGGATGAAAAAATCAATACCCGCGTACAGTGTATAACTTGACCACCTTAAAACGCGACCTCTAAGATAACGTCATCGGTTGCCGTTAAACGTGTCTTATTCCTATTAATAGAGCTCTAATGGATCCGAAATAAGACCCTCGTGTCTCTTCTATACGAAAATTGACCATAATTACGTTATTCTACATAATGCACAATAAGTTAGACACAAGAGAATCCGTTTATGGCTCCGGATCGCTCGTTTAGTCATATAAAAGCAGAATGTTTAATCTAATTTAGGATGTAAAAGAGAAGAAAAGGTGTCCTCCTTGTCCTTAGAATCATAGCTATTGAAGCTATCTTATAATTATAGGGATTCGGGACCAACAGTTTTATCGATTCGCGTCATTCACTCATCCTACGTACAAGCAAGTTTTGTTGTAATGATATTCGTACGCTTGGTTTCTACATTTATAAGATTTTGTTTCCATTATGAAACGGACAACTTCAACGTAAATAAATCTATTAAATTGTAACGAAACGAAAAAATGGAGAGACGATTAGAAGCTGTCCCAAAACTCGAGGGTCAACCGCTCCCACAAAATCCCTTTTGTTTAACCCTTAACCTGACAAAAATATTTTGTTTATTGCGTTATTGTATATAGTCTGCTCTTCCAGGAATTCCAGCAACCTTTCACGCAGACGTAAACACGTTGAGAATTTCGTTTAAATTTATCATTCATTTAACAAATTGCTCCCAACTATAGATCACTTTTGAAGAGATCTCTATTATTCCTAGTCATTTCGGCTTGTCTTGAAAGGTATCATAGAGATTATTTTTAAATTTTTAAATTTACTAAAAAGTAAAGTGATGCATCGCCACATTGTGATTTGTAAATTATACTAGTAAGTACATGACTAATACGAGTATAAGATGGTTATTACTTCTCAGAAGGTTGACCTTGTTGTTGTATTTTACGAAAACGGTTCCTAGAAGTAGCGAAAGATCGTGAGACGTTATTTAATTGAGGTCATTTCTTTCTTTTCTGTGACATTGAGTATTTCACATTTAGTTTAGTTTGCACTAGGTTATACAGCGGTCACTCTTGTAGCCTACTTTGAGTCATTCTTTATTTTTGTTAAACTTATCCTTATTGTATAGGTTTAACTTATACTAGTGTTACATCAGCTGGTGACATTTCAATTTTGGAAATTCCAATTCATTTTCTTTTCTTACTTTTTGGTGGGTACATTCATTATACATCTTCTCACATTATCTTTTTATTTCATAACATTTTCTGGGTTCTAGATTTGTCACTTACCAGCAGCAGCCTGCTTTGCTAGCTGCTGACCACTTAAGAAGAAGTAGAGCTGAGCCCCATCTTTAATGTTTGTATTATTTTCATTCTAATTTATTATTCTGATGTACTATTCATTGTAATTTTTCTTCTTCAAACCTTCTATACAGCGTTGGCGTACTTCGCTATTAATGCTCTCGAATTTTCTCATCTTCCTTTCCTTTCGGCGATTACCAGCAAAGCTGCACTAATCATGACATTAGGTATAAATAGTAACATTATAATTTCTTTAATAAATTTTGTTCGATAAACTTTACATTGACAGGAGCAGCAGTTATGGCAGCCCAGCAACAATGCCCACTGAATCCAGAAATCTACAAGCAAGGAGCAAAAATGGTTCTGAGCCAAGTGGAAGCCATCGAAACCCACATTTCAGCTCCTGGAAACTGTGATCATCCTCCACTCAATGAGATCGTCTTTCAAGCCCGATATAGAAACCTGCCTCACGTAAACAGCACTCCCTTGCTGCTGGCCTGTGCTGAGGGGGACCTCGCCGCCGTGAAGTGAATCGTAGAACACTGGGGAATCGACGTACGTGGCGGCCGTGCTGCTGCCATATATCACCCTTTTATCAACCCGGTTACTATCGAAATCTTGGGAGCCACTCCACTTTTCGTAGCAGCTGTAAACGGCCACGAATCCGTTGCCCGATACCTCGTCGAAAAAGGGGCAGACATCTCGGCCAGAACAACATTCTCAGCAAGCAACATTTATGGTGGAATGATTCCTCTCTGTGGCGCCCTCATTCAAATGGAGCAAGTCTTTAATCCAGCTCAGCGCATTGTTAGTCCACTGCGTGAGAAGAAAACTGATGTCGTCCACCTCCTACTTGAATTGGGAGCCAATCCATCTCCTCTACTTAAAAGCAAATTTCCTGCTTGGATGATGAACTTGTGCAGTAGCAATGTAACCGCCATTTGTGAGCTCATCAACCACGGCATGCGTTTGGATCAGCGGAATCCAGACGATGGTTCTACAGTCCTTCATCACTGGGCTGGCAATCCTCTTGGCGTCCTTTTCGAAGAGAGAACAGAAGAAGAATCTCCCCTGGTAGTAGTTAAGCTATTGGTTGAAAAGGGAGCTGATCGAATGGCATTAGATAACAATGGATTCACACCTATCCTGATAGCTGCGCGCGAATTTCTACCTCACACAAGTCGGGAAAATTTAGCCATTTTTGACTTTCTGCTGGAAATTGAAGTCATTTCCCGACAAGAGAAGATCGACGCACTCGTATTGATAGGTGCCGTCATCCTTAGCGATCCTGGCAATTCCTTCTTCTTTCCAAAAGCCTTCGATTATTGGCGACGAGCTCTACATCTTCGTGAAATGGATGGTTCCGATCCTGCTCTCCCCAAGATTCCGATGAAGCGGAAAGAGGGACTGGTCACAGAGTGGGTCACTTCTGCCCAACTAGAGCATGTTATCCAGCATCCATCAGAGCATCTCGTTCAATTATTCCTCATCCGATTGAGAATCTATTCTAGCAAGAGTTATAAGGCTGTCTTTGGTTATCTAGACAAATGTCTCTTAGAGCCCCCTCTTCCATGGTTGGCACAGAAGAAATTCATCGAAATTCTTTGGGCAATACTGGAGATGATTCCGAACTTTCAACAACGACCAGAGGCACGGACTTGGTACATTTCAACCAAGGTCGTAGTTTTCATCGTAGGGATCTTATCGAACCTTCTCAAAGACGACCCACTGATGACAACTGGAACCATCCAAACTTCACTGGAACTCATTTTGTCTACGGAAAAACTTCACCTGCTGGATGACGTTTACCGTGGTAATATGGGAGCTTACATGCAGACTATTCTCTACTTGGTCAAAATGCTAGTCGGTCGTCATCCCGAGCTGCTCAATGGAGAGATAGAGAGACTCTTGATTGAACTGGTGACATTTGAGAGGCCCACTAAGCATGGAAAAAACTTGATTCACGTAGCTTGCATCAAAACCTTGCGTGCCGATCTGGCCACCTTCAAACTTATTCTCCAGTTGGGAGCAGATCCTAGCGAAGGTGACTTGGATGGTAACGGACCTCTGCATCTCATTCTTGCCGAATGCTATCCCATCAAACCGGAAGATCTTGAGATCGTTCGCTTACTGGTCGACTCCGGAGCTCACCTCGATCGAGTCAACAAGAAGGGCCAAACTGCTGTTGATGTCTGGAACGAAGGTAAAAGCAAATTCTCAGGTGCTCCCCAAATAGATCGTCTACCCGATTGGTGTTATGAGAGCATCCCGAAGTTGTCCTGTCTGAGCGCCAGGGTCATCCGCTCCTACAAAATCTTCTACACGGCCGAAACTCTTCCCCAATCTCTCCACAAATTTGTTGAGATGCACTAGGTAGCTTATTTCTAATTATTTTAAATTTTTGTTATCATAAATCTATTTTTTCCTTCTTTTTTAGGCAAATTTCTCGCATGTTTTCTTAATGTGAAAACAGATTTCAATACAAAATAAATGGTTACTGACAAGACTGACACTTTTACTCCGACAATTAAGTATTTAGAAACTGATTATATTTGGCGACCCATTTAAAAATCAAAAACAGAATCGGGGTTTTGTAGCAAAAAAAAAAAATCTCCGTTCTATTTTAGGCGTTATCCAATGGTTCCACCAACTTGCTGTGGACATCCCACAGATTCTAGAATAGAAAAATAAAATTTAATAATTAATTTATTGTGACAACAAAGACATTATGCGAAAAGGGAAGCATTCGGAAGTTGGTTAATATTTGAAATTGCAAATAAGTTAATGAACTAAAAAAGAAGCTCTAAAATTGGCACATGCTGATAGACTAACATCTTCGGACAATACCTTCTTATTTATTTAAAAATACAAATCAACTGGGCTGTGCCTCTGCGACCATCTTATTATGCACTTCCCACAACGCCTTTCATCATCACAGGACAACAATTAATTATTGAATAAAAAGTCTTTAGAATAAATCGTAATTTGAATTTACCTTGAAGTATTTGACTGTCTTAACTTTTAGTTCCAAAGTAGCATCTTCATCGCAGATCAAAAGAGCTCTCGGGTGCATCTGGATGGCCGACACGGTCCACATATGGTTCACACCTTCTTCGATAGTTTTGTAAAGGGCGAGCGCCTTATGAGCTCCCGTAATGAGAATCATTACCTAAAACACGCCCAATCAAGTTTTCATTAGATAGCCGGATTATTTTTAAAATATATTGTTTACCTCATTAGCATCCATAACGGTTCCAACTCCAACGGTTAACGCCTGTTTGGGCACCTTGGATAGATCATTGTTAAAGAAACGGGCGTTGGCGATGATCGTGTCCTGATTAAGTGTCTTCAAACGAGTCCTTATTAGGTATTAAAAGAGAAATTATAAAAGTAGCTTATGAAATCTAATAAATTATTATACCTCGACACCAATGACGAACCGGGCTCGTTAAAAGCAATATGACCATCGGGACCAATTCCTACATAACATTTATTTTTTAAATTATGATAAATAAATTTTTAAAAATATATTTTTATACCTCCAATAAAGAGGTGCACTCCGCCGGCTTCTTTGATCATGGCTTCGTAGGCTTCACACTCAGCTGTCAAGTCAGTTGCATTGCCGTCCAAAATGTGAACATTCTCCGGCACGATGTCGATGTGCTTGAAAAAGTTGTTCCACATGAAATAGTGGTAAGATTCCGGGTGATCCCGCGGTAAATTAACATATTCGTCCATATTGAACCTAATATAAACTCATTTAAAATTTTCATTTCTTAAATCTATTTACTTAAATATATATTATTATTACGTCTTTACATAGCGGAAAGTAATCCTGCCCTAAAATGTGTAAATATAATATGTAAATCGCAGTTCATTGACCCAGATTTTTATTATTTTATAGACCTGACGGTGGTATTCAATAAGCTTTCGGTACATTCCTAGAGGAGTGCTCCCTATATTTACAAACGAAAATCAAGGTTAAACAAGTATAATAAACCAAAACTGATAAGAATAATAATGATTACCGGTGGGCAAACCCATCACGAAGTACTTATCCGGTCCGGGATTAAAATCTTTGATACGCTTGAGAACATATCGTGCAGCCCAGTCTGCAACTTGTTCAGAATTTTCTTGAATGACTAAACGCATTTCTAAATTAAAACTTTTATTTTTCTCTTATCAAAAATATCGGCAACGACTAAAACAGCTGATGTTGTTTTGACAGCAGCTCGGCGTCGACTGCTTTCTCTCGCATCTGCGCAAACTCTTTTTTTTCTCTTCCACCAACGTTTTGAAAATTGTATATCCACTCAGCCGGTTGGAACTAGTTGCAAACTGAACAATGAGGCCACCGATTTAATAAGCTCTGGTCCAAAGTGCAGAAAAACAGCATGAAAAATGATCTAGTCGGCCCTTATTTGGACTCAGTCAGTCTATCGTATCCTCTTTAGGAAATCTGCGAAAGAGTAAATCTATCTCTGTCTGGCTACTTTCTAAAATCGCATGGCGAAGTCCCTTTTTTTTGGTATGATGATGACATCCATCCTTTTATGGAGTATTTAAAAGGGTGAAAACTAATTTGTTATTCTTTTCAGGTCAATCTTGACATGAAATCACTTTGACTAGAGGAGGCCAGGCCCGGACTTGAGAAAACAAAAGTGATAAAGGCAGTTCTCTCTGCACGATTCACAGTCTCACATCACACTCCCTGTTTTCTTTCGCTTCAGAATGAGTGAAGAAATCATACAGTTCCACAACTGCCTCATTTTGAGAGATGGTGATATCCTGAGAGAAGATTTGTGGACCCGGGGAGGGAAGATCATCAACCCGGAACCAGTTTTCTTTGATGAAAAGGGATATGCAGATGTAAAGATTGATTGCCATGGACTCTTGATTGCTCCTGGCTTCATTGATGTCCAAGTGAATGGTAAATTTATTTTATTTTTTAAATACTATCCATTAATATTAACTGTTTTTAAATTATAGGTGGATTTGGTGTTGATTTCTCCAAAGATGATGATCAACTTGGATTGGGTCTCAAAGCAGTTGCTAAAGGTCTTTTGGCTTCTGGCACCACTTCATTCTGCCCTACCTTAGTAACATCTACTCCCGAATTTTATCACAAAGTATTAATATTTTAGAGAGCAATAAAAATGAACCTTATTTTATTTACGATCAATATTTTTTCAGGCGATTAGAGAGATGAGACGAACTCAAGGTGGGCCCGATGGAGCCGAAATCCTCGGTGTTCACGTCGAAGGTCCTTTTATAAATGTGGATAAAAAGGGAGCTCACGAACCGAAATACATCCAAACTCTATCAAATGTAATTTTTTTTAAGTTAAAAATTAGATAAAATAATATTACTAATTTATTTACGTAATAGGGAGTGAATGCGATTGAAGAAGTTTACGGACCCGATTGGAGGAATATAACAATGATCACGCTAGCTCCCGAAATCGAGAATTCGTCGCAAGTTATCCGCCATCTCACTGAAAATGGCGTTACCGTCTCTCTCGGTATTTTAATTTTTTTTATACCAAATTTTATTCGGTTAATAACCTTTTGAATTTTTATAGGACACTCTATGACTAATTTAATTCAAGCGGAACAAGCCGTCCGGGAAGGAGCCTCATTTATTACTCACCTCTTCAATGCAATGCCTCCGGTACAATCGATTTTGTATTATATAATAAGGCTATTACGTAACAAATAATGTTAAATTTTCTAGTTTCACCACCGTGATCCCGGCTTGGTCGGTTTGCTAGCTTCCTCTGAAATCCCGAATAACCGCATAATTTATTACGGAATTATCGCCGATGGAATCCACACGCATCCGGCCGGTTTGAGGATCGCTTATCGCACTCACCCGAAGGGGCTTGTGCTCGTCACTGATGCCATCTGTGCTCTCGGTCTACCGCCGGGTCATTACAAACTTGGGCATCAAGATGTTGTCGTGAAAGAGAACTGCGCCGTTCTTGCTGGAACCAACACTTTGTGCGGAGCTATAGCTCCGATGGATAAGTGCGTAAGGCATTTTAAGGAAGCCACTGGTATGCGATTTATTTTTAAATTTATTTAAATAATGACTAAATATTTAAATAATTTTTTTAAAGGTTGCTCTACGGTTGAAGCACTGGAAGCGGCAACTTGGCATCCGGCTTGCTCTTTGGGCATCCAGGATAAGAAAGGCTCGTTGAAATTCGGATGTGATGCAGATCTGGTGTTTTTGGATAGTGAATTAAATGTCCTATCTACTTGGATAAGCTCGGAGCGCGTCTATCAAAATCCAGCGGGCGTTGAGCTCGTTCCTCAACGCATTACAAAAAAATCTAATTAATATTGATTGGGATTGCATAATTCTTTTGTTTAAATAATGAAATGAGCTTCACTAATTTTTTTTTCTTGTCATGAACTTTAATAATTGCTTGCATTAGAGTAAAATTAATAAATTTTTATTATTTTAAATAAAGGTTGATATGAATGTATAGTTCTCGCTCATTTCTATATGGAATCAGTTAAAAAAAAAGCGTGCGTGAATTTGAATCGAATGTTTTTTCCTTTTTCCATGGCGCTTCTGCCATCTAGCGGTCAATTTTAGAATTAGGAGAACTGCTATACACTTTCTCTCTCAGTCTTTACGCCGGTTTAAAAACCGCTTAGACAGTTTTATATTGACGTAATCCAAATAAAATTGCAAAATTTGTATACCCAATTCATTTTTTATTAATAATATTGCATCAGAAAAATGAATTCTAGACCAAGTACATTATCATCCATTTCAAGAAAAAACAGATAATATTTCAAACGAGATTTTTAAAGTCCTCCAAATTGTTGAATGTCGAGTAATTGACAGCTTATGTCCCACAATTTAGTTTGATTCTCCCTGTTGCGAGTCAGAGCAATAGGCTTGATCACTTGGCAGTTTTCAAAATAGTTGCCGCTCTGGATCTCCATCGTCGGGGATAGGGCGCTGAATACAACGCGCTTGGCTCCGTCCGCCTCCGACTTGAACATGAAACCCATCGCAGCCGTGCAGAGCTTGGCGTACCACGTCTGAGTGTACAGATTGGAGCGGATGAAACCGGGGTGGACGGCGTAGGTTCGCACGGGTTTGTCCGTCTCAATCAGCTTCTCGTCCAGCACTTTGGTGAACATAATTTGGCAAGATTTCGACTGAGAATAGGCGCCCGTTTTGCTGTAAAAATTCCTGTTAAATAATTAAAAAATTAGAATTTAGTCAAATCAAGCTTTTGATTAAGTTAAATTATTATACTTTGCTTGGAGATCGTTGAGGTCGAACCAGCCGAAAGAGTGGGCCGTTGAAGAGAGGTTGATGACGCGGGCTGCATTGTCTTTGCGACCGCCAGAGATGAGCCGGGGCATCAACAGGTGGGTGAGCAAGAAGTGGCCCAGGTAGTTGACAGCAAACTGGGACTCAAACCCATCTTTGGTCAGCTGATAAGGGGTGAACATGATTCCAGCTGAAAATTTATTAAAAAATGTTATAAAATATTCATTTTAAATCATATTTGAGTAGATAGAAGTTTACCATTGTTGATCAGGAGGCTGATGGGCACATTCTTGTCCAGAATAGTCTGGGCGAAAGAGCGAATGGACTCCATGGATGACATGTCCAAGTTGATCCACTCAACCGAACCTGACTCTAGGCCTGCCTTCTCCACCGATTTCAGCAGCAGCTCCTTGCTGGCACCATCACGGCAACCTGAGAAAAATGGAAATTAATACAGCTTCCTAATTGAGACAATAGAAAGGAGCAGTTCATACCAACAATGACTTTCATCCCCTTTTCAGCCAATCCTTTGACAGTGTACCAGCCAATGCCACGGTTTCCACCAGTTATGACAGCATACTCCCCTTTTCTGTCAATGGCATCTGTTGGAATATGAATGTAACTTTTTAATTTGAGAGAAATTACTGGGTTTGACAGATGATCTTACCTTCTAGAGGACGAATAGTGCTGCATGCTTCCAAAATCATGTACTTTGTGCTGAGTACAAACATTTTGACAAAGAGGAAAAGATCGACGAAAACATTTTTGAGCCAAGACATTTTTCTAAAGAATTTATGGAAGCCGGTCGAGAAGAAATTCTTCTTCCTCTTCCTGAAAAAGTTGAGAGCCCACTGGTGACACACATCGTACTTTTTTTCGGCTTGAGGCTATGGTGGGGGGAGAGAAAGTTAAAGGGACGATGGGCGGGGAATTCGAAATTTGTAGTATTTTTTTAAAGGACGGAGAAAAGAACTTTCTCCTTCAACCGACATCAGTGCATGGACAGCACGCGTGAGCATCTGCTACAAATGCGTCACTTTCTTTTGTTTCGAAGAGAAAGTGGGCTGGCTGGAACGTATATCAGATAAGACTTTAGAAACTAATAGGTGCAACTGCGCGTAACCAAGAGTGTTTAAAAAAATAATTTTGTTTTAAATTTTTTGTATTATTATAGAATATTGAATGACTTAATTAAATAAGAGATTTTAATTTTATTTTTAAAAAAACGGAGAAAAATCGAAAAATCGAGTCTATTTGTTTTTTCTATTGCGTTACAAACTTGGCCGCTAGGTACCACTTGTATTCTATACTTCCTAATAAAAAAAATAGCGGATTAGAACCGGTTTGAACGTGAAAAATTCTTAAACAAGTAATCAAAATCACGGGTTGTTGATAAATTCATACAATTATCCACATTGTACACTATCAATTCATATGTCTAGAATTTTGGTAAAAGCACTATAACCTGGCAATTTATATTTAAAAAAAAAACATTTGAATAAAATATTACTTTTAAGGCTTTTTTTTTACTTTTTCAGTTGGTTCTGATGTCAAATTTGTGAAATAGTTAAAATTTCTAGTTCCATACATTGAGGATAAGTTCTTTGTTTTCGAAATGTTTATTGATTGAAAAGCAGGTAATAATGCTAATAAGATAAAGTTATCTTTTACATAATTTATTTTGGAGGATACCATACGCGAAAAAAATGTGTCAGGGTTATTATTTATTGAAAATTTGAAATACTTAAACTAGTTTAAGTTTATTAGGTACCATGAAGGTATATGAAATGCCAAATACGAATTTAAAAATTTCTTTTTTTAATTCCACACTCACACACACGGTATATGTATGTTCGCTAGAAACTGTAGATGGCTCGTCGTTATTGGCCTCCGCTCGTCATGGCATCGTTGAATTACGATAAAATTGATTAAGTGTTTACTCTTAACATGGCAAAAAGGTAACGATGGTAAAAAGATTTAAAATGCATTAAAAACTCTTTTATTAAAAGTCGTCCGATGTTAACAAAAATAGAATGAAACTATCCGATTCACAGTCATCAAGGATCACATAGGGCCTACATGAGATTATGAGATTTGTGTTAAATATAAATATTCGCACTCATCAAGTTGAGATGGTTTTTAAACTTTATACATCTTAGGAAAATGCATATAAACTTGGCAAAATCTAGCTAAGTTACTGGGTTTTCAAAGTTATCTGAGTTTCCTGATTTCCTGTAATCCTGATTATTAAATGAGATTTGAAAAGCTGTTACAGTTCAACCATGGTAAAGCATAGTAAAATTTGATAAACAAATAAGAAATGCTTAGCTAAATTGTAAAAATCCGATTAAAACTGGAGAAGAATTCGCAGATTGACCTCATAGAGATGGTACAATTAAAATCTTAGAAAGAAGTACAGTACCGCAATTTGGTATGTATAACTTATAAGCCAATCATTTGAATTTTTCATTCTTAAATTGTGCTATTCAAAGATTACAATAAAGTTTTAGTCAATTCCGGTGGAAAAACCCCCATAGAAGTAATACGGTTAAACCCAGTTTAGTTTGGCGAACCCAGTAAAACCCAGTGACTAAATACTCAGTTTTACAACTCTAATATGTATAATTAATCAATATAATTAAAAATAATACAGTATATTAATTAAAAACTTAATTTCAATATTTTCATTAGCTCATTCGGAGGGGCCCATCTTCTTCAAGGCCTTTATTAAGGTCCAAACGCAAACACCGCTCTCTAGCGGCTCTCCTAATGGCCACTACCCATTCAAATCAACGTTCAAGCTCCTATGGTTTTTACATCCAACTGTTCGACGAAGTGGTCGTAGATATGCTGGATGATGATCGGCAGATGGAGACTTGCATCCATCAAAGATTCGAGCGTCATTATTGGCTAGGTTGAATGCAAATACCTTTCAAAGTTATATAAAAAAAAGGAGAAAAGGAATCAATCTACCTAGGGAATTATGTATTATATATGATCAATTTAATTAGATTGAAAGTACTTAAGTTTTTCTCTCAATATTCGATTCGTACCTATCGGTTATCATTTACGATCGTTCATCTACTATATCCGATGATCCACCATAAACTGCCCTGATTAGTGATTCCGACTCCTCCTGCTACATAAATCCTCTACGAATTGATTCAGTTAGATAATACATCTACTGACTTTTAAAAGATTTAATGATGATTCGATGGTTTTTTATTAGATAAACGAACCCAGCATGGACGATCCATCTTTCATCGTCTTCGTGAATGATTGTAAAGCAGATTTGATCAAAGATCTACCAAATTTAAATCACGTGAATCCATTGGTGATCAACGAACAAGCTCTTAGCGTCTACATCGGAAGATATATCTGTGTCCTATTAACCCACCAGAAGAACTCAAATGAATAAATATTAAACAATGCACAAATATCTGTGACTAAAAAAATCATATATGTTGCAGCTGTGGATAGCTTTTTTTCGGAACAACAGTATTTTTCATACTAACAACAATTGCGTTTCTTAAAATCCAAGAAAGGTCTCATCACAGTGACAATAATCGACATCAAAAATCTCTTGGTGAGACAATTTATCGCCAATTTGAATATGTCCTCAGAATAATAACCAGCCAAGGTATAATATATAGGCTATCCCGCTTGCTGCTATTTATTTTGATGAAAATGAATACTGATACACATGAAATGTAGAAGTGTATTTGCTGGTCCGTTATCAATCACCAATTCACCATGATCTTTTAAAATATTGATTGGTTTTTGGCTCATTTCCATGGTTGCCCTTATCAATGCATACACAAGCGTCATGACTGCATTATTGACTGTCCCGAAACTAGAGCCGATTGCCAATACTTTGGAGGAAGCTGCCATCGAAAACAGATTTATAACCATAGAGACCAACACACCTATTGCCAGGATTATTTCGGTAAGTTTGTCACATGAAATTGACTATACTATTTCAAGAAAATTGAATGATATTGATTCTTAAAATCATTATAAAAAAGGATGCAACAGAAGGATACGAGAAAAAATCGGTGACCTATTTCAAAAAGACCCAACACTTTGGACAAAAGATCCTTTAACCGCGGTGGATAACGTACTTCATCGTAAATATGTCTATCCTTCAGTAAATATATATATAGCCTTTCTATTCAAAATAACAAATATAAATAATGTGGACATTTATACGATGAAAAAGGCAATGTTGATGATAAATTACATCATTTACAAAGACACGAAATCTAATGGCCGTTGTCAGATGACAGTTTCAGCCGAACTAAAGGCTTATAGCCTTTTACCTTTTCAAATGGGATTTCCTATCAAAAGTCCAATAGCCACCGCATTGAATGTGTAATACGTGTTAGTGAATAGTGATTATACATGAAATAATTGATTAACATCTTCAGATAAGTATATATATTTTTATTTTCTATTTATAGATTTTTTCTTCGCATGAATGCTGCTGGTATAGTCAATCATTATAGGAATAAATGTTTTCCTACATCAAGTCATCAAGGCAGTGGCGGACGGACGTTTCATTCAAAGATACCACGCGATCTCTAACTCTATTTGACTTAACAGCTCCTTTCTTAATTGTAGGTGTCAGTTTGTCCCCTTCTATTCTAGCTTTCTTGATTGAAATTATTATTTACTTTATAATCGATAAACTTGACTATTAGTATTGCATGCAGCTACACTACACACTTCTAATTTATCTATGGATGAATCATTTAATCAATTATTAATTAACTAATTATTTCTACACCACAAAAATGATAAGAATTAATGCATTCAAGTTTCTTCTGTAATCTCAGTAAAATAGCTCATGAATGTTCATATAATCGTATAATAAACAAGTAGCCATATAATAATAGATAGCATCAAATATTTTTTTAAAGGATAAATGATAGCAGTGTATCATAAAAGAGGTCGGAACGAAAAAGCTAAGTTACGATGAACCAAAAATGATAGATAATACAGCAACGTGGACTTCATTCTAGATTTTAAAGGATGTTATAGACCAACAAGTAAATAATAATGCATCGTCAAGAAATAATGTATGAATTATAATGCATACCATATATTTACACTCAGGAATAATTTCTATGGTTCAAGTTGGTTTATTTATGATTTACTCAGTTACATTATGTCCCAGCTTGCTATAATTCCAGCTTTATCACCAGCAATTGATCTAATGGTTAATCGAAACCACGTTAATAAGGCGCCATTGATGCCAACTTCCGCTGCTGATGGTGGGGAGCAGACGAGTCGAAGAGATGATGAACAGCTATAGGCTATCTCCGACGACCTGGAGCGGGTTGTCGACAAGCAACCGAGGGGAAGTATAGAGCAACCGGAACTTTTCCCCTTCAACAGCACATCATTTCCGACTTGAATATGCGGAATAAGAGAAATTTTGTTATCATACTGATGCTGTATAGCTTTTCAATATTCAATCCATATCGTTATATGACAAATTATACTCTATTCCCATATAAGCTGCTTTAAATTCTTTGAAATAATGGCAGAGTATAATCTTAGATTTAAAATTTTCTGATAGAACTGTTTAATACCTATTTCTAACATTTGTTGAAGTTATTTCGATTGCTTAATGCCTCTACTATTCACCCTTTCCAATCCAATTATGAGGTCCTTGTTATAACTCTTACAGGAGATACTCATTTGGGGGTTCGAGAGTAGTATGCTTCCTACTCCGTCATATCCCAAGCAACGAGATCAAAGTCGTCCACCCTCTCACTTGCGCTAATAAGGGCGAGACAATCTTGTGATGACTGTTTTTATATTCAGAATAAAATATTAATATTAATGGCTCGCGGTTGGTTTTTCATCATACCACTTTTATTTATGATTCTTTATCATATTAATATATATGTTCTTTTATGAAATCTAGTTTAAAAATAGTCCTCGCATTTCACATTTCCAACAAATAAATAGATCTAAATAAAAGTGATTGCAACGTTATTACGTTTCATTTAAAACATGTTGCAGCTCGAATGCTTAGATTAGACAAACATTTTCTCGAGTTTAGGTAAAAGAATTAAATTTAAAATATTTATACATAACTTGCTTCCGAATCCCGATACTGCTTACACCACATGATTTGTAAGCAAAAGTTGTCTTTTCTTGCGGGTGAAATCTCATTTTAACAATCGATTTTTCTAAATGTTACATTTAACTCGAGATCATCTAAAGAGATTTAATCCGATGAAGCTCTCTGTGCTAATGTAGCGTGACATTTTTCAGCAGGAAGCGATTAGAAGCAGATTTCCGAACCATTTTTAGCGTGCTAATAAGATCCAAAACATTGAATGTTGAATGTTGTCGTCAGGTTGCAACAAGTCAATTTTTTTATCTTTATTGTTATGTCTTATTAAAATAACTCTTTTTTTTTTAATCATACGAATCTTCGCTGTCACCTGGGATAGTCCTTTCGAGAACCAGGACACCCGTTTGCCTGTCGAAAGCAACCTAGATACGAAATCTATTTAGCCCAGATAAGATTTGGCTTCGACTCTGCAAATATCTTTTCAATTAAAATCGCTTTAGACCTGATGCGTAAATATGCGCCATCTATTTCCTTGTCAATCATCCTTCAAAGACGGGTTGTACCGTACAAAGAGTGGACTGCTCTTGGTTCTATCAGACTTGGCAAAGGACAAAATGATGATGACATCTCCAACTCGTGACATGAATTCGATTCAAATGTTCACCATTTCAGTTGAGCAGTCTTACGCTTTTCCGACCCGAATCAGCAGATTCCGTGTCAAAATGACCAGCACAACTCCAACGTTCGATTTCAAATTTCGTGACCAGTCGTCGTTCAAAGAGGATCTCTGGGGAGCTGCTCGTAACTTGAAGCTGGCTGATTTCGGTTTTTTGGAATTCACCTACTTTCCAGCTCATCGTTCTCTTCTTGCTGCCCGTAACCCTGTTTTTTGCTGCTATGCTCAACAGTGGACTGGACGAAGCCCGAACTGGCCAAGTCCAGATCAACGATGCCGATCCCGAGACGTTCGCTCTTTTCTTGCAGTTCCTCTATGTCGGCAAGTTGGAAGAGAACGAAGAAGAGGTTGCTATCTCTGACCCCATAAAAAATGAAGCGGCGCTTCTTTGAACCAATTACTAAAGAGTAAGCTACTGTGTTTCATCGCAAATAGGGGACGGTCGGGCGGTGAATGCGGTTATCTGCAGGGATTTCGGTAGTTGCTTGCAATCCTCTCAAATATTCAACTATAAATCACTCACTGTTTCACGCGCTTCAAAGCAGTAGCTACCGCAGAACAGGCACTGGGCAAGGCGTAAAGGGAGGAACTTGATTCGACTCTTTTTCATCATCACTATGCGGTATATGTTAGTGACATTCTGATTTCCGATGAAATTTGACAAACATCTCAGGTTCTTGTGGTACGTAGGTCCAGGTCACTATTAATTTTAATAAAATATCTCTAATTTACAATTTGATAAGCTTTGAACACTCAACAGACCCAAAGTTCATGAGTGTTTTCTTCGCTCTTAATCGAATGGCTAATAACGCTCTAGTGCAGAGCATATGACGAATGGCGGACTATTTTGGTTCACTGATCTTAATACTACATGTGTGACCCTTTTTATTTGCTCCCGGTACTCACTCCTGTAAAACTGTGTGCGGATTACGATAGAGATATTTAATTTTGAAAACCAAAAAGAGAAAATCTTATTAAATCGTTTTGTGATTTACCAGTTAAGGAATGATTCTGATACCAAACCTTTTTGACCTTCCAATGCCTTATTAATTATTTCTGCATCAAGTCCTTCGATGTAATGTGGCACATATATCGCATCCAGTACTGTGCATGCAGCAAATTCCATATCGGGAAGACTAATCAGTCTTCTATTGAAATTAATGGGATTTAAAGTCTCGTTTTAAGAAGATAGTAATATATAGTAGATTGACATACATCATGTCGTTCATAGCTGATAGGTGATGGGATCATAGCTAATGGGATTTTACTATTTTTTAGAAAGAAGAGCTCCGCCATGTGCGGCCGCTTTTGCGCTATAGTGTTGTCATATTTTATGTATCAAGTGGCAATTACAACAGACCAATGAGCCAATTTATTCTGTTTCAAATATATAATGGAGGAAACTGACTTTCTGATGAATAAGCGCTGCAGTGAGGTGATTACGACAACATAGTCGATATTTCGTGTTTACGTTTGCATATAAGCTTAATACTCGGCATAATAACTATATAATTCTCGTTTCCGAGGCACATTTTTTAAAAATATTCATTTCGTGGTAATTGGTAAACAAAATTGGCCTAATTAGTCATACTGTTTTCTTTAATCAGATTAACAAAGGTTTCTGTATTTGTCGTTGATATGGGAGGTCTGAATAAAATTGATCCCAAAGGATATTGGAATGAATTGCAGAATACAAGTGATTTAAAAACTATTAGCGATAAAAATGAAAGGCTTAATTTGTTTCCCGGAAAAATAGGCATGCTGAGAGCAACCCTGCTACCCTCTCTCTTATTTCTTTCTCAGACTACTTAGTACTTGCAAAACGTTTGCTTCTGTTCGTTGGCAATACTTCCAGGGTGTATAGTATAGCAAAAGGGGAGGAAAAGATCATCTAGAATTCTCTTCTTGTGGATAGGCCTACATGACATGAGTTCAATGGTATCTTGGAAGCAGTACTGTGTACACACCAGATTCCATTCTTCCGTCGAGCTCAAAGAAAACAAGCCAGCAGCAAATAAAGGTAGGAAGAATTATCATCGAACTATTTATACTCATGCATTTTCCTTTTTTTATGAACAGGGATTAAATTTAGGCCTACTTAAAAGACTAACAATTATGTACTTTCATTCTCCCGAATCTACGGAATTAAGTGAATTTACCATGCCATTTTATTATGTAATTATACCATTACCTCTCTCCCCTTCTCTCTCTGACGACGTATAGTAATCGTAATATGTTTTTGCTTATGTTCGATGACAATACGTTCAGGATACAAAGCCATATTTAAGGGGATGAAAAGAACATTAAAATTCTCTTAGTAGTTGATGGAAATGTAATATAGTGGAGAAACAAGTGGATACCATAATACGGTAACCACCAACCCAGATAACCTTATCCGAATATAAATTCTAAAGTGATGCTGACAAACAAAAACAAAACTTTAGCAATTTTCTATACTTATTGCAACCAAATTAATTATTTTAAGTCGTTTGAATTCACCTCTAACTTAGTCGTGCTTAATTTTTAATCTATTCCTGAATAAATTTTATATTTATTCAGAGCAGAGCAAGGTATTATAGAGACGCGTGCGTGCCGGTGCGCGCTGTTATGGTTCGTTTTATGGTGGGTTGTTGTATTGTGGTCCCGTGAAATATTGAATTATTGGCGTCTTCCACAGAGTCGTTATTTAAAGACACTTTAAAACACTGAAAAACTATGCATGATGGAGATATTTAGGAATCGATTTAGCTGAATGAACCTTTTCTGGTTGGTTGCGCGGCTGCGGCTGTTCAATAGCAGGATTATTCGTGCCAAAAGTAGCGTGAACTGTTTAAACATGTAATATTATCAACCGTTCGCCGTTTATTTTCTATACAATCTCATTCTTACATGTATAAGGTGGGAGATTATATATTCATATTTCTAAAAAGATGTATATTAAACTTTATTATTAACTCTTTTTTTCTGTGTAGAACGTTGTGCACAACTGCACAAGACAGAGCCAACTTACTGCGTGACCAGAGGGTATGATACCATTAGAAGAATCTAGCCAAGTTCGTCATAAGGTGATTTCGTTATAGCTTGGTTTTGTCAGCTTGTCAATATATACCAACAATCATTGTGGAATCTTTTAGCTCTGTCATTGTTTATCAAGCAGACGAGTTCTTGGACCAATATTCACGATCGGTAGGTACCATTCTTGACTTAAACCTTCAATCTATTGCACCAATTGATATATATTTTTCTCTTTTGCTGCTTAATTGATATACCTACTTCATAAAATAGGTTCTGTACTTCAGTGTTCCGCCATATCTTTATCGGAAAGAT
This sequence comes from Chydorus sphaericus, assembly GCA_030141595.1. Taxonomy (NCBI): domain Eukaryota; kingdom Metazoa; phylum Arthropoda; class Branchiopoda; order Diplostraca; family Chydoridae; genus Chydorus; species Chydorus sphaericus. The sequence goes on from CM057933.1 coordinate 1,590,118, forward strand.
TCACTTTCTCTGCTGAAATCTGGAGCAGACTTAAAAAGGTAACCAAATATCGATACGATTCAGCTTGTGTTCTGGTTGCATAATTCAATAAGTCCTAATTCCTATTTCAGATGGTTGATCAAGTTAGTATTGTATTGGATTCTCTGGTACTTGCATATAAATGGGAGCCATCTGGTATTAAGAGGAAAGTTGGAACCACCCTCTCCAAAATGATCAAGTTTCGTGGAGAGCCACTTTTCAGGGCAGGGTTGAAGAACCTTCAATCCTCATCAACTCTTCTCTTCACGACTTTTGATGCTGCCAAAATAGGAATCAACGACAATGTCGTCTATTTCACTTCAGAAAACACCAATCGAATAATGGACAACATCATGATTTCCGCCCAAAGATCTAGCCGCATTCATCTTCACACATTCTCGTTTCCCGACATGTTGGAAGGCGACCATTGGTTCACCTTCTGGTTGCATGTTAACTCTAGAGATCTTAACTATCCACTTCAACGACTCGATAATCTCCTCGGCCAGCAGATTTGGAAAGCTGCTGTGAACCAAGCAGGAACTGATTACGAACTGATCGCACAGAGAAGAAGATTCTTCGTCCACAAGTTCGTCCTGGCTGCTCGCAGCACCGTTTTTGCTGCTCTGTTTGCAGCTAGTGGAGTTGAAGTAGGAGAGGGCCGATCACAGAGATTGAAAACTACTTTTGGAGACGAGACCTGTTTGGAACAGTTCCTAAAGTTCGTTTACACGGGAGAGCTGGAAGGAGAAGTCAGCCACCAGCTGAAGGAGTTGGCTGAAGCTTACGAAATCAAGACTCTTCAGCTTCTGTGTAAATCAGCTCTGCTTCCCGGAGAAAACTTGGATGAAGACTACGCCGATTTAGCTATGGTGCTAAAAACGAATACAACCTTGACCGTGCCTCACATTACGTAATAATATTTTTCATTCCTCTTGTTTTAATGTCTAATTAGTTTACCTCTTTTTACTATTTCTATGCAGACCGAATAGTGATTCAGAATTTCTGTCCAAATCAGCCAGCTTCACTATCACCTGAGAGATACCTCTTGATAATCTGGAGACCCCTTTGCTTGTTGAAAGAACTCGGAGGCTCAGTCCTTTGTTTCGCGAACATTCGGCTTCGATTCAGAAAACATCTTTTCAGCTAAAATCACTTTGGATAAGCGTCGAAAATGCGTTACCATTTATTTCCTCGTACATCACCCCTCCAAATCTGGTTGCAAAGTAGAAGAAGTGGTATGCTGTGCGCCCGCATGCGAAGAATCCGAAAGCAGCTATATGATAGCATCGCCCATGATAGAAAGTTCGATTCAAATGTTTGCTGTGATATTACCTAAACCATTTCAAGCATTCCCGAAAGATGTCCAATTCTTCGTTAAACTATCCAGCACAGTCCCGAACTACGATTTCAAATTTCGTGATCAGTCGTTCAAAGAGGATCTCTGGGGAGCTGCTCGCTCCCTGGAGCTAACTGACTTCGTATTCCTGGTAGGATCGATCTCCTTTCCAGCTCATCGCTCTCTTCTTGCAGCCCGCAGCCCAGTACTTTCTGCAATGCTCAACAGTGGCCTGGAAGAAGCCCGAACTGGTCGAGTTCAGATCAGCGATTGCGATCCTGAGACGTTTGCACTTTTCTTGCGTTTTCTCTATGTCGGCGAGTTGGAAGGCAACGAAGAAAAAGTTGTTATCTCTGGTCCCATAAAGATGAAGCTGTTTGCCCTAGCTGACAAGTATCAAGTTGAAACTTTGATGAGGATCTGCCAGGCTCCAACAGGATCGACGGACCTGGAAGAAACGATCAATGCCTTTCTATCATGCTAAATCTTTTTTTTTAAAGCTTTGAACTTTGAAGTGAATTGATCAGTTGATTTTAATGGTTTCAAAGACAACTTAGAAATGTGTAACTTTTTTTATCTTGTTTTATTTCCTTTCCTTATACGAATTAAACTCAGATTTCAGTTGTTGGGATCACCCTCCAATTAAGTCATGTTGAATCTTTGATATATCAAATCGAACTTGGTAAAGAGGTACGCGTGTGAGTTACCGTTGGGGTATACATTTTAGGGCGTGTTTGTCTATTTCCCGCTTTTGGCTTCATTGACAAAATCGGTTGATGCTTGGCCTTTGTTGTTGTCTATTACACAAGCTTTCGCCTCTTCAAGCAAAGATCAACAAAAATGAGCGACGAGTTTCTTGTGTATTATTATTTTTTTTAAATACGGAATCCGGGATTTTTATGTCGGTATACCAAAAGAAAATCCGCTCACCAACTCAAGGACGGCGAGAGGCAGAGAGGATATAGATATTTTGGTCATCAAATGTATTTTACAGACTCGCCAGCAACGTTCAATCCTCTCTGTAAGACCATGTTAATTTTCATTCACTTCGACAGTTCGAAGTGAATTGGTTTTGATGGTTAGAAAAGAATGTGTAACTTGCTTTCTTGTTTTTCCCTTCGTGATATGTGAGAAATAAACTCAGATTTCAGTTGGTCAGATCCTCTCCAATTTAGTCATGTTAAATTTTCATTCATTTATGAGTCATTTTAATGATGGTACATTTCAATCAAGGACTTGGTAATGAGGTGCGCGGACGTGCGCGCGTCGTTAGGGTATTTGTTATTAGGGCGTAATTGTTGATTTCACTCCCAAACAATATTGAATACCATTTTCCATCTGTTAGTGCATTCACAATAATGTCACATGCTTGCAGTTTAATACTCAATGAGTAAATTTGAGAAAAAAAAACTTTTTTAGTTTGCTGCGGCTCTTTGTCGACGCGCTAATTGTAATGTTTTACACTAAAGCGGGAAACTGTTGTTGACATATTTGAGAGACTCCCGGGGATAAAAGAAACTTCGAACGAAAAATCAATAGTTTGCTGGTAACTGGTAAGTATACTATAGTCGAGTAACGTGGTTAATTGCTGTGATTGGAAATACACTATTAGTATGAGTGGCACACATCATCGTTCTGGAGCCCCCAGAAAGGCCTGTGGGTGGTCCTTTAATGCCCAATAAGCGCGCAAGGGCCGCTCTATCCATTCAAATCAACACACACTCGATTGAGAGTGAATGTTATTCGTGCCGTCAAAGTCCCTTACAAAAATACTGAATCAACACTACCCGTGCGTCCTTTCTTACCGTCCAGTTTTTATTGCGTCATAATTACGTAATTCGATTCAGTTATCGGAAAATTTTCCGATCTTTGGCCAATCTTCAATCAATCACCGATGATTTGTACATCCCACTGTTCCAAGAAGCGGTCGTAGATGGGCTAGATGATGATCGACAGAGGGAGACCAGCCTCCATCAAAGGTACGAGCGACATTGGCTCGGTGGAATGCAAATACCTTTCAAGTTATCTACAAATGGAGCAAAGAAATCGATTGATTAAATGAATCAATTTAAACTAGATTGAAGGCACTTTTGTGCTCAATATCCCATTCATTTCGATCGGTTATCAATACGATCGATTATCCACCGAATCCGATGGTCTACTATTAACCGTCTTGATATCGATTCATCCAGCTGTAAGCCCTTCCCGAACTGATCAAGTTATTGAATCATATATGATATATTTACCAGCTTGTATATATATAACATTTTATGATGATTTGATGGTGTGTTATTAGATAAACGGGCCCAGCATGGAAGACACATCTTCCATCGACTAATAAGCGACTAATACGCGAATGATTGGAAATAAGCAGATTTAGTCAAGGATTTACCACATTTAGATCATGTAAATCCATTTGTGATCAACGAACAAGCTCTTAGCGTCTACATCGGAAGATATCTATATGTCCTATTACTCCACCAGAAGAACTCAAAGGCACATAAATCCAAGCAAATTACTTAAATCGAATGTAACTAGCCATCCTTTTTTTTTTTTAAAAGGTTCGACAGATGAAGAATCTTTAGTCAATCTAAGATTTTTATTCTTTCTCAAAGAAATATATATATTTTTGTATGAAATTTAGTTTTAGAATAATATTTTTGCATTTCAACAAATAATTGAACAAATAGTCGTGGTAGACAGCATGTAGTAGAACGACTATCATCATAATCACGCGGCAGGTCTATCACTGTGCCACTCGAATAAGAATATAATTCGATGTTGAACTTTTCGTTAATAACTCACACTCAATCAAGGAGTGCAGTTATCACTTCTACTATCGCCGTCAATATTGTTACAGGGAATCAAGATCCATTTATCTTATTATAGTGGGACATTTACCTTTCTGGTAGATTATCCGTATTCAACGTCGGAGTTCGTATGCGCTCTTGAAATTCGAGAATGTTAACCAAATAAGGCTAGCCATAATATGTGGTTTAAGTGTTACGACGCGCCACGGTCCGCGCAGGGGCACGCTTCTGGTAAAATAAAACGATACACTAATATTGCTGGCATGATTAAATAATGGTCTAATATATACGTGGCTATTGTATTTCTGTTGTCTTTGAAATAAAAACTGAGTGCGTTAGTAGCATCATGCAAATAGTGATTTGCCACATATTTATATAGCAATGTAAGAGAAAAGAAGATGAAGAAAATTGGTTATTTTAAGAAGTATGCGCGCACCCCTGATATATCGTTACGGGATATCTTAAAAATAAGAGTGAACAAAGAGTAGAACATTTTTCTGTCTCACAATTGAACGGGAAAGAAGCAGCACAATCTAATCATCCTCGTCCTCACCTGTTAAAAAAATATCCATTGCAGTAAATGATTTATTAAATCAATTGTACCGCAAATGATGAACTTACTGTCGTCGCCGTGTTGCGGATCGACAGAGTCGTCGTCCTCTCGTGGTGATCTGTAGGATTTGAGAATTACCGATTATTTGTACATCCAACTATTCGACGAAGTGGTCGTGGAGCATCCATCAAAGATTCGAACGCCATCGGATGGGCGGAATACAAATTCTCTTTAAAGTTATTTACAAATGGAGCAAAGTATAATCAATCTACCTATATATCGAATTAAGTATATATCGAATTATAATATAATCAATTTAAACTAGATTGAAGGTACATTTGCGCTAAAAATTCACTATTAACCGTCCTGATTTCGATCCATCCAGCTATAAGTCCTCCACGCATTGATCAAGTTCGATCATACATCTTACCTTTTACAAGATTTAATGACGATTCGATGGTGATGTGTTACTAGATAAACGGACCCAGCATGGAATATTCATATATCTTTCATGGACTACGCGAATGATTGAAAAGCAGATTTGGTCAAAGATCTACCGAATTTAAATCATGTAAATCCGTTGGTGATCAATGAACAATAGCTCTTATAGCGTCTACATCGGAAGATATCTATGTCCATTTAACCCACTAGAAGAACTCAAATGCACTTAAATCAAAACCAGTAAATTAAATCGAATATTTTAAACCCTGATATACTAAAAAGGTGCATCGCAATATGAAGAATCTTTGGTCAATCATCTAAGCAGATTTGTAGCTATAGAATTTCTGTATTTTTTAATCGTTGGGTATTACTAATACATAGGTTTTTGGAGTATCAATTCGATCGATCTCATAACATTCGCATTCGATCTTTTAACAATAAAGAAAAGTTTAGTGATTTGCGTTACGCAACGGGGCTTCACCGACACACTGAAGTTGAATTCGCCTTGCGGATTTCATGCCTCAATAATTCTCACTGTTTCAAATACGATTGAATTCACAGAGCTTACGATGGCCTTTTGTTTGCTCTTAAAGGCACTCACTGGGGGTTCGAGAGTAGTATGCTTCCCACTACTTTATATATCCCAGTCAACGACATCAAAGATGACGACTTTCTCACATGCACTATTTAAAAAAACGTGAACAAATATTGCGATGCAAACTCTTCGCATTATGTCGGACCATACCAAAAAAAAAAGAAGAATAGTTTGGTACATTACTGTAGCCGAGTAACGTCGCTACCATTCATAATAAAATATAAGTATGAGGGGCAGCGCATCGTTGAGAATATAAGTGAAGAGACAAAAACAGATACAGCATCGTTCTGGATCCCGGTAGGCCCGAAGCCTATAATATCGGGACTGCTGTTGTATATGTTATTTAGAAATACCATTGGCGCGAGACATGCATTTTTGTTGGTTCCCTCTTACACCACTTTTTATGCAAATATTTGTTTTACGTATACTCTGCTGCAGTACGAGGCAGCTAGGAACAATCTAAAGCTCCCCTTTTCTTTCACTCGACCTCCAGATACTTTACAGAGTATATAGTACAATATCATTTGGAATACACTGTCTATGATAATACTATTACTTATAATATATACTTTTTTTAAACAGCCAAAATATGTCCCCAGTCCTGGAGTCTCCGTAGCTCATATAGTAAAATAGATAAATTTGCATTAACGATTTTCATTATGTATTTCAAGTGCACGCAGTTTATATGAAGTATATGAACGTAAGTAAGGCAAAGAATCGAAAATCCCACAATAAGTGAAATATGCCTGTAAAATAGTTTGTGTAAATGATGGAAGCAAAAGGTTTCATTATTTTTAACTCGCAATTCCCCTAAATAATAGAATGCAAAAACCATTCCAATTTTTAATCAGACTTGGATAGGAATTTATATAACTAAAATTCGATTATGTCGCAGTACTTGCGAGGATATGTGCCATCGTTTCTGCCAAAAATTTCAAGCGGGTCATGTGAAAGAGTTTTACTACTACTTCAACCGTTTGGAAGCGATCAAGCAATGCTCTTAACGCTATAACAACTCAAGGAGCGTGTATTTATCTGGATTTGCTGTTAAACCCCACGAAAAGATGGCCATCTTTTAACAACCGGTACGTTAATCTACTAATGTGTTTCCATTCTAATACTAAATGAAATAGCACGATTTTTACATATCTATGTAAGAGAATTTCTTATGAGCATGACTGCTTGAGCCCTTGTAAACTCCTACAGCAAATACTTATTTGGGGGTTCGAGAGTAGTATGCTTCCTACTTCGTCATATCCCAAGCAACGAGATCAAAGTCGTCCACTTTCTCACTTGCGCTAATGAGGTGAGGCAATCTTGCGATGACTGTTTTTATATACTATCAAAAATCTAATAATATTATTAATGGCGTGCGGTTGGTTTTTCATCATATTACTTTATTCGTAATTCTTTATCAAAGTAATTATATGTTCTTGTATGAAATCTAGTTAAGCATTTCAAATTTTCAACAAATAAACAGGTTGTTACCGTCGTGGTATATACAGCGCATATAGTGGAATGACTTATCATCATCACAGGTCTGCCACTGTGCGTGGCACTCGAATACGAATATACTTCGACAGTTCGACTGTTTGAAACCGATCAGCAAGCGATTGTATCAACGTTAACAACTCACACTTACTCAAGAAGCGCCGTTGTCACTTCTACTATAGCCGACAATATAGTTAAAGGGAATACCAAAAGAGTCATTTACCTCATTATTGTGGGACATTTACCTTCCTCGAAGATTATCCGGATTCACGTCGAGTTCATATGCGCTCTTGAAACTGGAGAAAAGGTGGTCAGCATCTGTTTTCAGTCAGCCAGTCGATACATCGATAATATACTTATCTAGCGAACCCGTTCTACTTATTAATGGAAGACTACGATATGTCGATTTTCCATGAAAGAGAATTACGCACAGGATCAAAGATGAATGTGTCCTATTCTAATAAAGAGGTTGAAACAACGAAAGCACTTAAACATATGCCTTATTAAATTAATTTTTTAAGAAACCCTTGGTTTCTTTACTGAATTGAAACTATGGAATTCCGACAACTTAAAATGTTAACCAAAGTCAAGCCATAATATGTGGCGTAAGTGTTACGACGCATTACATGAATCACGATTGCTATTGGTCTAATATAACGTGGCTTTTATTGTATTCCTGTTATTGTATTTGACATACAAACCGAGTGCGCAAGAAGTAGATAAATGGTGATTTTGAAAAAAAAAATGTAAGAGAACAGCAGAAGACGAAGACAAGACAATTTTGAACACAAACTACGTGCGCACTACACGTTACAGGATATCCCAAATATAAGATAGTGAATAAAGAGTAGAAATTTTTGTTTCCTCAAAATTGCACGGGGAAGAAATAGTGCGATCTAATCATCGTCCTCGACACCTGCGTTGAAAAAAAATGCTCGTTATTTTAAATGATTATTTAAATCAATTGTACAAGGGGAAACTTACTTTCGTCACTGTGTTTCGGATCGACAGAGTCGTCGTCCTCACTAGAATCAGAATCCATTTCCTCAAATTTTGCTTCCAGGTTGTAAGTCTCCGCTTGGTACATGAGTTCTACAGCACAAACAGCAACTTGACCCTTCTCCTTATTCTCCTCCTTAACCTTCTTCTAAATGAAAAAAAAATCAATTTCAATGGTTAAAGAGGAAAAATAGAGAAAAATCTTACTGGCTTTCCGTCAGCTGTAGATTGACCATCAACGTTCTCTTCCTCGAAGACGGTGCTTTTCTGGAACCAGGCAGGTACCTCCTTTGTACCGAGTTTCTTCGCCGGCATTCTGACTCCCATGATGATGTTGATAGCATCCCCTTCCAATCCACTGCATCTCATCTCATCTTGACCATCGTCTTCATCCTCTGATAGAATGTTCAAGCATCCTTGGACTCTGTAAAATAAATTAAAGATAGTTTTTAAAAAGATGACAATGCAAAAAGTATTCTCAGATTCACCTTCTGAACCGCGATGTGTTTGCGGGTTGAGGAGGTTGAATACTGGGAACCAGCTCCAAACCTTCAGCCTCCTGAAGAAGTTTATATAAAGGCTGCATGTTCCTCTGAAAGATTTCCATAAGAGTTTCTTTGATATCGGTGATATCTTCAACGCCAATCTGGCAAGCGGCGCAAAAAAATCCACTGCAATTTTGCTCGAGCTTGGCAGGGTCAAAAACATCAAAGTAGGTAAACTCTTTTTGGCACGTAGGGCAAAAGTAGTTGGTCTTGGGATCTTTGACCTGAGCAACTTCAATGCTCTGCCTGATTCTTTCCAGCTTGTATCTCACAAGGTTGAACAGTTTCTGAATTGGAAAGAGAAGAATGATTCACAAATCTTTTTATAAAACTTTCAAGAAAGTTTTAGTTTAGTTACCTGATAGTCAATGTGGTAGAATTTTAAGTCGCTTTCTTTGGGAGAGCCAACTTGGAGCATGCGGTTCGTAACCAGTTTCGCAAGATTGCCTTTCAACTGATTGCCCTTGAAATGGCAAATGATTTCGAGGGACTCTTCCAGCACACCTGTAATTAAGATTTTCTTTTAAATGTATCAAAACTTCAAGCTAGAGGAATTATGAGCTTACACCCAAAGTGAACAATCCTATCCACGACGAGGGCTTCTTCTCTGGTGTTGAAAGTGACGGCCAACAACCGAGCCAATCGTTTCAATATCGGTGGAACTTGCTTGGCCGCAATCTCATGCTGAAGAAAAGTTAGAGAATTTTTCTTCAAAAATTCCACAACTTTTTTATCGTCGAAACTAGGTGCACCAAGCCTACGCCACATATTTTTGATGACGCCATCCATCTCCATCTTGCCCACCTCTGATTGGACGTTGTAATGAACGACGGTCTCCTTGTCGTGTTTGCCAGGCAAATAGATAATCTTATTGCCAACAAGCTGATGGGCAAAAAGATGTTAATAATTCTTAAAATGACTTAACTGCTTCAATAATATTTTAAATACCTTGGAGAGGACTTTATCAGCGTTGGGGAGTGATGATTTAATGTCATCCAAGAATAGCCCCCCTGTGTTTCGGAGCTTTAGAAGAAGACTCTCGCGGTCGTTGATGTCATAGAGAGGTTTGTAGGCATACAATTTACCTCCTCCAGGAGTCGAGCTCACCAGAACCCTGGGATGACTGGAGAGAGTGTCTCTGAGTGACTGTCAAAAGTGAAAAGATACGAAAATAAGCGAAATCATGTAACGTTAAGAAAGTGAATGATGTACATTGAGAAGCTTGGCATTCATTCCTTTTTCCTTCTTGATTTCTCCAACAATGTGTTCCAAACTGAGTGGTTCATTCTTACTGTCAAGATATTTCTTTTCCAAATATTTGACAAGTTCTTCTGTGAGGAGGACAGTTTTGGCATTGGCACTGCCACCCACTCGCTGACTGCTGAAACAAGAAAATTTGCAACAATAAAAGAGATGATCAAGTATAAACTTTTAAGAGGGAATTACTTGGATGGACCAGCTCTTTGTGTCACAGCCTTTGGTGTTTTCATGGGCTTTCCATTTTGTTCAGAAATCGCTGATTCTTTTTCTTTCTTAATCCTCTTATTTCCTTCCTTTGAAGGTGTGCTGATACAAAGAATATTCAATGTTAAAATTTAAAAAATAATGGCATTAGGCGTGAAACTTACACAAGATTGGCATCTTGCTTCGTCTCTGATGGGACTTCGCGTTTCCGTTTTTGATCCATTTTAGACAGTGTACAATTCTTGATTTACAAGTTCTGCGTTACAGTAGTAAAAACGTTGATGTACCAAGCACAGCGCCAGCTCATCTGCCAACCTCGTTGCTCCTACATGTACCGCGGCGGAGCTCCGCCGTGCTTGCAGAATGGATTAATGGCCGCCTGTTGCACGAAAACAAATGACGAGCGCCTGGCGCTCTAACGAACAAATAGGCGCCAGAGGGTTTGAACAGCAGATTTCATCATTTTAAACCTGATATAATCCAGATATATGAATTGAATAACGCCTTTGGTAGCAGGTGGATGATACATTAAATTCTTTATCTACCTCCTTTTTATAAGAATGGAAGTCTAGATGTGGTGCTAATTTCTATTTAAAGATGAAAGTAGTAGGCCGACTTGAGCATCAAAGACCATAATCTTATTTGTTTGTAATTAAAATTATCGTTTAATGATTGGATGCCTGATGCGAATAATTATTACACAAATTGAACTGTTTGAAATGCGGTTAATTAGATACAGCATTCTAAATCTTTGCCGTAGATCAACTCAAGGGCATGACATTACCAGCAGAATCAATCACATCCTGAATGTAATCGGAAAGAGAGAGAGTTAAATTGATGTATACCCGAATACTCCACCTTTTGGCCTTATAGAATAAACGTGAATCAGTGCTATTTGCTAGTTTTATTTACTCAAATCCAGTTAACTATTACCACATCTAACATATATTTTTTCAATAATAGGAAAACTTTAAAAATAAGAATACGAATACTTAAACCAATTCAAACGCCAATCTGCCCAGTCAATATGTATCGAAAAATAAGGTATGCAGTCTCCGACAGAATCGGATATGTGATATGCGAGAGGGAGGTCCTGGACGTGAATTTATCTGGCGCTGAGACTCAGCAAGGTACGGATCCAGTCCCACGTAGCCAGCTCGGCATGAAATTCCCCTCTCCGATAATCTTCTTGCCATTTTCTAATATGATTAGTCAGGCATCTGCTGCAGTTCTTGATTAGTAAAAGTAACTTGTTTCAATATGGCTCTGTATATTTCAATAATAAAGGAGAAATTGAATCCAACTACGACTTTCAGCTCCAGTTCGCCTGGACGTGAAGAGGTATATTTTCCCTCCTCGACGATCGAACCCAGATCGTAACAGAAAGCGACGAACTGTGCGGCAACGTCTATGTGGCTGATTGACTTCCTTTTTCATACGCCTCTTGCAGCATAGTTCGTCCATTTTCTCTGGTTCGCATCATCCGCTTTAGCATTATCTTTATGGTAATTTCATTCAGCATCCCAGGTACACTTATTGCCAAAATTTCCATAAGTCGGAACAACAGAACTATTTCGAAAAGATAAAGATGATGTTATGAATATCCATGGGGACCAACGGCAATATGAGATGCAATGATTTTTTGAGCTGGTTGGCGTTGATGTGTGTCTTAACCGATTATCAATTATATTTAGAACTTCAGATCTCTTTTATACAATATTTGTTGACGCATGTAAAAGCATTTATTAGAAAATAGTTTAATGCCTTTCTTTTCTTGCTTCTACTTTTAACTCTTACCAATCCGATTATGAGATTGAGCCCTTGTTAACTCTTACAGCAGGTACTCATTTTGGAGTTCGAGAGTAGTATTATGCTTCCTACTTCGTCATATCCCAGGCAACGAGATCAAAGGCGTCCAGCGCTTATAAAGGTGAGAAAATCTTGCGGTGCGATTATACGTTATTCTTGTATTAAATCTAGTTTTCAAATAATCTCCGCATTTCAACAAATAAACAGGTTATTATTAGAGTCGCGGAATACAACGCACATATAGTGGAACGATTGTCATCATCAGAGGTCTGCCACTGTGCCTGGCACTCGAATACGAATACTTCGACTGTTTGAAACCGATCAAATGATTGTATTAACGTTAACAACTCACACTCACGCTAGGAGCGCAGTTGTCACTGCTACTATCACGATTAGTATAGTTACAGGGAATATCGCAAGAGTCATTTACCTCACTATAGTGGGACAGTTACCTTCCTCGAAGGTTATCCGAATTCAACGTCGAGTTCATAGGCGCTCTTGAAACTCGAGAAAAGGTGGCAGACTCGAGAAAACAGTGCTTAAGTATAGCGTCATGTAAATAGGGTTCGCCACATATTTATAGCAATGTTGGAGAAAAGAAGATGAAGACAATTTTTTATATTACGAAGTACGTGCGCACCGCTGATATATGTTACGGGACATCTTAAAAATTAGAGTGAAGAAATAAAATAAATTTTTCATTCTCAAAATTGAACGGTGAAGAAGCAGCGCAATCATATCATATCAAGTCATCCTCGTCCTCACCGCTGTTAAAAAAACTCATCATGGTAAATAATTAATTAAATCAATTGTACAAATAGAGTCTTACTGTCGTCATCGTGTTGCGGATCGTCAGCGTATTTCGTCCTCTCATGGTGTTCTGTAAGATTTGTGAATCACTGGTGATTTTTACATCCAACTGTTCGACGAAGTGGTCGTAGATGTGCTGGATGATGATCAACAGAGGGAGACCAACATCTATCAAAGATTTGAGCGACATTGGATGGGTGGAATGCAAATTCCCTTTTAAGTTATCCACAAATGGAGCAAAGAATAATCAATCAATCAATATAGTGATTCATGTATTATAAAATAATCAATTAAAACTAGATTGAAGGTACTTTTGCGCTCAAAATTCCATTCGTTCCCTTCGATTATCTATGCGATCTATTATCTACCTGATCCGACGATCCACTATTAACCGTCCTGATTTCGATTCATCCAGCTACAGTATAAGTCCTCCACGCATTGATCAAGTTCGATCATACATATTACTTTTTATAAGATTTTTAATGATGATTCGATGGTGTGTTATTTCATGTAAATCCATTTGTGATGAATGATTCGACTCTCTTTCGCTCTCGGTTTACTTTGCAGAAGCATCTTGTGATGAATCTTAATAGTAAAGCCAAGCAATGCCAAGCGAGTGAGAAGCTCTGTAGCAGCAACTCCATTTAAATAAGCATTCCTCTTGGCTTGAAGCTACAACTCGAAAACATAGCTCTACGACGAGTAATCAGGATTTTCAATATCAGAGGAGTATCACCAGGACAAACCATGATATGTGATGCGGCGATGCGCATTGCGCGGGAATGTCTACAATTCGTGTAGTTAGCACATAACGCCTTTTTTTGGAATAAGAAAATATGGTGCTTATATAATTAAGCATGTCTAATTTGATGAAATAATTATTTTTATCTTCAGTTACATTTTTACATTTTCAAAAATTCGCTGCTCTCTCTCCTTTGCACAAAAATTAAACGGCAACGTTGCAGCCGCCAGTGGCCAGCCTGGCAGGGAGCGGCACCCTCAATCATTTTCATTTACGCAGTTCAGTTTCATTTTACGGTTTGGGCGTTTCCCCCTTCCCCCAAGTCCGTTCGACACGTTACTCAAGTTTATTCCACTTTACACATAATTTCGTGAGTTATCACCTTAATTTCACGGTGATTGTTTGCACCAGCCAACTTAAATCTCACCACTTTTGTGCTTAATTTTGAAGCAAACCGTCGAATTTTGTCTTGTTTGACCGTTTTTGTTGCCGGCCTACTGATGGCGACGTCCAGGGCATTCGTCACTTCAGTCGTGCCTGTCAAAGGCCGAAGTAAAGTGATTGTAACTGATGCTTCACTGGGCCCATCCAAATTTTCGATTCGGTTGAAAAACTCGAATTGGGAATACCAGCGTATGCGTTCCGAGCTTGAGTCGACCTCCCTTCACTCACTTCCTGTCACCCCAGACAAAGGCACACCCTGCATTGCTGTGAAATCAAAGGTAATTTACTCTTCTCCATCATTAATATGAGATTTGAACTCATTTAACATGTTTTATTCCCTTAGAAATTGTATCGTGGCCTTGTGCTCTCCACCAACCGGGACCAGAACACCTCCACCGTCTGCCTTGTGGACTTTGGTATCAATTTCAGCCTCACAAGTTTATCATTTCCTGTTCTAACCTCTTCAAATTTCTATTCAGGTTGTATCGAAGCTCTACTCCACAGCATGCTCTTCCAGATACCTGACGGGATCATGGCTTACCGCCTCTTCAGCTCCACCGTGGCTCTCACCGATGGAGAGGCCCTCTCTGAGAAGCCTGGCCTGAATGAGATTTTTGCCTCACTCATGCCAAGTTTGGATCACCTCATGTGTGAAGTGGTGAAAGATGAATCCACTCACCAGATAGTCAATCTCTATGATGTGAACAGGCACAACATTTCCAAAGTGGTGTTGGGGATGTATAACAACTTGGTTCCCAAAGTCAAAGCCTTGTCACCTGCTCCACCTCCTATTCCAAACATCAAGGCAAGTTTTGGCTTCTTCTTCAATTTTTTTTTCTCTAATTAAATTTTTTATTTTAGATTCCTGATCCTAAGCTGCAATCCACCGAGAAACTCTTCGTCACGGTCAGTCACAAAGTTGGTCATTTCTACGGCCAGTTGGTGAACCGTCCAACTTCAGAATTGACTGACAGTTTCAGTGAGCTGCACAAATTCTACGTGACCAACCCGAAAGCTGCTCGTTTGTACGTAGAGTTTTTAGCCTAAAATTTAAATTTTATTCGATTTATTAACGATTTTTTTACTTTCAGGGACGTTGAAAGTTCCATCGGTCGCATTGCGGTCGTGAAATGGTCGCAAGACGGGCAGTTTTATCGCTGCCGCATTCTGAATGTGACCGGAAACTATGTGGAAATCCAATTCATCGACTTTGGCGACGTTATGACGGTGCTCCGCCGAGATATCTTTGCTCCAGTGGTCTCTAGCCGCTTCAGCCGACCGGCTTTTGGGATTAATTGCGTGCTCCCCCTTGACGGAACAGCTGTTATGAAGAAAAAAGATTGGAATGCCGCCCTCCTCGAGAAGACCGTCGAAGTTAGGATCGTTAACAAGAATCCCGACGGCACGTACACGATTGCCTTCACCATTGACCCGCTCAATCACAAAGTTTTAGAGAGACTTTATCCACTGACGAATCCGGTAGCCCTCCAGAATAAAACTAGTAAGTTTAGTTTTCTACGATTAAAACTATTCTCTATGATTAAAATTTCCTATTTTTCGTCTTTTAGCTCAACTGGAACCGAAGAGATCTCCAATTCAATCTCCTAGTTCGAATTCCAAAGGTGGTTTTATAGCTTATTCTACTGCTATTTTAATAATCTTCTTAAATTTAAACTCCAATTTGTTATTATGATTTTCAGCCAAACTGAATCCGAAGAGACCTACTATTCAATCTCCTAGTAGAGTCCCTGTAGGCATTCTCACTGAATCCCATTCTATGAACAAAACTAGAGAGATTTTGAATCCCAAAAAATCCCCTCCACGGCAGATCTTCCAGAATCAAAACATGGAAACGAGCGTGCCGGTCAAGGATCCATTTATACAGCGGCTGCTTGCTTCACCAGTTGTCCAGGAAATTTTGCATACGCCCTGCGGACTACCTTCCGCTGCGTCTGAATCCAAACAGGGAATTGTTCGAGCCAAGCCAACCTCTCCAAAGACCACATCCGCTGTCCAGATGGTGGATAGAGCAGCTATGTTGATCCCCACAATCCCGGTTCCGTTTGCAACATACGCCTTTCTGGACACTGCTCGTCAAAGTGTCGCAGTCGCTTGGTTCTACAGTTTTGATCGGTTCTTTCTCAAACCAATAGACGTGACTACCTATGAGGTAAACCAATAGCTTAAATTTTTGTTTATATTATTGGTGGTAAGCAATTTTTTTTTTTTTTTTTACGTTTTAGGCCGATTTGGAGCCCATGAACGGGTTTTACTCCTCTTTATCCGCCAATGAGCTTGTCGAGGACAGTCCCAAAGTGGGTCTTCCCTGCGTCGTTCGATCCAATGAAGATGGCATGTTTTACCGGTCCCAAATCGTGGCGATCCTTCCTGATAATACTGCTCAGGTCCTGTTTGTGGACTACGGCAATGAGCAAATCACTCTGTTGACGGATATTAAGCGGATTGTGCCAAAATTCATGAAGCCACCTCAATTGGTAGGTTAAAAATTGAGATATTGTTCACAAACACTTGTTAAATAACAATCGTTTTGTATTTATTTTCTAGGTCTGGCCGTGCAAACTTGCGGGAATCGATGGATCACAGTTGAAAACGGACGTCACCTTGTCGGCCGATGACGAATTGATCGCTACATTCCTCTCCGTCGACAAAGGTAGTTTTAAATGAATGGAGCTCAGTTTAAGATTCAAAGTAACCTTTTAAATTCTTGATTTCACAGGTGTGCACCTCGTTAAAGTTATGCACAAAACTCACGGAGACATGGCTAGCTACGTCACGAAGAAATCTCTGCCCGGGCTCCGTCCAGCTGTATCCCAACTGCCTGATCTTGAACCTCCTTTACGTCACGATGTTTTCGTTTCGTATGTCAAATCTGCATCCGAGTTCTGGATCCAATTCAAAGCGAATGAGACGATCATTAACGATGTGAGTGAAGAACTTGCTCAGCACGTTAAAAATGGAGCCAGCAGAGTGGAACGTCCCGTCGTCGGCCAGCTTTATGCCATGGAGCGTCCGATTTTCGGCGGCTACTACCGCGCCAGAGTTTCTTTTTGTGACGGGAAGATGGTAAAAGCCACTTTTATCGACTACGGCGACGACCATCCGGTCTCAATCGAGAAGGTCTTTTCTCTTCCTGATCGCCTCGGAGCTCTTCCGCCTCTGGCTACGCGCTGTTCCATAAGCCGTCCAGCGGAGAAGTACTTAATCATGATGACGCCGAACGAAGGCTTTAGAGTCGTTGACACACTCGCTCTTGATGGCAAAAACATTGAGAAGGAAACTTTTACTGGGCTTAATGTTGCCCCAAAGGTATATTTTGTTTACTTTAATTTTTCGCGCTTCTTCTTAAAATTATTATTATGTTTTGTTGTAGATTGAACAACGCAAAGTGGAGAGTGCTGCTCCTCTACCTCAGGTAAGAGCTAATTTTTCATTGCATCAATTTGACATTTTCTCATTTATTAATATTATTTAATTTTTTTATTTAGAAAATCAATGTTCCAAAACCGTCGTCGTATGTCAAGAAAGCTATCCCCCATCCAGCTGTAGCCGTCTTGATGGACTCTTCCGTTCAAATGCTGTATGAGGAACACGACATCTACATTTCCTACTCAATATCCCCAAGTGAGTTTTGGATCCAGCTGAAGGCGGATAAAGACTTGATCAACAAAGTGGATGAAGCGATTGTCCAGCACATGGAGACGGCCCCCCTGAGAGTAGCACGCCCCTTTGTCGGACAAATTTACGTCATGGAACATGCAACGCTCGGCGGTCACTATCGCGCCCGTGTTTCCGCCTTAAATGGTGACACAGCCGTCGCTTGCTTCGTGGATTACGGCGACGTGGTTCCAGTCTCGATCGAGAAGATCTTTTCACCACCAGCCGGCCTCGAATTGATCCATCCTTTGGCAGCTTGTTGCCGCATTAAATGTCGATCTTGGTCGCCTGAGGCAAAAGAACGATTTATCTCAATCACTTCATCAAGTGAAACTGTTTTCAGGGCTTGTTTTGGATCATTTATCGGAAAATCTGTCCGTGTAGTTGAGTCACTTTTCCTTCATGGCAAGAACATTGAAGATGACATTTTCTCTGTAGTGGATAAGCAGGTAAAATTTTATCTATTATTATTCTATTTGTTTAATTATCTTTATTTACAAGAATCTATTTTCAAATCTAGGAATCGGAGTCTGAAGTTACCAAAGTGAACAAGCCATCTAGAAAAAGAGCTCGAAGGAGTTCAGTGTCAGAAAAAGCTTTCATCCGTCCTGCTATTGCCGACTTGCGCGATCCTTCTCACAAGCTGAATACCGATGGATACGACGTAGTGGATAAGCAGGTAAAATTTTCTCCATTATTCTAATTGTTTAATTATCAAGCTTCATTTACAAGTATCTATTTTTTAAATCTAGGAATCGGAGTCTGAAGTTACCAAAGTGACCAAGCCAGCTAGAAAAAGAGCTCGAAAGAATTCAGTGTCCGAAGCTTTCATCCGTCCTGCTATTGCCGACCTGCGCGATCCTTCTCACAAGCTGAATACCGATGGATACGACGTCTACGTCTCCAACGTCAATTCCCCCTTGGACTTTTGGCTTCAACTCAAAGCTGACAAGGAGTTGATCAACCAAGTCCTCCAAGACCTGATGCCAAAACTCAAAAAAGCCAATTTTCCGTTCGTCGTCAACCAGCTCTACGCTGTTGAGCATCCGAAAATCGGCGGCAAATTCCGCGCCCGGATTACGTCCGTCAATGGGGCCACTGCCGAAGCTTGCTTCGTGGACTACGGTGACGTCCATCTGGTTCCGATTCAGAACATCTTCGTCTTGCCAAAGCGGCTTAAACTACTCCCAACTCTTGCCAGTCGATGCAGAATGGAGCGGCAAGCGTGGTCGTCGATTGAGAAGAACAAATTCATCTTGTTAACGTGGGATCTTAGTGAGGTTTTTCGGGCAACCTTCGGAGCTATGGATGACGGTGGCGTCCGCCGTGTAGATGCCCTCTTCCTTGGTGGAAGAAATATCGAAGATGACATTTTCCTCAAACTGGATAGCAAGGAGGTAAACTATTTTCTTTAAAACGTAAAGTTACCTTATTGATTTTATTTTTGTTACAGAATGTTGAACCAGCCAGGATCGAGTCCAAGCAACCTGCTGCTCCTCCAGTTACATCCCTTCCAGTGATTCTAGAAGTTGATGAACCCGTTCAGGTAAGCTTCCACATATTCTTTTTTATGCCTTATTGTTAGTTAAATCCCCTATTATTATCTAGAAAAATTATCTAGTGGATGAAACGGCATCGGGATCTTCAATGGAAGTGAAGAAGGGCCCCCCTCTTCCGGCCATCTGTGACTTGTACAGCTCTGGAACGCGTCAGCCAGAAGGATTTCATGTCCACATATCGTGCGTGAACTCACCCTCCGATTTGCACGTTCAGATGAAGGCTGACGAGGACCTCATCAACGACATCAACTGGGAACTGGAACATTACATCGAGAATGGTGCTGCTGTTGTGGAAAGGCCCGTTGTCGACCAGCTTTACGTCATGGAGCATCCTACTTTGGGAGGCTTTTATCGCGTCCGAATCACTCGAATGGGTGGCTATGCTGTTGAAGTTTGTTTCGTGGAGTATGGCGAAATTCACTACATCCATTCTCCGAGAATTTACGAGCTTCCCGAGCACTTGAAGAGGCTCCCCTTTCTGGCCGCTCATTGTTCCATGAAGCGGGATAAGTGGGCGCCGGAAGCCAAGGATCGTTTCGTTTCCATCGTATCGGACACGGTCACTGTTTTCCGAGCTGTGTTTGATGCGGTCGAAGAGAACGGGACATTCCGAATCGCCTCTCTGTTCCAAGATGGCAAGAACATCGAGGATACAATTTTCACCAAACTAACTGTAGATTCTTTGACGCCCATCACCGACCAAGATCTAGCTATTGAAAAGGTAGGCTTTCGATATTTTCATTTGTTTTTTAGTTTAAAGTTAGTTAATCAATATTGTTTTTACAGACTGATCCTGTTCTTCTTTCCGGTCTGGAAAGTGTCGAACTTAAAGTAGAGGAAGCTACTCGATCCTTACAGGTATAGCTTCTATTATTATTTTCACTTAATCGCAATTAGCTATTCAATTTACTGTTTTCTTTTTTTCTAGGCTATTGCTGGATTGCCTTCTGATCTGGAAGGTTGCAAGCCACAAGTAGGAGAAGATGGAGTCACCCGATCCTCTCAGGTACATATTTTAGTCAACATCATTAAGCCATTCGCATTTACTATCCCTTTCTTACACTTTTAGAAGACGGAGCTTGCGAGAGAGGAGATGATGGACCATCCTGCTCTGTTTGGCTCGTGCGATCCTAGCTCACACATTGAAACGCGTGCTTCCGTAGTTCTTACCGAAGAGCCCTTTACGTCGCTCCCTTATGTAAAAATAAGCTTGCCTATTATATTTTTGTGAAGTGTTAAAAGATAATTTTTTATTTCTTAAGGAGGACGGTACTCGGGCTGATCCTGAATCGCCTAAGTGCCCCGTGTCAACAGTAGAACCTGATATGGTGGGTGCTGTTAACTGTTCGGAGGTGCCCATCGTGTCGCTGGATGAAGATAAACCAGTGGACTCCATCATTCCGGTAACGTGTGTGATTTGTATTAATATCTTTTTTCATTGAATTATTCATTTAATAGGATATATTTATGAATCCATTTTTTTATTGTAAAAAAATGTGTTTAAGTTGTATCTATTTTAAATAACTAGTTATTTTTTACGTATATTTAAATTGATATCAGAATGAGGTCTTTGCCATCGGAAAGAGTTGTGCCCAAGAAGAATCGTTGGAAGAAGAGAAACCAAAAGATTCTATTCCGGTAATATTAACATAAACATTTTTGCTTAGTTAGATTATTCTTTAATTGAATAATTATTTGTCATTTCAGATTGAGGACTTGATCGGTTTTGATAGCGCTGGTCAGTCATTGCAAGACGTCGAAGCTGATCAGATCGACTTCATTTCTGCCGCTCACGAACCGGTCCCTCAGGATCCCATTATGGTCCCCATCGCTCAAGTGCTGGAAGAAGGGTTATCTTACTCGGCTGCCATCGGAAGCACCGTTGCAGAAGCTCAATCTGTATCCGTCTTTGTCGACGAAAAGCTATCCGAGTCGGACATGACTAACCATTCCATCCTGACGGCGGAAACCGCTCCGATTGGCTCCGTCATCGAGGAAAAGCAAACTGTCTCCATGGTTATCTCAGACGAGCCATCCATCCAAATTGATTTGAAAGCCGCCACCTTTGAAGAAGAAGAGCAGCAAACTGCTTCGATCATGATAGAGGTGAAGAAAGAGGTTTCCGATCCCGCCGAATCAGTTGCAGTCGAAGACGCTGAGACAAATGATCCTGAATTCGATTGCACCTTCCGAGGTGTAGAGCAATCAGCCGCCTCTATCTTGATCGAAACGGAGACACGGTCTGATCCCTTTGTTCTCTTGGGATCCATCGTTTGTGACGCCTCTCTCTTGGAAGATGATCAAAACAGCGATCCTGCTAGTACGAACTTGATTGTCTACGAAGGTGTTGACAGCAAGTTGGCTACCCTCGCCAAACTTGTGCAAGAGGCCGCGACCGGTGCCGACGGAGAACTGAACGATCCTGCGCAAACCTTGTTCCTTCCGCACACTGATGACTTAGTCCATTCACCTGACCCTGAAGAAGAAGATGAAGATGAGGAGCAAGCTATTGGTTGGTTTGAATCCATCAACAACTTGAAGGCACCTCTAGCCG
The DNA here is from genome assembly GCA_030141595.1 of Chydorus sphaericus. NCBI lineage: Eukaryota > Metazoa > Arthropoda > Branchiopoda > Diplostraca > Chydoridae > Chydorus > Chydorus sphaericus. The sequence continues at coordinate 1,611,963 of CM057933.1, forward strand.
AGGAAGAGAGGACAACCGACATTACCGAGCTCGTCAATGTGGATGGGGTTGAAGAAGAGTTTCCTAGCGGTCTCAAGGAAGAAGTAGCTGATTCAGTGGACAAACAACTTGCTCCCGTCCAACCCGTTGGAGCGGGTACAGGTGATATTAGGGGAGAAGAGGTCAGGGATCTTGAGGAGTCATCGCCCTTGTTGCTTACGCTTCTACATTCCGCTGCTGTCGCCATTGAAGTGAAACTAGCTGAAAGCGCCTCAACGGTCGTCGAGAAAGAGCAAGAAAAGGAGCCGCTGTCCAAGAAGGAGCAATCAATCGAGTCCATTTTCGAAATTGACACGAAGATGATGGATCAGTCGTTCAACTCGAATTTCCCAACTCCGGATCACAGGTTTGTTTCCTTACTTTAGTTTACAGTCTTATCTTAAGGGAATCTTAATCAATTTTCACACTTATTTTTTATAGTGTTTTGGATGATTCGTCGAACCTTGAACTGCGCAATTTGTCTCTCGTTTGCAACAGTGAAGAGAAAACTGGTACGGCATTTTTTGGTTTTTCATTTTCACTGTGCGCTTAGGTGCATCAAGTTATAGTGCTTTTTATGTAAATAGTTGGTTCAGATTAGTTAATTTTGGTCATGTTTACTTACTTACTGGTTTTAACTAATTTGCTTGCTTATTTTATGTGGGCGCAGAGCTGTACATCGAGGATATTGAAGAATCCGACGAGGAACTTGCCTCGACCCCGTATAGTGAAGCTGCCGCCTCTGAGAGCGGAAATGAGGAGCGAGAGTCACGTGCCGCGCCGGCTAAGTCGTCTTAGTCTGGAACCACTCATGATTGGATTGAAATGAATTTTTTTTGGTATCTTCTCAAGATTTTATATGTTGCAACCTTTTTTGTGTTAGTTACTCACGCGGGATTGAATTGAAATGAACTTTTTTTGTATCTTCTCAAGATTGTATATGCGGCAACCTTTTTGTGTTGCTAAAAGTTTTCGCTCCTCTTTTTTTCGTTTATATATGTCAATACACTTGTCTTCTCTTGTTTTTGTAAAACGAGTACGGTAATTCAAAAAGCACTTTTTTCAACAGTTTTCTTTTTCCTTTTATTTATGCTAAGAATTACGTGTAGCTCTCGGAACAGTAAATGTAATGAAAGAGGGGTGAAAGATCTGGTTATATTGCCTTCGACGAACAGAAAAGAGGAGCCAAAAGTAAAAACCATGAAGCTCATTATATAAGGTATAATAATATATATATATATAAGGTTAATGGCATTTGAATGTATATAAATGGGTTATTTGTAAGTGGATTTGACATCTCATAACGTTGTTAGTAAACATAATGGATCGAGTGTGGCAGCGAATTTAGTTACCGGTATCCAAGGATTCCAAGGTAGTCAATTTAAAGTTAATATGGCAATGAATTCTTCATTTAGAACTGATGTGAAAATTCAATATTGAATAAGAATATAAAATACGCAGAAGAAATGGCGACTTGTTGAAATTAAACTTTTCTTGTGATAATTGGTGGTCCTGAAAAGGGCCGAATAAGTAAGTTGGCCAAATGGTATATAAATAGTTTAGCCGCCGAAGCCGTAGAGAGTGCGGCCTTGGCGTTTGAGAGCGTATAGACGTCGTCCATGGCGGTCACCGTCTTCCTCATGGCGTGCTCCGCGTAGGTACAGCGTCGCGGATGACGTTCCTTGAGCACACCACGGGTCTCCTCGTAGATCAAGCCGGAGGTACGCTTGACACCACCATCTAATCTATGTCTTGTTTACTTTTAGCTCGTGCGTTCTTTTGAATCGAAAATAGTGTCGGACACCATTACTTATTGTCTATGGTGATGGTGTGTATGTACTATAATAAGTGATAGAATATTCAGATTTAGAAATTATGAATTTTTACAATATATGCAAATATCCTAGCTCCTTTTAAATTCTATTATACCTTTCAAAAGACTTGGGAAAACAAGTGTCAGTAATATGGCTACTGTAGCAGTCAGCAGGGACGAAAGTATCGTCATTTAAAATGGAAAGACTTGAATATATAACAGGTAAAACTTGATAAGGATACAAGTTATACACAATCAATTGAGTCACACAATCAAATGATATAGAAACTGCTGGATGAAATGTGGAAAATAAATTGATAGATGATTACGGAACTCCAAGGTTGAAACAACAACAAACAAGCAGACGATGCTATGTTGCCATCTGCTTGTTTTTTAAACATCGCGCTTTCCCGCTCGAAAGGGCGGCAAACTAAATATTCTGTTGATTTTTTTAAAAATTATTTAGGCTCTGGCATAGAATCAGGTTGAGAGATATAATTTTGTTTACCTCCTTTCAAAGAGTCTAAATCAAAAAATCTTATTAGCCGTGAAAAACTACCTACCAAGTCTTTTGTAGCAAACCATTCAAAGAATACTTTGATATTTAATCAATACGTAAATTTTTGAATATTACCAGGGAAGCCTCTCTACAAGTAAAAATTATGGATGCCGATAAACCTCACAAGAACACAATTTACAATTTAGAGCAGACTGGACTGAACAATATGGAGCTGGCTGGAGATTAATTAGAGAAAACTATATTTATGCATTTTAAAATTCAAATTCAAAATCGAACTTGTATTAGGCTTCTGCTGTCTTTGAAATACAAACTAAGTGTGTGTAATGGTGGATGGTGTGTTGGCACATCTTTGAATAGTTATTAAATTTAGCTGAAGAGCCTTGTTGAGGTCCGCCGCCGTGTAGGGATAAAGCGGAAGTGAACTTGGTGACACGTATTGGAAAACACAAATTTGACGCACAGGTTCGGCTGGGAAGTAAGGAAGAGCTGCCAAAAGTACGCAAACATATAAGAAATCAAAAGGAAGAAAACGATAGGAGCAACTGAGGGAAAAGATGAATCAAGATCCCCAGCAAGCCCTGTTCGACCCTAATAAGCTTTTTTTCATTTTTCTTTTTTCTCCACATGGTCCTTCACAGTAGTCAATAGTTCTTTCTGATCCTTCTTGGATTTGTACTGCAACTTTTCGTCGTCTTTCATGCCGTGAGTGCGAAGCTGCTCCAAGGTCAAGGTTTTGTAGGTGTACCCTTGGTTTATCAAGAAACTTTGTCGGTTCTTTGAATATTCTTCCTCGGGAGTGTTACGAGACACCTGAAATTATGAGAAATGTACTTGAACAAAAATTGATCGTTATACAAACACACAAATATGAATTATTTCATACCAGAGTGTAGAAGGCGCCTTTATTGTCATGTTTGCGTCGAAGAACTCGACCGAGGCGTTGGGCTTCCTGCCGACGGGATCCACCATGAAACGAGACTTGAATCACGACGTTGACATCAGGGATGTCGATAGACGTGTCTCCCACCCTGCTCAGCAAGATTGTATTTCCTCCAGAACTACTCTTGAATTTCTGCAGAGTAACGAGCCGTTGTGCCATCTTTGTATCACCGTCGATAAAGGGTTTGTTCAGCTTCTCTGCGTAAACCCGCAAAGCAAAGACATTATCCGAGAAGACGATGATCTTGTCTCCGCGCTTTTCGTGATAGTTGATCAGGAACTGGCAAACTTGAAACTTCTGGGTATGCAAGATGTAGAACACCTCCTTCTTCTTGATCGGCTGGCATTTTTCATATTCGAGGAAGAATTCAGAGGTCAAGGAAACCGGGACGACGTAACAAGAGGCTTTGGCGATAAATCCTTCCTTTTCAACCTGCTTCCAATTAGCCTCGTACAGCTTTGGACCGATAATGAAATTCAAATCACCTATTTTACCTGCAATGAACATAAATTATACATTAGATAGGATTTTATCCCTATTTGATCATGGAACATATACCATCTTCTCGAACCATGGTTGCAGTGAGGCCAAGCTTGCAGCCGGCTTGAACGGTCATCAAGAGCTCTTTGAACGATTTAGCTGGGACTGTGTGGACCTCATCAAGGAGTATGATTCCCCATGTTTGATTCTTAAGCCACGACATTGTCCTTTCAGCTTGGGCAGAGCGTTCCTTGGAATAAGCAATCATGTCGTAGGTTGCGATGAAAATACTACAGTCCTTGTACTGATTGAATGGCATGTCCGATGTGACGACACAGATCATTTCTAATAAAAAAAAAGAAGGATTGAAGTCAATTAGAGCTACACGATAGATCTAAATAAAGAGACATCAAATTACCTTCTTTGGCAGTTGACCACAGAAGGAACTGCTGTTTCCACTGCTCGACTGCCATGTTCGTGTCGCAGAGGACGAAGACTCGCTTCCCAATCATGCAGCAGACCTTCACTCCAAGGAGACTCTTGCCAGTGCCACAAGGAAGCGCGATGATCCCGGATCTAGCCCTTCCGGAACCGAAGATCTTCTGCAATCCTTTCTCCTGGTAGGGTCGCAACACGACTCCTTTTCTTAGATCAATATTGATGTTTTGGCTGAAAGTGTCATTCTGGTAGTCGTACTCCAAGGGCAATAGAAACTCAAGAGCAATGCAACGCTTCAAGAGGAATTCAATTTTCTCCCTGTTCACCTCGAAATAAATAAGATCTGGATTTTCTTCCTCCGTGTAAAGAGCCTTGAAGAAATTAGCTGAAACGCCCTGTACTTCGTATTCTGCTTCAGTGTCCACCAGTTCCAGTCCTCCAGTCACAGTTTCAACATTGGGTCGAAGCTGACACTCTTGAATTTCTTTGTCTTTCAAAAGTTCCCGGATGGCATCAGGTCGCGTCGACTCGACAAAAAAGCTGTTTTGCTTCTGGACGAGTTTTACGGTTCCGTGAAGTGTTGATTTGTTGATCAAATTGATGATTGCAATGGGGAGCTTCTTCTTACTGAAGTCTTCCAGTTTCTGGATAATGTCATCCGTTTGCAAGCCCTCACATGTAGCAGCATAAAGTGAGTGCGGAGTCAGCTTGTACTTTTGGTAGTGCTCCAGGCGACAGACGGGCTCGCTAATATCCATGAGGAACTCTTGGGCTTCATGTGAGATAGTTTCACAGGTGATTAGACCGTGACCATTAGGGTCTAACTGAAGATGAATTTTGCTGTGAGAATCGTTCTGTGCCATTTCGTGTGAAACCAAAGGCAGTCCCCTGTGATTAATAAATAAAAAATAAAAAAATCTTGCCATAAATTTAGACTACACTATTTATGTTTGGTAGCTTACCTGGAGTTGTTGAGGTCTTCTCTAGGAGAGCCAAGAATGTATGAAGAATGATCTTCAAAGCTACCGCCGGAATTAGATGCTTTGCTTGTCTCCTTTCGATACCTATTTTTTTAAGTCAAAAGGTTGTAAAGACATATATTTAGGAAACAAGGAATGAAGAGAACGTACTGTTCTTGGGCTGCGACCGACTGATTGTGGGAAGCAACAATGTCTTCGGTATTTGCTTTTGCATCGGAGAACATGAGCAGGGCGACAAGTTTCTCGTTAGCTTCGCGCTTCTTCTTAATCTCTTCCTTCTCGGTAATGACACGTTGACGACGTAATGACGACGCTCTTTCCTTCATGGCTGATTCTTCCATTTTCAGCTGTTTTTCCAGCTCCTGACGTTTTAGAGTTGCTTTGTTCTTGTTCCTCTGGATCAAATCTTGGTTCTCATTTTTGAATGCATCAATTTTCTTGTTTGTGGCTTGAATCTCTATGCCATTCACCCGGTTGAAGATGATGGTCTCAACCTCTTCCTAAAAATGGAATCACAGGCTATCAGTATAAATGTACAATATGTTGTAAAAAATGTATAAACAAGTACCAAGTAATGATTGTAATCTTGACGAGAGTCAAAATCTTCTCGATGTTTGTTGTAAACTTCAAGGAGTTCTTTCCTGATGTGTACTTCTTTGTCGACAGCTAAGTCTTCATAAAGTTGTACTCGGAAGTCCTGCATCTTCGGACGCTGAGAGCAATTTGGCATTGGGCATTTTTGTGCCTTGTAACAAAATTTGTTACCTTGATGCAAGTGAGAGAAAAATTACTTTAATAGCTCCCTTAGATTATAATACAAGTTTTGTGATGAAACCTCGGCCATAGAACAGTTGAACACAATCTCCACAGAGGATATGTCCACAAACATTGTTAACCTTCAGCACCATGTTAGGGCTTATGAAGTGATCGTTCTCACATTTTGGGCAAATGATGGTGTCATCCATTTCTTTAAAATAAATTTAAAAGTATTAGATGATGTGATGTAGAAAATTAAATGTAAGAGAAAAGTAATTTGGATGCTCATGTAGTTATGAGGAGTATCATACCGCTTGAAAAATCAGCGATGACAATTTGCTCAGCTAGAAAAAATGAGAAGAATTTAAGCAGCTAGGGGAGTAGATGCCAAAGTTTTGCAAGGTGCTGTTAATTAAATTCAACATTAAGAAGGTTTAAGAAACACTGAAACAACTTCTAGAAAGTACAAAGATTTATTTTTAAACTATGAATCAATTACTTACCGTTTCTATTAATTATTATTCAAAATCTTAAAAATTGTTGAATTAGTCAGACGACCATCATGACGGCCATTTACAAGGGGAGGAAGGAAAAAAATTTGTGGAGGTGAGTGCTAAACAGCAACTTTTCGATTTTCTTTTTTTCCGCTTGATGAATATAAGAGCCACGTTTTCCATAGAAGCCCCCGTAGCAAAAGATTTCCTATTCCCTATTCTTCTCTGATTGGTCGAGGACTCGAGGTGGGTGCTATCCCGCTACGTCAGGGGCTCAGGGCTACGCGCTCCCTCCCTCTCCACCCCACCGATGCACCGATGAGAGGGAAAGAAACAGAAGCAGCAACATGCTTTTCCCAAAGCGCCCTTTGGCGCCAAATACACGGGCGGGCTGCGGCGCTGGAAGATAGGAACGTAGCTAGAACGTATAACCGGTACGGATTATCGCTGTGCTGAGTGCTCTCTCCCATCCATGATAATTTGATTTGATAACGCGACAAGTATAGGAGCAACATTAATAATTATAGTAACATCAGCAGTAATTGTATTTTCAGCTTCACGAACAGCTTTACGAAACAAAAAATTTATCTGTTCTCTCTTTTCTGCAAAAAACTCCATCGGCAGCCGGCAACGTTGCTTTGTGCAGCCGCCAGCATCCATGTTCATCGTTCAAATGTTTTCTTTCTCGTTTTCGACCGTTTCCCCCCTCTCTGAAAGCCTGCACTCTGCACATGTTGGTCCAGTTAACCCCATTTTTACACATAATTTGGCGAGTTATCACCTTAATTTCACTGTGATTTTTGCACCAGCCAACTTGAATCTCACCACTTTTGTGCTTAATCTTGAAGCAAACCGTCGAATTTTGTCTTGTTTGACAGTTTATGTTGCCGGCCTACTGATGGCGCCTTCCAGGGCATTCATCACTTCAGTCGTGCCTCTCAAAGGCCGAAGTAAAGTGATTGTAACTGATGCTTCACTGGGCCCATCCAAATTCTCGATTCGGTTGAAAAACTCGAATTGGGAATACCGACGTATGCGTTCTGAGCTAGAGTCCACCTCCCTTCACTTACTTCCTGTCACCCCAGACAAAGGCACACCCTGCATTGCTGTGAAATCCAAGGTAATTAACTCTTCTCGAAGAGAGAGTGAACAGGCATAACATTGCCAAAGTGGTGTTGGGGATGTATAACAACTTGGTTCCCAAAATCAAAGTCTTGTCACCTGCTCCATCTCCTATTCCAAACATTAAGGCAAGTTTTGGCTTCTTCTTCAATTTTTTTTTCTCTAATTAAATTTTTTATTTTAGATTCCTGATCCTAAGCTGCAATCCACCGAGAAACTCTTCGTCACGGTCAGTCACAAAGTTGGTCATTTCTACGGCCAGTTGGTGAACCGTCCAACTTCAGAATTGACTGACAGTTTCAGTGAGCTGCGCAAATTCTACGTGGCCAACCCGAAAGCTGCTCGTCTGTACGTTGAGTTTTTCGCCCAAAATTTCAATTCTATTCAAAATTTATTAACGATTTTTTACTTTCAGGGACGTTGGAAGTTCCATCGGTCGCATTGCTGTAGTTAAATGGTCTCAAGACGGGCAGTTTTATCGCTGTCGCATTCTTAATGTGACCGGAAACTATGTTGAAATCCAATTCATCGACTTTGGCGACGTTATGTCGGTGCCCCGCCGAGATATCTTTGCTCCAGTGGTCTCTGGCCGCTTCACCCGACCAGCTTTTGGTATTAATTGCGTGCTCTCTTGTGACCGAACGGCTGCCATTAAGAAAACAGATTGGGATGCCGCCCTCCTCGAGAAAACCGTCGAAGTTAGGATCGTTAACAAGAATCCCGACGGCACGTATACGGTTGCCTTCACCATTGACCCGTACAACCACAAAGTTTTAGAGAGACTTTACTCACTGACGAATCCGGAAGCTCTTCAGAACAAAACTGGTAAGTCAATTTTTTTTCACGATTTACACATTCTCTATGATTAAAATTTCCTATTTTTCGTCTTTTAGCTCAACTGGATCCGAAGAGATCTACACTTCAGCCTCCCATCTCTATTTCCAAAGGTAGTTGATAGCTCATCTTACAGTTATTAAAATCCTCTTAAATTTTAAATCCCATTTTATGATTTTCAGCCAAACTGCAACCGAAGAGACTTACTATCCAATCTCCCAGTAGAGTCCCTGTAGGCATTCTCACTGAATCCCAATCTTTGAACAAGCCCAGAGCGGATTTTTATCCCAAAAAATCACCACCACGGCAGATCTTCGTGAAAGAAAACATTGGAACGAGCTTGCCGGTCAAGGATCCATTTTTACAGCGGCTGCTTGCTTCACCAGTTGTCCAGGAAATTTTGCATACGCCCTGCGGACTACCTTCCGCTGCGTCTGAATCCAAACGGGGAATTGTTCAAGCCAAGCCAACCTCTCCAAAGACCACATCCGTTGTCCAGATGATGGATAGAACTGCTTCGTTGATCCCCACAATCCCGGTTCCGACTGGAACATACGCCTTTCTGGACACTGCTCGTCAAAGTGTTGCAGTCGCTTGGTTCTACAGTTTTGATCGGTTCTTTCTCAAACCAATAGACGTGACTACTTGTGAGGTAAATGAATAGTTGAAATTCTAGTTCATATTATTGGTAAACAATTTTTTTTTTCGTTTTTAGGTCGAGCTGGAGCCTCTGAACGGATTTTACGCTTCGTTATCCGCCAATGAGCTTGTCGAGGACAGTCCCAAAGTGGGTCTTCCATGCGTCGTTCGATCCAAAGAAGATGGCATGTTTTACCGGTCCGAAATCGTGGCGATCCTTCCTGATAATACTGCTCAGGTCCTGTTTGTGGACTACGGCAATGAGCAAGTCACTCTTTTTAATGATATCAAGCGGATTGTGCCAAAATTCATGAAGCCACCTCAATTGGTAAGTTATAAATCGAGATATTGTTCACAACAACTTGTTAATTAAATATCGTTTTGTATTTATTTCGCAGGTCTGGCCGTGCAAACTTGCGGGAATCGATGGATCACAGTTGAAAACGGACGTCACCTTGAAGGTCGATGACGAATTGATCGCTACATTCCTCTCCGTCGACAAAGGTAATTTTTAATTTATGGAGCTCAGTTTAATATTCAAAGTAATCTCTTATTTTTGATTTCACAGGTGTTCACCTCGTAGAAATTATGCATAAAACTCACGGAGACATGGCAAACTACATCACGAAGAAATCTACTCCCGCGCCCCGCCCGGCTGCATCCCAACTGCATGATATTGATCATCCATTACGTCCCGATGGACACGATGTTTTCGTTTCGTACGTCAAATCAGCATCCGAGTTCTGGGTGCAGTTTAAGGCGAATGAGCAGATCATCAACGATGTGGGTGAAGAACTTGCCCAGCACATTGAAAAAGGAGCAACCAGAGTGGAACGTCCTGTCGTCGGCCAGCTTTATGCCATGGAGCGTCCGATTTTCGGCGGCTACCTCCGCGCCAAAGTTTCCTCTTGTGACGAGGAGATGGTACAAGCCACTTTTATCGACTACGGTGACGACCATCCGATCTCAGTTGAGAAGGTCTTTTCTCTTCCTGATCGCCTCGGAGCCCTTCCGCCTCTGGCTACGCGCTGTTCCTTAAGCCGTCCAGCGGAGAATTACTTTGTCACGATGACGCCGAACGAAGGCTTCAGAGTCGTTGACACTCTCGCTCTCGATGGGAAAAACAACGAGCAGGAATCTTTTACTGGACTTGATGTGGTCACCAAGGTATGCTTTGTTTATTTCAATATTGTTGCGCTTCTTATTTCTACAAAATTTTTGTTGTAGATCGAACGATGTAAAGTGAAGACTGCTGCTCCTCCTCTACCTCAGGTAAGAGCTAATTTGTTAATAGAATCATTTTCCCATTTATTAAAATATAATTAACTTTTTTTTTTATTTTTAGAAAATCAACGTTCCAGTATCGTCGTCTGATGTCAAGAAATCTATCCCCCATCCAGCTTTAGCCGTCTTGATGGACTCTTCAGTTCAAATGCTGTATGAGGAACACGACATCTACATTTCCTACTCAATATCCCCAAGTGAGTTTTGGATCCAGCTGAAGGCGGATAAAGACTTGATCAACAAAGTGGATGATGCGATTGTCCAGCACATGGGGACGGCCCCCCTGAGAGTAGCACGCCCCTTTGTCGGACAAATTTACATCATGGAACATCCGACGCTCGGCGGTCACTATCGCGCCCGTGTTTCCGCCTTAAATGGTGACACAGCCGTCGCTTGCTTCGTGGATTACGGCGACGTGGTTCCAGTCTCGATCGAGAAGATCTTTTCACCACCAACCGGCCTCGAATTGATCCATCCTTTGGCCGCTTGTTGCAGCATCAAATGTCGATCTTGGTCGCCTGAGGCCAAAGAACGATTCATCTCAATCACTTCAAAAAGTGAAACTGTTTTCCGGGCTTGTTTTGGATCATTTATCGGACAATCTGTCCGTGTAGTTGAGTCACTTTTCCTTCACGGGAAGAACATTGAAGATGACATTTTCTCCGTAGTGGATAAGCAGGTAAAATTTTATCTATTATATTTCTATTTGTTTAATTATCTTTATTTACAAGAATCTATTTTCAAATCTAGGAATCGGAGTCTGAAGTTACCAAAGTGAACAAGCCATCTAGAAAAAGAGCTCGAAGGAGTTCAGTGTCAGAAGAAGCTTTCATCCGCCCTGCTATTGCCGACCTGCGCGATCCTTCTCACAAGCTGAATACCGATGGATACGACGTCTACGTCTCCTACGTCAATTCCCCCTTGGACTTTTGGGTTCAACTCAAAGCTGACAAGGAGTTGATCAACCGAGTCCTCCAAGACCTGATGCCAAAACTCAAAAAAGCCAATCTTCCGTTCGTCGTCAACCAGCTCTACGCTGTTGAGCATCCGAGAATCGGTGGCAAGTTCCGCGCCCGGATTATTTCCGTCAATGGGGCCACTGCCGAAGCTTGCTTCGTGGACTACGGTGACGTCCATCCGGTTCCGATTCAGAACATCTTCATCTTGCCAAAGTGGCTTAAATTACTCCCACCTCTGGCCAGTCGATGCAGAATGGAGCGGCAAGCCTGGTCGTCCATTGAGAAGAACAAATTCATCTTGTTCACTTGGGATCCTAGTGAGATTTTTCGGGCTACCTTCGGAACTGTGGATGACGGTGGCGTCCGCCGTGTAGATGCCCTCTTCCTTGGTGAAAGAAATATCGAAGATGACATTTTCCTAACAAGGAGGTAAACTACTTTTTCTATTTTTTAAAACGTGAAGTTCCCTTATTCATTTTATTTTTGTTACAGAATGTTGAACCAGCCAGGATCGAGTCCAAGCAACCTGCTGCTCCTCCAGTTACATCCCTTCCAGTGATCCTTGAAGTTGACGAACCCGTTCAGGTAAGCTTCCACATATCCTTTTTTTATGCCTTGTTTTTAGTTAAATCCCTTATTATTATCTAGAAAAATGATCTAATGGATGACAGGGCATCGGGATCTTCAATGGAAGTGAAGAAGGGCCCCCCTCTTCCGGCCATCTGTGACTTGTACAGCTTTGGAACGCGTCAGCCAGAAGGATTTCATGTCCACATATCGTGCGTGAACTCACCCTCCGATTTGCACGTTCAGATGAATGCTGACGAGGACCTCAACAACGACATCAACTGGGAACTGGAACAATACATCGAGAATGGTGCCGCTGTTGTGGAAAGGCCTGTTGTCGACCAGCTTTACGTCATGGAGCATCCTACTTTGGGGGGCTTTTATCGCGTCCGAATCACTCGAATGGGTGGTGATGCTGTTGAAGTTTGTTTTGTGGAATATGGCGAAATTCACTACATCCACTCTCCGAGAATTTACGAGCTTCCCGACCACTTGAAGAGGCTTCCCTTTCTGGCCGCTCATTGTTCCATGAAGCGGGATAAGTGGGCGCCGGAAGCCAAGGATCGTTTCGTTTCCATCGTATCGGACACGGTCACTGTTTTCCGAGCTGTGTTTGATGCGGTCGAAGAGAATGGGACATTCCGAATCGCCTCTCTGTTCCAAGATGGCAAGAACATCGAGGATACAATTTTCACCAAACTAACTGTAGATTCTTTGACGCCCATCACCGACCAACATCTAGCTATTGAAAAGGTAGGCTTTCGTTTTTTTTTCATATTTTCATATGAACAATCGAAATCAACATTTCGTTTAATTTTCATTTTTTTTAAAAATTAGTTAATCAATATTGTTTTTACAGACTGATCCTGTTCTTCTTTCCGGTCTGGAAAGTGTCAAACCCAAAGTAGAAGGAGCTACTCGATCCCTACAGGTATAGCTTCTATTATTATTTTCACTTAATCACAATTAGCTATTCGAATTCGCTGTTTTCTTTTTTTCTAGGCTATTGCTGGATTGCCTTCTGATCTGGAAGGTTGCAAGCCACAAGTAGGAGAAGATGAAGCCACCCGATCCTTTCAGGTGCATATTTTAGTCAACATAATTAAGCCATTCGCATTTACTATCCCTTTCTTACACTTTTAGAAGACGGAGCTTGTGAGAGAGGAGATGATGGACTCGAAGATGCCTCTGGGTGAAGAGGAGGAAGCTTCCACTCATCCTGCTCTATTTGAGTCATACGATCCTAGCCTACACATTGAAACGTTTGATTCCGTTGGACATACCGAAGAATCCTTTACGTCGCTCCCTTATGTAAAATTAAGCTTGCCTATTATATATTTTTTTTTGTTAAATGCTGAAAGATAATTGTTTCTCTCTTTAGGAGGACGGTACTCAGGCTGATCCTGAATCGCCTAAGCGCCCCGTGTCAACAGTAGAACCTGATATGTTGGATGCTGTTTACTGTTCGGAGGTGCCCATCGTGTCGTTGGACGAAGAAAAACCAGTGGGCTCCATTCCGGTAATGTTTGTGACTAACATTTATATCTTACCTAATTGAATTATTCATTTATCTATTTTCACTATCTATTTTGGATAACAAGTTATTTTATACGAACTTCTAATTCATACTAGGATGCCATCGGAAAGAGTTGTGCCCAAGAACAGTCGATGGAAGAAGAGAATAAACCAACGGATCCTATTCCGGTAATATTTTATTTACACATCTTATTATCATATTTCCATTTTGCTCATTTGGATTATTCTTTTATTGAATAATAATTTGTCATTTCAGATGGAGGACTTGATCGCTTTTGATGACGCTCGTCAGTCATTGCTAAACTTCGAAGCTGTTCCTCTGATCGAATTGATTACTGCCGCTCTCGAACCGTTCCCTCAGGATCCCAATTTGGTCCCGGTCGTTCAAGTGCTGGAAGAAGGGTTATTTTTCTCGGCTTCCATCGGAAGGACCGTTGCAGAGGATCAATCTGTATCCGTCTTTGTCGACGAAGAGGTATCTGAGTCGGACACCCTGACCGACCATACCATCCTGACGGCGGTAACCGCTCCGATTGGCTCCGTCATCGAGGAAAAGCAAACTGTCTCCATGGTTATCTCAGACGAGCCATCCATCCAAATTGATTTGACAGCCGCCACCCTTGAAGAAGAAGAGCAGCAAACTGCCTCGATCATGACAAAGGTGAAGGAAGAGGCTTCCGATCCCACCGAATCAGTTGCCGTGGAAGACGCTGAGACAAACGATCCTGAATTCGATTACACCTTCCGAGGTGTAGAGCAACCAGCCGCCTCTATCTCGATCGAAACGAAGACACCGTCCGATCCCTTTGCTTTCTTAGGATCCATCGTTCATGACCAAAAGGAGACCGCCTCTCTCTCGGAAGATTATCAAGATAGCGATCCTGCAAGTTCGATTGTCTATGAAGAAGGTGTTGACAACAAGCTGGCAACGCTCGTCAAACTTGTGCAAGAGGTCGCCACCAGTGCCGACGGAGAACTGAACGATCCTGCGCAATCCTTGTTCCTTCCGCACAGTGATGACCTAGCCCATTCACCTGACTTTGAAGAAGAAGAAGAAGATGAGGAGGCGGAGGAGCAAGCTCTTGGTTTTGAATCCATCAATAACTTGAAGGCACCTCTAGCCGAGGAAGAGAGTACAACCGACTTGACCGAGCTCGTCGATTTGAATGGGGTTGAAGAAGAGGTTACTAGCGGTCTCAAGGAAGAAGTAGCTGATACAGTGGACGAGCAACCCGTTGGAGCGGGTACAGGTGATATCAGGGGAGAAGAGGTCAGTGATCCTGAGGAGTCATCGCTCTTGTTGCTTACGCTCCTACATTTCGCTGCTGTCGCCATTGAAGTGAAACTAGCCGAAAGCGCCTCATCGGTTGTCGAGAAAGAACAGGAAAAGGAGCCGCTGGCCAAGAAGGAGCAACCATTTGAGCCGAGTTTCGAAATGGGCACGAAGATGATGGATCAGTCGTTCAACTCGTATTTCCCAACTCCGGATCAGAGGTTTGTTTCCTTACTTTAGTATACAGTCTTAAGGGGATCTAAATTAATTTTCATATTACTTTTTTTTTACAGTGTTTTGGATTCGTCGAACCTTGAACTGCTCAATTTGTCTGTCGTTTGCAAAAGTGAGGAGGAAACCGGTAAGGATTTTTTATGTTTTTCATTTTCACTGTGCGCTTAGGTGTATCAAGTTCTAGTGCTTTTTATGTAAATAGTTGGTTCAGATTAGTTATTTTTGTTATGTTTTACTTACTTACTGGTTTGAACTAATTTGCTTGTTTATTTTATGTAGGCGGCGCAGAGCTGTACATCGAGGACATCGAAGAATCTGACGAGGAACTTGCCTCGACCCCGGATAGTGAAGCTGCCGCCTCTGAGAGCGGAAATGAGGAGCTAGAGTCACGTGCCGCGCTGGCTGAATTGTCTTAGTCTGGCATCACTCACTCGGGATTGGATTGAAATGAATTTTTGTTTGTATTTTCTCAAGATTTTACATGTTGCAACCTTTTTTTGTGTTAGTTGCTCACGCGGGATTGGATTGAAATGAATTTTTTTTGTATCTTCTCAAGATTTTATATGTTGCAACCTTTTTTGTGTTGGCTAAAAGTTTTCGCTCTTTTTTTTCGTTTACAAATGTCAATGCACTGTCTTCTTATTTTTGTAAAACGAGTAATTCAAAATGCACTTTTTTCAACAGTTTTCTTTTTCCTTTTATTTATGCAACAGTGCTGGTAATTTTTCTGCCGCGTACACGTGTCATACCGGACTTGAAATAATACAAGTTGTTGCATAAGAGAAATCCAAACAACTTAACTATACAGTTGGGGGCTTGCGAGTTGCGACAGTGCGGCGGGTGCGTGAATCCATCGCACAGCCGCAGCTACTACCGGTAGCTTCATATTCTCTACCAAGTGGGTACAAGCAGGGGATGAGGGAACACTTACGAGAGCCGGATGGCGGGAACAGAGTCAACCGGACTTGACCGGACTCTCCAATTCTTATCAGGCTATCTTTCACTTGCTTTCTTGTAATCTTGTTACGTATCCCATTAGATAGGATATTGGGTCAACTGTGAATTACATAAATTTACAGAGCATTTGAGCTTAGCTATTTAAATTTTTATTATTTAAAATAAATGTCAACCGCTCTGAGTGCTCTCTCTCTCTTCCCTAAACAATAAAAAACGGCAACGTTGGAAATTTATATACTTTTTAGCAGCCTCATCTTCGTCGCTCACGAATAACGAAACAAGTTTTGTATGTGAACCGTTGACGTATTGTTCGGTACAATTATTCCTTCCTTTCTCTTCCTGATATTTCACTCTAAATTCACGATAATATTTTTGCCAGCCGATTTCACTTTTACCCTCAGTGTGTTTATCGTGACAAAACCGGAATGAGAGAGATTCTCACTCTCTCCGACTGAACTATCGACTTTTTCCATTTTCACCGTGCATCAGGCCTATTCATGTCGGCTTCTTGGGACTACGTTGCATCAGACGTGACTCATACAGTCCGTAGTGAAGTAGTTGTCGACAAGTATCCGGCTCCCGCACAGCTCGTCCAACCAGTTCCAGAGAAAATTAGCTTCCCTGGTGAAGAACTCGAGATTCTTGAATTCTGGAAGAAAATTGATGCCTTCAACACCAGCCTCAGACTTACTCGAAAATTGCCCAGGTAAAAAATTCAAGTCAGCCTGTATAAATCACTTATTTTAATCAACCATATGTTGTTACACTTATCAGGTTCAGCTTCTATGATGGCCCACCTTTTGCTACTGGCTCTCCCCACTATGGTCACATACTTGCAGGCACTATTAAGGACATTGTGACTCGGTATGCCAGCCAGAATGGCCATCATGTGCCCAGGCGCTTTGGATGGGACACGCACGGTCTCCCTGTCGAGTACGAGATCGACAAGAATCTGGGAATCAAAGGCCCAGAAGATGTGGAGAAGATGGGGATCGAGCAGTACAATGCTGAGTGCCGAAAAATTGTGATGCGCTGTGCTGGAGAATGGAAAACCACAACTGAACGACTTGGTCGTTGGATTGGTGACACAATTTTTATATGATTTTATTCACAAGATTTCAGTTTTTTTAATTTATATTCAAAATTTTTAGATTTTGATAATGGATATAAAACTCTGGATCACTCATACATGGAATCAGTTTGGTGGGTGTTCAAGCAATTGTATGAGAAGGGCTTGGTCTATAAAGGCGTGAAAGTGATGCCCTATTCGACAGCGTGCTGCTCACCTCTATCGAACTTCGAGGCAAGACAGAATGTCAAAATCACTCCCGATCCTTCAAGTATATTGAATTTTACTAGTGATACTGCTCTATCAATGCTCATATTTCCCACATTTTTTCAGTTATCATCAGTTTTCCACTGGATGATGAACCGGAAGTTTCCATGCTTGTCTGGACTACAACTCCATGGACTTTGACAAGTAACCTGGCTCTCTGTGTCCATCCAGACAAAAACTACGTCCGCATTAAAGGTTTTTAATTGAATTAAAATACTATAATTGCATTACTATATGCATGTTTGAGTTTCTGATTTATTTAGATGTGAAAACTGGCAAAGTATTCATCATTATGGAAGGCCGAACTTGTGCCTTGTTTAAACCAGAAGATTTCCAAGTCATCGACCGCTTCCTAGGAACGGAGCTTGACGGAAAGACATATACGCCACTCTTTTCTTACTATGACACTGTAAAAATCCATTAAAATTTTTTACAAGGTTTCTTTTATTATTAGCTTTTTTTTTGTTACAGTTGAAGGCGAAAGGAGCTTTCCGCGTTCTGATCGACAGCTTCGTCACAGATAAGGTTGGAACTGGTATCGTACACCTTTCTCCTTACTTTGGAGAGGAAGATTACCGCGTCTGCCTAGACGCTGGATTGATCACTCGCGACGAAGTAACCGTCTGTCCGGTAGATGATGCTGGTCTCTTTATCGAACCAGTCACGGATTTCTGCGGACAGCATGTGAAGGAAGCGGAAGGGAAGATCATCAAGATGCTCAAAGGCGGCGGAAGGGTTGTGAAGGAGAAAACTGGGAAGCACAGCTATCCGTTCTGCTGGCGCTCTGATACTCCGCTACTTCACCGCGCTGTCCGTTCCTGGTTCATCCGTGTGGAGCAAATGAGGCCACGCTTGGTAGAAAATAACAAGAAAACTTACTGGTGAGCTCCTAAACGTTTAAAATTTATTTTCTAATTTGAATTAACATAAAGTTTGTAATAAGGGTTCCGGAATTCGTCAAAGAAAAGCGGTTCGGTAACTGGCTGAATGACGCAAAGGATTGGGCTGTTAGTCGCAGTCGTTATTGGGGTACTCCAATTCCCATCTGGATGTCGGAAGATGGAGAAGAAGTGGTCTGCGTTGGTTCCATCGCCGAACTCAAGGAACTGTCTGGGGTGGAGTTGACAGATCTCCATCGAGAGTACGTCGACTTGGTAACTATTCCATCGAAATCAGGCCGGCCTCCTCTACGGCGCATCCCCGAGGTGTTTGACTGCTGGTTTGAGTCGGGTTGTATGCCCTATGCTCAAGTTCACTACCCGTTCAAGAATCGAAAGGAGTTCGATAAAAGTTTTCCAGCTAAGTTCGTCGCTGAGGGAATCGACCAAACTCGTGGATGGTAATTAATTTGTTTACCATCACCTACGATTCCAACTCATTTTCTTCAATTTAGGTTTTACACTTCGCTCGTAATATCGACGGCGCTTAATGGCAAAGCGCCATTTAAGAACGTGATAGTGAACGGTTTAGTATTGGCAGAAGATGGCAAAAAGATGTCGAAGAGCAAGAAAAACTTTCCTGACCCTTCCTTGGTAATTATTTATATCGTTTCTTCTATTCTGCTTCTATTTTAACTTTTACATTTGAAAATAGATTATGGAGAAATATGGTGCAGACGCGTTACGTCTATACTTGATCAGTTCACCTGTAGTGAGGGCAGAGGACCTCCGCTTCAAAGAAGAAGGAGTGAAAGCCATAGTGAAGGATGTTTTCCTTCCTTGGTACAACGTTTACCGCTTCTTCGTGCAAAATTTGTTGTTGTTTCAACAGGTACTCATTTTAAACGAGATAAGAAATGTTTTTCTCTAATAAAATTTGATTTTTAGTCTGGAGGAACTCTGTCCGTCGCTCTGGAGTACAAGGAGGGTTCAAATGATTGCTCCTCCAATATCATGGATCGTTGGCTAATCTCCTACACGCAGTCTCTCTTGCTGTTCGTCCACGAAGAGATGGCTGCGTATCGGTTGTACACAGTGGTGCCTCGTTTGCTCAGCTTCATCGACTGTTTGACCAACTGGTACGTCCGGATGAACCGCAACAGACTGAAGGTATATCTCTTTACTTTTAGTAAATTTATATTTTTATCTTTTCTAATTCTAAATATATTTTTTCTCAGGGTGATGGAGAAAAAGATGACTGCCGGCATGCTCTTCAAACACTGGCGAGCGTGCTCTTTTCGCTGTTACGGATCATGGCCCCGTTTACACCGTTCTTGACTGAGTACATGTACCGCAACTTGAAGCATTTGATCCGGGATGAAGAATCCCAAGCGCCGGAGTCTGTCCACTTTCTTAACACCCCCAAGCCGAGGTAACTATTTTAGTTTGATTAAGGTTTTATATTTGTATTTTATTTACTTTCTAAATATTTATTAACAGGAAGGACCTTATTGATTCTACTATTGAGAGCGCAGTTGGGAAAATGCAAGTGGTTATTGAGCTAGGGCGCAATTTGCGTGAGCGCAGTAAGCAGCCCATCAGAGTAAGTTTCCATTTTTAAATAAATTTGGTAGAATACTTTATTAATTCAAGCTGTTGTCTAGCACCCACTGCCGGAAGTGGTGGTCATCGTTCGAGATGAAAAATCACGGGACGAATTGAACTCTATGCAAGGGTACATGTTGAAAGAGTTGAACGTTCGTTCCATGACTGTTACCATGGACAAAAACCGTTACGGAGTCAAGTTGCGTGTCCAACTGGATGACCGTATCGGCGCACGTCTGAAGAGTGAATTCAAAACGGTTAGGACTGCCATCAAGGTATTTATTACAAATTGAAATTATCATTTACTTAATAAAATGAATAATTTTTATGTTTTTCTCTAAAGGAATTGACTGATCAGCAGAGTGCCAAGTTCCTCGCTGACGGCGAGATGAAAGTCGGTGAAACTAAGCTCGGTCTAGATGATGTCTGTATCCTTTACGACACTACTGGAGCTGACGAGAAATACAAATCGCAATCTGTGAAACATGTAATTTCAAATTTTATATTTCATGATTGAGACAGTGTTTTACAGTTTTCTCTCTTTTAGATGGTTGTTTTGCTAGATGTTTGTCCAGATCAGGGAATGAAAAACGAGGGATTAGCCAATGACGTCATCAATCTGGTTCAGAAATTGCGTAAGGATGCCGAACTGACGTCAACCGATGCTATTTCAGTCTACTACGCAGTATAAATCAGACTACTTTAACTTTCCCTCTTATTAGTTGCTGTAAAAGTTTCTTTTTCTTTTTCAAAAGGTGGAATCTTCGAAGAGCTGTTACGTATCGGATGCTGTAGTCTACACTTATTCCAGCTACATCGAACGCGCCGTTAAAGTTCCATTGCGGCCACTCTCATCTGAGATTTCTTCCTCTTCCTTCATCATTTCGAAATCTCAAAAGGTATTTAATCGGATTTTAGCCTTGGTTATTTGTTAAATTATAATTTGGATATTTTGGCAGCTCCATGATGAGGAAATTTTCCTGGCTATTGAAAGAGGTGTCGATGCTGGTTGGACTGTCGCCGGTAATGCTCCAGTGGATGCGGTGAAAGCGAGCGCTCCACTGGGCAAAGGGATTCCATCCTCACCGTAAGTCGTAGAATCATAAATTTGGCTCAGATAATTATATTAAAAGCTCTCTTTTTTTAAATATTAACAGCTACGTGAATATCCAGTTGGTTGGCTTGGAACCTCGTCATGGAATGATTGGCAACTTTGGAACCATCCTGTTGAGGAATTCGGTTACAGCCGAAATGATTAATTATGCCGGACTGAAGGAAGAGGTTATTTATTTATTTTTAGATAACTTTAATCTTTGATTATATTCAACCTTTTTTCAACAGGTTGGAACGGTGTTCGGTCTTCAACAACGACGCTATGAAATCGTTCATGCCGATGTGATTTTGAATGATTCATCCGACATCTCCCTGCTGAATGGAGCTACTCTAGCGGTGTGCTTGTCCGTCAAGAACTCGGCCGTTGTCCCGATTGAAGGATCTGCGTGCTCGTTAGTTTTGACTATCTATTTTTCATTGAGATGGAATGCTTCTTTTTACTTTTCTATTTGACAGATTCATCAATGTGAAAGTGTATGGAATTAACGGATCAATTCTTTTAGAAAATCCTGTAGGAAGTGAATCTAGCGCTTGCCAAACTATCCTGGATCGGCTTCACCTTGGTCAACTATAATTTTTTCAATGTCCGATGTAAAGTTTTTCCTTCTCTTTTCTTAGCGCGCTTTTTTACCCTCAGTTAGCAGTTTCTTTGCTGAAGAAATAATTCTAAGGCACATTTTTCTTTGTTTGTAAAAGTTAAAACCTTTTTTTCATGCACGTGCCTGAGGTTTTTTTTTCTAACGATGTTTTCAATTAATACACGTGCCCGTGTGGCCCTTAACCTGGAAGCCAATCGCAAAAGCGAATTAATTTTTTTTTTAAGTTCCTTAAAGAAGAAGGATTCTGCCTGATTAAGCTTGCGGGCAGCAGCATCGCATCAAGTGCGCAACTATCCAGGAGCCGCAAGCTTTCTCCGTTACTATTGATGCCTCTCATCTTGCCTTTCCTTAGCTTGTTGTAAAATGATGAAAATGGTTGTAGCTGCCGTGACGGCACCGTTTAGCGCGTCATCGATAGGAGCGTAACTCTCGCTCGCTCGCATTGTTAACTTTTTTTTTCTTTCGTCCTAATATCCCGATAGACGAAAGAAAACTTTACTCGACGAAGATGATATCTACACGGAAATCGCTCCCTTTTCTTATGCAGCTGTAATGTTTGTGGTGCGAAATACAAAGATTGAGTTTTCCAGTAAAAGTTAATCACATATTTTCATTCCTCTAAATAATAAAGTTGGTAAATGGATTTATTTAATCTTACAGTGATTATTTACAGCCTAAACTTATGGTAGAGTGGAGTAATGAAGAGTTTTTACGATCCTCCGTCGTAAATGGTGAGGTCAACGCCATTTTGAAGAAGTCGTCATCTCTTCCGCCGACTGTTCCAGAAAAACGGGATACTTCGGCGCAGCTGGACGAAGAGGCGGAAAGCGTTCCGGTGCTGCACCGACCAGTTGACCGGCTCTTGATGGATCAGTTTCTCCAATCCCTGGATTGCCGTCCAACAACCAATAGCGTCAAATCCGCCGGAAGTGATGGATTATCCGGGATGAGCTTAGCCTCTGCTACTACCCACATCTCTAAACATTCAAAGGTAATTAGTTGCTTTAACTTGTTTGCAATCAGGTCTTAAATCTTTTTTTTTTCTTTCTCTAATTTAGTCCAGCTTCGATGAAAGCGATAGGAAGCGATCTGTAAGGATCCATCTGGATTACCAATACGGCAAAGAGTTGGAACGCAGACCTCTGTCTACTTCAACCAAGCTCACTGTCCAGCTCTCGTACGTTTTCCATCCTAACCATTTTTACGTCCACATCAAGGATGAAGTGCCTACTTTGGTGGAACCGCTCGTTAAGCGCCTCAACAAGCTTTACCGCAACTCTAAGCCTGTGCCGGTCCAGCTCCCAGAGATGGGCTCCTTCTGGGTCGTCAAAGAGAAGACGATGAACAACTGGGCCCGCGTACTAGTCGTCGAGGTGAACGTCGTGAAAGGTGTCACGAAAGTAACTGTTCTTTCAGTCGACTGGGGTTTCGTTGAGGTCGTAGAACTCTCCCAACTCCGACCGCTCGTCAACCAAGTATCGGAGACGCCTGGCTTAGCCCTCTGCTTCCGCCTAGCCGGAGTCTATCCGCTCAATCAATCGATGGTAATTTTATGTAATTAAAACTGTATTGTGCCTCTTTTTAAACTGTTCACATCATTTTCTAGGATTCCGAGGATTGGCCGAAAGAAGCGATCGATACCTTCATCAAATGGGCTACATCCGAAGACGACTTTCTGGCGCAGATTGAAGACAGGGATCAACGAAACGGCCAGTGGTCCGTCCTCATGTTTAAGGGTCTCAAAGAAAATGAGATGACCCTCAACGAGCTCCTCGTAAATCTCAAATTGGCCTCTTCAAACATCTTTCCATTGGGAGTTCATGGAGCAGCGCCAAATGTCATTAATCCGGAAAATGAGAATGAGCAGCAGGAGTTAATGCTGGATCAAGATTTTCCTCACTGGGATACAATGGCAGAAGATTACAACTCTTCCAAGAAAACTGCTACACAAGTTAAGATGAATGTCTTCATCGATCTGCCCGTTCCAGCCTCGCCGATTCCGGGCAGCACTGTGCTCCTCCGCGTGACAAGCGTTGCAAGTTCTTACCGTTTCTTCTGCGTCCTTGAGGATACTTTCTCCACCGTCGTCAACGAAGACTCTGAAACTTTGGTAACTCTTCAGGCCGCTATCCAGGAAGAGTACAACGAAAACCATCAGTCGCATCGGGTTACCCGGAATCCGTCGGCCGAAGATATCATCATCGCCCGATCACCGGACGACATGAAATGGTACCGCGGCCGGATCATGGAGGAGCTCGAGAACGAGGAGTTTGCCGTCCTTTTCATTGATTTCGGGAGGAAGCGGACCGTCCCCATGGAAGATGTATGTCTCCCTCTGGAGCGCTTCACTCTTCTGCCGATGCAGGCCGTTGAAATGTTCCTCAACGGGATCGACCGCGATAGCGACACGATTGAAGCTCGAGACGACCTGTTGAATTTAGTTAATAGGAAGTATCTTGTGGCTGAAGTGATTCACGATACTCCAAACCTACTGGTTGATCTTTACGACATTATTGGGTTGAAGCGGGTGAACCTTGCGGAAGAACTGATTCGGCGCGGAGTCGCGCAAAGCGATCTCTCTCATAAGTAAATTTGTCATACCACGGTCAGTTTACTTCTTTGCCTTTACGGGAATCTCTGGCTAGATTCTGCGAAATTTTTCCCACGCTCAGTTTTATCACAGATCAAACGTTTCCTCTGTTTTCCTTACTTTTATTCCGTGCTGTTTTTCTTGTTTGCTAATTTGCTCTTTCATGTGGCGACAGTTTGTTTTGTTTGTAAACAAAGAAAAATTTTGGTTTTCTTGGTGTACGTATACCAGAATAGTTTCCCGCTTTATCTATGTTTTATTTTTTAAATTAAATACACATGCCCTGTGGCCTTTTCATCTGGAAAAGATGGCCTTAGACTTTATTTGAGGGAAATGAAAGTTCCATTAAGAAATTAGGCACCTCTTTGGGCTACTGGGTGGCGACAGTGAGTCGGGAGCGCACCTGGCTAAACCCGTGGGAGTTCTGCAGCGACTACTACCAACCGCTCGCATTGGTATTATCTGTGGTATGAGATATTGACCCGTGGCTCTCTTTCTTAAATTTTGTCACACATGTTTTGTGATGGACCCTTTAAAAAGTTAGTAAATCGATCCACTAACATTTGGACTCAACTTTTTTTTATTCGCGTTATTCATGTTTAATGGAGGGAGAAAAAGGAGCATGAAACCGAAGTCAACGTTGAGCAGAAATGTTTTTTTTCTTTTCAATTGGGACGAAAGAAAAAGAAACCAAGAGGGTAAGCCTTGAGGAACGCGAGAAAAAAAAGAAAAATAATGCGCGTTGGCATTTATTTAATAATTCCTCATATTCAGTTATATAATTGCGGTTTAAAACGGCTCTTTTCTGAACTCTCGCCTTTCTATTGACGGATAACACATCACAAGGCATCGGCCAATTTTCCACAAAGTTCAAATTCATTACAATGGCAAGGGACTCGCTTTCACTGAGAATCTCAGAACGGGCTGGAAAGGAGGCAAACTCTATCGGAGTCATGGCCAAAAATTGGATAAAGCCGATCGTCTTGTTCAGCTCCTATTATAAAGATGAAACCAATAGAGACATTTCGGATCAATAATTGAAAATTTAAAACTTTTACCTGTCGCATGTCGCTAGGGATAATATTAGTCGTATGCGCTACAGTGCTGACGTAAGAGCACCGCTACTAGTACAGGCAGCGGGAGCGGGCGTTCTATATTCACGAAGCTTTGCTGAAATTGTATCAACTGTGATCAAACAGGGAGCAATGGAAATACTTTAAATTTTTTAATGGTCGAGTTGGTAGAAAGGTTGATCGGTGATCTAGAAACTTATATTTTCTAGGGCTGGTGATTGGCGACATCGACTCGGTAATCAGGAGCGCATCACCTGCATAGCAAAAGACTCAAAGCTCTCTTTCAAATTTTCACTGCGTATCTTGTGAAGAATCCTTTTGATAAATTAGTTGGTAAATCTAAATATTGCATAAACATTCGATCACTTTTCTTATCCGTAAATTCTATTATTATTCAAAGGGAGGGAAAAAGAGAAAAACTAAAACAAGAAACTGAGGTCAGCGTTGCGAAATGTTTTTCTTTAGGGGCGAGAAAAAGAGAATACAAGAGTAAAAAAAAAAAGACTTTCCCACGGTCGTGTTGCAAAATAAGGAGACCCACCCGCCGTCTCCCTCTATCCACCCCAGTTAGGCGCCCACTCTTCCCTTCCGTATTTCTTCATCCCCTATTGTCTAGCCCATTAGTAGTGCTCGTATTTTTATCCAAACCAGACTTGTTTATATTTGCTCCTCATCATTTTCACACAGTTAATTATTTCTTAATTGGATTACCAAAAAAGGTGAGCACTGAGTAGCCTATATTTCTTGTAATATAATCACACGTTTTTAAGATTTTAAATATCACATTACAGGCTTCTTGAGTTATTGACAAGATGAAAGACCAAGAAGTGGAACAGAAGATCGTTCAGCTAACGGAGGTGTTGAACAACCCGTCAGGTCGTTATAAATCAACTGCATTGAGCATTCTTCGTGACATCTTCTACGGCACTCGCGAAAGCCGCGATCTGCCACCCTAAAATGCCGAGTTGTTGAATGAAACGGCTCTTCTCCTCATCTCCCCTCAGCTTCGTACGCTCTTGATGAAGCTCCGACTCGACGCCTTCGGTTTACACTTTGCCGCTCTTTATCTCACTGATATAGACGACGTCATCAAAGACCTGTCCTGCCTTGGTGGCCTGAAAAACCTCATCCCACATGGTTTATTCTACAGATTGAAAGAAGAGCTGTTGGGACCAACTCAATCTAACTCGCTTAATGAGTCTATGATGGAATCAACTGCTTCTCAGCCCAAGATAATCAACAAAGAGCAGCCTACCTCTCTCTACAACTCGTTACTCAAAAGTTGCTGTTCTAGAGATCGAGGATGCATCATGGATTCGCTCAAGGACTTTGTGAACGACGACCAGTTCTGCGCCAAGTCTTTCGGAGCTAAGGATCTTCTCAAGGAGTCTGCCAAACTCCTGCTGTCAGCCAAGGTTTCTGAGCTTTTGGAGAAGCTCTTTTTGGGAGAATACTTGTATTTACTGGCTGTCAACTACATCCTGGACATGGATGCTCTGAAAAGGGATGTGTCTACCGGTGACGTCCTTAAAAACGTGCTGCCAAAAGCTGCGTTTTACAATCTAGAAAGGGAACTGGCGTTGGGCACGGGTGCAGAACAACTCCAGACGGACGTTGAGCTCCTTGAAAGGATTAAACATCTCTCTCTTTCCAGTCCTATTTATGATCAAGCCACTGCACCAAATCCCAACATACCTAGTCAACAACGCTTTGCTGAGAAAATAAGGAGACGCTCTAGCTTTCTGGGAGAGAACGCCAGTGGGATGGAGCTGTTCCAACTGCCGCTGGAAAGGACCGCTTCTAGCCGCACTTCCGAGACGGAACGTTGGGTATTCGGTGAGCGCAGCAGCGCCAATGTGGAGTGGAAGACGATCCTCTTAATGGGAGCCACCGGATCGGGAAAGACGACGCTCATCAACGCCATGGTAAACTACGTCCTCGGATTGGAGTGGGACGATCCTTTCCGCTTCTTATTGATCAGCGAGGAAGGACCCAACAGCCAAGCGCACAGCCAGACTAGCAAGGTGACCGCCTATGAGCTTCATTACCAAGTTGGATTTAGGGTTCCTTATTCCCTAATCATCGTCGATACTCCTGGATATGGTGACACCAAAGGCATCGAACGTGATTATCAGATTACCGACTCTATCCAGCAGTTCTTCAAGGATGAAAAAGGCATTCGAGTAAGTTTATCTATTTTACTTTTAATTTAAAAGAGGGAACTATCGAATTGTGTTATTCTAGGAGCTAGATGCT
This sequence comes from Chydorus sphaericus, assembly GCA_030141595.1. Classification (NCBI taxonomy): domain Eukaryota; kingdom Metazoa; phylum Arthropoda; class Branchiopoda; order Diplostraca; family Chydoridae; genus Chydorus; species Chydorus sphaericus. The sequence goes on from CM057933.1 coordinate 1,639,257, forward strand.
GTTGGATTCACCGTGCAAGCTGCTTCAGCCCGATTGACTCCCACCCAGAAGTACATCTTCGAATCCATTTTGGCCATCTTCGGTAATGACGTCCGGGATAACATCAGCTTCTTGGTCACATTCACCGATGGTCAGACGCCTCCTGTTCTCGACGGCATCAAGGAAGCAGACATCGCTCATCAGCTAGACAACAACGGTCATCCACGTCATCACCGCTTCAATAACTCTGGTTTCTTTAGTTCCAACCAGAAAGATGGTGCTGATTTCGGACCAATGTTCTGGAAGTTGGGCATGAACAGTTTCAAGTCCTTCTTCTCCAGCCTTTCTTCGATGAAGACTAGATCCTTGTCTCTCACCAATGAGGTCCTTGAAGAACGAAAGCACATCAACGTAACCATTGAAGGGCTCACGCTCAAGATTCACAAGCAGCTGACCAAGATGGAGGAATTACGCAAGACGAAGCAGATGATCGAAAACCACATGGACCAGATCAATGCCAACAAGGACTTCAAATACACCGTGTCCGTATCAAGAGGCGAGAAGATTGAAATTACCGATGGAAAGTGTACCACCAACTGTTCGAAATGCTCCATGTCTTGCCACTTTCCGTGTTCTTTAGGTATGACCGTCAGTAAGCAAGGATGTGCTGCTATTGGCAAGGATGGTTTATGCAAGTCTTGTCCGTCGAAATGCAAATGGGATCTACACTTGAACCAAAACTTTCACTGGATCTTCAAAGATGTTCCCGTGACGAAAACTTACGAAGAGATCAAGAACAAGTACGAAGACGCTGTCCAAAAAGAGTTGACGACTAAGGGAGTTCTCAGAGCTTTGGAAGCGGAACTGGAACAGATCAAATACGACCTGAACGGCGACATCCGCACCATCGCTGATTGTCTTCGGCGTTTGGATGAAATTGCCTTGCGTCCTGATGCTTTCACTGCTACGGATTATATCGAGTTGATGATCAAATCGGAGACGAAGGAGAAGAAACCCGGATTTCAAGAGAGGATCGACAGTTTGCATTCGCTTTTGGACAAAGCTGCAGTGGTGAGGAAGATTCGTGCGGGAGAATCCGTCCTTCCGGAAGCGGCAGGAGCCGCTGGTCAGTCCAGCTCTCAGATGAAAGTCACCATCAAACCGCAAGCCGTTTTTAAGAAGCCCACTAGTAGGAGCTGGAATTTGAATATGTGGAGCCGCGTTCAGCAGTACGCTTGGTAAGTTAATATAACTCTTTTAACTTTACGGCAACAAATCTTCCTCAATTTGTTTACATAATAAAAAAAATATTATATAACATCTTCCATTCTGGTTTTACAGGGGAAACAAGGAAGAGTCTTCTACTCGGCAGTCCGGTTGGAGGAACGATCGTCAACCGTCACGCAGGTCCGATGAAACCGGCTGGATTTCCGACTAGTTTCAACAATTCTGCGCGGACTTAAGCTCTCTCCAATTTACATGTTCAATTGATCTACCATTCATTTCTTCTTCTCAGTTTCTTATTTCGATAGACGAAGATAATATCAACACAGAAATCGCTCCCTTTTGTTATGCAGCTGTATTGTTTGTGGTGCGAAATACAAAGACCGAGTTTTCCAGTAAAAGTTAATCATATATTTTCATTCCTCTAAATAAGAAAGTTTGTAAATTGATTTATTTAATCTTACAGTTATATTTACAGCCAAAACTTATGGTAGAGTGAAGTGATAAAGAGTTTTGTCATCCTAACTGTCGTCGATTGTCATCATGCACAAATTGACGCGGAAAGAATGGCATACCGCACATGTAGACTAATGGGGAAGGAGGAATTATTGGCTTCACAACATCAATTTGCGTACAATTCGATTTTTCTTTTTTCTATTCATCTTTGTTATGACCCCAGCATCTCTCTGTAAAAGCAATAATAGTGCGTAATCTGTACATTTGTACAAAATCACGATACATTCGATAAAATATATGGTAATTTGTTTTAAACTTGAAAAAGGGGGTTGGCATTTTTCTGAGCGCTAGATGGCGCTAGTTGGGAAAGTAGACTAAAAAATTGAAAAAATTTCGTAACTATAAAAAAATAAAAGAAAACGTCATTGTTGTTGTCGGTCTGCCTTGTGAGCTCAGCACCAAAAAAATCTTTGTTGCCCGTTTTAAATATTGTGAATGTTACTTTAAAATTCTATTACCAAATCGTGGAGTAGCAAACTTTTTCCTGACGCTGAATGGTGTGAAAATCAAGTTCTAAAACATTTTCAGTGCATTATGGCAAAATCTTGTAAACATTCAAGTCTGGACACATTTCTATTTCAGATGGAATCTCTTACTGGCCCAGATTTTGAAACTGAGGGTTTTAAAGAGATTTTTGAATACCGGGATAGTTTTCTTTACTCTGTTCATGAGATCTTCAGACTGGCTGTTGGAGCTGTCAAGAAGGTTCTCCACCAGGATGCCGCCCCGGGAGTCAACTTGGATGTGGATAGCCATCTGCTGCCCACCGAATCATGTCCTAACCAGGAAGAGTTACTTCAAGCTCCAAACCAACCATTAATTGTAAGAACTCTACTGCTATTTCTAAATTCCCAACACAATCAGTCAAATTTTACTATTTTTCAGGATTTAATTCCCAAACCAGTATTGAAATCACCAGCTGTCATCCTTCAAATTCCTGTAGCCAAAGTCATTTTCAATGAGGCTTACAAAGGTAAAATACTTTTAGAGCAATATATAAATATTTTTTTATTTTTTTTATTTTTCACTATAAATTTATTTACAGTGGAGATTCTTGATGGGGATATTGGTAATCCCACTTGGTTCTGGCTCAAGATTATTGGTTCCTCTTCTCAAAGAATGGAGGAAGAACTGGAAGAAGCCTACAAGTTCCAACCAAAAATTGAGGAGTTCCCAATTCTTGGCACTTTTGTGGTCTGCAAAAGTGATAATAAATTCTACAGGGCTAAAGTGGTAATTTAAAAAATATCACCTCCTCCAACATATTTTTATATTTTTATTTATTTAATATGGCACAGGTTACCATTGTAGACCGTCAACTTCGAGAATCTAGCAGTGTATGTGTGATCCTGGTGGATTACGGCCAGATAAAAACAGTTTACCTGTCCGATCTGTACCCGATTGAATCCCGTTTTTGTACCGAACCAGCCATCGGTCTCCTTTGCAGTCTCAAAGACATCAAACCCTTCCGAGGAGATGTATGGGAGCTCGTATCCATCATCTTTTTCAACAAACAGTGCCGAGGCGAGCTCACTGTCATTTTCCACTCGCCTACAGAGGAGCTGACTGAAACCTTTTCCAAATTCAAACCAGATTTCTTGGTTAGCCTTTACAAGAATGAAGCCCAAGAAGGCAGAATCTGGGACATCCGATCCATTCTGGTTAAAGAAGGGTTGGCGAAAGATAGTTCCAGCGATCCCACAACGCAGTTGCTCGTTTCGAGCTCTGGAGATGGTCCTTCTCCGCCTTTCCCAATAAGCGCTAGCTCTAACCAGCTCATTTCTCCGGCTGAAAGCGCTCTACGATCCTCCGTCGTGGACGATGAGGATTACTCCATTTTGAAGAAGCCGTCATCTCCTCCGCAAACTATTCCGGAAACCCGGGATACTTCTGCACAGCTGAATGAGGAGACGGAAAGCGTTCCGCTGCTGCACCGACCAGTAGATCGGCTCTTGATGGATCGGTTTTTCCAATCTCTGGGATGTCGTTCACCAACTAATAGCGTCAAATCCGTCGTAAGTGATGGGTTATCCAGGATGAGCTTCGTCTCTGCTGCTACTCACATCTCTAAGCATTCGGAGGTATTTAGTTATTTTAACTTGATTGCAATCAAATCATCACTGTTTCTTTTTAAAAATTAGCCAAGCTTCGATGGAAGTGCTCAGCAGAAACCTGTAAGGATCCATCTGGATTACCAGTACGGTAAAGAGCTGGAACGCAGACCTCTGCCTACTTCAACCAAGCTCACTGTTCAGCTCTCGTACGTTTTCCATCCGAACCATTTTTACGTCCACATCAAGGATGAAGTGCCCACTTTGGTGGAACCGCTCGTTAAGCGCCTCAATGAGCTCTACCGCCATTCCAAGCCCGTCCCAGTCCAGCTACCAGAGATCGGCTCCTTCTGGGTCGTCAAAGAGAAGACGATGAACAACTGGGCTCGCGTAATGGTCGTCGAAGTGAACCTGGTGAAAGGGGTCTGCACGAAAGTAACTGTTCTTTCGGTTGACTGGGGTTTCGTTGAGGTCGTGGAGCTCTCCCAACTCCGACCGCTCGTCCACCAAGTGTCGGAGACACCCTGTCTAGCTCTCTGCTTCCGGCTGGCCGGAGTCTATCCTCTCAATCAATCGATGGTAATTATTTATTAAATTAAATTGTATTATCACTCTTTTTAAAAGATTTATAATATTCTCTAGGATTCCGAGGATTGGCCGAAAGAAGCCATTGAAACCTTCATCAAGTGGGCTACATCTGAAGACGATTTCCTTGCGCTGATCGAAGACAGGGATCAAAGAGACGGTCAGTGGTCCGTCCTAATGTTTAAGGGTCTCAAAGAAGATGAGATGACCCTCAACGAGCTCCTCGTGAATCTCAAATTGGCCTCTTCAACCATCTTCCCGTTAGGAGTCCGTGGAGCAGCACAAGATGTCATCAAACCGAAAAATGAGAATGAGCAGGAATTATTGCTGGATCAAGATTTTCCTGACTGGGATCCAATGAGAGAAGACTACGATTTTTACATGAAAACTACGGCCATCGATATGGAGAATAACGCTTCCGCAGTAGCCAGTGACATCTCGGAAGATGATGAAGAGATGTACCGCTTCGGTCCAAACCATATCCAACCCTATAGAGACCCTACCACGCAAGATAAGATGAAGGTCTATATCGATCTACCCGCTCCAGCTCTTCCGATTCCGGGCAGCACGGTCCTCCTCCGCGTGACGTGCATCTCTCGGTCCTACCGTTTCTATTGCGTCCTCAAGCACGATATTTTCTCTACCGTCGTCAACCAAGACTCTTCTGAAACTTTAGAAACGCTTCAAGCCGCTATCCAGAAAGAGTACAATGAAAATCAGCAGTTGCACAGGGTAACCCTGAATCCGTCGGCCGGAGACATCGTCATCGCCCGCTCACCGAATGACAAAATGTGGTACCGCGGTCGGGTCATGGAGGAGCTCGAGAACGAGGAGTTTTGCGTCTGTTTTGTTGATATTGGGTACACATTGCCCGTTCCTATGAAGGATGTCTGCCTCCCTCTGGAGCGATTCACTCATCTGCCGATGCAGGCCGTTGAAATGTTCCTCAACGGAATCGACCGCAAGAGCGACACGATTGAAGCCAGAAACGAGCTGGTGAATTTAGTGAAAGGGAAGGATCTTGTGGCTCGCGTGATTCACGATACTCCTGTCCTGCTGGTCGACCTATACGACTTAAGTGGGTTGAAGCGGGTGGACCTTGCGGAAGAGCTGATTCGCCGCGGAGTCGTACAAAGAGGTCTCTATCTCAAGTTGAATTTGTCTTCTCGCGGTGATTTTATCGCCGGTTGAATTCATTTTTTTCCTTTTTTGCTTTTACGGGATTCTCTGGCAAGATGTTGCGAACGTTTTTTGTTGAGCCCTTACATAATAATGTTGGATATCTTGGGTACGCACTATGGCCACTTGAAAGTGGTTGATTAATCTAGTATTAAACATTTTCCCGCACCTGTTTTTATCTCAGACTGAATGTATCCTCTTCTCTCTATCTTTTTTAGCGTGCTGTTTTTTTTTCTCCATTTGCTATTTTGCTCTTGTTGTTTTGATTGTTGATAACGAAAAATTGGCTCTCTTGGTGTACGCACCAGAAAAGTTTCCCGCCATATTTTCTTCTTTAAATAAAATACACGTGCCCTGTGGCTTTTCACCTGGAAAAGATCGTGTAAAACTATTTATTTGAGTGGAATTAAAGTTCTATTAAGAAGTTGGGTACCTCTTTTGGCTACTGGGAGGAGACAGTGAGTCGGGAGCGCACCTGGCTAAATCCGTCGGGAGTAGTCGAATGCCGCTGTGATTTCTTCTGTTATTTAAAAACTTTTCCGGTTATTACATATCCAAAACCGATGAGAACCCGCAAACAGAAGCGGATTACCCACAATATCTTCTTATCTAATTAATTTACAAATTTAGGACCTGAGAATTAGCCTGTTTATAGAAAAAAAAACAAGTTCTCTAAAACTCATCTTTGGGGTTGGAAAAAAAATCATCTCCTCTTTCATTTGCGAGTAAATATTTTCAAAACGTAGGGAATAGCTACTGTATATTGTTTTTGAGAAAGGACATAATAGTACATTTATGAACCCGAGTTCATCATCATTTACAATGTTTTGCTGTGTATACAGTTTCGTTCCAAAGAATTAACTTCAAGCGGGGCCACTCCAAGCGGGACCCACCCAACTATCATAGCGTTTCAGGGTGGCGGTCCTAACTCTTTCCTGTACTCTCGCTCTTCTATTGACAGACAATACATCACAAGGCATCGGCCAATTTTCCACCAAGTTCATATTCATTAGAATAGCAAGAGACTCGCTTTCACTGAGAATCTCCGAACGGGCTGGAAAAGAGGCAAACTCCATCGGAGTCATGGCCAAAAACCGGATTAAGCCGATTGTCTTGTTCAGCTCCTGTTATAAGGATGAAACCAATAGAGAAATTGCGGATCCATCTATAATTGAAAATCGAAAGCTTTTACCTGTCGAATGTTGCTGCCAGTTGTTTCCACATTTCGTTTACTGCACTGACGACGAGCCCAACCAACTAGAGCGCGGAACAGCTTTACCTCCCTCATATCCAGCTCTTCCATCTGTAGAATAGTGAGTAAGGTGGACTCAGTTAGTTCTTCGAAACCAGCCTCATCAGCCTTGTACGACTTTTGCATATTTTTGCGAAGCAAAGAGAAACCTTTTTCCTAAAGAGAAAAAAAAGTTATTTCAATATTTAAAAATCCGCAATAATTGAAATAAATAAAATACTTTGATTGCTTCATTCTCATAAAGAATTCGAAGTTCTAGAGCTTGGAACACATTCTTCGGAGAGAGATTGTCTTTCACGTATTGGATACAACGCTCAGACAAATGTGGAAGCATGTACTTATCGGCAGCGTAGTACAAATCATCGGCATGACTTACAGACTCGAAGCTGACTACGTCGGTGTAAATTTACCTGCGATGAATCAATCTGGCTTTAGTAGGATGATAATAAAGTTATGAAGAAAAAATTACTGTAAAAGATGCTTAAACACTTCTGGTTGTATGTCAGGAATGGTAATAGGTTGAGGCTGAGGCAAGGACCCATAAAACATGGTCTCGAAAACAGGACTTTTCATTGCCAAGAAAGTTTTATGGGCCTTGATGACCTGAATGAAGAAGATATAGTTCATTAAATGAAGATATTGAATGGGGGAAACTGAAAGTACCTCTTTATCTCCATGGTTATCACCAACTAAGAATTCTGAGTCAGCAAAGAGACCTGTTTCAAGCAGGTGCTTGGCACAGTTTAAAGGTGTACACCTTGCTGACTGCCAGTCTAGATCCACTGGTTTGTTCATTCTCCTTAATACTCTGAAATTTAGAGGGAGACAATTAATAGATGGACCTTCAATCTCTCGCTTGGATATTATTTAAAATGAGTTAATGAGCGAACTTCTTATTCACGTTGTAGTATATGAATTCTGCTTTGTTTTCTTATATTCCGTGACGTGGTACCCTTAGCTGCTCTAATTTATCTCTAGTCTTTAACCAGGGACAATTATGCTATAACAACTGCAGTTCCCGGCATCTCTTTTGTTACCCAAGATTCGCAGCGTTCTGTGCCGGAATTGTTTTAGCGGGAATGTTTGGGCCGGTGTCATTTAGACGTTGGATTCGTCAAGGTCTCCGCTTGGTACCTCTGGAAATTACTGCTGACTTTTAAAATATTTTCAGACGCATGTGTAGCATTGCTTTCTTAAAGAATAAATTCATTGACAATTGAAATCGCTACGAGGCATACGATTAAGATTGATAAACTAACAATAGCCATAAGTCCATTAGGATTACCGATGTAGAACCACAGCCGATCATAGCCGGATTATGGGAGAATAGAATCTGATGCCGATGAGTTGGTTACTTGAGACTGGATCCGCACACATTGCTGGGACTCAGCGCGAGAGAAATTTACGTTCAAAACCTCCCTTAATATACACACATTCAATTCTGCACACCGAGGACTGCATCACTGCACTTATTCGAAGAGAGCGAGACTCACTCTCCGCATTATTAAGTCGATGAATATTGATTGGCTTTTCAATTGTTTTTTTTTAGGCCTATTCATGATTTTTTAAAATTCCTTTTTAAAGTTTTCCTATATGATAAATGTGGTAATGCTGGTTGACTGGATTTGAATAAACAAAACTGGTACTGAATAGCATTGATTTGCGTTTATGCTAACTTGCTAAGGCCAAAAGGTGGAGTATTCGAGTATACATAAATTTAATTCTCTCAAGAACTCAAATCCGATGACATTCAGGATGTGATCGATTCTGCTGGCAATATCATGTGCCCTTGAGTTTAACTACGGTAAAGCTTTAGAGTATACCTAATTAAGCGCATTTTAATCAGTTCGTTTTCTGTACTAATTATTTGTATCAGGTATTCACTCGTTAAACGAAGGACTTTTAAAACAAAGATTATGGCGTTAGATGCTTAATAAGTCGGCCTACTTCTTTCATCTTTGAATATAAATTAGCACCACATTTACACTTCCATTGTTAAAACAATAAGAAAGATAAAGAATTTTAAATTTCATCCACCTGCCACCAAAGGCGTTATTCCATTCATTATCTGGATTATGTCAGGTTCAAAATGATGAAATCTGCTGTTCAAACCATCTAACGCGGCGCGCCTATTTGTTCGTGAGAGCGCCAGGCGCTCGTCATTTGTTTTCGTGCAACAGGCGGCCATTAATCCTTTCTACAAGCACGGCGGAGCTCCGTCTTCGTGGTACATGTACGAGCAACGAGGTTGGAAGAAGAGCTGGCGCTGTGCTTGGTGCATCAACGTTTTTACTACTGTAACGCAGAACTTGTAAATCAAGAAAATGTCTAAAATGGATCAAAAACGGAAATGTAAAGTCCCAGAAACGGAGCAAGCTGCCAATCTTATGTAAGTATTACGCCCAACGCATTAATTTTTGAAATATCAACATTTATAATTTTCTGTATCAGCACACCCTCCAAGGAAGGAAAATGGAATAAGAGGATTAAGAAAGAATATGCGATTTCTGAACAAAATGGAATGCCCATGAAAACACATGAGTCACCTGGCCCATCCAAGTAATTCCCTTTTCAATGTTGATACTTGTTCATCTCAATTGTATTCACTAATTTTCTTGCTTCAGCAGTCAGCGAGTGGGTGGCAGTGCCAATACCAAAACTGTCCTCCTCCCAGAAGAACTTGTCACATATTTGAAAAAGAAATATCTTGACAGTAAAAATGAACCACTCCGTTTGGAACACATTGTTGGAGAAATCAAGAAGGAAAAAGAAATGAATGCCAAGCTTCTCAATGTATATCAGTCACTTTCTTAACGTTACATAATTTCGCTTGTTTTCTTATCTTTTCACTTTTTGACAGTCACTCAGAGACACTTTCTCCAGTCATCCCAGGGTTTTGGTGAGCTTGACTCCTGGAGGAGATAAATTGTATGCCTACAAACCTCCTTATGACATCAACGACCGCGAGAGTCTTCTTCTAAAGCTCCAAACCACGGGAGGAATATTCTTGGAGGACATTGAATCATCACTCCCCAATGCTGATAAAGTCCTCTCCAAGGTATTTAAAATATTATTGAAGAAGTTAAGTCATTTTAAGAATTATTACCATCTTGTTGCCCATCAGCTTGTTGGCAAGAGTATTCTCTATTTGCCAGGCAAACACGACAAGGAGACCGTCGTTCATTACAACGTCGAATCACAGGTGGGCAAGTTGGAGCTTGACGTCGTCACTAAACATCTCTGGCGCAGGCTTGGTGGACCTGGTTTTGACGACAACAAAGTTGTGGATTTTTTGAAGAAAAATTCTCTTACTTTTCTTGAGCATGAAATTGCGGCCAAACAGATTCCATTGTGTTTGAAACAATTGGCTCAATTATTGGCCGTCACATTCAACACCAGAGAAGAAGCCATTGTCGTGGATAGGATTGTTCAATTTGGTTGTAAGCTATTGATACCTCTAACTTGAATTTTTGTTATATTTAAAAGAAAATCTTAATTACAGGTCTCTGGGAAGAGTCCCTCGAAATCATTTGCCATTTTAAGGGCAATCAGTTGAAAGGCATCCTTGCGAAACTAGTTTCCGAGCGAATACTACAGGTTGAACATTCTGAAGAAAGTGATTTGAAATTCTACTACATAAGCTACCACGTAACTAAACTATCTCGAAAGTTTTATAGGAAGATTTGTGAATCATTTTTCTCTATTCAATGCAGAAACTTTTCAATCTTGTGAGGTACAAATTGGAAACAATCAGGAAGAGAATTGAAGTGGCTCTGGACCAAGATCCACAGCCCCATTACTTTTGCCCCAACTGCAAAAAAGAGTTTACTTACTTCGACGTTTTCAATGCTGCTAAGCTCCAAAACAATTCCATCAGTGGGCTTTTCTGCGCCGCTTGCAGAATTTGCATTGAAGATATCACCTCTATCAAAGAGAATCGAATGGAAATGTTTCACAGGAACATGACGTCGTTATATCAACTTCTTCAGAAGGCTGAGGGTTTGGAGCTGGTTCCCAGTATTCGACCTCCTCAACCAGCAAACACATCGCGATTCAAAAGGTGAATCTTAGAATATTTTTTGTATTGTCATCTTTTTAAAAACTATAATATATCTTAAATTTATTTTACAGAGTCAAAGGATGCTTGAACATTCTATCAGAGGAAGATGACGATGGTCAAGATGAGCTGACTTGCCGTGGATTGGAAGGGGCGGCTGTTAGCGTCATCATGGGAGTCGGAATGGCGGCCAAAAAACTTGGTTCGAAAGAGATACCTCCCTGGTTCAAGAAGAGCACAGTTCTCGAGGAAGAGTATGTTGACGATCCATCTGATGCAGCTGACGGAAACCCCGTATGGTTTTTTCTCTATTTTTGTTCTTTATACTAAATGAAATTGACTTCTTTTTTACATAGAAGAAGGTTTATCAGCAGGATAAAGAGAATAGCCAAGTTGCTGCTTGTGCTGTAGAACTCATGTACCAAGCGGAGAAAAACAATCTGGAATTAGCCAAAGTTGAAGTAATGGAATCTGATTCGAGTGAGGACGAGGATGACGACTCGGTCGATCCAAAACACGGTGACGAAAGTAAGTTTCCCCTTGTACCATTGATTTAAGTAATCATTTACAATAACTAGTATTTTTTTAACAGGTGTCGATGAGGATGAATAGATCGCACTATTTCCTCCCCGTGCAATTTCGAGGAGGCAAAATTTTCTAATCTTTTTCACATGTTTCAAGTTTGAGATATCCCATATAGTACAGTGCGGGACTTATAATTATAAAGTATGCAACATTTTCTTCATCTTATTTTCTCTAGGAGTTCTTTTTTTCAAAGATGTGCTAAGTCACCTGTTACTTGCGCACTCAGTTTGTATTTCATAATTCAAATACAACAGTAATACAAAAGCCAAGTAGACCGTTAATACATGCATATTAACCTCTCTCTTGAGAAGCATCTCGCCCATCTCGCCTATCGTCGTGTGTCGTATATAGCACTTACGTCATGCGTAAGGTATTTTACCTTCTGTAGGGACCCTTATTTTGGCTGAAAGTAAGTTGGTAGGTGAAGGAATTTCAGCAACAAATCGGCTTAAATTGATCAATAATTCTTCAGCTGTCGAACCTTTTTTTTAGTGTAAATGGATGGTAATTAGCAACATTCAATTTAAGTTACTGGTTTAGATCTAAGTACTTTAAGTTCCTCTGGTGGGTTAATGGGAACTATATTACCAACGAATCTACGTGATTTAAATGTGGTAGATCTTTGACCAAATCTGCTTTCCAATCACTCGCGTAGTCGATGAAGGATGTATCTTCCATGCTGGGCCCGTTTATCTAATAACACTCCCTCAAATCATCATTAAATGTTATATAAAAGTTTGGTAGATATATTATCATATATGGTCCGACTTGTTCAATTCGGAGAGGACATACAGCTGGATGAATCGGAGGTAAGACGATTAATAGTGGACCATGGGATCCGGTAGATCTCAACTTGATAACCGATCGGAACGAATGGAATTTTGAGCGCAAAAGTGATGCCTTCAATCTGTAGATTAAATTCCTTATTTAATCAATCTTAAATATATAATGCGCTAGGTAGATTGATTACTTTGCTCCGAGATTAGATAACTTGAAACGGTATTTGCATTCCACCGAGCCAATGTCGCTCGAATCTTTGACGATGGATGCTGGTCTCCCTCTGTCGATCCTCATCCAGCACTTCTGCGACCACTTTGTCTAACAGTTGGATGTACAAAACATCAGTGCTTGATTATCGTCCCCTTTATTAGAATACTGTAACGTTTCGACTCCAGACAATTGCGCTCCTTATTAAGTTATTATAACGTTAAGACTATCGTATATTGGTTCCAAACGGTAGAACCATTCGTACAAACTCCATGTGATCCGCACGAAATTTGATCCTGCAAGAGAGATGGTACAGACCCTCACAAGTGTGTTACGTAGTTAAATGGTAGTTTACTAATCTTCTATCGAAGAGTGAAATAAACAATTGCGCCCTGATAACAAATATCCTACTATTCTAGCGAAGCGCGCACGTCCGCGCACCTCATTACCAAATCCTTAATTGAAATGTAACATCATTAAAATGACTTAGAAATGGATGAGAATTTAACATGGCTAAATTAGAGCGGATCCCAACAACTGAAATCTGAGTTTAATTCTCACAAGGGACAGAAAAACAAGAAGACAAGTTACACATTTCCAAATTTCTTTTGCAACCTTCAAAACCAACTCACTTCAAAATGTTGAAAAAAAGGAAATTAACATGATAGAAAGGCATCAATCTTTTCTTCCAAATCCGTCGAGTCTGTAGGAGCCTGGCAGATTTTCATCAAAGTTTCCACTTGATACTTGTCAGCTAGGGCAAACAGCTTCATCTTCATGGGACCAGACACGACAACCTCTTCTTCGTCGTCTTCCAACTCGCCGACGTACAGGAACCGCAAGAAAAGAGCGAATGTTTCGGGATCAGTATCGTTGAGCTTGACTTGACCGGTTCGGGCTTCCTCCAGCCCACTGTTGAGCATAGCAGCAAATACAGGGCTACGGGCAGCAAGAAGGGAGCGATGAGCTGGAAAGGAGGTCGATCCTACCAGGATCAAGAAGTCGGTCAGCTTCAAGGCACGAGCAGCATCCCAGAGATCGAACGTCCGGTCCCGAAATTTGAAATCGTAGTTAGCAATTGTACTAGACAGTTTAACAAAGAACATGACATCCTCTGGGAATTCCTCGAATGATTTAGGCGATGTGAAATCAAACATTTGGATTGAACTCTTCATTGTGGGCGATGCTCTCATGTTGTCAATGATTTCATCGGAGGCGGGCGCACAGCATTCCACTTCTTCTACTCTGCAACAAGATTTGTCAGGGTGATGAACGAGGAAGTAAATGGTGATGCGTTTTCGGCGCTTATCAAAAGTGATTTTAGCTGAAAAGATGTTCTCGGAATCGAAACCGAATCTTTCCGAAACGATCGACTGAGTTTCCGAGTTCCTTTCAACAGACAAAGGAGTCTCCAGGTTTTCAAGTGGTATCCACCAGGTAATAGAGAAGGTGACTGATTTAGATACGATTTCAGAATCGGTATTTGGTCTGCATGCGAAAAATAAAAGAAGATATTCAAATTAAACATAACAACAAGAGGAATGATAACTAGTATTACTTGATCTGAGGAACGGTATGTGTTGAATTTGTTTTCAGAAGCATAGCCAAATCTGCGAGATCTTCATCCAGGTTTTCTCCGGGAAGCAGAGCTGATTTACACAGAAGCTGAAGGGTCTTGATTTCGTAAGCTTCAGCCAACTCCTTTAGCTGATGGCTGACTACACCTTCCAACTCTCCCGTGTAAATGAACTTTAGGAACTGCTCCATACAAGACTCATCATCTTCAAAAGTGGTCTTCAACCTCTGTGACCGCCTTTCTCCTACATGGGCTCCGCTAGTAGCAAATAGAGTTGCGAAAACGGAGCTGCGTGCGGCCAGGACGAATTTGTGAACGAAGAATCTTCTTCCCCCAGCGATCAGCTCGTAATCAGTTCCAGCTTGGTTGACAGCAGCTTGCCACATCAGCTGCCCCATCAGACTATCGAGTCGCTTAACTGGATAATTGAGCTCATAACTGTTCTTAATGTGCAACTCAAAGATGAACCAATGGTCGCCTTCCAATACATTGGGCAACGGGAATGTGTAGAGATGAACGCGACGATGAGGTCTTTGAGCAGAAGTGGAGTGAAGATCCATTACTTGACTTGTGTTTTGTGAGCTGAAATACACAACAATGTTGCACATTCCCATCTTGGCAGCGTCAAAAGTCATGAAGAGAAGAGTAGAAGAGGATCTATGATTTTTCAGCCCTGCTCTGAAAAGTTTCTCTCCACGAAATTTGATCATTTTGGATAGGGTAGTCCCAACTCTCTTTTCTATACCAGATGGCTTCCATTTGTATTCAAGGACTGGAAATAACCTTCCAATATGAATTTGATCATTAGCCATCTAGGAAATTAAAAAATTTTAAAAATAAATAATTTTAAATAGGCTAATAATATATAAGATAAAATATATGATAATTAATACTTTGTCAGGTGACCTCCAGACTTGAATTTTCAGCAGACGAGAAAAACTTTGAAGGATATCAACAGTTGTCACCCAAAATCTGATCGTAGAAGCAGGTATGCTAGAGAGATAAAAAATATTCAAATAATTGAACAAAATCTGTAAAATAGTTCATTCAAGTACAATACCTGATGATTAATATGAATAATACTTGTTTACAAGCAACAGCAAAGGTAAGAAAATCCACACAAGTGAAAGAAAACCTGCAACGATTAACATGGGAATGTAGGTGAAGCAAAATTAAAGTCTAAGAGAAAACCTAATTCAAATTCACCTTATGACGTCCTCTAAAGGAGATTCTTCGTACAGTACTCAGCTAACTGGTCACGTGAACACTCTGCTTTCATTTACAGGGTCCTTATAAAAGAAGAGAATATTAAGGGTATCCTCTACAAGTACAATAAGTTTTCCATCTGTTGAATGAAATAAAAGAACAAGACCTCACCTAAACTCCTGCAAATAGTGTGGAAGAGGCAGAATACAATGAAAATGGTCAGTATGAACGTAAATGTCCTCTATTTTTAAGTTGAACGCAGGTAATAATCACGCTGTCGTACAGACGAAACGTAAGAATTCTGCAGCGAAGGCTTTGTTATTGTTGGGAAAGTAGAATGCCACCTGGGAACAAACAATTGAACTTTATTTCTTTGATCGCTAGGTAGCTCTGAAGTCCGCGATGGTTTCCCGCTGAAGTTTAAAGTTTAAACAGCTCAAGCAATGACTCAAGCTTCTTTCGGCACGAAGAATTCTGCTGTTATACATGAGAGCGAAGCCCATAAAAAAAGCTGAGATCAGCTAAATCTATTCCTAAACATTTATCTTGCAGCTACTCCGACTAAGTATAAAATTTATTCGGGAATAGGTTGAAAATTAGCCACTATACTAAAGTACTAAGCTAGAAATGAATTCTAACCACCGGAAATAACTAAGTGTAGGCCTATTTGAAATATATAAGTAGAAACTGCTGCTGTAATTTTGTAGTGTAAGTGTTAACCAAATTAGAATTCATATTTGTAAGGTTATGAACGCGACAATATTACTTACCTGATTTTCACGTTAGATAATAAGTTATTGATGAATTTGCTAAATTTTTATCAGTATAAGCGACGCATCCATCACAATATTATTCTAGATGTTCTTTTGCTCTCTTCCAATATATATATATATATTAAATAATAGTTAACTAAAAGCACGTCTATAAGACCTACAGTAGCCACCAAATTATTAAGTACGACGCGCGTAGTCCCATAAGAGCGCGTGTAAAAGCGCCCTCCGAATTTCGGCTCGGAAAAATTTTTCCCGTGATGGCAGAAAGCTAATCTATCTGCTAATTTAATTTGAGCCGTCGGCGTGCAAAATCCAGAAAGTTATTTGTTAGGTCTTCTTATTAAGTACGGCCCTATTTTTCCCGTGTATTCTTATGGCGACCGTCCCCCACGAAAAAAATCATAACTTTTGAACGGATGCTTGAAAAAATTCGATTTTTCCGAGCCGAAATTCGGAGGGCGCTTTTACACGCGCTCTTATGGGACTACGCGCGGCGTACTTAATAATTTGGTGGCTACTGTATTATAAAACTTTAAACAAACAGGGAGAGATGTCAGTAATCGAGAACAATTCTATTGGAAACGAAGAGAGAGAGTCCTGATGCGATGAGTAACAATGGTGAGTCCCTTTAATTAAGCTTAGGCTTAAATACGTCGGTACAGCGGACATTTGATACTATTTTTTAAACGCTGAAAAAAAAATATAAAGCAGCCTATACATGACCAAAAAAAAAATACCAATTAAACAAGCCAACTACAGGATGAATGAATGTGCATACCTGCAGAAAACCGCACGCATCGGTATCCCGACGATGAACATGCTTATATGTAAATAAGTGCCAATTGGGGATCGAATTTAATATTATGGTTTTCTTAGCTCGCTATATTAGGAATCTAGGATCATTTGCTTGGTGGTCATCGGTAATCATGAATCTCTAATATAGTTTCCCGCAAGTTATACAATTTGTTTTGCACTCAAGCTACCTGACTATCTGTTAGTGGAATAATAAAAACTAAAGGTATACCCACTGCCCTACTCCATATATCTCATAATAGTTCTGCTCCGGATATAAGTACCGCCATTTCAAATAATTGAGAAATAGATTCATTTTAGAGCGGGATCCAAACAACTGTAATCTGAGTTTATTTCTGTTTAGAAGAAAATAGGTATAAACAAGAACAAAAAAAAATACAGTCACACAATTCCAAGTTTCTTTTTGTAACCACCAAATACCAATTCACTTCAAAGTTTTGAAAAGGAGAGTCAACATGAAAGAAAGGTATTCATCGTTTCTTCCAAGTCAGCAGAACTGGCCGGAGTCTGACAAATCTTCATCAACGTTTCTACTTGATACTTGTCAGCTAGGGCAAAAAGCTTCTTCTTAATGGGACCAGAGATAAAAATTTTGTCTTCGTTGCCTTCCAACTCGCCGACATAAAGGAACCACAAGAAAAGAGCGAATGATTCGGGATCGGCATCGTTAATCTGGACTTGGCCGGTTCGAGCTTCCTCCAGTCCACTGTTGAGCATAGCAGCAAATACAGAGCTACGGGCAGCAAGAAGGGAGCGATGAGCTGGAAAGGAGGTCGATCCTACTAGGAACACGAAATCAGTCAACTTCAAGGAACGAGCAGCTCCCCAGAGATCCTCTTCGAACGACCCGTCCCGAAATTTGAAATCGAACGTAGGGATCGTGCTGGCCATTTTAACAAAGAATCTGATTCGGCTTGGAAAAGCGTAAGACTGCTCAACTGACATGGTGAACATTTGAATCGAATTCATGTCACGAGTTGGAGATGCCGTCATCATTTTTTCCTTTTGCCAAGTTGAATCAAACCAAGAGCAATCCACTCTTTCTACGGAGCAGCCCGTTTTTGAGGGATGATTGACAAGAAAATAGATGGTGCCTATTTTGCGCATCGTGTCTAGAGAGATTTTAGCTGAAAAGATATCTGCAGAGTCAAAGCCGAATCTTCCGGACACAATGGAACGCGCCTCTAGGTTGCTCTCGATAGGCAAAAAATGTTCCAGGTTTTCAAAAGGAATCGTCCAGGTGACGGGGAAGATGACCGATTTTGAGTCAATCTCAGAATCAGTATTCGGTCTACGTATGATAAATAAAAGAGGTATTAATGAGGCGTAACAATAAATATAAGTTTTAGTTATTACTTGATAACTGGCACAGCCACATTTGAGCTTGTTTTCAGCAGCAAAGCCAATTCAGCGACATCTTCATCCAAGTTTTCTCCTGGAGGCAGAGCTGATTTACATAGAAGCTGAAGGGTCTTTATATCGTAGGCTTCAGCCAATTCCTTCAGTTGGTGGCTGACTGCTCCTTCCAATTCTCCAGTGTAGATGAACTTAAGGAACTGCTCCAAACAGGACTCATCTCCAAAAGTGGTCTTCAATCTCTGAGATCGTCCTTCTCCTACTTGAGCTCCGCTAGCAGCAAATAGAGATGCAAAAACGGGACTCCGGGCAGCGAGGACGAACTTGTGGACGAAGAATCTTTTTCCCTCGGCGATCATCTCGTAATCAGTTCCAGCTTGGTTGACAGCAGCTAGCCACATCTGCTGGCCAAAGAGACTATCGATTCGTCGAACTGGATAGTTGAGAGCACCGCTGCTGACATACAACTCAAAAGGGATGCAGTAGTTGCCCATTCTTGCTCCGGCAAGGTGGAATGTGTAGAGATGAACGCGACGAGGTCTTTGGGCAGAATCCCCTTCATCATCATAGCGATACATTTTTTCACCTCCGCTTGGAAATCGGACCGCAACGACAGCTTTATCGATCCCCATCTTGGCAGCGTCAAAAGTCATAAAGAGGAGAGTTGAAAAGGATTCTTCATTCTTAAGTCCTGCTCTGAAAAGTTTCTCTCCACGAAACTTGATCATTTTGGAGAGGGTGGTCTCAACTCTTCTTTCAATGCCAGATGGCCTCCATTTGTATTCCAGAACCAATGTAGATCTGCCAATGTGAACTTGATGTGCCATCTATTTTAAAAATGATAAAAAAATTTAATTTAAAAAATGTTTCTTAAAAGATATATAAAACTGTGACACACAGCTGTGTGTTACTTTATCAAGTGATCACCTGATTTCAAGGTTCAGCAGACAAGCTATATTCTTCTTTAAAGATATTGGAATACGATTACATGTAGCCTGAGACAAAGATAGAAAAAATCATTAGTAAAAACCATTAAAAAGCAAGTTAGGTAGGCCTATATTACCTGCTGATTGTGAAGGCCGGCAAAGATTTGGCAAGCGCTGCAGCACAAAATGTAATATATTATATGAAATGAGAAGAGATCTAATTTATAATCACCTAATGACGAGCTACGTAGAAGGTTCTTTGTAAGGTATCCAGCAGCTCCCTCACGTGAATTATCGGTTTGCCAGTAGAGCGTTCTAAAACAGCAAAAATATTAAGTGTGTCAACAAAAGTTTATCTTTATAAGCACAGTAAAATACCAATGCAAATTATGAAGGCTAACCCACGACGATCTCACAAGTAAAACTTGTGTGGAAGAGATGGATGAATATAAGATTGAGAGATGTATATCTGTAGCTCACGTTGTCACGATCACGCAGACGAAACGCAAGCAGACTAGTTTATTGTTTTTAAAACAGATATACTTATAGACTGGTAAGTGAATCACGTGATCGAAAAAAATTGATCACGGCGCTACCTGGCGAGTGGCGATACGCCGATACCCCCATGGTATCCCGGCCGCTAGGTGGCCACTGGCCCCTAAGAACTGTCGGCTTCTATGTCCCGCTAAAATTTAAAATTCTCACGGCAAGTCAGCAACCGACGCCGATGCACTATCACAAATATTTCCCTTCGTCCCTTGAAATTCTAGAATGATTTCCGAATAGCTAAAAACACTGATTGTATTTCTTGATTTAGAAAGAAAAAAGGCAAAATAATACAAAAAAAAGAGTGCACAAGTTCCGAGTTCACATTTAAAAATTCTTGATTAGATTCCCAATTTTTTTTCCCCGACAACTCAGTAAAACAAAGAAAAATCAACAAGAAAGAAAAGCGTCCATCAAATTTTCCACATCGACAGAACCGACAGAAACGACGGTAGGCTTGCAAATCTGAATCAACGTTCCCACCTGGTACCTGTCGGCGACCGCATACAGGTTCCTCTTCATGTCCGCATCGTAGTTGTTCGCCTCCCCATGGTACAAAAACCGCAAAAATTGGTCGAATGTCTCGGGATCGACGTCGTCGATTTTAACTCTGCCAGTTCGAGCTTCTTCCATCCCGCTGGTAAACATGGCTTTGAATACAGGGCTCCTAGCGGAGAGGAGAGCGCGATGGGCACGAAAGGCACGAGCTCCTAAAACGACCTGAACATCTGAAAATCTCTGAGAGTGCGCAAGAGCCCAAATATCTTCCCCAAAGCGGTCCCTGAAGGAGTAATTAAAATTCACGATCTTGCTGACCAGTTTCAAGTGGAATGTGATTTTATCAGGGAAATGTTGGGTTGATGAAATGGTTCTGGTGAACATTAGAGCCTGATTAGTTGCTCGGTCAACTGATGGAAACATGTAGATGTCGTCGATGTCGTCGTTCAAATAGCAAGCAACTTGATCTACGTAGCTCTTGACAGGGTCCTGGCCGACGAGGAAGGAAACTACCATCTCCTGTTGCGACTTTAAAGTGGCTTTGACCGAGAAGATTTCGCCAGATTTGAGACTGAACGCTCCAGACACTTTGGAACGTTCACGGGAATTGCTTTCAAAAATCGCCGCTCGATTCCCCGAAGATACCTTCCAGGTAAGGCTTAGGATGCAGGCGTTCTGTTGGAGCAGCATTTCCGATTCCGTGTTCGGACTGTTAAGCAATAAAAAATATAGGTAAATATTAAAAAAAATAAAAGTAAATATTTTCATAATTGGATGTATTTATTACTTGATTTCTAGGACGTCAGGATCAGTTTTAATCATCATCGATAAACTAGCGAGGTCTTCAGCCAGTTGATCTTGCCCACGCAAACCTTGCTCGCAGAGTGTGATGAGTGACAGGATTTTGTAGGTTTCAGCCAACTGCAACAGCTTAGAATTCACTACTCCCTCAAGCTCACCAGTATAAAGAAACTTGAGGAACTGTTCCAAGGAAAGGGCATCTTGAAAATTCCTTTCTTGCTCTACTTGCGTTGCGTTGGCTCGAAACTGAGCAGCGAACACCGTGCTTCGAGCCGCTAGGAGAAATTTGTGTGCGTGGAAACGCGTTCCGTCATTGGTAACTAATTCAACGTCGGTCCCAACTTGATCAACCGATGATGACCATAGCTGCCGACCTAAGAGCCCGTCAAATGGTTGAACGAAGTAGTAATATGCGATTGATGGACGGAATAGGAGTTCTGGGCTGCCGATGTAGACCTCAAAGGTGAAACTCAAGTTGCCTGATTGGGGAGCATCAAAGTCAAGGGTGAAAAGTTGGAGGCACCCAACTGAAGACTGGATTGGCTCCATTACTACTGATTCATCAGAGGGTGATTTGTAGAGCACAACCACATCATGGATGCCAATCCTTGCAAGATCAAAAGTCATAAATAGGAGAGTGGATGAAGCCTCCTGGTTTTTCAGTCCTGCTCGGAACAGCTTCTGCCCACGATACTTGATCATCTTGGACAGTATGGTGGCCACTCTTCTCTGGACTCCAGTTGGCTCCCATTTGTACCCAAGGACCTGGTGGTACTTTTGATGAATAGGTAACCAAGACATCTAAAGATTTCAAAGGTTTTAATGATTGGTAAAATTAAGGGATTAATCAGGGGAAAATTGAAATACATTTTCTGAGTGGCTTTTGCTGATACCCGGTTCACACAAACTTTTGCTCGTCACAGTTTCTTCTTCCCAAAACTTATCATGTAAGTAAAAAGTAGAGGATAAGAGACAAATAGCCATAAAGTGTAAGCAAAATGGTAATACCTAATCAAGCTGAAAGTGTGGTTTCCTGGTGTAAGCAAGGTACATGCAGGCCCCACTGTAGTGAAACAAACAGGCAGGATGCCAGGAAAACCTAAGAAATGGAGGAGGCAGAGAAATAAGAAAACTTAATAATAGAATACGACTCATCTAATTTATTAAATCACCTTGAAGCAAGAGACGATGAGAATATGCCTTCAACTGTTGTCGAATGAGATACGTACTACGCACGTCCGACGTTCACCAAGGCCGATAGAGGGTCAACGAACTGTCAAAAATCAAAACGTATACGATGAGAAAGGGTGTATAGGTGTTCTCAAAATAAAAAAAAATCGGTATGTATAAAGTAATGATGCAGACTGTAGTTCAATAAGTAAATGTCTTACCTCTTCACTGCACGAAAACTTTAAAAAGAAAATCTAAATTCTAAAAAGGCCACAGAAAAAATATCTACACTGTCCTGTGCTCCTGGCTGGCTGGCTAGCTCGTGAGGTGATGAGGTCTTTCAAAACTTCCAAGGCGTTTGTACCAAGACGTTGTTTATTTGGACGCCAGGTGGCAGAACAACATGGACCAAGAGTTTTTTTAGCGCATTTTTTTTATTACGCCAGGAATCGGATTAACTATTTGTAATGACAACTTTTGTCAATAAACTATGATTATGCAATGGGATTCAATCTGAACGAGAGAATAAACTTGGATTATGACGGAGAGAGACAATCCCGGCAGTAACAATTTAGCGTTATTTTGCATCGCGAGCGTGTAGGAAATCTCTTGAAGGTCAACGTGTACGTATCAGTCCGAATTTACTGTCGGGGAACATAAAATAATACAACTTTGCAAAATTTAAACAAATCTTGTAATAGCATTTTTTTACTTGAACTGTGGATGAACTGGATTTGACCAGCAGGATTTGTTGTCAGAGAAATTCCCAAAGGACCAAAATATTTCTTTTCTCCCCTACAATTGTGCCTTAGTGGTCAACCTTGGTTCATACTTTCAAAGAAAGAAACAAGATGAGTTATTGGAATAAAGGATAATGATGTACCAAGCAACATATAATGTGAGTCATATAATTTTTTTAATCAAGGGCAGACCACTGTCGGCAGCATGTAAACAAACGGACTACGCGTCTTTGGAATAATAAAAAAAAGGATTAAGTGGAATTAACCTTTTGTCAGAATGTTATGTAAACGATTTAATACGTTGCTCAACAGTCGATTTATAAATTTGGAATAAGAGCCACAAGAATCCGAAAATTATGGCCAATAAAATAAAGTAAAAACTGTAATCCATCTACGACTCCCGGAACAAGCAGCAGACGATTCTGTTTTCCCGATTGCTTGTGCACTAGCCCGCCAGGGGTCCACCGGCGCGAAAATTCAATCTTCTATTCCAATCAGTGCCAGTGCTTCCAAAGTAAATGAGAATAGACCCGACGTAATATTAAACTAAAACTTCAGAGTTTATTTAATTAAAGAGAGCGCAAAACATGTTAAGAGCCACACAAATTTAAATTTCCGGGTTTTAAAACCATTTTTGTTTTGCTTCAACGAAATAAGAACGATCAACACGACAAAAACGAATCCATTAGCCGCTCGACATCAACTGGACCCTCGGGAGCAGGTCGGCAAATGCTGATCAGGGTTTCAACTTGGTAACGGTCAGCAAGCGCAAACAGATCTTTCTTCAATTGCCGATCGTCACCAATAACCAACATTCCAGTGTAAAGAAATTGAAAAAAAGTGGACGAATACATCAGGATTGACGTCACTGATCTGGACGATTCCAGTTCGGGCTTCTTCAAAAGCGCTGCTAAACATGACCGCGAAAACTGGGCTTCGGGCGGACAAGATGAAGCGATGAGCGAAAAAAGAGGTGGGCGTATTTGGTCCAACAAGGATTTCAGCATCCGTCATCTTCTTGGCGTAAACAGCCGACCAGAGATGATTTGGAAGGAGCCAGTCACGTTGTTTGCAATTGTAGGTCGGGACAGTACTGATAAGTTTCACGAAGAAGCTGATTTTAGAAGGGAAGATGTGTTTACGAGGGATAGTAGTCGCTTCAAACGTGCAAGCTCCGGTAAACATTTGAATCTGGCTCCGTCCGGTCGTCGGATTCACCATCTGGAGAGGTGTTCTAGCACCGTTGTCTAGACAGTACAAAACTTCTTGGACGCTACAGCAATTTTTATCAACTGCGTGATGGACGAGAAAATAGAGATCAAATTGTTGCCGAGAAGAATTGGCGGTGATTTTAGCCGAGAACATTTCGGTTGATGAATCGATGCCGAACCCGCCAGAAACTAACGAAGTTTCGTAAGTGAGAGAGACGAATTTCTGGCTCTTGGCAGGTATGACCCAATCCAAGCTGAAGACGAAAGCATCCGGCCGGTAGTGTATTTCAGATTCAGCATTTGGTCTGTAAATGAATAATTTAAATCATCATCCAGCTGGTAATATGGATGATACTAAACTTATTAAGAGAATATGACTTGATTTCTGGTACGGTGTTCTCGTTAGCTCTCAGCATTAAGGCCAACCTGGCGAGGTCGTCGGGTAGTTGGTCTTCATGGGACAAACCTTCTCGACAGAGGTTTATCAGGGTCTCCACCTGGTAGGCTGTAGCTAGTCGCCAAAGAGGATGACTTACTTCGCCAACCAGCTCCCCGGTGTAAATAAACTTCAGGAACTGTTCTAGAATGGATGCATTTTCCAATGTAATCCACTGTTCACCTTCAGGTTGAGCTTCGACGACTCCAATCTGAAAAGCCAAAAGGGGAGTACGAGCTATGATGATAAATTTGTGGATAGGAAATCGCCTTTCCTGGGCGACTAGTTCGAAATCTGTCCCCTGTTGGTTGACGGCAGCTAGCCACAGCTGCTGACCCAACAGATGGTCCATTCTTTCAGCGTGATAGTTCTGTACTTTCGCATCGATGAACATCTCAAAGGAAAAGCTGAGATTGCCCGACATCATGTCATTGTATTTGGCTGAATAGAGCTGAACACTGCGAGCTCTCTCGGGAAAATCGTCTTCCTCCATCTCAAGGTTCATTCTTTGGCGGAGGTTGTTGGGTCCAGTGACGGAGACGCCACCGTAGTCATCGAATCCCATTTTCGTGAGGCCAAACGTCATGAACAGGAGAGTGGAGGAGTGCGCTTCGTTCCTCAGTCCAACTCGAAATACTTTCTGCCCCTGAAAGTTGATCATCTTTGACAGGATGGTGCCATTCCTCCTCTCGATACCCATGGGCTCCCATTTATATTCAAAGACCTGCCAGTAGCTTTTGACTCCGAAATTGGACATCTGGTTGAATAAAATCTAATTAGTATGGTAAAAAAATTAATAGATTAAAATGTAAAGTTATACTTTAATATGCTTTAATCTTGCGCAAATCCAAAATATGTCACAAGACAAGAGGAAGAGAGGTGACCTGCTGAGCGTGGAAGATAAAGACTGCTTTACTGGAGGTTACTCTGACTCGTCAGGGATTCTGCACGTGAAAACAGCTTTAAATTAAAATATGCCAAGATAAATAATGATGAGCAATAAGAAAAAAGGGCAACATTACCTTATTGTAGCAGAGGCAAGGACTTCTAAAAACCAAGTTTCAAGTTCCAGATTTTCTGGTTAAAAATAAAAGTGATGAGTTCTGAGAGCAACCTGGAAAGACAGTTGAGAAGAATTAGCAAAATATATAGAGCAATGGAAAGGAAATCGCATCACCTTGAAGTGAAAATCCAGTGTGTTGTCATGAACTGTTCCTTCACTAGTCACGTTAGTACTTCAATCCAGGGCATCCGAGGGTAAGTCGGTAACCAAGGGCAAGGGCAACTGACACTGAAAGAAAAATAGGGGAAATATATTGACGAAAAATTAGAATATGTATGTAAAATAATGGTAGAAGTAAACTCTTACCTGCTGTCAACAAGAAAATGAAAAGAAAATAAGAAATATTGATAATTGAATGGACAAGAGAAAAACAAAAGGCTACTCGTTGATCGGACGTCGGTTTTTGCTATTCGCATTCGCTACTGGTAAAAACAAAAGAAGGCCGATTGGCCGATTGTCGTTTCCAGCAAAATGTTGTTTATTTGAACGCCAGATGGCACAGTTATGCCCTGAAGGCATTGGCGCCACTTTTGATATTAAGAAAGGAAATACTTGTTTAAT